>OZ026515.1:67511596-68188227 GCA_964019695.1 Loripinus fragilis | reverse complement strand
ATATCTAGTTGATTTTGTTTCTCTTCTTTTTTTTTGCAGAAAAACCCTACAGATAGCCAAACAGCTAAGTGATAAAGCATTAGAAGCACAGGCTTGTTATAGCTTAGGCAATACATATACTCTCTTAAAAGACTATGAAAAAGCCATTGAATTTCACATGAAACATTTAAAAATAGCCCAGGAACTAGAGGATCGCGTAGGAGAGGGACGGGCGTGTTGGAGTTTAGGTAATGCTCACACGGCGCTAGGAAAGAACGAAGAAGCAATACAGTTTGCCAGTAAGCATTTGGAAATCTCGAAGGAGGTGAGTGTTTTCCCTGTCAAAATTTAGATACAGTAAAACCTGTGTAAAACGGCCACTCTAAAAAAGACCCAAAATTTGTTTTCAAGACCAATTATCGCTTAATGCAGGTCAAAGTATAGCAGAATGCTCCAAGGGGAGCATTCTGCAATACTTTCGACCTTCATTAAGCTACCATTTGTCATTAAGATCTTTGTTTTGTCTATTTTTGAGTGGCCGTTTTACACAGGATTTACTGTAATTCCTATTGATCCATAATAGTACTAAATCCAGAGTGGAGGGTTGTCTATGGTAAAACGCTTAATATTCAAGGGATAAAAGTTTAAAAAGAATGTCATATTGTAGTTTTATTTTGCCCATTTCTTAATTTGAGGAACATATTTTTCTATTCTATTCTACCCACATGGAGCAAATTCTTTCCTTTAAGGGTAGTTCCTGTTAAGAGAAGTTTTCTTCACAGAGAAATAGACACTAGGCCCCTAGTAAGAATGTGTCATCAAAAATTAATTTTCTTATTTCTCAGACAAAACATAACCATGTCAATGAGACGGTTCTTTTGAGTGCCCAAAATACATGTTAAAACGGATGGATACAAAAATATTTACAATTTTATGTTAATACCTTCTTGTTTATCTGTTCATCTCAATGTTTTGCTTGTTCTACAGATTGGCGATGAAACAGGACAGATGACTGCTCAGATGAACCTAGCAGACCTGAAATCTGTTCTGGGTATAAGGAGTGCCCCTGGGGAACACATAAGGTATGGTACAGTTAGTGATAGTATGATAGCATCAGTTTCTCAGTAGTTTACAGATCAATTTTATGGGTGAACGCTTCTGAATTCAGAATTTTGAGGCTGACTTTCAAATTCATCCCCAAAATCGTAAATACAGGCACATTATTTTAGTACAATACTAGAGACAGTATGATAGTATCAGTTTCTCAGTAGTTAACCCTTAAAGCGCCACCTATAATTTACAGCAGACGACAATTTCAAATTTTGCCGCTTTTTCAAAAATAACAAATGAGGCATGATATTTCATGAGAATCGTCTGCTGGCAGACGATTCTCATGAAACATAATACCTTATTTTTGTTGAAAATAAGGAAAGATGTGGCAAAATGTGTCTTCTGCTGCAGTCGTGATCGGAGCTTTAAGGGTTAACAGATCAATTGCATGGGTGAAGGTTTTCAGGATTGTTCCTGAGTTCAGAGTTTTTAGGCTGACTTTCCATAGAGTTACCATACAAATTCACCACAAAAATCCTAAATTCAGGCTTATTCAAGTAGCTTCATTATTCCAGCGCAGTTCTAGAGACAGTATGATTGTATCAGATTCTCAGTAGTTGAACCATCAAGGCTGTCAATTAAGACTACGTAACACCTTGTGATAATTGTCTTGGCAAATTAAGTAATTGACCCAACTGATTGTATGGCTGATTTGCATTAAGATGAGACAAATACTTTTGACAAATTATCCAATACCTATTTGTACTGAAAATGATTAAATTATGTAGTAAAAGGGCTGTGTGTCTGTCCACCTGGTAGCTTGGCAATCAGTAGTAGGGGTGCAACGATACGCCAAAAAGCGTATTGCGATATATTGCGATATGGAAAACCTGTATTGCAATACATATTGCGATACACCTGGTATCTTTATTTCTGTCTATTACTGCCCCTAGTTCAGTATTATAATATAATTCAAAGGTCATGAAATTGGCATCTATTACACACTGTCATATTTTCAGCTACTCCTTCTGTCCCTCGGCTGCTTTTCAAGGAGAAATGATCGAATTTGTGCCTTCCCTTTTAGATATTTCACTACAATAATTCATGATTGTCTTTCCGCCATCTTTTTTGAAACCGAAAGTAGCTGTTTCCTGTTGGTCTAATTTGTGACACGAACAGATATTTACAAGTTTTAACAATAAAGCGTCGGTATTTGAAATGCGGAAATAACTTGAAAGGGTGGATTGAAAATGTGTAAACTATCCATAAACGATATGTTATGGCTCGCATTGATATCTGTCGTACAGAATAAACATCTTCCAATGCTTGAAAGTCGGCGATATGCTGTTAGACACAGTCAACGTTTGTGTAGTTCGTGTCAGGAATTATACCACAGCGTCTTTTTTTTCCTTTATTTTTAACGCTTCCGGTTTTGAAAACAACCCGATTTTTGGGCAATTTCAAAGCCAATAATGGATATTTTCTTGCAAATTTTATATGAAAACTAGCTTGATGACACAAAGGGAAGGCTTCTGTACCGGTACGGCCAAAAGTGTATCGCGATACGATAATTATTTAGAGTGAATCGCGGTTTACCGGTATATCGGTATATCGTTGCACCCCTAATCAGTAGCCAGTCTGATTAATAATCTAACTTCTGTTGTTTTCAAATGGGGTTTATTACCAGTCTTACTTGGCCAGCAACAGAGATTACAATCAATTTCAGCCTGGTTTGACACTTCAAATTTATTAGAAATATGAGCCAGTGCATGAAATTTCCAACAATGTGGTATGTGCGACCAGCAAAGCCTCAGATCAGCCTGCGCATAAGAGCAGTCAGATCAGAGCCTTTGCTAGTCACTTAAGTATTCTATGATCTTTAAGCTACTGACTGAACACCATTTGGAGTTTCTAAGCTTAAAAGGAGGCTGCATAGACTCGTCTGAGTCTATACTTGTCAAAATGCCACATTGTTGGAAATTACATGTCACAGCTCAATAAGGCATAATTCTATTAAAGAACTGCTTTTCTGATATATTCCTTTGTCCACTTTTCATTGATGGAAATTTCTGTTCATTATTAAGCACTAGTGACTGTTCTTTAACCTATGGGGATGGCTAGGTGATTGCGAGGTTAATGAGCAGGGCAATGACCTTTAGTCCCTCCCCCTCCCTCCCCTTGAAGCATAAATTCCAGAACATAAGCAAAAACTTCTTTCATCCTCTTTTTCAGGAAAAAATCACATTTTGGCCTAACTCTGGCGCTGTAGCTACTATCACTCAACCCACAAAAATTTTGTTAAGCAGATACAAAGCTGAATTGATAAGTGATAATAATTCGCGATGAATATTTTTAGAAGTAAAAAATTGACAAAAATATTACCCTTTTTAACAGCTAGGTATGTCACTATTTTGTGCACTCGTCAACTGCAACTGCAACCACACAATGACTGCGCTGTTCGAGTAGAGTGGTTCTCTAGCGTGTTATTGGAAGAAATGTTCAAGCAGGCCTTAGCATAACATTTATACTATCTATCCGTATAACTGGGTTTGATCAACTTTGATCATTACACAGAGAGTGCTAATTTTGAAATTTAAATTTTGAAAAAAAAAAAAAAAAGATTCTATCTATTCTATCTGTATTAGATCCACTGGTTTGATCAATTTTGATCATTACACCAGGGAGTGCTAATTTTGATTTTTGAAAAAAAAAGAAAAAAAAATTAAAGAAAAAAGATATTAAGCTACTATGTATACATTAAATTGAATCTGCACCGGGGGCATTAGTGTTTCACAGGCAGATATTGCTTGTTATTTGATGCTATAAACTGTAGAAACAGGCGAGATAACAAAGTAAGTAAAGGTCAGGAATCGATGCAATCAAGTACCACACCTGACCCTCGATGCCAATGGGAAAGTGAGAAACTAACAGTTAGACACCACACACGAGAGCCAAGTGGTCAGCCCTTTCCCAGCAGGTGACCACAAGGCAACAAACAAAACAACCTTTATTTCCACTTTATTTCAGTGGTAAACAGGGAGTTGTGGATGTGGCAGATGTTGGCATGTGTAAGTAAATCTTAAAATAAAACTTTGAAGTGCCCTGTAATTTGAACAGAGGACATTTTAACCCTTATCCTGCTAATAGATTTTTTGTCCTGAAAATATCAGCTTTTTACATCTACTGCATATATGGGACTCCATGCGAGACAACCTGTCTTTGGAGGTTCGCCAACAACACAGGCACAGACCAGCCTGCACATCCACGCAGTCTGATCAGCGCCTTTGTTATTCGCTTTTTGGAAAGTATCATATGTTAACTTGCTACAGATGAAATTTCAATTTTCTAGCTAGTCTCTGTAGGTGAGTAGACTGGTTTGAAACTTGTTTTTTCAGACAACCCAAAGACAGGTTTTCTCGCAACGAGGTCCATATTCAAATGCATTTAGACTACATTTGATCATGGAAGCAAACACTATGAACCCTGATCAGACTGTTTCTTTAGGTGCAGTCTGATTTGAGTCCATATTGTTTGCAAAATACATAAGCAGAAGAGAGAGTAGATGTCAGTTATAGTGAATAGTGGGAAAATGTTTAACCCATAAAGCGCCACCTATAATTTGCAGTAGACGACAATTTCAAATTTTGCCACTTTTTCAAAAAAATAACAAATAAGGCATGATATTTCATGAGAATTGTCTGCTGGCAGATGATTCTCATGAAATACCATACCTTATTTTATTGGAAAATTGGGAAAGATGTTGAGAAAGTTGTTGACTGCTGCAGTTGTGATTGTCGCTTTAAGGGTTAATTTGCTGCATTAAACCAATAATGCGAAGAACAAAGGTGCATCTCAGCTTTGTTATTACCTGCGTCTCTTTAGCGAAGGCAGGTCTAGTAATGGGTCCACTCCATCTGTCCACAACACTCTTGGGGTGTCTAGTTTATGTGATCTGTTTTCCAAAAGTTTTCTTTCCTTTTTATTCAAACTTTGCATATTGATTGTTCACACATTGAAGATGTGCACCTTCCATTTTGTGCTCATTTGATGAATATTTTCTCTTTTTTGACAGGTGTTGAACTAAGTCATTTTTTCCATCTGAAATGCGTAGGGGGTGTCTGGTTTGTGTAATCTGTAACTCCAACAGTTTTCATTTTTATATTCAAACTTTGCATAATGATTGTTCACACATTGAAGATGTGCACCTTCTATTTTGTACACATTTCATGATTTTTTTTTTCATTTTTGGGGGTCTTAGATTTTTTTTCCCATAAAATGCTAGAGGATGTCTGGTTTGTGTAATCTGTATCTCCAAAAATTTTCATTCCTTAATATTTAAACTTTGCATAATGATTGTTCATACATTGAAAATGTGCAACTCCTATCTTGTGCTCATTTATTAAATATTTTCTCATTTTTAGAGCTGATAGACTTAGACATTTTACAGTCCGAAATGCTTAGGGGGTGTCTGGTTTGTGTAATCTGAAACTCCAGCAGTTTTCATTCCTTCATATTCAAACTCAATAGGTTATGATTGTTCAAACATTGAACATGTGCACCCTATGTTTTGTGTACATTTTATATTTTTGGGAGTGTTGAACTTAAACATTATTATGTCTAGACCACCTTTCAAGTGCTTGCATTGTGTAATTTGTGTGTAATCTGTAATTCAAAAAGACCTCATTCCTTTATATTCAAACTTTGCATAATGATTGTTCACACATTGAAGATGTGCACGGATGACGCAGGTCCAGAGCAGTGTTTGGTCTTGTTCTCAATTACTAAAGTATCCCATGGCCATTGGCCATTCCCATAGTGGAGCGGGGTGTGGCAGTGGTACCAAATGACTGATGTGTTACTCAGAACCAGTATGAGATGCAGTGTACCTGTTTTTTACTTAGGATTTTGTGCGTCAACCACGCTAGTTGTCACCCTAGAAATCAAATGAGCCATGGCATGAGATTTCCAACAATGTAGTATGTGCGACCAGCAAAGCCTCAGATCAGCCTCGGCATACGCGCAGTCTGATCAGAGCCTTTGCTTGTCCCTTAAATATTCTATGACTGTTAAACTAATGGCCAAACCTCATTGGAGGTTTCTAAGCTTAAAAGGAGGCTGCACAGGCTGGCCTGAGTCTACACTTGTCAAAATGTCACTTTGCTGGAAATCACGTGTCACGGCTCAAATATTATTTTCAGACACTTTAGCTTTTTATCATGTCCTAAGCCTCCATTTGCACTCCCAACGAAAGTATATAATCACCTATTTAATGTGGCTAGAGGCCTAAAGTTTGGCCTGAGACTTCATCTATATCCCTACTTTGAGTGTTCCCCATTCCGAATCGAAAATAGCCACCTTTTTTCTCAATACCATGTGCGTTTTAAGTCAGATTTTTTTTTATTATTATTTTTTAGGAAGTGTCTATTGACAGCCGCCTGTCAATAGCGTTTTAGGTCTAGTGCCAGCCGGCTGGCAATAGACTTTTTGGTCTATTGACAGCCAGCTAGAATTTACCCTACTTTATCATTTTAGTATTATATCATTTGCTACTAAAAATGATGAGTGGCTACAAATATAAGTCATTGGCTAAGTGTACAGTCTATATTTGGGAAAAAGTGTATTTTCATTAGCTTTTGGATTTTCAAACATTGCTTTTATTATTCCTTCACACTTTATTATTGTGCCATATTTTACTCTTTGGATGTTGGGTTTTTTCAATACCATCCAGGTGTCAAACAGTTTGGATCCAGATCAGACCCAACATTTTGACTGGCCTAATCTGGGTCCAAACTGTTTGCAAAGGTTATCAGCAGACAACAAAAGTCAATCCTAGGGCCAGGCTAGGGGTTAAAGAGTTAAATACGAAACTACTTGTTGATACTACTTTCTGGCTAAAACCTTGGCTGAATATTACTATGTTTCACACTTCTCCCCATATTATCCAGTTAACCCTTTTCAATCTGGATACAGGTTCAAATTGTACAGACCCCCATGAAATACAGCATAAGGTGGCATTTCATCAGGGTTAGCACTGTTCACTAAAATAAAACAATCTTAACTAGAACACGCATTGGGGCACCCTTGCAAATCCCCACTCTAAATTTTTTGACCCCCAGCACCCCAAGTCCCATCCCTGGGGCATGATCCTGACAACAGAATGAAAATTATGTTCAATATGTTTTCTATCTTTTATTTGTGAGAAGTTGAGAACACACACATAGTTTGGTATAAAAAATGAAATTGACATGGTAAATGAAATTTCATTATATTTGAACTCACCTCAAGGTCACCAGTTTGACCCTAGGATAAAAATTTTACTTGCATTTTGTTATGCTCTTGATCCCTGCCGATTTTATATGCTACATGACCATGTTTGAAAAAAAAATTTTTTTGACCCCCTCAGCACCCTTAAGCTCCCCAAAGTCCGACCCCTGGGGCATGACCCTGGCGACAGAATTAAATGCCCGTCTGATATGTTTTGTATCTTTCATTTGTGACAACAAACACAAAGTTTGGTATAAAAATCTTTGAAATTGACTTTGACTTTGTAATTAAATGATATTTGACCTTTTGACACCTCCCCAGGGGCAAAAAAAATTGCCGTTGCACACCCAATTCATGTGAGTAACTCACGCACCAAATTTGGTTTAATTTCGTCCAACGGTTTAGGAGGAGATAGCATAACAGATGGACGGAGGGAGGCAATTACAATATCCCCTTCGCTTTTTTAAAAAAGTGTGGGGATGAAGAACTGAAATTCATCATTTTACAGAATTTTTTACTGACAATCCCACTTAATATAAAGATATAAACTGGACATTTTCATACATAATGTATAAATATGTATGGGGTAAATTGACATGGTAAATGAAATTTCATTATATTTGAACTCACCTCAAGGTCACCAGTTTGACCCTAGGATAAAAATTTTACTTGCATTTTGTTATGCTCTTGATCCCTGCCGATTTTATATGCTACATGACCATGTTTGAAAAAAAAAATTTTTTTGACCCCCTCGGCACCCTTAAGCTCCCCAAAGTCCGACCCCTGGGGCATGACCCAGGCGACAGAATTAAATGCCCGTCTGATATGTTTTGTATCTTTCATTTGTGACAACAAACACAAAGTTTGGTATAAAAATCTTTGAAATTGACTTTGACTTTGTAATTAAATGATATTTGACCTTTTGACACCTCCCCAGGGGCAAAAAAAATTGCCGTTGCACACCCAATTCATGTGAGTAACTCACGCACCAAATTTGGTTTAATTTCGTCCAACGGTTTAGGAGGAGATAGCATAACAGATGGACGGAGGGAGGCAATTACAATATCCCCTTCGCTTTTTTAAAAAAGTGTGGGGATGAAGAACTGAAATTCATCATTTTACAGAATTTTTTACTGACAATCACACTTAATATAAAGATATAAACTGGACATTTTCATACATAATGTATAAATATGTATGGGGTAATACATGTTAAGTATGAAAAGGGTTAACCTGCAGCATTCTAGTTATAAGCATGTGTTTTCAAAATCAATTCTAGTTGAAAACAATGTGGATCCTGATCAGACAGCTTCAACGGAAGCCAGCTGCTCTGGATACACAGTGTTACCAAAAAGGATCCAGTCGGTTAAGCATGACAAGGTTAAAGTCCTACAAGAGTATTGTTTGTCCCCAAAATAACTAAAAGGAGTATTAATTGTCCGGCTGATCCAGAATACTCATTTATCACTAAGCCAGCTAATAGTCTTGATCAGACTGCCCCTCTAGGAGCAGACTTTTCTTGGATTATTTCATTATCCCCACGCTTTTTAAAAAAAGTGAAGGGGATATTGTAATCCCCTCCGTCCATCCATCCGTCTGTCTGTTATGCTATCTCCTCCTAAACCATTGGACGAAATTCAACCAAATTTGGTGTGTGAGTTACTCACACGAATGGGGCGTGCAACGTCAAACTTTTTTTGGCCCCGTCCCCTGGGGCCCTGGGGAGGGATCAAAAGGTCAAATATCATTTAATTTCAATTACAAAGTCAATTTCAAAGATTTTTATACCAAACTTTGTGTGTATTCTCACAAATGAAAGACACAAAACATATCCGACAGGATTTCATGCCCCAGGGTGGGACTTTGGGGCATTCCGGGTGCCCAGGGGGTAAAAAAAATCTATCAAACATGGTCAAGTGGCATATCAAATCGAGGGGGATGATGAGCAGAACAGAATGCAAGTAAAAAAATTATCCTAGGGTCAAACTGGTGACCTTGGGGTGAGGTCAAATATCATTAAAGTTTGACTACCATGTCAATTCTAAGATTTTAATACCAAACTTTGCGTGTGTTCTCACAAATGAAAGATACAAAACATATCAGACAAGATTTTCATTCTGTCGCCTGGGTCATGTCCCAGGGGTGGGACTTTGGGGTGCTGGGGTGCCCAGGGGGTCAAAACAAAATATTTTTTCTAACATGGTCACGTGGCATATCAAATGGACGGGGATGATGAGCAGAACAGAATGCAAGTTAAAATTTCCAACCTAGGGTCAAACTGGTGACTTTGGGGTGAGGTCAAAAGGTCAAATATCATTAAATTTTGATTACCATGTCAATTCAAAGATTTTTATACCAAACCTTGTGTGCGATCTTACAAATAAAAGATAGAAAACATATTGAACAGAATTTTCATTCTGTTGCTGGGGTCATGCCCCAGGGGTGGGACTTGGGGGTGCTTTCTATCTACAGACTCCTGGACAGGTATAGCTTGCATGTAATTTCAATTCTATTCAGGAAAAATGTGGATCCTGATCAGACGGTTTCATCAGAAACCAGCCGCTCTGGATCCACAGTGTTACCAAAAAGGATGCAGTATTGTTTGTCCCAAATATATTTTAGAGGAATAAACTCTTTAAGGGTGTGACTTCTAAAATGGAATCTTCCAGTTGATTGCGAATGATGAAGAAAGCAATCTGATAGTCTGACCAGACTGTTCCTCTAGGAGCAGACTGTTCATGATTATTTATTTGCTCAGGCTTTTTCTGCCAGGATAGTTTGGTGCTGACACTCAAATTAACTCTTTGGAAATTATGCAAGCTTTTTGTGTTTGGCATTTTTCAAAATGAACAATCTTAAAATAATTCTTTCAGAAATACCATCATAGTGCCAAATAGTTTGGATCCAGATCAGGTCCAGGCTAACCTTGGTCCACACTGTTTGTAAAGGACAAAAGTAGAAAGCAAAAGTTGCCACTAGCAGGGAAGTTTTAAGAATAGCTTAAAAGCTATCTTTTTAGCTGTTATTTGATAATAACTAAGCAAGTATTATATCACCAATTTCTTTGTTACCTTACACCCCTATTCCACACAGGCCATAAATCGCCCGAATCGCCACGAATTGATTTTTTTTTTTCATATTCGGGGGGATTCCTGAGGTTTCATTAATTTTTTTCTCCAATCGTGATGTTCTACGAGTCAGTCCCAATTCAGATACAATGTCGTTACGAATATTTGGGGGATTCAGCTCAATTCGGCTTGAATCGCGCAAGAATTCATTACAATTAGCAAAATAACATTAGAACATTCTGCACGAAAGTTAAGGAATCAATTACAAATCAGTTAAGAATATGCCGAATGCAGCATGAATTGGGCACGAATTAACAAAAATTTGCGACGATTTGCCACGATTCGCGAGATTTTCTCTCCCGATATTTATAAAAAGGCCCATACATGCTTCGGGGCATCAGTTCCAAAATGAATGTTCCTGGTAAAGCAGCAGTAGAATTGATCCTACAACTTGAGTGTTGAAAACGGCTTCTTATATAGCTAGAAGAAAACAACTACATTAAAGTCGAGATGCCCTGACCCAGACTCTTTGACTTGGAAAAATATTGCAGTTCGCCATTTTCAAAATCACCAGCAAGGAGCTACTGACTGATCCTGATTGTGCTCCAGAATCTGCCAAATCTGTTTCAACTTCTAGGACTGCTCACATGCGCGTGACGGGGTAATTAATCTTAGGGAAAATCCTTCTACTATCTCTTCCTTGGTTTTATTGCTTGGCTTAATCTCCCGATTCCCTACGAATGAGCTAAGAGTAGCTATGAATGCCCCAAAACGCCTCCGAATCGATTACAATTCAGTTACGATGTCCAAGAATGCCTTAGGAATTTGGTACGAATCACGCACGATTTTTCGAATCGGGGAATTCGTGGCCAAAGTTTTGAACAGTTCAAAACTTTTGAGCCGAATTCCCGATAGACCTACGAATTGCAAAAACTCACTACGGACAGTGCGAATCAATTAAGATCTTCACGAACTGAGTACGATTTAGCCACAAATTCAAATATTTGTCAATTCGTGTCAATTCGTGGGATTCGGGGCTTGTGTGGAAAAGGGGTATAATATACATGTATCACCATTGTTAATACACTCAAATATAAATGATATAACTTTTTACTCGTTATTATCCCTTTTATCTATATTCCAGTAGCTGGCTGTCAATAGCATTTTAGGTCTAGTGCCAGCCGGCTGGCACTATACCAAAAAGTCTATTGCCAGCCGGCTGGCACTAGACCTAAAACGCTATTGCCAGCCGGCTGTCAATAGACGTCGCCTATTTTTTACTTTTTTTTTTTTAACTTTACCTTCTTTTTAAAGACCACTACTTCTTATGAGAAACAATGACCCATATCAGAAAGATACTTAAACACTTGTGCTTAAGTGGTATGCTTGGCATAATACAATCTAAAATAACTTGAATTTGAGGATATATTTTGCTATCCTTGTTATGTTCTATGTCATTAATTTCTCCCAATTTTCATGTTAAGTCGATCATTTTTTCCCAATTTTGGCCTGGGGCCTTTTCCCAAAATTGCTGGAAAAAGCCCTGTAATAGCAATGGCTCTGACTCAAATGTTCATTATTTCTTGTAATATTGTAGATCGTAGGACTGGAGCTTCACGACGACACAGCATGGAGCGTATGGAGTTAATGAAACTCACTCCTGATAAGAAGGGTGAATTGCCAACAGCCAATGGTGGTGCTCGACCAAAGATACACAAAGTACAGAAATCTCATAGCGTAGCTGCTGATATACTGACCCCGGCACAAAGTCGATTAGAAGAGGTATTGTACAGTATTCACTTTTATATGAGCCACAGCATGAGATTTCCAACAATGTTGTATGTGTGACCAGCAAAGGCTCAGACCAGCCTGCGCATACGCGCAGTCTGATCAGAGCCTTTGCCAGGTGTTTGAATATTCTATGAACGTTAAGCTACTGACTAAACTTAATATAGAGTTTCTGAGCTTAAAAGGAGGCTGCACAGGCCCGTCTGAGTCAAAATGCTACATTATCGCGGCTCATATGTAAATGAAAATATTTGTTTAACCCTTTGTAAACTCATGAATTCTTCCACCTGATTGGTACACTGAGCTCGGCATGGTTACTGTACATATCAAGGGATCACAAGGACGTTAGGTGGAATTTTCTAAGATGTACCTCAGTCCCCGAGAATTTTTTTTTTTAAACCTAGCAAGCAATGCAGACTTTGATAAATGCCGCATTGTGCGGCATTTCATCTGGGTCTTCACTGTTTGCCAAAGTATCAGTGTATGGTTATCCAGTATACAGTAAAACCGCCACTCAAGAATAGAAAAAAACAAAGACCTTAATGACAAATGGCAGCTTCATGCAATGAGCATTCTGCAATACTTTTGACCTACATTAAGCAATAATCAGTCTTGGACACCATTTTTGGTGTTTTGAGAGTGGCCGTTTTACACAGGTTTTACTGTACAAAGAGTTAAAGTTTGACAACCCTTAAAGTTTTGTTCTCATTTGGATGAGTCATGAACTCTATAGCTTTCAAAGTGAAGGCATCACCTAGTTTGAACTTAATCTGTGGCTTTCATATTTTTAGGAACTTTCTTAAAATGAACTTTATCTCTTATATCAATTCTAATGGCTGAAGCTTATAACTCAACCATCTTGCCATCAAAATAGCATTTTCAGTCTTCTGTATTTTTGTGGTAAAAAAAATAGGATTTTGAGGACTAAAAAGTACCATATTGTGTCTGTGCTCTAGTTGTTTGGCATGCCGTCAAAAAAAAACGAAGAAAAAAAAAGAAACTGCACATGGTGGAAATCATTCAGAGTAAAACTCAGGGCATAAAAAACGAATGTTTACTAATCACATAAGTCTAAAATTATGGTAAATGTTCCTATATTTCAAACACTAGTTGTCTGCCAAAAAAGGCCTAGACAAGCAGTGCAGATCCAGATCAGACTGCTTCTAAAGAGGGGTCTGATCAGGGTCTTCCCTGTTTGATATTCTTACAAGCATTTTGTGAGTTCCAGCCCTGAAAATCAGCAATTTTTTTTGAGAACAGAAAGAGAAAAGTGTTCGAAATTTTAGAACATTTATCGTATTGAATTTCTTTCAGAATCTGTCACCTGAAGATGATGGTTTCTTTGATCTCTTGACGAAGTTCCAAAGTCGTAGAATTGATGAACAACGGTGTAGTTTAAAGAGTCTCAATGAACAATCATCTTCTGATAAAGAAAATGGAGAAAATAAGCCACCAAAGATCACTCAAGGTATTGTGGATCCCATAGGTCGAGATCAACAAAACAATTACAGCATAAAATTGTGAATAATTTCTTATCCATCAGTTTTAACATCAGTTTTTGGGTGCTCAAAAGAACCATCTGGCTGAAACGGTTCTTTTGAGTACCCACAACATATGTTTTGGTTGAGAAATACAGGCCCCCTAGTGGAACCTTTAAAACCTTTAGAAACCTTTATTTTGGTTGGAATCCTTTAAAACCTTTAATTTGGCTGAAAAAACCTTTAATAACCTTTATTTTGATTAATAAACCTTTACTTTTGCAGATCAGTTTGAACATAAGAAATAGACCACAAGTATGTTGACAAAAAATGTCTGTGACAGCTTTAGTTTTTTCAGAAAGCTGTATTATCCTCAGACCATTGTGTCTACCTTATTCTTGCACCAGGGTGACTCTATAGTGGTCTGATGGTCAGTTTTCCTGAGACTTCAGATAAGGCAGCAATAAAAAAAGTGAGGTAGAGTAAATATAGATGCTTTCAGTTTTGTTTTACATCTATGCTAAATAGCAGAGGTCATGTCAGAATGACTACACTTTTCCTAGGCTGGCTTAACCCAAATCATTTCATATGTACAAATGTACTCGGTGCTAATCTTTCACCAGTAGCTGACAACTAGTGAAAGAATGTGTAAGACATGGGAATAGAACCTGCAAAGCTCCTGAACATTAGGCTGGACGCACTACCAACTGCAATGGTAGTCTGTAAAAGTTGGGCTAGGCTCATCCGTTGAACTCTGGGCTCAATTCATTTTGGTCTCAGATGAACAGGGTTAACTTGTGAAATTTGCTGATTTTCTAATTGTTAATGTCTTAGGTTGTCAAATCTGAACAGTGATATACTAATGCAGATATATGCATAGTTTTCTAAATCTTTATTTAAAAAGAGCATACAATATAAATGGGAGCAAAATCCTCTGAAATTCTTCATTTACTTAAGGTAAAATTTCCCCTACAAAATGACCAGGGATGGCCTCTCCTGCTTTCATGGTTTTCAAAACTTTCCAGGGGAGGACCCCCGCACCCCCCTTCCAGACCAGGAAATGTGATTATTTTTTCAATCCAACACTGCCCAATGCAAGCATTATGTTAAAGTAAGGTTTTCAACTCAGGGGGTAACACAACAGGGGGGGTGGGGGGGATTTCCTATTGATTTGTGATGAGATGGCTATATATTTGTTGGCTAAGGATTTCCTGTACCAGAAACATACCATCATCTATCATAGCAGGGATTTTAAAGATCAGGATCCGATGAAATTACTCGAATATTTGAACTTGATTTGCTCTTTATTTTTTGTTAGAATTTCAATGAAATGACCTTTATTTTGCCTAAAATAGCCTTTATAAAAGACCTTTAATTTCATGTGAGTCTGCTAGGGGGCCTGGAAATAAGAAAATAAAATTTTGTGTACACACTTATCTAGGGCCCTGATTCCTGTGGGATCGGCCAATTTTCATTTGAAATAGCATAATGTCGTGAAAATTTGAAATTTATGAAATCAGAAGCTGCTTACCTGGGTTGAAAATAACATGGTAGATAGGGTCCCTATGTAACTTTCTGTAATGACTGTCAAAACTCTGCCATGCAAAGAATTTCTACCTACAGTAAAACCTGTGTAAAACGGCCACTCTCAAAAAGACAAAAAAAAAGGGTTTCAAGACCAATTATCGCTTAAGGCAGGTCAAAAGTATTGCAGAGTGCTCCAGGAGCATTCGGTAATACTTTTGACCTTCATTAAGCTACCATTTGTCACTAAGGTATTTGTTTTGTCTATTTTTGAGTGGCTGTTTTACACAGGTTTTACTGTATTGCCCAAATTATTCCTACAGTTTCCTTATTTATTCATATTTTTGTGTGGCAGATGTTCCTACTTTTTGCTAGTCCAGCTGTGTTATTTTCCACACTCACACCCAGGCCTTTAGTTAAGAGCGCGTAACAAAAAATTAATTTTCTTATTTCTCAACCAAAACATATGTTGTGGGTACTCAAAAGAACCATCTCAATGAGACAGTTCTTTTGAGCACCCAAAACATATTATAAAACCGATGGGTAAGAAAGTATTTACAATTTTATGCTAAAAAAAAATTGTTTATCTAAACCTGTACATGTGCTCACAATTGGGTATTCTTGCTGGTTTTCAGGGATCTAGGATGAATGATCAAATCATCCTTGCCTTAGATCCCTAATCAAGTAATTGACAATGTTCTGATGGAGCAGTCTGATCTGACAGAGCCCTCACTGATTGGATAAATTTTAAGAGGATCATTATAGTACATAAAAAAATTCAGCATGACAAGCTGGAGGATTAAATAGCCTAACCCATAAGCGCCACCTATAATTTGCAGCAGACGATAATTTCTAATTTTGCGGCTTTTTTGAAAATAACAAATAAGGCATATCTCATGAGAATCGTCTGCCAGCAGACGATTCTCATGAAATATATCTTATTTTTTTTTCTAAATTAGGAAAGATTTCGCAAAATTTGTCGGCTGCTGCAGTCGTGATTGGCGTTTTAAGGGTTAACTTTGAAACAGAAAGTTTTTTTCTCTCCAAATTTCAGAACATTTACCATAGTTGATCTCATCTCACATTGTAACATAGTTGTCTACCTGTGTTATATTCCAATTCCAGCACACATGCCAAAGGCAAATGGATCCCTGAATATGCTTGCCGAAACAACCAGGCTATAGGATGAATGAAAAATTAGCATACTTGTCAGTCTCGGGTCTTATTATGTTGCAGCAAACAGTGCCAATCAAGATTAGACTGACCATCTGATTAAGGCCTTCATTGATTGCTATACTGAAAAGCATTTCCAGAATCAAAGACCTAATGAGCAATTTTAACTTTCGAACGATATGAGAAAGTTTTTTTAAATTTTAGAATATTTGTCGTAACTGCACTCACATTGTAACAGAGGTGTCCAACTGAATTAACGCTTAAAGCGCCAAGAAAAAAATGCATCTCAAAATGTCGTCTGCTGAAGTAGTCTGCTGCAAATAATGGCCTAACATTACTGACAAATTAAGTATAGAAGCAAACAGCGTGGTCCCAGAACAGACTGCTCCTATAGAGTATTCTTAAACATTTCAGCAGAAGAGAAAAGCAGACGACTTTTGTTGAGATTGGTGCATTTAGGGATAAATTTTTTATTTCCAGCACACACGCCCGAGGCGAATGAATTCCTGGATATGCTTGCTGGCATTCAAGGATCCAGGATGAATGATCAACGAGCGTCCTTGCCTCAGTTCCCAGGTCTCAACTCACAAGCTGTCATTAATCAGTACCTCCGTTCAAGAATGGATGAAGACGTGCCAGATGACAACTTCTTCGAAATGCTGATGCGATGCCAGGTATGTATAAATGGAGTCTGAAAACGTTATGATGAATTAAAATGCTACTTTCTGATTTAATACTTAAATAGTTTCATTGTATGTTTTCAAAATGAAATTTCGTTGAAATGAAAACAGTTTAACCCTTAAAGAGCCAATCATGACTGCAGCAGACGACAAACTTTGTGACATCTTTCCTTGTTTTCGACAGAAATAAGGTATGATATTTCATGAGAATCGTCTGCCAGCAGATGATTCTCATGAAATATTATACCTTATTTGTTAATTTTGAAAAAAACAAAAACAGCAAAATTTGAAATTGTAGTCTGCTGCAAATTATAGGTGGCGCTTTAAGGGTTAAAGCAACATAAATACTTACAGCAAAATATGATACAAAGGGTTTGGATAGTCCTTTAATCCTAATACTGCCAATATTATGTCTGCTGCATATATTCAAATGTTAAACAGAAAACTTTAGCATGCAAGCAAACACTATGATCCCTGATCAGACTGCTCCTAACCCTTAAAGCACCAAGAAATAATTGCATCTGAAAATGTCGTCTGCTGAAGTCGTCTGCTACAAATAATTGCCAAACATTACTGATGAATTAAGTATAGGAGCAAACAGCAGTCTAATCTGGATCCACACTGTCTGCCATAGAGGCTTCTTAAACATTTCAGCAGACGAGAAAAGCAATCCACTCTTGTTGCGATTGGCACATTAAGGGTTAATATTTCTATTTTTATCTCATTTTCATATTTACAGGGCTCAAGAATAGATGATCAAAGAAGTGCCCTGCCCCACAACAGACCAGCTCCCACAGTCCCAGATGAGGATTTCTTCAGCTTAATACAAAAGGTGCAATCAAGTCGGTTGGAAGAGCAAAGAACAGATCTGCCTGACTCTTCAGCCACAGGGAACCAGCCAAACCATCAATCAACTCCAGGGAAAAAGAAAAAGAAATGAGCATTCTAATGAAATTAAGGGGAAAGGATACAAACATTAAAAAGGGAGACAACTTCTGATTATGAAAAGTGTTCCTTTTTCTCTAGGGTTGACTCTAAAAGGAGAGTCTGCTTCCTTTAGATAACTCATTGAAAATAGTTTTTAGCAGAAATGTATTCATTTATAAGTCACTCACCTTTTAATGTATCCAAGGGTCCCGCATTCGATCCCCGGCTCCACCAGTCTGTCGGATGATACTTTAAGCCTTAGCCCTATCTTCTGAGATGTTTTAAAGCTTAACCACTGCCGGTTGAGCCTTCAGGTGCTCCCAGATATGAAACCACATAACAACAAACCCACGCGGCCTATTACTTGTTAATGCCAAGGAAAAGCCACAAACAAATCAAGAGGTCCAAATAAATTGGGTAAAATGGATGAAAATTTTGAGGGTTATTCTTGAATTCAGGATTTTGAGGTTGACTTTTTAAGGAAAGTCCGTCTCAATATACTGAATTAGGCAGATAATGAGAGCTTCTCTGATTTATTTTCAGTTTATCTAAAGAAAATTTACCTTTTTAACTTGAATGTGTTAAAAGTATTTTGTAGGCATAGTGCAAATTGCACTTCTAAAGTTCATGATTTTGGACCCATGCATCTTGCTACAAACAGATGTATCCTTTCGCCTAAAGTTTCATATGTCTTTAATTTTATTTTTATATGCCAAACAGCTTTATCATAGTCTCATGTAAGAAGGGTACCATCATAGTCTTATGTAAGAGGGGTACCATCATTGCCAAATAGCTTTATCATAGTCTAATGTAAGAGGGTACCAGTTTGCTGATGTAAGAGAAGTGTCCCCCTCTACTTCTACAGTAACTGAGACCCTACTAGTAGTTTTCATGCATAAATAAAGAAATCATGAATATTTGGCAGAAAAATGCCTCTAAATACAACCATATTTATCAATAATAATCATGCTGGTTAACTCTTTGCATGCACGGGTGAACGCTTTCAGGATTATTCCTGAATTCAGGATTTTGAGGCTTACTTTCCATGGAAAGTCAGTCTCAAAATACCAAATTAGGCAGATTATAATAGCTTTCCTGATATATTTACAGTTTATCTACAGACAATTGACCATATAAACTTGAAATATTACTATTTTTGAAGGCATACTGCAAGTTTTAAATTTTGAATTTCAAAAGTTCAGGATTTTGGAAATTTTGAACTTTCACCCATGTATATGCTGGGCAATACTGGTGATTTTTGGTTGTCTGCTGATTTTTTTTTTCAAAATTATCTTTCTCAAAATGAAATTCCGAGGGGTTGCGGGTTGGAGCCTCACCGGCATCACTGCGTTGTGTCCTTGAGCAAAACACATTAATCCTGGCTTAGTACTGGTTCAACCCAGGAAGATCTGTCCTGATATAACTGAAAAATTGTCGATAAATCAAACAAACAAACCAGGGAGCTCAGTGGCTCAGTGGTAGAGTGCTCGACTCAAGACCGAAGGGCCATAGGTTCGAGCCTCACCGGCATCACTGCCTTGTGTCCTTGAGCAAGACACATTTATCCTAGCTTTGTACTGGTTCAACCCTGGAAGACCCGTCCCAACGTAACTGAAAGATTGTTGACTGGGACGTAAAGAATCAAATCAAACAAAAAGTACTGGTTCAACCCAGGAAGACCCGTCCCTACATAAATGAAAGATTGTTGATTGGATGTAAAGAATAAAATCAAACAAAAACAAAACAAAATGAAATTTCAGGAATACTATCAGAATGTCAAACCTTTTGGATCCAGATCAGGCCAGACATGTTGTCAGGCCTGATCTGGGTCCAAACTGTTTGCAAATATTATCAGCAGACATCTCTGGCAGGGAAAGTAGTGTTAATAAGTTTTATCTTGACAAAACCTGGTATAGTAAGTAACATGGGTACAACGAAAATACAGATCAAATGGTGTAGAAAACACCATTTGTTATTCACTGCAAAGTATATTTGATCCAGTTTCTAGCTAGTCTACATGGCTGAGCAAGGTGGTTACCTCTTTGTCTGCTAGCGGCGACTTAAGTACTCTCCTTATAACCTTTGCAAACAGTTTTGGCCAAGATCATGACCGACAGAATATCTGTCCTGATCTGGATACAAACTGTTTGACACTCTGATAGTGTTCCTGAAAGAAATTTTGGTTAAGGCTAATTTTGGAAAAAAAGTCAGCGGATTACAAAAAATCGTGAAAAATTACCCAGCATGCAAAAGAGTTAAAGTTCTGTCTGGTCACAGACCCTGAAGTCAGCGTTTTCCAGGATGAGGTTCCTGTAGTCTACTGGAAATCATATATCGGGCCTTGACATAAGAAAATTTGTTTTTTGGTTTCTGACCAAGTAAGGATCAAACCAGCCTGCTCAACTACAGAGACTAGTTAGAATATTGAAATTTTGGATGTATTAAGTCTATGCTTTTCAAACAGCAAATAACAAAGATGAAGATCAGATTGTGCAGTTTGATCTTTGTTCGTTGTTGTTCACATGCAAACAAAGTCAGGGGTTCTGGCTTAGAGTCTCATATCATGTGCTATGAAGGGGTGGGGGGGGGTGGAAGAGAGACTTGTTTCATTAGACACGTAATTATGACACAAAGGAGTAGGTTCAGAATGACACAATTATACAGTGAAGATAATGAGCAGCTTTTATACTAAAAGTGGTTCATTTTCATGTGCATAACTGTGAATTGCTATATAAAAATAATGTTAAGTTGCTTGGCCTCGAGGTTATAAAACTTTTTATATGCTCAACTCAACTGAGCATGAAATTTTATCAATATCATAAATGTTAAAATGCCAACAATTGTTGGCATTTTAACTTTTATTAGCATGATAAATACAACATCTGAGAGATTAAAAGCAAGAAAAGTCTATACTTTTCAGCTTACTAGTTTTTATGAGCTGTTGAAAGTTCATGCTCAGTTGAGTTGAGCATGAAAAAAGTTTTATAATCTCAGGGCCTGGTTGGCAGGAAGTTAGGAACTTGCAGTAGATGTTGACTCTTTGACTGCTATTGGAATTATGAGATTAGGTGGCTAATTTGACTGTTATAGTCTTCTCCTGCCTTTAATGTTACATTGCTAGCGTACATGAAATTTTAGGTTAATAGAAATGTGATGTGATGCTAGTATGTATAGCATACATGAATTTGCAGTATGTATAGCATACATGAATTTGCAGTATGTATAGCATACATGAATTTGCAGTATGTAAAGCATACATGAATTTGCAGTATGTATACCATACATGATATTGCAGGCTGATAGACACATTTGATTGTTGTATGTACAGTAAAACCTGTCTTAAGCGACCACTCAAAAAAACACAAAATATTGCTTTTCAATACCGATTATCGCTTAATGCAGGTCAAAAGAATAGCAGAATGCTCCAAGGGGAGCATTCTGCAATTCTTTCGACCTTCATTAAGCTATCATTTTCCATTCAGACCTTTGTTTTGTCTATTTTTAAGTGGCCACTTAAGACAGGTTTTACTGTATGCTGATTATTTGCTGGAGGTTGTAATCTAACCCTAGAATAGTGTCACCTTGAGAACATTATGTGAACAGCCATTACAGCATCACACATTATATTGCCTGTTGAAAGGGTATTTCTTAGTACTGTATATTTATACCCCCCGCAAACTTTGTTTGTAGGGGGTATACTGTTTTCACGTTGTCCGTCCGTCCGTCCGTGCGTCCGTCCGTCCGTGCGTCCGTCCGTCCGTAACGCTTTGTTTCCTTAATAACTCGAAGAGTCATTGCTGGATTTTCATCAAACCTTGCAAACATGTTCATATATGCAAGACAAATATTTTAGACAAAAAAGTAAGGGCTAGGGGCCAATTCTATTAGAGTTATTTCCCTTTGTAGTTCTAAATGGCTTTTAATATAGTACTTTTTCCTTAATAACTCGAAGAGTCATTGCTGGATTTTCATCAAACCTTGCAAACATGTTCATATATGCAAGACAAATACTTGAGACAAAAAAGTAAGGGCTAGGGGCCAATTCTATTAGAGTTATTTCCCTTTGTAGTTCTAAATGGCTTTTAATATAGTGCTTTGTGCTTATGCTATTATAGGCCATATACGGGCCAATCAACTCCTACCACAGCATTCGATGGAACAATTTGATACTTTTCCTATACAATGTAGACACATTGAACATATGCATGAAGGAGTTTAGTTCAGAAAAGATAATTTTTGACAAAATGACAGCTGTGAGAACTTAGACAATTTTTCCCTAATAAGGTGTTTGTATATGCATAGACAGTGCCTTTATGGGCCGATCAACTCCTACCACAGCTTTTTATGGAGCAATTTGATACTTTGCCTATACAATGTAGACACATTTAACATATGCATGAAGAAGTTTGGTTTAGAAAAAATATTTTTTGACAAAATGACAGCTGTGAGAACTTAGACAATTCTCCCTAATAAGGCTTTTGTATATGCATAGATGGTGCCTTCATGGGCAGATCAACTCCTACCACAGCTTTTGATGGAACAATTTGAGACTTTGCCTGTACAATTTAAACACATGGAACATATGCATGAAGGAGTTTTGTTCAGAAAAAATAATTTTTGACGAAATGACAGCTGTGAGAACTTAGACAATTATTCCCTTATATGGCTTTTGTATATGCATGGATAGTGCCTTTATGGGCCGATCAACTCCTACTACAGCTTTTGATGGAGCAATTTGATACTTTGCGGATACAATGTAGACACATTGAACATATGCATGAAGGAGTTTATAATTTTTGTTTGCACAGATTCTACTGAAATCTTCTTATCAAAACTAAGGTCTTCTTGTTCGAACTATAACTTGCCAATTTTTTTCACTGACTCTTACTGTGCGGGGGGTATCTAATAAGCATTGCTTATTGACTTTTTTCATTGACCCTTGTACACAAAATATGACAAGTATTCATATGTCACTTATTAAAAGAAATGTATTTCATTTTTTAAGAGGATCTGTTCAGGAAAATATTTTAAAACTGTTATCCTGCCAAAGGGTGATCCTCGCCAAAGGGTGATCCTCGCGACAGATTTTTCTATCCAACCCACACACTTATGATAGATTGTTACACTGCTCAAAATATTTAAAGGAACACCTTCCAGGTGATAATGTTAACCCCTGTCCAATAGACAAGTTATGAATTTCACTAGACAATACAACAGAAACCCAGTTTCTTTTGCCATTTTTGCTATGATAGTCAAAATTTGCGATCAAAAAAAGATTTTTATAAACAATCGCTGCTTAAGTTCATGGCTCAAGTTTTGTAATTTCGTAATTTTCTTGAAAATGACGATTTTTTCTGGAACTCTGTAGAAGCTTCTGAATTTGTTAATAGCATAACCTGATGGTTTCTGCAACATTAAAAGGCTATTGGCTGAACAGAAATGATGCTGTTGTGGTGCTTGTTTGAAAAATTCGTCTTA
This sequence comes from Loripinus fragilis, assembly GCA_964019695.1. NCBI lineage: Eukaryota > Metazoa > Mollusca > Bivalvia > Lucinida > Lucinidae > Loripinus > Loripinus fragilis. Next base: position 68,164,818 of record OZ026515.1, on the reverse strand, counting down.
AAATATGGCTTTGAAAAAAGGGGTATTTTTAACAAAAATCCATTTTTACATAAAGCGTTCCATGGAGATTTCTGGACAGGGACTACTTCATTTTTATCAACAAGCATCATCCTTGACAGGTAACCAAACAAATCAAAGGACAAACATGTTTTTGTGATATTAATCCAGCTCTCGCTATGAGTCAGACTATTAGATGCATTTGTATTGTGATCAATGGCAAAATACGCAGTGTTCCTTTAATATTCTGAACAGTGTATATCTATAGATTGGATTGTGAAACTCAGAGTTTAGGAACAAAAATCTCCATTATAGAATTTGGTTGCATCATGTAAAATAGCAATCTCTAGTTTGGTGAATATTAAACATTAAACTAAAATAGCTTAAGTTTTTCATGATGCAATGAAACCTCACGATGTATATCACTAATAAATATTTGTTAGATTTTTAAATGACTTGCCTATATTCTTTATGTCAGTATTGGACCATATATTTTTCCTTTCACCCCATTGATGATTCATTTAAAAAACACTAAGTCATATATATGGTGCTTTCTTACTATCTTTATATAAGCCATCGTAACTCTAATTATGATATGACATTGTGTCTGGGATTGATATAAAGCCATGCTTTAAAATTGATCAACCACTACTAGTTTACATATTTAGTAACGTTATGTTATGACGTCGATAACAACATCACATACATGTCAAAATTTTTAGCTTTGCACACCAAAAAGGGGACTTCAAAGTTATTTTAGTGTTATAATTAAAATGCACTCATATTCATGCTCCTGTATTATTGAATTTATTTAATTTGTTGTGAAAAAGTGATAAAATGCTCAGCAGGACTCGCATTTTGTCTCTTTTCCTCAACTAGTTAAAAAGATTTATTTATACATGAACAGTAATGTAATATCCTCTATATAAGAATGGCATCCATCAAAGGTTTAGATAAACACAATTTGTCAGCGTAAAATTGTAGATATTTTCTTACTCATAGTTTTTGGCATATATTTTGGGTGCTCAAAAGAACCGTCTCATTGAGACGGTTCTTTTGAGTACCCAAAACATATGTTTTGGTCGAGAAATAAGAAAATTATTTTTCTGTTACACACTCTTAACTAAAGACCTGATATCAAAATTGCTATATTTTCTTACTTCACCATGAAAACATATGAGAGACGGTACTTATTAGCTCACCTGAGCACTTAGTATAGGCCAGTTAAGGAAAGAAAATTAGGGTAAAATTGTAATTATTTTCTTACCTATCAATTTAAATATATGTTTTTGGAACTCATTAAGATGCAAAATAAAACAATAATTTTCAATAACATGTACATGATATTCGTAAGTGCTCCTCATAATGCCCAACGAAAATTTATCATATCTGAACAAAATGACTGCTAGGGTTGAAAATCGGCTGGTCTGCATATGACCGAAAACATTTTGTTTTTGTCCAGAATGTATATCTCATCGAAGCTTTCATTTGTAGAGGAAAATGTCTCTTTGTGTTTCCGTCCTGTACGAACATTTGCCATTATTAAATAACTTCATGTTCAGTTCATTCTGTGTATACAGCACAGGAATTAGTCCAGCCTTTACAGTATGTCACAAAGTAAGTTTATTTTAAAGTCTATTTCAGTGTTTTAAGCAGTGATGGCTTATTGTTAAGCTTGACTGGTCCCTATGCATATAGCACAGGGACCAGTCAAGCTTTACAATATGGCATCTCTATTGTGTACGAAAAATAGACTATAAAGCAAACATATTACTACTTATATTGGCAAACTGTTAAAACTAGACTGGTCCCTGTTGTATACAGTAAAAGTTCAAAAGATTTGAACGTTTTAGCTTGTTACCTTGACAGTGTGTATGGTAGATGTCCAAAAATTTCGCACACTAGTTGCCTGCCAAAAAGGCCTAGATAAATAGAGCAGGCTCAGATCAGATTGCTTCTGAAGAAGCTGTCTTATCTGGGTCTTCCCTGTTTGCTATTCTGACAAGTATTTTGTGAATTCAGACTCGGATCAGATTGCTTCTGAAGAAGCAGTCTGTGATCAGGGTCTTCCCCATTTGCTACTCTGACTAGTATTTTGTGAATTCCGGCCATGATAAACATTTTATTTGAGAGTAGAAAAAGAAAAATGTTCAAAATTTTAGACCATTTCTGTACATACCAAGAATGCTTCTTGAAACAGTTTGTGTAGTTTTGATACTTATGACATATCAGGGACAGATCCAGGATTACTAGAAAGTAGGTTTAGGGGGTTCGCTTTTCTGATTTTATCTCATTTTTCCTAAACATCCCATGAAAATGAAATAATTTGGTCTCACTGAGATCAAATTATTTCATTTTCATAGGATATTAAAAAATAGGGGGTGGGGAATCCCTTGAACCCCCTCTGGGTCAGCCACTGCATAATTATGAGGGCAGAAATGGCTCAGACAAGCCTTGGCAACTGTGCAATTTTGTCAGAGCCTTTGCTGCTGGTATACATAAAGTAGGAACATAGATGAAGATTCAGGTCAAAATTTAGGCTTGCAGCCCCACTAGATAGTTGCTCATGCATGTTTAACCCATTTAAGCGGAATGGAATTCCCCTCTCATCAATTGGACCAGCCCATTCTCGTTTTAAGGGTGGTTATTTTTCATTTTTATTCAAATTTTAATAGTTTTTTGTAAGCAAACAGTGCAGACACTGATCAGACGCTGCGTTCTGCGGCGTCTGATCTGGGTCTGCTCTGTTTGCCTATTTCCCACGAAAAGGACGCTAGGCTTAAATGGGTTAAAGACTGATTTTACCCCTAATATGTGATAAGTACCAAAATCTCTTAAATTTGCTGATATATTTGAACCTACTTTATTAATCAACTACGCTGTATTGATCTAAGGTAAATCAATATTGACTTGAGGTCAACAGTATTGAGCTGAGGTGAGTTGTATTAACTGAGGTCAAATGTAAAAGTGCTATATATTATTTGTTAATCACTTACACTGTATTGATCTAAGGTAAATCAATATTGACTTGAGGTCAACAGTATTGAGTATTGAGCTTAGGTCAGTTGTATTAAGCTGAGGTCTAAGGTAAAGCAATATTGACTTGAGGTCAACAGTATTGAAATGAGCTGAAGTCAGCTGTATTAAGCTGTGTAATCAAACCTAAAAGTGCTATATGATATTTGTTAATAAAAATGTAATTTATATAATAAATAAATGATTTTGTATTGGCCCAGTTACAGGGTCAAGGTCAGCTACGTTGGCCAGAGAGCCCGATACAGTGAAACCTGTCTTAAGCGGCCACTCAAAAATAGACAAAACAAAGGCCTGAAAGACATTTGGTATCTTAATGCAGGTCAAAAATACAGCAGAATGCTGCACAGGAACATTCTGCAATACTTTTGACCTGCATTAAGCAATTATCAGTCTTGAAAACCTATTTTCCATCTTCTCTTGAGTGGCGGCTTAAGATAGGTTTTACTGTAGCTGACCAAGGACCAGTAATTGGGCGAATACGAAATCACTTGATTAAGAACAAAAAAGTAAAAACTGGACAGGTTTTCAATCCTAGTTATCATGATAGCTTGTACATACCAAATGGACTATTTATCTGATTGTGGATCTTGTGTACTTAATGATGCTCCTAATCTGCCTGTTAAAAACTATAAGCCTAGGGGAGGGGTTGAGGTACGATCTACAGTGTTTTCAGTAAAGGCTAAATTTGGGGCCAGCAGGACAAGGGTCAAATTAAATTATAAAGATTGTGTTTGCCCCATTCTGAATCTATGCTTTCAATATGGTGAGTTATTTGTTTTCATACACAAAAAGGTTAAAGACCCTAAAGACAAGAAAAGTGTTCTGGTCCAAGTCACAGGGGCCAGTCTAGCTTTACAATATGCCATCTTGTATTAATATTTTATGGCATACTGTAAAGACTGGACTGGCCCCTGTAGTCTGAGTAGTGCAATTTTTATGATAGGTGCTATGCTTTATTATACCCCCCGCAAACTTTGTTTGTAGGGGGTATACTGTTTTCACGTTGTCCGTCCGTCCGTCCGTCCGTCCGTAACGCTTTGTTTCCTTAATAACTCGAAGAGTCATTGCTGGATTTTCATCAAACCTTGCAAACATGTTCATATATACAAGACAAATACTTTAGACAAAAAAGTAAGGGCTAGGGGCCAATTCTATTAGAGTTATTTCCCTTTGTAGTTCTAAATGGCTTTTAATATAGTGCTTTATGCTTATGCTATTATAGGCCATACACGGGCCGATCAACTCCTACCACAGCTTTTGATGGAACAATTTGATACTTTTCCTATACAATGTAGACACATTGAACATATGCATGAAGGAGTTTGGTTCAGAAAAAATAATTTTTGACAAAATGACAGCTGTGAGAACTTAGACAATTTTTCCCTAATAAGGTGTTTGTATATGCATAGACGGTGCCCTTATGGGCCGATCAACTCCTACCACAGCTTTTTATGGAGCAATTTGATACTTTGCCTATACAATGTAGACACATTTAACATATGCATGAAGGAGTTTGGTGTAGAAAAAATAATTTTTGACAAAATGACAGCTGTGAGAACTTAAACAATTTTTCCCTTAATAGGCTTTTGTATATGCATAGATGGTGCCTTCATGGGCCGATCAACTCCTACTTCAGCTTTTGATGGAACAATTTGATACTCTGTCGATACAATGTAGACACATTGAACATATGCATGAAGGAGTTTGGTTCACAAAAAATAATTTTGACAAAATGACAGCTGTGAGAACTTAGACAATTATTCCCTTATATGGCTTTAGACAATTATTCCCTTATATGGCTTTTGTATATGCATGGATAGTGCCTTTATGGGCAGATCAAGTCCTACTACAGCTTTTGATGGAGCAATTTGATACTTTGCCAACACAATGTAGACACATTGAACATATGCACAAAGGAGTTTATAATTTTTGTTTGCACAGATTCTACTGAAATCTTCTTATCAAAACTAAGGTCTTCTTGTTTGAACTATAACTTGCCAAGTTTTTTCACTGACTCTTACTGTGCGGGGGGTATCTAATAAGCATTGCTTATTGACTTTTTTCATTCCTGCATAATCTTACTATGGTTTACTATTGAAAAATAAGTTGATCTATAATGGTATACCAATTTTTCGTTTGTTTTGTTGCTTTATGTCCCAAGTCAACAGCTATGGTCATGGTGGGACGGTCAGTTCACCTAACCACACTTTTTCCTGGGCAAGCTTGAACAAGCAGTTAACCAGTACTTCGTTCACATACTTTCGCTTGTAACTGACAACAACCCTTCTTGAATGATTCAGCGGAAGGGAGGAGAATGACTGTAGAAATTATTTCATGATCAATCTCCATGAAAGTATGGGACTGGGCTGGGATCGAACTCGGGACCCCTAGATCTGTAGTCAGACTCACATCTGTTGCCAGACACGTTACCGACTGCACTACACGGCCCGGTATACCAATTGACATGCGCATCTACTTGAAGCACAAGTCTTTTTGAATATGGAATTTAATTACCATTAGGTATTGGATATGGGATTTACAATGGCATGATTACAGTATTGAATGACAATATACAAAAAAAAAAAGCAAGTGAGTATGCATGTTGCATTGAGAATATGTAAATTCATCACCAATGACAAAAATATACTGATAAATCGGTTCATATTTTCGAGGTTTGGTTTGGCATTTAACCTGTATTATGTATGGGCAGATTTTTAAACCCCAAATTTCTGGATACATTTATCAATACCTGTGTTGTATGCTACTTCTCTTTCATGCTAAATTTAGACCATTATCAATTTGTGCCCTTGTAAATCTCAATTCCATATTAATGGGTAAATTCCATAATTAAAAAATATCTTGTGTTAGTTGAAAAATTAGATGACAATAAGTGTATACCAATTGATGAATTCATGTTACATCAGGTTGCTTTTTCATGGGGGTATTAGAAACTGTGCAATGCATAGATTTAATGTAATTTTTAATGTAAACATTAAATCTATGCATTGTACAACCTCTAAAAATTCCCAAAATAAGGGACAGAAGTAAAAAAAAAAAATACTTCTGACATTCAAGCCTGTAAACCCTTACATTTTGAGAATATAGTGGTTGGAATTTTGAAAGAATTTTTCGTATTATTATTTCTGTTCTGAATATTTGTTTGGTCTCAGCAAACAGTGAAGACCAAAATGAGATACTGCTTTCTGTGATAGCTTACCCACACAGTTTGTCAATGTTCCAACCTACCTGTTTACCGATAAAAAAAGAACAAACAATTATTAGAGTAAAATTATGTTAGAGTATCACAATAGTTAATTTTCATTTATGGAGGTCAATTTGTATACTGCAGTGTACGGTAAATGTTATAAAATTTCAAACACTAGTTGCTTGCTAAAAGGCCTAGACAAACAAGACAGACCCAGATCAGACTGCTCCTGAAGGAGCAGTCTGATCAGGGTCTTCCCTGTTAGCCATTCTGACTACTAGTGACTAGCATTTTGTGAATTCCAGCCCAGACAACCAACATTGGATATGAAAACAGAAAGAGAAAAGTGTTTGAAATTTTTAAAGATATATCGTACACAAGTTGACTGTTTAGGCACTTTTGCATCTCTACATCCAAATTTTCCATGTATTAATGGAAAATATTTGACTATAGACATGTATACTTGTGTAAGATTTGTAGAGTTCACATAAATTCATTACTTCACTCATATATTCATGCATATTTATATAGGGCAGCCCTTTTATAACGCTTTTCATTATAATGAAAATTACTTGTGAGCTTGTAATTTTCAAATTCTATGTTTAAAAACAGAACTGGGCTATACACATATAAGGAAGCTTAACTTGGTAAGGTGTAGTATTCTGCTTAACACAGGGGTCTCTTGGGCGTAGGACGAGGCAGAGGATATACTGTCGAATCCATGTTTGAAGTCCCCATGGAAGTAATTGAAACTGAACCTGTGGTGTGCTATATGGCTAAACTGAGATCAGTACACTAAAACCTGTGATAAAAGGGCTACTCTCAAAAGACTGAAAGCTGGTTTTCAAGACCAATTAATTATTATTGCTGAATGTAGGTCGAAAGACTTGCAGAATGCTCCAAGGGGAGCATTCTGCAATACTTACGAGCCATTGTTATTAATTGTTTTGTCTATTTTTGAGTGGCCGTTTTACAGAGGTTTTACTGTATTGAAATTGGGTGTGCTGGCCCATCTAAAGCATAGATCATGTAAATAAAACTCAAAACATAGCGTTATGATATTACTGCACTGTATAATGCAAATACACATGTAAATTGAGTGCATTAAAAAGACATATAATTGCTGTGTTAGTTTAAAACTATTTTATTGGGACTTACTGATGAAACAGTGGGCCCAACCAAAGACATGCATCAGGCACTGAGCCTTCAATGAACGTTTTCTGGGTAGTCATTGAGTCTGAGACCCAACCCACCGTCAAAGAAAGGGAGCGCAGTGGCTCAGTGGTAGAGTGCTTGACTCGACCAAAGGGCCGTGGGCCCGCGAGCCTCACCGGCGTCACTGCGTTGTGTCCTTGAGCAAGAACATTAATACTAGCTTAGTACTGGTTCAACCCAGGGAGACACGTCCCTTTATAACTCAAAGATTGTTGATGGGACGTAAAGAATCAAATCAAATAAACAAACCATCATACATTTAAAGAGCAAATCATAACTTTAGACTAAGATTGGGTTTATAAACAGGCCTCGAGGTTATTAAACCTTTTTCATGCTCTACTCAGCTGAGCATGAAATTTCAACTGCTAATTAAAGCTAAAATACTGAAAAATAATAATTTTTCTTACTGTCAAACTCATAGTTGGTGTATTTATCCTGCTAATAAATATTGAAATGCCAACAATTGTTTTGGCATTTTAACATTTATGAGCAGGATAAATTTAGTGCTCAGTTGAGTTGATCATGTAAAAAGTTTTATAGCCATGGGGCCAGGCTTGCAGACTGTCTTTGTGCAATATCCATGCTATATCCCATTCTTTATCTTTTTAACTAATCAGGAAGTTCCAACGATACTACATTGTATTAAATCACCATAAAATACTGTCTCTAATATGTTCTGTTGAAGAAGAGTATGCAAGCCAACATTGTTTTTAACAATCAACTGATAGTGTTTGGGATCGAATGCTTTACAAAAATTATAATACCAATAGCCTTGTTAGCTTACCAGCTATTTTGATGGTTGGATGTGCATCATGTGTTGTCGGTTTTCATCAATTGCTTCAAAGGACATCTCCTATACTACTTGCTGGGTTTTGATCAAACTGGGAATGATCCTTATATGGCCCTCTTCAATAATTGTTTGAATGGATCCAGTTCCCTTCATGTCTAGGTCACATTGGCTAAAAATAGACTTTCTTAATGAAAACTTAAAATATTCTTCTCTGAAGCCACAAGGCCTAGAGCCTTGATATTTGGTATGTTATATCATCTAGTCAACCTCTACCAAGTTTGTTCAAATCGTGCCTCTGGGGCAAAAAATGGACCAGCCTTGGGGTAAGTTAGGGGTCTTTCATGCAAACCAAACCTCTATGTGTCTTGATCCACATCTGATCTAAGGGTGAGGTTTGTGCACCATTAAACTGGTTTAAGCCCTCCAGTAAAATATTTTACTGACCGTTCCAAGGCGGTACTTCTTTTTGTGGATCTTTAATGTTTTATCTGTCTTGTGTTTGCTATGCCTTTGTACGCGTCTGTTTATATGTGCCTTGTGGTCACCTGCTGGGAAAGTGCTGACCTCTTGGCTCTCGTTTGTGGTGTCTTACTGTGAGTTTGTTACTTTCCCATTGGTATCCTGGGTCAGGTGGGAGCGCAGTGACTCTGTAGTAGAGTGCTTGACTCGAGACCCAGGGGCCGCGGGTTTGAGCCTCACCGGCGTCACTGCGTTGTGGTCTTTGAGCAAGACACATTTATCCTAGCTTAGTAATGGTTCAACCCAGGAAGACCCGTCCCTACATAACTGAAAGATTGTTGATGGGACATAAAGAATCAAATCAAACCAACAAACAAACAAAAAACTGGGTCAGGTGTGGTACTTGATTGTATCGATTCCTGATCTTTGAATCTTTACTTAATTTTACATGTTAAACATATGCTTATATAGGGAAACATAGAAAAATCTTCTCTGAAGAGCCTTGATATTTGGTATGTAGCATCCACTGGTGGACCTTTACCAAATTTGTTCAAATCATGGCACAGGGGCCAAAAAGGGGGCCGCCTTAGGGGATCTTGGAATGAACACTAAAATTTCTTGTTTGAAAACCACAAGACCTAGAGCCTTGATATTTAGTATGTGGACCTCTACGAAGCTTGCTCAAGTTATGCCCCTAGGGCCAAAAATGGTTTCGCCCAAGGGCTCGCATGTTTTACATAGGCTTGTATATGGGTAAGGTTCGAAAGAATATACACGCATATATTGGCTTCGAATGGGAAAGCCATGAAAAATTGTGTCTTGGACCTTCAGGTCTTCTAGTTTTTTAGCTCACCTGAGCCGAAGGTGAGCTATTGTGATTGGTCTTTGTCCGCTGTCCTTAAACTTCTTCTTTAAATAACATTATCTTCTGAACTGCTGGTGCAAATTTAAAATGATTTTACATGAATGTTCCCCATAATGCCTCCTAACAAAATTGCATAATTGGTTCTGCTCTGCTGAACTCAAGGGCCACCAGAGCTCTAGATAAGACATCTTTTAAATGGAATCTGAACCACTGGTCTAAATTCAAAATAATTTCACAGAAATGTTCATGATACCCTCTACCACAATAGCACAAATGTTTCCGCTCTGTTGAAAAAAGGGCTGCCAGAGCTCTAGATAGTAAATATCTTTAAACGGCAACTCCTCCTGAACCACTGGTCCAAATACTAAATAATTTCACAGAATAGATAAGAAATGTATTTAAATTACATCTTAACCACTGGTCCGAATTCAAAACAAATTCACAGAGTTGTTCCTCATGATGCCCTCTACAAGAATTGCACAAATGGCACAAATGGGTCGGTTCCACTGAACAAAAGGGACACCAGAGCTCTAGATAAAGAACATATTCTGAACCGCTGGTCTTAATTCAAAATAATTTCACAATTGTTCCTCATAATGCCATTTACAAAATTGCACTTATGGTTCTGCTCCTTTGAAAAAGGGGCCTCTAGAGCTCTAGATAAGAAATATCTTTAAATTACATATCCTGAACCACTGGTTCAAATACCTTTTAAAAAAATCACAGAATTGTTCCTCATGATGGCTTCTATCAAAATTGCACAAATGGTTTCGCTTGGCCAAATCAAGGGGCAGCCAGAGCTCCAGATAAGAAATGTATTTAAATGACATCTCAACCACTGGTCCAAATTCAAAATAATATAACAATTATTCCTAAAAATGCCCTCTACCAAAATTGCACAAATGGTTTTGCTCCGCTGAACAATGGGGTCGCTAGGGCTCTAGATGAGAAATGTCTTCAAACGACACCTCCTGAACCACTGATCAATATTCAAAATATTTCACAGAAATGTTACTCATGATGCCCTCTACCAAAAATGCACAAATGGTTTTGCTCCGCCTAAAAGGGCTGCAAAAGCTCTAGATAAGAAATATCTTCAAATGACATCTGAAACACTGGTCAAAATTCAAAATAATTTCACAAAAATGTTCCTCATGTTGCCCTCTACCAAAATTGATAAGAAGGTTCAGCTTGCTACCAGAGCTAAAATAGAAATATCTTTAAATCATACATTTTGTATCTCTTTAGCCACATGCCAATACATTATCTACTCATGTGTCAGGACTCAGCTGAGCGATCCAGGGCCCTATGGCTCTCTTGTTTATTTTACAGAGAGGAAAGCGGGTCCGTACCAGTATTCCTAAGAAAAGTTAAACCTTTACCCAGTAAACTAAGCGTGCTACCTTTGGCCCGATGCTGACTGGATAGCTGTGTGATTTTCCAGGGGTGGGGTCCATACCAGTATTCCGAAGGAAACCTACAGTTTTCTGATATCCGCGGGGGGGGGGGGGATCCGGACCCCACTACCACCGTCTCTGGATTCGCGCATTCATAATACACTTCAGTTGGAATCCAAAATTTGAATGTACGCAGTCGCAAGTTACATCCTGCGAGTGCAATAAGAGTATTCGGGATCCTGCTGACAAGATCCACACCAGCGTACTGTCGTGCAAACCAAGGGTGACAATAACGTAATAATTTGTTTACAATTGCTAAGAAAAACACTAGCTTGTACAGTCCACTTGCGCTAATGCGAATCGATAGATCACTTGTGTATTAATCCTATCCTGAGGATATGATTAATGCACAAGCGATCTATCGATTCTAAGTGCCTGATAAATTAGTAAACAAAACATGACGTCACTGTCACTCTTGGCTGGCAGGCCAGTAGGTGTCAACATCAATAGGATTTTTAAAAGGGTCTACTACGGCATCAACTGTATCGAACTGCTACATAGGCTATATATATACATAGTAACAATCAGCAAGAATTGATTTTTAATAAAACATCTTTTATATTTATTCTTACATCGATCAAATTTATTGTTCTCGAATGAACCAATGAATTATTAGTAGATGTTTATAACTCTGAATAAACTTATTTGAGCCACCTCGTGTGAAAGTAGTACTTATTCAGTTTCTCCTTAAAAATGCTGATTTTCTAAAATGCAATCTTCCAGTTCGAAGTGGACTAATCCACCCTTGTTAGCAATAAATTATTTGCTAAAGAAAGCTGTACCCAGTAAACATGAAAAAATATTCAAGTGCGGACCGGGTTTCCAATCAAACTGCAATTTTATGCAATACATATACAATGCACTAAATTGCCTAAATGCTGTTATCTGTGCTGTTTTGCGTTTCTTAGACCATTTTGCTGCCAATTTGCCCGGCAAAAGGAGCAGTCTGGTCTAGGTCCATTGGCAATCTTAGTTATTATGCGCCAATCGCAACAAAAGTCGTCTCCTTTTCACGTCTGCTGAATGTTTAAGAAGCCTCTATGGCAAACAGCGTGGACCCAGATCAGACTGCTCCTATAGGAGCAGTCTGTTCTGGGTCCACGCTGTTTGCTTCTATACTTATTTCGTCAGTAATGCTAGGCAATTATTTGCAGCAGACGACATTTTCAGATACATTTTTTTCTTGGCGCTTTAAGGGTTAAAAGCACATAATATATCACCTTTAATGCTAACCGACCCGCCCGTTTTATTTTCTGCAAAAACGCGCCATGGAGAAATGAAAGCTCAAACAGTACCTATGAATATGTATATCCGTTCTTTTACATATCACATTAAAATTCAGGCCCTACCGTTTGAACAAGTATCGCGAAAAAAAAGGTCTTAGACGAATTTAGTCCGGATACAAACCTACCTGGACCCCTCCCCACCCGTTTAATATACCTTATGAAAGTACGCAAGGATACTGACCTTTTCCTCGTTGAAATGTGAGAACCCCGATGAAAATAGATAGTATACAGTCTGATCAGGGCCATATTTAATCGTTTATTTTTACGTGTCTTTTGTCCAGGTTAGGCATCGTTTTCCTATATTTAAGTCGAAAGTATACTTGTTTGAAAGCATTCCATTTGCCAAGCTGAAAGGTACACATTCAACAAATTATGCCCGGTCACAATTTCGCATTTTACCCCCCATTTCACATCAAGCAACCATAAAATTACTAAATATTTGCGTCACAACATAAAAGTCGCCTAACTTCAGTCTTGCCATGCGTATTAATTGAGCCAGTGCATGAAATTTCCAACAATGTGGTATGTGCGACCAGCAAAGCCTCAGACCAGCCTGCGCATACGCGCAGTCTGATCAGAGCCTTTGCTAGTCACTTGAGTATTCTATGATTGTTAAGCTGCTGACTGAACACCATTTGGAGTTTCTAAGCTTAAAAGGAGGCTCCAGAGGCTCGTCTGAGTCTTCACATGTCAAAATGTCAAATTGTTGGAAATCACATGTCATGGCTCAATTTTCAATCTTAGTTATTATTTTCAACTGTGCATTGTTCTGCCGCCGTACCTGTGCCAAAAGAATAAAACATAATTTCCTTGTATCGTTTTTCGATGGATTAAAATCAACTTGTCGGGTTCATGGAATATAAGTTTTGAGGATTTGGATTAATGTGATTGCGAGAAAAACGATTCGGAAATACAGTAATACATCTCCAGCAGATAATCGTCAAAATGATATCTTTTGGACAAGCTCTGGACCAACATTGATGATATTGTCAGTGTTTGACCAATAACCTCTTTTTCCGCCTGCCACGACTTGTGTCGTCTGCTCTGTCATCTGCTTATGTTCTTGCAAACAATATGGACCCGCATCAGACTGCTCCGATCCGTGGGTTCAAAGTGTTTGCATCCAAGATCAAAAGATGCCTGAAGAGCATTTAATTAAATACAATAAAAATAATAAATACGTAAATAGCAGATGGCATTTCCAGGACAAAAATATTGGCAAAAGAAGGCCGTTAGTGGAAACTCGACCAATACGGAAATAGCCATATTGGACACATTGCCATTGGCATTATAAATTAGCATTTTCAGTTAAGTTAACTACCCCATGTGAAAACGTGTCTCGTTTGGTATACGAACAGCAATAATCGAAGACAAAATAGTCGCGCAGTCTAATCAATGTCAGTATTAGAGCCAGCATATGTGTTAAGGCAAACACATACAAAACAGATAGCTGGCCACACTGGGTAGCTGTACATGCTCATTTCATGTGCGGTTTTAAGCATGTGCGATTAACAATGTATGAGCTGGCCTAAATGGGGTAGATCTGTGTGCTGCAAGTTCAAGTTTCTCCACTTAATCCATTTAAACCGAATGGATTATTCAATCCTTATCAATTGGGCGAATCTATTCAACATCTGGGTCTGCGTTGTTTTCCTATTTCCCATAAATGAGACGAAAGGCTTAAATGGGCTGAATCCAGGATTTCTGGAAAGGGGGTTCATTGTGGTTCGCTTTGCTGATTTTATCTATTTTTTTTTTTATTTATACTATGAAAATGAAATAATTTGTTCTCACAGACAAAATTATTTCATTTTCATGGGATATATAAAAAACGGGGGACGGGAGGGGGTTCAAGCGTGACCCCCACCCCCTCTGGATCCCCCACTGGAGTATCATTTCCTTTGAACTTTAAAGACTTATTATTAAAATGAAGGCAAAGGACTTCTAAATTCGATGAACTGCACTGGTAGGCAAAGGACTTCAAAATTCGATAAACTGTACCGATTGACCCTGACTATATGTATAGCAAGCACGCAAAAGGTTGAATAATGCTCCAAAAAGACCCTGTAAATGTCGGAAGCTGCTTTGAGTCCAGTTCAGGTCTTGATGAATTCCGACCACGGACGCCCGACCATGTTGCCGGATACCGGCGACGACGAACCACCATGGACGAAGACAGCGGTTCGGAGATAGTAACTCCGAGAAGGAACGATCGTCCATCAATGCAACACCCCACCGTTGTTCATGGAGATATTACCAGGTAATTTCTTAACCGCCCAGTGTAGTGTTAGTGTTATTACACGAGTGCAAGTTTACGTCACCTTTTGTCTGCCGGCCCGTCCACAGTCCTGTAACCTGGTAACTTTATATCCATCAACCGTGAATATCCACAAGCGCTCGTGTGTGTCAGACACTTTGGTGTGCGTGCACACGCACGCACACTCAGAAAAATACTAGCCACAAATTGCATCTATGAACGATAAGTAGAGTAAGGTGATGCAAACGGTATGCAGGGCTAATAGCATCCATGCCATAGGGAGTAAAAGTAAAAAAATTAGGCCTTTAAGGTTAGATAATCAACTATCTAGATAGTCAACTATCTAACAAACATAACTCTAAGTTTTTTTACTTTCCCAAATGTGTCCTGGTCTATGTCAGAATTAAGGGCGAGGTTGGCGCCGTGAAACTGGTTTAAGTCCTCGAGTTAGATATTTTTTCTGACCGTTCCAAGGCGGTACTTTTTTTGTTGGTAATTTGTCTTGTGTTTGTCATGCTTTCGCGTCTGTTCATTGCTGCCTTGTGGTCACCTGCTCACCTCTTGGCGCTCGTTTATGATGTTTAACTGTGTTTTTAACACTTTCCCATGTGGTATCCTGGGTCAGGTGTGGTACTTGATTGTATCGATTCTTGATCTTTGCCGCCTTTCTTACTTTCAAATTGCCCACTTATTTCGGGTCCAATATGAGTTACCTTGGCTGAAAGGTCATAGGTCGATCATGTATTAAAATCGGTGGTTACCTATGTTAACTATACTATGCACAATAAGTGTATGGGTTAGCCCATCCACGTCAGATCTGAAGTTTCATTTGCTGTCATGGTCACTGAAAACCCCAAAAAAGCTTAGCAAATGCTGTAATTTTCTAAACCCCTCAGAGAAATAAAGGACCAAGTTTTCACAATTTGATTTTTTATTAATGCTTTTACGTTATCGCCTTTAAAGGCTGTTTCTAGTCGGGTTTTCTTGAACCACATTGACAAGTAAAACTGTTTGATGCCTTACAACACATTCAGACAAATTTGTTGGATGAAACATCTTCACGGCTACAGACTGAGAGCACGAGCCGAAAGATAATATCTAATGTCACCGGTATCTCGCAAATGCGTCGCACCATTTCCCAGTAACTTAAGGTTTGAATCAACCATATCATAAGATGAGATACATTGTAAGCCTATGACATCTGTAAACTGAGCCTCTGTTGAATTGAAACACCAATTCACATTAGAAGTTTAATCAAATGATGACTACGTTTTGACGTCATTGATGGCAGCTGATTTTTTCAGCATGTATTCTCTATCACATCTGTCACATAACCAATAGTTTTTATAGGCGTATGATGCATGAGGAAGATGTAAGACCACCAAACAAAAAATCACATGCTTATCATTTAAGCATTACTTACAACGGGTGTGAATTTTGCTTACTGACCCCTCCTGCAATTCTTGCTCTCCCCAAACGCCTACTTAAAGGATGGCGTCTGTAAACTCGTGGTTTCATTTGCCTAAGATCCTGTTCTCGTCATTGCAATTGAAATTGTTCGATATTGCACAAAGATGATCACAAAAAGGTGCGAAACATAAGAAATTGCTATGCTTATTGTGCATAGATAAGTTGGCGTAGAAAAAAACTTTAAGAGGTACCCAACTTTGAAAATAGAGGCAAGAATGTCTGTAAATAGTCCGAAAAATTAAATATTTATTATTTCTAAACACTTTTTTCAATATGACACCGTTCTCTACGAAAAAAGTTATCCTAAGACACCATATAGATGGCCAACAAACGAGCTTTCGGTACTTATTGCATCCGGGAAAGCAGCGAAGGCTCAGACGAGCCTGCGCTTGTGCGCAGTTTCACCAGAGCCTTCGCTTCTTGCAGCATAAACAAAGTATGAAAACAGAGGAAGGGTCCGATCAAGACTTAGACCGTTAGTTCCGTTGGATATGTCAGCATAAGCACAGCGGCGGATCCAGAGGGAGTTCAGGGGTACGCTTGAAACCCCTCCCCGCCCCCCGTTTTTAATATCCTATGAAAATGAAATAGTTTGGTCTCAGTGAGACCAAATTGTTTCATTTTCATGGGATACTTAAGAAATATGAGGTGAACCCCCACACCTTTATACATATTACATATAAACCCCCTTTCCAGAAATCATGGAGCCGCCCCTGAAGCGTTGGAAGAAGTTTTTGCGCACATGCGATACAACTACCAAAATCTCATGCGTTAGCCCAATTTTTAAAACGATTTTGTGCATGTGTGCTATACCTTGCCTACTTAAATGCTTGATTTTGTTTATTACCATTTAGACCATGGACGCCGGTGTTTGCACTTTTGGAACACAAGTACATTGACAAAAAGGTAAGAGGCACTTTGACCACATTGATTCCCTGTATACCAAGCCCAGAATGGTGGTGGGGTGGGGGGAGGATACTCTAATATTTTATATATATATACATGGGCTTGGCTGATTTTTTGGGGGTTCAAATTTTGTAATTTTAATATTTATTTGAGGTTTTCAGGTCTTTAATTATTAGGCTTAAATTATTTATTAAGATAACTGATATTCAGACCCCACCCCAGCCCCAGTCAATATCCTCGTACTGGATCATGTGTCGAGTTGATACGTTAGTCGTATTTGTTTGGGAGAATCATAGCCTAAGCTGTATACGTTCATTGAAGTTTCGACGCCCTGCGCTCTTCTTGCTCCATGTAGTGGTTGTCTCTGGCAAGATGAGGATCATGAAGTAATACATATACTGTCGTGCCAAAAGTTAAACATTAACTTGTACACATCACTTGAGCTAACGCGAATCGATAGATCACTTGTGTATTAATCCTATCCTGCGGATAGGATTGATATACAAGTGGTCTATCGATTCTAAGTCCCTGATAATTTTGTAACAAAACATGACGTCACTGTCACTCTTGGCTGACAGGACAGTACTTGTAGGTTTTGATTGTACAATCATGTAGTGTAGACTAGGAGTGGACTTCACTTAAGTAGAACTATCATTGAATTTATTCTATGCAGGGAGTTTTGCATCGCATTGTTTTAGGGATACATGGATACCCACCAAAAATGATTTTGGGATATTGTCTAAAATAATATATAGATCCAACTATTTTGACCCCATGGTGAAAATAATGCCACAGTATATATGTAGGCCTCTTGACAATGACCACAAGATGTGTCCAGAAACCAAATTTGGGATTCCTATAATCCCAAATTTGGTTTGTGGACACAACTCGTCATACTGCCTCTGGGTCACTGTGACCTTGATTTCTGGCCTCAGTTTGCGAAAAAAAATCGTAAAAATGGTCTGTCCAGTGTTGTCAAATAATTTTCCACAAATATGTTGCATGCTAGACCCATTACTTTATTTTGGGGGTGGAGGAGGGGGTATTGGACACAATAAAACATATCTTGTTCACTTTGGAATATAAATGACCAACACAATCCGGTGCTTAAGATCCAGGCACATAAAAATAGTACTGACTCGCTGGAAGCATGTGTTAAATCGTAAAATAAAATCACAGCTCATAACGTAGAACAAGTGTACATGAACAAGCTCTATAAAAAGGCATATATGGAAGTACAAAGATGGGGACTATTAGAATCTCAGGCACAAGTTTGGCAATACTGACTGTAACTCATTCGCAAATGAAGACATTGATATATATTCCAAAAACGTAACGGACCACATATTTCAACTAAGCAGTGAATGCATACCTAACAAAATTGCAAGTGTACGTCCTTCTGAAACTCCATGGATGCATAATGAACTACGAAAATTAATGAGAAAACGTAAAAGAGCCTATGACAAACCAAGCGCACACAATTACAACAACACTGGGACCAATATAAACGACTGAGAAATGACACAACTAAACTATTACGATCCTCTAAGAAAACCTAATTTGACAATCTAGCAACTAAACTAACTTCCAGCCATAACTTAAGAACTAAAGACTGGTGGAAGACTCTAAAATCATTTATATCAACTCAAGATAAAGCATCACACCCACCCCTAAAAGAAAATGATATAATATACACAGATGATAAAGAAAAAGCTTATTTGATTAATTCATATTTCAAAACACAATCTGATCTAAATGATGCTGGCAATGAATTACCAGATATCATACAATCAAACCCAAACAACTTGACACAATGATATAGGTCTGTAATTTTTACAGTCCGTAGGATCATATTTTTTTAAAAACTGACGTAACATTAGCTTCTTTCCTTGCCTTAGGTTCTTTGCTCAAAGATAAAGATAAGTTAAATAATTTAGAAAGAGGATAAGAGAGTTCTGAAGAACAAGTTTTAAGACCATAGTTATTTATATTATCTGGTCCAGACGCTTTTCCCGTTTGTAATGTTTTTAATATGGATTTAACTTCAGTAGGGCTTGTTACTAATAATCATTACTTAGTACATTGGGAAAAGTTATGTAAAAATAGTCCATAAACACGTCTTTAACTTCTTTAGTGCCAACAATGTTTTAACGTCCTTGCAATCAGGCTTTGTCCCTGGCGATTCCACCGCCAATCAACTAGTTGATATCTATAATACATTCTCAAAGGCATTGAATGATGGCTTAGAAGTAAAGGCAGTTTTTTGTGACATAAGCAAAGCATTTGACCGTGTTTGGCACAAGGGATTATTATTAAAACTTAAATCTGCAGGCCTTAGTGGCTCCCTGTTAGGATGGTTTCAAAACTACTTGAGCGATTGCAAACAAAGGGTTGTCTTACCAGGGGGTTCCTCTACCTGGATAAGCATAAATGCGGTTGTACCCCAAGGCTCTATTTTAGGACCACTTTTATTCCTTATTTATATCAATGATATTGTAAAAGATGTCAACTCTATTATTCGTCTTTTTGCAGATGATACTAGCCTATATATTATAGTTGACTCCCCATCACAAACCATTAATCTGGATTTAGTATTTCCTTATCATACTCACTTACTATTTTTAGTAAGAATATCTGCGTGGGCTGAGAAATGGCTGGTATCTTTTAATCCAAATAAGACTGAATACATACTACTGTCTGGTAAATTACCTGTTCACCCACCTGTAATTATGAATAATCAAGTAATAACACAAGTCGAAAGTCACAAACATTTAGGAGTAACATTTGAAAGTAGTGGTACTTGGCACAAGCACATACAATTAATAACTACAAAAGCATGGCAGCGAACTCACATTATGCGTAAACTTAAATTTCGTTTAGATAGAAAAGCACTAGAAACTATAATATATATATATATATATATATATATATATATATATATATATATATATATATATATATATATATATATATATATATATATATATATATATATATATATATATATATATATGGCATTTATTAGGCCGATCTTAGAATATGCTGACGTTGGCTGGTACAATATTACTAAGTATGAGGAAGACGAACTTGAAAAGATACAACTTGAAGCTGCCAGGATAGTGACTGGAACAACCAAATTGGTATCCATTGAGAATTTATATAAAGAAACTGGCTGGGAGACTCTTAGCTCAAGACAAAGGCATCTTAAATTGACTCTGTACTATAAAATGACCAACTACTTAACTCCAGCATATCTCAGTTCATTGCTTCCTCCTCTTGTAGGTGCCATGTCCAGGTAGCGAACAATATCAACTAGTTGACGCTAAATCCCAACTGTACTAAAACTCATTTCTCCCCTCAACCATACGTGAGTGGAATACTCTAGGTAACACAGTTCAGTCCTGTCCATCAGTTTCTTCTTTCAAAAAGAAGACGTCAACGCGACAACCTGTTCCTAATTATTATTATCTCACTGGCAGCAGAAACGAACAGATACTTCATGCTAGAATTAGGACAAATGTAGCAGTTTGCATTACACCTTATTCAGTAAAAACATCATACAAGACAAGTTCTGTACATGTGGCAAAATTGAAGACGTCCAGCATTTCCTCTTCTCTTGTGCAAGGTTCACTGCCCAGCGTCAAATTATGCTAGAAAAGGTTCAAAGACACTGTGTCCCAACTCTTAACGTCCTGTTGTACGGTGAACGAACCTTAAACAGCAATACCAATTGTATTATCTTCAAAGCTGTTCAGGAGTTTATCACCCATTTAAAACAATTTGAGAATTAACTACCAATATAATGGCACTTTTTCTTATCCAATAAGGTTGATACCGTGGAAGCCTCTCTCTATCTTATCTGCTAGCTTACGCTAGCACACACACACACACACACACACACACACACACACACACACACACACACACACACACACGCACGCACGCACGCACGCACGCACGCACGCACGCACGCACGCACGCACGCACGCACGCTTTACTATCTGCATAAAAATGTAATCACATATAATTCAATCAGAAACATCATCAAGAAATCGACTGCTAATCAAATTGTGTTATTTAGATGATTCCTTTAGGGAAGCAGATTCAAACAAGTATTAGACTTATTTCTGTATCCCTTTCAAATGTATTGTAATGTATATATGATGTATCTGTTGTATCTCGATGTACTTTATATTTGAATAAAATATTGTTTACACTAAGCTCAAGAGCATGCGGCGTGCAAGAATACATACAATGAAAAGGCTAACCACTTTGAAAAGCTAATACTGTAGTAGTCGATGTACTTTATATTTGAATAAAATATTGTTTACACTAAGCTCAAGAGCATGCAGCGTGCAAGAATACATTCAATGAAAAGGCTAACCGCTTTGAAAAGCTAATACTTGTATATATAAAAGAAGAGACTGTCACTTTAAAATTATCTGAATTGTCTTCCCTGAATTTTATAGACGGGTTTTATATTTCTACTGGTAACCTATTATTCAGATATCGAATATTTATGACCAGTCAGTAGCACGTGACTTTATTTACAGTCGCTATGGAAATCTGCCTCTTATTGCCGTAGATTGATTTAATCGTTAAGAAAACAATATCATAATTGTTATTGTAGTATTATTCTTTCAAAATGGCGACTACAGCTCCGACATTTGAGAGTGCGTTTGCGTTTACTGCAACAGGGGAATTAGGAAAGGCCAGAGAGTCTATGCTTCAAAATGAACTTTTACTCAGGGTAAGAAAACGTGTCATGTATTTTCGCGATCGAGCTTTCTTTCCATACTGCCCCTTTCGATTTCGAAAAAAGAGACGCAAATATGGTAGTGTTTTGAAATAGTTCAGTATGATGAAAATTTCACTGTAAAATGCAAAACATGCAATAAAATCCAAACTCACAAGCGGATCTTTCAGCAACAATAATCTTCAGGTTGTGTTAGTTTTTTTTTAAACAAACTTTCTAGTTCTCCAAATAAACTGGATGAAGGATGTTCTAACTGCTTGTTTGCTGACATAGTAACTCTGATACATTTAGCTAGTATATACACTGGTAATTGGGTTATATTTGTGGTGGCAATGGGTGCCACAGGTATATAAGACACACATACAGCCTCCCTGTATGAGCTAGCTTTTAAAAGCGACACATAGTGTGTCAGGCCAATGTTGCAAAGTTAAACAATGCATAACTCAGTTAGTAGCTGGATGGGTGAACCAGGCATTGGAGCAGGGGCCACTGGATGGTTGCGCTCATGCTGGGTTACCAGGGTACCATCAGTACAGACAGTATTATTGAAAATGAGAGAAAAATTGAGGAGGAAATTGTTCAAGACCTGTGGTATCGCTCATTTGGACTTTCTACTGTTTGATGTCAAAACAGATGATGAATATAAGGAGTGCAGGACATTCATTATTTATTGTGCCACATTTGTGCCTGAAAACAAATGTTTTGCCACGCAAACTTCATGTAAATTAATAGTATCAATACCCGAACCACCAAATACTGTAAGATAATACAAGTGTTGGCAGTACTGATCTCACAAACAAACCAGTGCATGTGTTTATGGTCTAACTCTAAGGCTTTATGCGGAAATGCATTCAATGATATATTTACTGTTGTACATGTTTGTTGCTCTTAGATTGATAGATAATATAAAGCAATAACCAAAACAATAGGTCTTGAAAGTAAATAAAAGGAGACAAAAAATTTTTTTAGGTGGTCAAAAATTGTTTGTGCCAGGATATGATGACTAGAGCAAAGGATGGTCAGTAATGCTGAAATGAGGCGATTACACTTGCTCCAAGGCTAATGAGAAGCCAGGTGATCAGGATCTACACTGTTTCCCACTCTGCCTGTAACAAATCCCGGCATTGAGTTTTTTCTCCATGGCTTGACCCTGTAAAAAAGGAAAGTAATTAAATTGGTGATCTGTTGATATACATGTATCAGTTTTACCTTTTAGAACTTTAAGGCAATGCTTAGTTAAACTTGAAAATTCTGTGAAAGCAGTATAAGTTTGTCAATTGATTCATTAATTCCCTAGGATTGAACAAGTTAGAAATTTAATTCTTCTGCATATATACCATGTTTTATTTGTCCACAAAGGACTTAATCAAAGTATAATTGATTTTCATGACGTTCTTAAATTTTATTTTTTCAGACAGAGCTAGGGAAACCTAAACGAAGGGGTGTTATGATACCAGGTGATTATATATATGGACGTCCCAATGAAGAGAGAGATGGAGGATCATCAGAAGGTATATACTGTGCTTAGGCGGGGCTCTCCCTGCCATTAGCCATTGTATCCATTTGCTACTAAAAATGTAGAGTGGCTGCAAATATAAGGCATTGGCTAAATGTTCAAAAATGACATATTTGTTAAAAACTCTATTTTGATCAGCTTTTGGATTTTCAAATATTGCTTTTATTATTCCTTCACACTTCATTATTGTGCCATATTGTACTCTTAGGATGCCGGTTTTTTTCGATACCATCCGCCATCCGGATGTCAAACAGTTTGGATCCAGATCAGGCCCGACATTTTGTCGGGCCTGATCTGGGGCCAAACTGCTTGCAAAGGTTATCAGCAGACAACAAAAGTCGCCCCTAGCGGGCAAAGAGTTAAATACAAAACAACTTGTTGATACCTTGTACTACTTTCTGGCTAAAACCTTGGCTAAAGTTAATTTCATTTGGCTCCAACTTTTTCCATTGGCTAAAGTGTTGACTACAACAAATTCTGAGCCAGGTTGAGCCCTGATAAGTCTGAAAATATTTTCAAATGTCCGACACCTTAATTATTACTGACTCATGCAAGTAGCACACCTTGTCCAAAACAAGTACATGTATTTACATGCAGAGAAAAAAACACTTAAAACAGTGTATATCCAATTTCTCAGAATCCAACTGATCTGGATCTGTACTGATTTCCCAGGTTCAGCATGGTTGAGGTTAGTTTAGATATGAGCCGCTACATGAGATTTCCAACAATATGTTATGTGTGACTAGTAAAGCCTCATATCAGCCTGTGCATATGCAGTCTGATCAGCACCTTTGCTTGCTGCTTGCATATTCTATGTCTGTTTAGCTACTGACTGGACACCATTTGGAGTTTCTAAGCTTAAAAGGAGGCTGCACCGGCTCATCTGAGTCTACACTTGTCAAAACGCCACATTGTTGGAAATCACATGTCATGGCTCACTTATACCAATACATCTTGTTTCTTGAGAGACTGGCCAGCCTTGGGTATCAAACCTCTCATGTGGTGCATTGGTATGGTTTGAGTCTGTGTGGCTGTTGGTGAGGTCATACCTATTCTGTTTAGGTAGGCTTTTTAATTTTTTTTTAAATATATCCTGTATCTCATATAGGCTCCTAGCACGTTTCCAAATGTCAGATGTGAAGAAAATTGGCATCGCTTGGACTTATTTTCTGGAGTAAGTTTGAGTTAAGCTGTATCCATGTACTGTAATTATGTATTTTCTAATCCATAAGGATTAACATATGTTTTGGGTGCTCTCTTTAGAATAGTCTCAATGAGACGGTTCTTTTGATTACCCACAACATACTTGTATGTTTTGGTTGAGAAATAAGAAAATTGATTTTTACTTACACACTCTTATCTACTAGAGGTCTTGAATTACAGAAGATTCCAATGAAGATATCCCTGGCACCTTATTTGCCCTCTACATAAAAACAAATAAATGACATGTGTTGTCATGGTACTTGGCAATTTAAATGTTATTACTGTACAAAGTGGTGGTATACAAACCATATGAGTATTTGACTGATCCTATGTGAATTTTCAATGATATATATATAAAATTATTCCCTTATATCTTTTCTTCAGCTCTTCACGGCTGGCCAAAAATTTCCACAACTACGCTGCCATTTAAGCGAAAAGAAAAAACAGCGCAGAGAGATTTCATGGCACTGAACAGAGCAGCCGTATCAGCAGGTCTGGTCTCTGCCAACGATCAGTATGAGTTCAGAGCAACACATGATGTCCGTCAAAAAGCACAGAGTGAAGACAAAAACAGAACAAGAACGCGTAGAATACCTCCCAGCATGGTTTTTGGAATCTCAACCAGGTAATTTCAAACTTTAACATAGGTTTAGATAAACAAAAAAATTCCGCGTAAAATTGTAAATATTTTCTTACCAATAATTTTTAGCATATGTTTTGGGTGCTCAAAAGAATTGTCTCAATGCTACGATTCTTTTGAGTAACCACAACATATGTTTTGGTTGAGAAATAAGATAAATATTTTTTTAATATGCACCCTTAACTTAAGGCCTGCTTTAAGTTGTTCTTAACTTTTTTGCATGGTGGGATTATTTTATGTATTTATGCTGTCTGCTTACATTTTCAAAATTTATTTTTTCAAGAATTTCTTCTAGACAGGTGTTATTAGAGTGTCAAGCAGTTTGGATCCAGATCAGGACCGACATTTTGTCGGTCCTGATCTGGGTCCAAACTGTTTGCAAAGTTTATGAGCAGATGACACTAGCAGGCAAAGAGTTGATGCCTTTGATTTTACTGTGATACACACAATAGAAATGTTTGTGCTATGCTAAGAAAATTGAAATTTAACAAATGCCACCCTACCTAATCAGGGCTTTTTCAAGCAATTTTGGGAAAAGGCCCCTGGCCAAATTTTGAAAAAAATGATTGACTTAACATCAAAATCGGGAGAAATTAACGACATAGAACAAAACGAGGGTAGTAAAATATATCCTCAAAATAAAGTTATTTTAGATTGAATTTTGCCAAGCATACCACTTATATAAGCACAAGTGTTTAAGTATTGTTCTGATATGGGGCATTGTTTCTCATAAGTAGTAGTGATCTCTAAAAAAAAATAAATAATAATTTCTTTATTTGGAAAAAGACGGACATGGTATTGGGAAAAAAGTGGCTATTTTCAAATGGGAATGGGGCCAAAATTACGCCCCTAGAGATGGGCAGAAAATCCCCTGCTAATATGATATACCATAGGGAGCACAGTGGCTCAGTGGTAGAGTGCTTGACTCGAGGCCGAGGGGCCGCGGGTTCGAGTCTCACCGGGGTCACTGCATTGTGGTCCTTGAGCAAGACACATTTATCCTAGCTTAGTACTGGCTCAACCCAGGAAGACCTGTCCCTGTTTAACTGAAAGATTGTTTATGGGAAGTAAAGAATCAAATCAAACAAACAAACAAACAAAAATGATATACCATGTTTGACATAATAAGCACACCTAGGATTTTTTTTGCTTCTAAATTCTGAACTCTCATCTGAAAGCAGTGTAGATCCAGATTAGCTAGTTTCTAATGAATATGCTCATAAATGCATAACATCCCATGTAAGGGACTATATAGCCAAAATTAAAAAAAAACTCTCTCTCAGCAGAGCTTATAAAACTAAAACATAGTAGTTGATTGGTGCATTCTAGAATGCCATAGGTCTGGATTTTTAACAAATATTCTTGAGTGTAAAATGTTAATATTTTCTTACCCATAAGTTTAAACATTTGTTTTGGTGCTCAAAAGAACCGTCTCATTGAGATGGTTCTTTTGAGTACCCACAACATATGTTTTGGTTGAGAAAAAGGAAAATTAATTTTTAATTACACATCCTTAACTAAAAGGCCTGGAATACATTTTCATGCTCAATAGTGGTAGCAAAGTAAGTAAGGGTGCAAAGATCAAGAATCAATACAATCAAATACTCTGACTAAATCTACAGAATGCAACAGGGTGAATGTGAGATTGAAACCCGGTTTGGCCATATAATTTCAAAGGGATTACTTTCTCTCAATGGCTTATTCAAGTAAGGCAGTTGTCACTATAGGGATCAAACATGTTTTTCTATACATTAACATCTGCTGGACCCCAAGGGTGGTGTTGAAACCCAAACCTAAAAGGCAGGGGTTTTAATGACCCCGAGGGGTCTAGCAGATGTAAGTGTATCAGAAAACCATGTTTGATTGTTAATATTGCATAAGTCATTTTGTCACTTGAAAACTTTACGCTTTGAAAAGCATAGAGGATTCATAGGTTTTGAAAACACCTGTTCCAGAGCAAAGACTTAGTCATCCTAATGTCTCTAAATTACGTTCATATCTATGCACGTTCCTGTTGATGACCTCAACTTCTGTGAAGTCTTGAATGCGTATATGTAAAGTACAAAAGCCGTGCATCAACAGCACGTGTATTGCCTGATAATCACATGGGTTTTTGCAAAAACATGGCTGTTGATATCATGTGACATTGATTTTTATGCAATATATACTTATGAAAGAATGTGTATGCTTTATAATAGTACTGGTGAACTGTTTAATGAGCAGCCTGCCTTTATAATAGTACTGGTAAACTGTTTAATGAGCAGCCTGCCTAGGATCAGTGTAATATGGGCAGTAACCAGAGAAAGCCTGTCTTCCAGGTTTCTAATCTGGTCATACCAAAATCAGCCTGCTCAGCTACAGAGACTAGCTAGAATAGTGAAATTTCGCTTGGAGCAACTTTCCAATAAGCGAAAAACAGCTGATCAGTCTGCGCAGGCTGGTCTGCACATTTGTTGTTCGCAAACCCCCAAAGACAGGTTTTCTCCCTTCAATGCCCTTATGATAATGAAAGTTGTTAGATGACTGAAATAATGGTGATATTGATATTAACCCTTAAAGCGCCAAGAAAAAAAATGCATCTGAAAATGTCGTCTGCTAAAGTAGTCTGCTGCAAATAATTGCCTAAAATTACTGACAAATTAAGTATTAAAGCAAACAGGGTGGACCCAGAACAGACTGCTCCTATAGTCTGATCTGGGTCCACCCTGTTTGCCATAGAGGCTTCTTAAGCATTGCAACAGACGAGAAAAGCAGACAACTTTTGTTGCGATTGGTGCTTTAAGGGTTAAGCCCAAATACAGCAGCAATTGGCTCAAATTATTGAATTTTCCAGACCATCTACCCCAATTTTTGACCTCCTCGAGCACAAATACCAAGACAAATGGTTACAACAGAGAAGGCAGTTGGAGTTAGCCAAGAGACAAGAAGAAAATAAGGTATCTGTTCTACTCTTATATTAAATATATTTATTTTATGCACTTAATATTTGTTGAAACCACTCTGATTGTCCCGAAATGACCATTTACATTCACCATAAATTGTCAAATAAATATTTGTTACCTTAAATTTTTATCATCATAAGTTGGTAAATATGCACAAAAATCAGAAATGAACCGTGGCATGAGAGTTCCAACAATTTGACATTTTGACAAGTGTAGACTCAGACAAGCCTCTGCAGCCTCCTTTTAAGCTTGGAAACTCCAAATGGTGTTCAGTCAGTAGCTTAACAATCATAGAATACTCAAGAGACTAGCAAAGGCTCTGATCAGACTGTGCGTACGCGCAGGCTGATCTGAGACTTTGCTGGTTGCACATACCACATTGTTGGAAATCTCATGCACTGGCTCAAATGTTTTTATTGTGAAAAAGAAAGTACAATTATATTCATTTGGCAACATTTTGGAAAAAAACGAGTATCTATGTATCAGTGCCAGCACACAAGATTTTTGTACTTAATCAGGGTTCGCACAGGCTTGAAAAGTACTTGAATATAGAGGGCTTTCTTGAAAAGTCCTTGAAAATTAAATCTGCCTTGAAAAGTACTGGAAAATCACTCAAAAGCCTTGAAAAGTCCTTGAATTTTACTATTTTCTGTAGGACTTAGCACTGTTGATAAGAGCCCTAAATGAGTATAAAAGTGCTGTGCCTTTCTTTGCATATGCTGCACCAAATATAGACACAAATTACGCACAATTGATTTTATACTAATTTTACAGTACTTATGTCTCCATTATCTCATTAAAGCATTTGTGAAGTAGAATTTGGACACTTAGATCAGTATTTCACCATTCTCAAACATAGAGTAGGGATGTAGTTGAAGGTACAGATCAAAATTCAGGCCTCTAGCCCCACTAGTTAGCTGTGCATACGTATGTTTAAAGAATGACTTTACAGGCATGCAGCATAAGTATTATGCATATGCCCTGCATATTTTTGCATTTTGAATAATATAAGTAACCAATCTCTCATGGGCTAGCTAATTTTCTTTTGGCTTTAAACCAGATTTCTTATGTTTTTTTTTAAAGGGCATGAATATTTTCATTAACAAGTATAAGTATGTTTAATATATGGTAATGTTTACTTGAGGAATTGATATGGAAGGAAAATGGTCATTTGTGATATCTATGGTGGCTATAAACCTTGTCCTAATGAACAAATTTATACACTATCTGGCAAGTCCAGTGGTATGATTCAAATTCTATTTACAACCATAGAATCACTACCTAAGTGGAAAACAGTTTTGGTCCTGATCAGCTTGCTACTTCAGCTTCTTTAGAGATGCTAGATGATCAAGATCTATACTGTTCTCGAAGGATGATATATTCAGTTTCAACAGGACAAGGATAACTGAATAACATCATACAAAAAGGGCTTAGGCTGTAATTCCTTAAATGCTTATAAATAATAAATTTTGGAAAGGAGTCCTCCGTCTTGTATTTTGGAGAAATCCATCAAGTTGTGATAATGATGTTGGAGCTATTGTTGGTTAGAGTAAACAAAATGTCCCTGATCATAATACTCCTAGACGAGTTTGCATAAGATCATGTTGTTTCCTTCACTTTTAAAAAGTGAGTACAACATTTGTAGACTGGAAAGCCCTAAACAGGTAACTTTTGCAAATAGTGAAGACCCAGATGAAATGCCACAGAATGCGGCATTTCATGAGGGACTGCATGGTTGCTAGGACAAAATCGATCCTCAGTGAAAGAAATTCAATATGGTTTGGAAATTTTAACCTGTGACCCTCAGTATATACAAAGGACCATCCTGACTTAACTGTATCAAACTATATGGAAATGTTCATTGGCCTACAAAGGGTCAATCTCGCTGAAGCAATATAATCAGGCCCCGAGGTTATAAAACCTTTTTCATACTCAACTCAGCTCAGCATGAAATTTATCCTGCTCATAAATGTTAAAATGCCAACACTTGTTGGCATTTTAACATTTATTAGCATGATAAATACAACATCCCAAAGACTTAAAGCCAGAAACTTCATTATTTGTTGGTATTTTTGTTATTATGAGCGGTTGAAATTTTGTGCTTAGTTGAAATGAGCATGAAAGAAGTTTTATAATCTTGTGACCTTGGATATGTTGCTGGAAAACCTGATTATAAATGTTGCATGTGAACAACGAAGGCAAAGTGTATATGCTCCCTGAAAAGTATAAGGCTAAGCATACTACATGCTTGATTTCAATATTCTTGTAAGTCTCTAAAGCTGACCAGACTGTTTTAAGCCTCAAGGGCTTTTCCAGCAATTTTTGGAAAAAGGCCTCTGCCAAAATTGGGAAAAAATGATCGACTTAACATTAAAGTTTGGAGAAATTAACGACATAGAACATAACAACGGTAGCAAAATTTATCCTCAAAATCAAGTTATTTTAGATTGTATTATGTCAAGCATACCACTTAAGCACTTATGAGGTCTATAACAACGTTGCGTACATAATGACAAAATTATAACGTTTTTACGGCAGAAATGAGATTTCAAAGTAGTCTTAATGTCATATGTAAAATAGAATCATAGAATCTAGCATTCATGCTCTTGTATTATTGAATTTATTAAAGTTGATGCAAGCCTCGCATTCTATCTCTTTTCCTCAACTCATTTAATAAATTCAATAAAACATGAGCACTCATGTAAGAACCTCTATGTATATTCTATGGCTGTAAGATTGTCATTTTTATACGGTATTATGGTAGAGCCTCTTTTGTATGATGGGATCAACCAGTTTTATTGCTTTATGTTTGCTCAGCATCATTGCAGGTTCGGGGTTTTCACATAAAAAGAATGGCATTTCTTTTCAAGGAAAAACACAATTACTATTTTATTCATCTAGCATGACAGAATACAGGCAAATTTTCTTAGATGTAAATTAGGTTGTTTTTACATGTGTAACAGTACTTACCACTAGTGGTATTCTACAATTTTTTACCTCAGTTGCATCAAAATTAAGACAAGTCAGGGGACAAAAATATTTCAATTTGCACTTGTCCTTCAGGAAGAGTGACTTATAATTTTCACTCATCCTGCAAACATATGCACTCGTCCTTTAAAAGCGTATGCAATAAAGAACATATGGGAGTAATATGTAATATGACTTCCTCGAGTAATTCTTCCCAAAGCACTTGTCCTACAGGACGAGTGCTTTGGGAAGAATAACTCGTTCTTTCTCAATTTCATTCGTAATTACTAGCAGACGAGTGGAATTTTTGTCCCCTGCTAGTCTATGGTGTAGAACATAAAAGAACATCTGTACAAGAAACTGGTTATATCCTATCCATTGGTTTTTGAAAGCAGGACCAGTTTAGTATTTATTATAGAAATAACTGTCACAGCCTGATTAACCTTTCACATGCTACTAAGCAGACTCGTCCAATCTTTGATCCATCTGATGTCAAAACAGACTGTATCAGAACCAGTAACAGGAAGATGAAGAATTGCATCTGAGATTTGTAACACAGGATTTCACAACTGGTGTCTAAAGTTCTAAAATATGACAAGAAACTGTAACATGCTCTTTTTTTTATCGCCAAGCATACAAATATAAATTGTATAACACAAGATAAATATTTAACACATGAAGTTATAGACAAAATTGTTAAAACTTGCAGTTTGCTGTGGATAAATCTGTTGTATTATTTGTTGGTCGCAGGATTCAGAGACATAAATGGTAAATAGTTCAAGCCTGTAGAATTTAACAGCTATGGCTGAATAAGAAAATGCAAATTATTTTAAGTTGATTCAGCTATTCTAAAGAACTAAGAGATGAAGAATTATATTGTTATTTTAAATCATTATAAATCCTTTGCTTAAGCTATATGTAGCTCTAGTACTAAAGCTTTAGATCCTAAGATAATGTAGATTTTATATATGTGTACAGGTATAGTTAACATAATTACTTATTATTTTCATGTGGAAAAATATCTTTTTAGTAAACGTTTTTTGCTAATTCAAATTGATATGATGATATATTTGAAATAACTAAAAATTATTATAACAGTATTTAACAGGTCTCATTTAGATGTCAAACTGTGTTTTTTCTGTCTGACATAAGGTACAAACTGAGAGTTTCATTTTGAAAAAAAAAAATCTAAGAACCAGAAAATGACCATAATTACATTTAATTGGTTACTTTTCTGACTTAGTAGGATTTTTTAAGTTCGAGTTTATCTCAATTCTTCATAATTAAATGCATCTCACATACTTGCATTAATGATAGGTCACTGCAAAGTCTGCAATGCACATTAATGGGATGTATACTTGTTTTGAGGCTTAAATAATTGTTTGTTTGCCATTTCCTACCTACCCACCTATTTTATATCTACTCAAAAAAGTTTGCACCAGATTGAGGTTCATATTTTTACCTTTCATATCAGCCTATTGAGCAAAATCCATATTGCATTTTGCTCAATTGGCGGACATGAAGAATAAAAGAAAGTCTCATTTTGAGTCCATACACTTTTTGGATAGGAAAACTCATATAAAGTCTTATACATTTTATCTTTTAGTAACAGTTGCGTGATTTCCTAAATTTTTCTGACAATATTTGGCTAAAGAGTATTAAAAAAAGTACAGTAAAACCTGTGTAAAACTTGTCTATGAGCATCATGAAGATGCAAAAAATGGTACACACCTACCATCTCTTACCCCTCCCCCAGTATGAAATGGCAAACCAGATATTTTTTAAGCATGGCCTTAGGGGATCAAATATTTTAGTGTTTGCACGAGATGCATTTCTTGATTGTACATAATTTGTTTGTTTAGATGGGACGCAGCACACACTCTGCGGGAGTTTTAAATTCTATTGTGAGTGGTCACGTGTTTGTTTCCAGTTATGTTGACGATGCTTAGCACTACTTAATAAACTGTCAAAGTTGTTTGACATTCTCTGCAAAATCGAAAAGAAAAAGAGAAGAAAAAAAAGAAAAAACCTAACTGAAACTTGTATATTCATGCAAAATCTACTCTTTTTGATTTACATATTTCCTAAATTTCGTTTAAGACTTTGAAAGTATCATTTAAAAAGATCATCTTTTTATTTGTATAATTGATTTTCTCCAAATAAATTTCTTGGATTAAGATTTATTATGTGACGTAGCATTTGGTAGTGATATAACGCCATTTATTAAATCGATAAACCACTAGTCTATTACATATTTTGTTAACCTTATGAAATTATGCCCATAACAACGTAACACAATATATATGACAAAATCTTGACGTTTTCATGACATAAACGCGATTACAAAATATTTTAGTGTCATATGATTAATAAAATCTAGCATTTATGCTCCTGTAATGTTGAATTTATCATAAACTTATTGCGAAAAAGCATCCTGTGCTTCACAACCAATCAGTTTGCACAGAAATTTAAATATTTGGCCAACTTAATCGCATATTTTGTCAATATATGTAATATCTATTAAGTAAAATCATGAAGTAAACCCATGAAGTGGTCAATGCTGCTATTTTCAATGGGGGGGGGGAGGAGAAAACTATAAGTAGGTCGTAGATAATATATTACAATTATAAAGAAATTAAATGGTTTACTTGCTGTGCTCGTTCCCACGTAATTCCTTTGTAATTGTAATATATGATTTATAACCTATACTTATAATTGTAATATTTGATCTATAACCTATACTTATAATTGTAATATATAATCTTTAACCTATACTTATAATTGTACTATGTGATCTATAACCTAAACTTATAATTGTAATATATGCTCTATGACCTATACTAAGTGCTCGTGTTATAATATCCCTCATTGTGTTACATCTTTCCCGGAAGTTTCTAGAGTATACAACACATGATCATATATTCTCAAACTAAAATTATATTCGCTCAAAGACATACATATTAAGTAGTGATTTGCATCTGAGACAAGTATATATAGACTGGTTCCCTGGTTTAGTGGGAGTGTGGTGAACGTGCAGGGAAAATTAATAATAAAAATGTAGTTATTTTCAGATTAATATGGATCTATTTTCACTTTCTTTTCTGTTAACTAACACTTGTGTGCACACGCATAAACATAGACACATGTCCGCAAATAGCACACAGATCAGTTTTATTCTTATATGGTGAAGGACAACATGCCTCTAAATGAGTGTGACTTTATGTCTTTCTTATGCTGAAAATTGCCAATGAACTTAATCCTAGTTTAATTTTGACATAGTACAGTATGGTGCCCTTAGTTAGTTCCCCATAAAAAGGTTTTCCATTCTAACTATGAGTGATTGAAATCAAAGGAGAAAGGCCACTTGATCATTGAAAATAATTATAAGAGACGCTTCCCGAATGCACATATCTCTGAAATACCATAATAAACCTGAAGTCTTCGTTGGTCAACAGTGCTATAAGTACCAAACTACATCATAATTCATGTGTTGGGCCATATAATTATTAATGGTAACGTTATTCGTGGTTGTAAAACACGAATAAGAACGAAGTTAACAGCAATACAACTATTACATCATATAATTTTGGATTTCAAATCAACTTTATCAGCATGCACAACATTTCTATAAACCAATGTGAAAATTGTTTAATGTAACATATGACTCGTCATAATTCTTGTTCATACTTCTCAGATGAACTTTAATTTAGTTTTTTACGAAAGTGCTGATCTAACAAGTCAAATACGTTTATTTATAATGTGGACCGTTCACACAATTTAAGCAAATGGCTTGCTCTAAGCGTTTCCCATTTCCAGATAGTTTGGGTGGTGCAACCAATGTTATTTTGAAACTATTAATCATTTTTATTGTGATAATAATAATAATAATAATAATAATAATAATAATAATAATATGCATTATGTCACTAATCTTCTCCATTTTATCTTTCTGTGACACACTGTAAACTTCACTTTTTACACATTTTATATTGAGTCACTCTTTGATCACCAACGAAGTTTGTATAGGATACATTAATAAGCTTATAGTTTCCCTTTGTATAAGAACCCACCCCAACATTTTCCTGCTGATTAGACATACCTAGTCCAAACACTATAGTTAGCTCTATATCAGAAACCTGATAGAAAAACTAATTTTACTCTAAGGTAGTAGAAAAACTATTACCAAATTGTGCATATGTTCAGCTATCAAATTCAAAGGTACTTTGAGAGGAGAAGAGTTATATGATACAATGAAACTTCAATGGCTTGAACATGGATGGCTCATTTACATTTTTATTTCGAATTCTAGAAATCTATTTTCTTAGACCCTTTTATTCCATATATGCAGCATAATTTTACCATGTTTGGCTTATTTAATATTCAAAAAGTATGTGTATGATTACACAAAAATGTCTTCATTTTATGGAAGAATGGAATATTTCAGCGATTATGACTAGATCTATTACTATTACACCACTACCAGATGTTCAGGCTACCCCTATCTCCAACAAATTTTCATGGTCGCAATGGCGTTTAAGTCATTGAAGTTCGGCTGTATATATAACAAAGTATAAGGGTCATCCAATAAATAGCGGGATTTTCCTCATAATATTAGAGTTTGTACCACTTAAACAACACAAGTGTAGCCATTAGGTGACATAACTTGTTGAGCAGGCAACGACATATCCCAAAGTGCGATGGAAAGTGACGTCACTTGTTACTTAGCTACGAAAACATATAATTGATGCTAACTAACCTGGCTGGATGTCTTAAAATGATCGTCATGGTTACTGGCATGTGCAAATTTTAAAAATAATTTATTTTATAAACTACAACATAAAGTAACTATTCTGTAAAACTCATTGCCTTCTTTTTAAAAAAAATGTTAAATTGACAGGTACGTTTAGCATTAAAAAGCGACAAAAATGCAAATTGTGTCATTAGAAATAGGGGTAGGGTTATAAATTGTTGATTGGTATAAAAGTTTTGAATCATCCTGAAATTGTTAAATATATTCTATATTTGAAATCAGTATCATTAAAAAAGAATGTATGAAATGTACCCGGTATTGCCTAGCAAACAAGAATTTAGACCATACAAATAGTCCAATTTTCCACAATTGCGTAGTTGCTACGCAACAATGACTAACTTGTACATGTAAATGAACCTATTTCATATGTAACATTGAGAACAATTAAAACAGAACAAAGTAAATGACAAACTATGTTCAGATACATGATGATAGTTAAATGTCAGGCTACCTTTCTGTAGCACAAGGTTTTTGTATTTAGTAAAATCTGGCCAGGCTAGCTTTAATATCATTTTTTGTTGCTTAGCAACAGTCCATCTCACTTTTTATCAAATAGTTGGATATGTTGTTGCATGCTTAACAAGTTATGCCACAAAATGGTTACATTTGTGATGCTTAAATAGTTCGAGCTCTTACATTGTAAGGAAAAGCATGCTATTTATTGGATGACCATCGTATACATGATTTAAGAAAAAATATCTAGATGGACTGCTCATGTTTACAAACTGATATAAGTTACATATGTAGTTCGTATGTATATTTTCCTTTACATATAGTGTTTTACTACCTGTCTGTCTTGCATATTTTACAGCATATCTATATGCTGGATAAATGCAACTGTAGTATTGCTAGTATGAATTGACATACAATTTATTCAGTGGAACAGCACCCAAACCATGTACGCTTTTGTATACTGTGCATAAAAAGTTGGCCCATGCTTACAGACAAAAGAGCCTTTTTATGAACCAAACTATGCATACTCAACGGAATACACTTCAGTGAGACAGTTCTCAGTGATGCATCTTTGATACCCTGATAAAAGTGCAATGCGTTAGAATGCAGTGTATTTAGCTTAAATTCATGCATCGTATATCTAGATTTAGCGTTTGCTTATCTGCATTATAGTTGAACAAAGCAAAATTTCATCATGTTTGATTTTTATTTGCTCTATGCGTAGATTCGTAAATATGTAAGTATTTTGTTGTCATCTGTGCAATAACATTTTGTTATTTTACGCATTGGTGTGATGTTTAAGAAGTAGATTATTCATGGGGTAAGCAGTCTTCTCTGCCTAAGTTTTAATGTTGATATACGGTAGTTATAGAACAGGCCTCAAGGCTATAAAACTTTAGTTCATTCTCAAACTCAAAATAAAGCGCAATGATTGGCTGCTTGTGGACACGTGTCCACAAGCAGCCAATCATTGCCCTTTATTTTGAGTTTGAGACTGTACTCAAGTTTTATAACCTCAAGGCAAGTAAAATGTTTAGAATAACAAATGCATGTACCTGGAATCTTTGTTTTTCTGTAATAAATTTAATACTGAGCCAACCCATGAGGTTTTTAGTACTCGTTAAACAGGCATACAGTCATTTAGTCATTCTTTAATCCTGAAAATGTATACTAAACTCCATAAATATGGGTGCTTTTGCAAACGATAAGCCCATGCGCGGATCCAGAAAGTTTTGTCAGAGGGGGTCCAAGTAAGCAAGGAGACAAGGATCAGAAATCGATACAATCAAGTACCACACCTGACCCACACCCAAAGTAATAAGGTTGCAAAGATCAGGAATCGATACAATCAAGTACCACACCTGACCCAGGATACCAATGGGAAAGTGACAAACTCACAGAAGACACCACAAACGAGAGCCAAGAGGTCAGCCCTTTCCCAGCAGGTGACCACAAAGCACATATAAACAGACGCGCACAAAACATAGCAAACACAAGACAGAACAAAAACATAAAAGATCCACAAAAGAAGTACCGCCTTGGAACGGTCAGTAAAATATTTTACTGGAGGGCTTAAACCGGTTTAACGGCGCCAACCTCACCCTTAATTTTCTTTTCTTCTTTTCTTTTTAGTTGATAAGAGGAGGGGAGAAAGGATCCAAATACCACTAAAAGTGAACCTTCATCAACCCACCAGCAAAACGCCATCTAGATTACGTTTCACTGGCTGGGCTGATATTGGCCCAACATTAAATGCTAGCTTGGTAGCGTTGCCTTTGCGATTTTCAGGGGATCTGAGCCAGTACTGCTCTGGAACCCTATAGCTTTGTGATTTTTCACTTGGGGACTGGACCCCCTGTCCCTCCCTCTCTGGATCCGCGCATGATGCAACGGGTTGTGGCATTTAATCATGGCACTGTTTGCTTGGATAAAAAAAATCTCCACGAAATGAACTATATATCTTATTTAGTAATGTTTAACTGTGAACTATTGGCAAGTACATCCTAAGTTTATTGCATCACCTTACATGATAGCATACATTGGTATTAAAATGATTTAAGCATGCATGCACAGCTATCAAATGCGCTCAATCTGTAGTTTTTGATACATGACTTTTACCCCATACCATAATTTGTGTATGAGAGCAGCAAAAGCTCTGTAGTGGAGAGCCTGCATGCTTGCCAGAGTTTTTGCCTGTCGCCTATGTAATAAGTACCACAGTCTTATGAGTTGGCTCATCTCTTGAGTTGTACGGTTGTCTCATTCTCTACTAAAGCTCTGATGTTTGTCTTTCTCTCGGAATTTCTTTCTCTGATTTTGTTGCTGGATGAAGTATAAACGTATTGGACATTCCATACAACCCAAGTGAGGAATGTTGTGAAGAACATAGCACACATTCTATTCATCAAATTTGCAAGACAACAGCTATTGCTTGAAACTGTATGTGGAATATATCAATGGTCTGCTATTCTGCATCAAACTCAATGAATATTTAGTCGAAACAAGCTATAGGTGATGTATATGATTGTTATATATAAGGCTTATACAAAACTATACAGGGTACTTAATATTAAAATTAAAGTGAATGAGGCAAAGATTACTATCAAATTAAAGCAAACGAGTGACATCAGGTAGGGATGGTGATAATTAAGGCATATATATTTCAACCAAACTGTGGCATCAAGTGGGAATATGTGTAATGAAGTAAAATTAAACGCTACAATGATAACAAGTTTGAGAGTTCACAATGAAGACAGTTTAAAATCAAACAGCAGCATCAATTGGGAAAATTCAAATAAGTAAAGATCAAACCAAAAAGTGGAATCAAACATGAAAGTTAATAATTGACAGAGATTAAAACAAATTATTACGCCTCATTAATATTTATTTTCATTAGCTATTCAAGAGTTCTCATTTGTTGATAGTGAGTCACAAACAATGCAGCAGAATATGTGGCAACCCTACTTCACGTTAATGCTGAAACGTCACCCTCTGAAGTCACTACTGAAAGTACAAATATACTATGTTAGTCACTGAACTGTTTACACATTAATCAAGTTGCATGACTTGAGATAGAGGGTTCGCTGGTTCAAGTCTCATTCGAGGCACTGTGTAGACACTTTATCTTCTGCTAAGTACAGGTTTAAACCAGAAAGGTCCTAACATGACTGAAAATAATTGAATAGAATGTGAAGCATTTATTCAAACAAACAAGAAACAAATACGCATCAAGTTGCTCAAAAAAATAGAATAGTAGCAAACTCTATTATAACTATTCTTTTAAAGAACTATGTTGTATACCGTAAACATGTTATCAAATAAATGATACAAGAAGGTTAAGAAATGAAAGGTTGTAGTCGCGGTTGAGCCACGGTAGTATTGGTTGACGACACCAGCTAAAAAAGGGCCAGAGCCTGAGAGATATTGTATTTTCATTTTCTGACATGAATAGACCCCATCAAACTGGACCTGCTGTTTTATTTTATACAGGTTATTAAATAAAAGCAAGTCATTTTATTCTGCAAACAAACACAAAAAACAACAACAAAAAACAACATGAACTAATCTTTGTGCACATTCTGCACATATTTTATTGATATCCAATTATATACATTTTATTGATATCCAATTGATACATCTTCATATTATTGACAAAACATGCGATTGATTCAGATTTTTAAATTGCTTTAACTTATTTAAAGTCTGATTTTTATCAGATCTGCAATAAAGTGTGTGCGCTGATAAAACATTTGATCTCATGTACATTGTTAATGATATTGCGTTTACTTTTGTGCCATAAGATAGTGATATGCAATAATGCACTCAAATGCAGATTTGTGGCGATTTAGGGATTGCTCAGGTGAGAACACAGTTATTATATGCAAAATGTATACTATGAAGTTAATTGTTGACGCAGATTAAAAGGAGTGGATAGTAATTTACTTGGGTTTCTCCAAACTATAAACCCTAACAAGAATATTCCACATGATATCCTGTTAAAGATATGTTATAGTATACAATCAATAATGATTGCATGTTTGCCCTTCATTTTATTAAGTTGTTTTGATTTTGTAGCAAAGGAAGAAATTAATTGCTTTGAGGGTAATTGCATGAATGCATGATGAAATATATATTTTCAATACATATAACTTACAATAAATTGATTATATTAAAGCTTACAATGATATTTCTGCTTGCAAATAAACCTGCTATGTTATTTCCTGCTTGCGTTTAAGACCTCTAATTGTTATTCTCTAAAGACATCCACCTCATCTATAATTTTTGTTGGAGTCTCTGGGTCATATAAATATAATTATCCTTCGTATAAATTTTCTTTAACAGAGGTTGCAACATATTATGCTTCAGCAGTCAACTTTTGAAATTTTGCCAGAAAAATGTTTACTTGCATGGCATAGATACAGTATTGTCGATTAATGTCTGGTATATGAGTGATGCCAGATAAATGACAGGTGTCTAGGCATCATTAATAATTCTTACAATAAAATAATTAAAGATGCTGTAAGAATAAAATTGCCTTTTGCACGCTATAAACTAGGTATTATAAAATTTCACACACACACATTTCTTTTAAAAAAATCACTTCTTCTAAAAAGTTGACAGCAAATCAAATATGTTGTGGCTCCTGGACAATTTCTTATAAATGCATTTTATAAATAGAGAATAGCTTTTTAAATTGATTACAATACAGCACTACGGAAACGCACTTTTAAGACATGGTATAAGATATAAAGAGGGTGTTCTGCAGTAATTTATCTTTTGTTTTAAATTACAGAAAGGCCCATAGATATTAGTTTTTACAATTTCATACAACATTTTCTTTATATGCTTAAACCTCTGACTTCTCACTGAAAATGGGTCCCTTTTTCTTTCAGATGTATATTTTTATAACTTTAAGTAACTATGAAGCAAATGACATTGACGCATTTTAGTTTTCCTGTCTTGCCATGATTGTGGCATGACCCCACCTCCATCAAAACAACCAAATAAAATAAAGGACAGAACATTATGCAAAAATGACAACAGACAAACATCTGCACTCCACCACCTTAAATGCCATACTCTAAAGTATAGGGATGGTGGATGAGTGGCTAAGTATATGTTGATATGATCAAAGCTACACACATATATACTATTGTTAAAATGATCGACTCACCTAATTCATACTCAGATATTTGGCCAAAATCACCCTTTTTGTGCCTCTATATATATACTCTATCTTTTAGGAAGTCCTACCATCAGTTGCAGCAACCTGCATTCAGTGAACACTAAATTGTTGGCAGTTCCATTTTTAAACAGTCAAAATGAAACTGATGTAACGTGAGAATCTTCAAGCTTCTTTTGTTTTCTTACCTAAAATAGCAAAGTACGTCATGTCAAACGAATAATCAATTTGACAGTTTTATTGTTCAATTCTTTATTTATTTCCCAATAGAAGATAGTTAATAAACATAGATTAAATATTTGTGGATGGTGTCCTGTTTATGCTTTCTCACAATGAAAACAGTTTTTGAAACGTGGTCAACAAAGAATTCAGTGCTGCAGCTAATGGTGGCCCATGTTTCCTCTTCTAGTAGTATTTCTTTTAGCTTACTATGC
Source organism: Loripinus fragilis (assembly GCA_964019695.1). Classification (NCBI taxonomy): domain Eukaryota; kingdom Metazoa; phylum Mollusca; class Bivalvia; order Lucinida; family Lucinidae; genus Loripinus; species Loripinus fragilis. The sequence goes on along the minus strand of OZ026515.1, from coordinate 68,122,972 downwards.
TCTTTTAGTTTTTTTGTGTTAGCATTGGAATAGCCTATTTTTCAAATGATTAGTATATGGCATATCCCTCTTGTTACATGTGGCGTCGTCTTTCTAAGCGCATGTGCTTGGATCTGGGTAGATGTGTTCTTTATATTCATTATATATAGTCCATGGAGGACATTGAGGAGTGCAGTGGCCCAGTGTTAGAGCGGTAGACGCTGGATTGAAGGGTCGCTAATGCTAGACTCACCAGAGGCACTGTTTTGTGTTATTGAGCAAGACACTGTTTCCTCTGCTTTGTACTGCTTAAACATAGGAAGACAGGAAAACGTCTCAACATGACTGAAACATTGTTGATTTGTACGTAAAGCATCAACACAAACAAAAGCAATGCAAGACAAAGAAGTTATTGCACTTTATTCAATTTCACTGAACATAGATATTTTACTGATTTTAAATATATCTGATATACATGGCATACATACATGCATACTCATAATATATATTTTATAGCCATTCTCTAATGTCAAATGAATAAATTCCATTCTCATTAGAATATTAGCCATATTTTGTCTCTGAGAATGCTAATTGAAGCTGGCGACATTGAATTGTAGTCGTCCTGTTAAATACAGGTACTTATTACATTTGTGTATTTTTTGTTAAGGTTTAAAGGTACATGTGCAGTTGTACAATAGGGATTGAAATCTACTTTTTGGTCTGAAGAATCATCTATTTTCCATACAGTATTAGTGCAATTCAAGCAGCAGTTATATCCCTGGTTCTTTCATGTTTGAACACACACATACATTGAAACGGGACTTGTCGCACATGTGTTAAGCCATACTTAAAATAACCAGTGTGGTTGGAGAGGTCTACCTCCTTCACCTGCTGAGTCCTAGTTTGCAACAACAAGGGATATGTGTGTATTTGTTCTTTACATATGTATTAAGTACCATTGTGTCTTAGGCTGTTCCAGTAGTTGTATCCCCTTCCATTTAACATAGAGTTACACATATTTTTGAAAGCCATAAACAGCCATAATTTTCAATGGAAGAAAATAGTTTGCGTAAAAACTGTTCTGTATTATTTGGAAACACATTTTCTAAAAAAAAATAATCTTAGGACTTTTTTTTATTATGTTGCATCTCAGTAATTGCACAACTATATACATAAAAAATTATTCCCTTATCTATTTTTAGCAAAGACGATCACCAGGCAGTGTGTATGAGACCAGGGCTTCTTTATTGAGAACCTACCAGAACCCAGTGGACCCATCACCTCTCTGGCAGATGCCCAAATTTACAAAAGAGGTATGTTTTTTCTTCATGTCAACAACAAACCTAAGCTAACTGCCACATTTCCTATATCCTTTTCTAACAAACATACAGGTATCATGGAGCAATTAGCCACGCTTGGTCAGCCATGTCCTTGCAGATAATAGATATGGTTTGATAGTGCACCACTTTTGCATTTTAATATTCTTCAGAAATATGACCCAGTCCCATTTGGAGGTTAATTTCTTAAATGTTTTTCTTAAAGTGTGTGTGGCTTTTCTTCTTTCAAATGTAGTCATGCTTATTGAATTCACAGAATACTGATATGAGAGAGAGAGAGAGAGAGAGAGAGAGCGCAATTAATACTAGGGCAGTGAGATTTTGATATTTTGGCATGTGCGTAAAAAGCTCCTTTAAAGGCACACGCTGACGTATCCAACAATGCTACAAGTCTAAATTTTGGTCTGAGTCCTCAGCTTTGAGTATGCGAGCAGTGAAGTCTCTGGTTAGTCAGTTCATTTGCCCAATCGTTCTAACAGTCCTGATCTGAAATCTAACTCTTTGCAAAGGTTATAAGTAGATGATAAAAAGTCGCTGCTAGCAAAGAAAGAGCTTAAAATGCCAATAATGATATTAAAGTGATAGTGGCTTATACATTCAGACCTACGAAAAGCCAGAATACATTAATTGTACTTGTTACATTCAAGACTGTGGATCTCTTTATTCAAAGTTACTCAGTTTGCAAGTGTATTTTATTGTTTGTTTCTAATAAACTAATATATCATGAAAGGATGAATAAAGTTGAATGAAAACATCCTTTCACATATTATTGGTTTATTAGGAAAAAACATGCGCAGGCCAATAAGCATTATGTTCTTAGTAGTACGCTGATAATGAATATTTAATGAACCAAGCCAAGAGAACTCTTGTTTTATTGTATGTGAATAGCAAAGGCCCAGATCAGAATGTGTCATTATGCTGGTGATCAGTGCCATTATCATTAAGTTGGTAGATAGAGCAATAATAGCTTCAGTCAACACACACTTTTCCAGATCCTAGTAAGTCTTTGAAGGGGGATAATTTCTTGTATTGGCGGGTAACAGAACACAAATACTGATTCTCTCATGATGTGGCTCATAAATCTGGTTTATTGGTTTCCTAATTAATTTAATCCCCTTTACTAAAATCAGTCAATAAACAACCATTCAAACAGAAACATTCATGTTAAAGTACTGAAGCAGACTTTTAAGGCTTTTGAAAAACTAAAATGTATAAAATCAGATTAACAGACCTGAAAGTGAAATTTGAATATGTATTCAGCATTAATAATTGGGAATGTCCCATTCTTTTAGGACTTTTAAAGTGCACTTTTGGTCTTTTTTCAGTTTATTTGTTTGCTATAGATATTAAAAATGATTTGAAGTTTGATCTCTTTACCTTATACAGTAAAACCTGTCTTAAGAGGCCACTCAAAAGAAGACTAACAATTGGTTTTCAAGACCGATTATCACTTAATACAGGTCAAAAGTATTGCAGAATGCTCCAAGCATTCTGCAATACTTTCGACCTGCATTAAGCTACCATCTGTCTTTAAGACCTTTCTATCTTTTATTTTTGAGTGGCTGCTTTTGACAGGTTTTACGGTACTATCAATAGAATGTAATATTGGCAAGCTCATGTGATTTTGGTACTTATTGCTATGCGCAATAAAACTTCCAATAAACTCCTATGTTGACGCATCAAGCGGGTCTGGCGTCAAAATTTTGACACAAATTTTCATCTACATCCATACTCTGTGTATGAAAGAAGCACAGACTTACTGAGCCTACGTTGTATGGCAATACAATTAATACACTGAAGCAAACTTATAAACGAATACATTACATTTTTTATGCTAGTTCAGAAAGTGAAACTCTGTCATTCAAAATTTTTATTCTATAAATAAATCAAGGCTTTGCTGAGACGCTACAAGTCATATCATTTTGAAATGTCTCGTTCGTCTTGTACAGACTAAATTGGAGTAAAGATACCCCCACTTCAAAAATTAACACTTTTCACATCAATATTAAATTTTCCACAGAAACATTACCCATTGACATGTTTGATTGTTTGAAGCTGTTACTGACTGCCATGATTGAAGATGAATATGAAGTAAATGTTTAGACACAATCAGACTCGCCATTTGTTTTCCGCATTAACATGAAAACAGCCACTAAGAGCAGCTTAATCTAAAAACTGTGGCTTTAAGCATGCACTTAAGATACAAACTTTGTACTGCTCTGTACACTTTATTATCTGCTGTACCGTGTACCGAATTGACATTTTCAGCAATTATTCATTTTTACTGGGGGTCACAGTCTTCTTTAAAAAAGAAAAAAATCTTTGACAAATGCCGTCAAATTAATTGTCAAAATTTCAAAATTTTAACTGGTTGTGTGGAATAGTTATGAAAGATTTACCGCCACAGAATAGACTGATCAAGTTCTCTTGTCTACCATGTTCAGACGAAATAAAAACTAATACAATGATTTAATCTGTGGTATTGATGATTTTCAAAAATCTAGAAAAATGTTTTTTTTTCATTTTTAAAGATGCATAAAAAATTTAACAGTATAGCAAATTTAAAATGTTTGGTGTTTTTTTAAGTTATCTGGACCAGCTCGTAGACACCTGCACTTCAATTTGATAAAAATGCACCTAAAAACTATTTGTTCACCAAAAACGTTGGTTTTTACATTTTTGAACCCTCAAAATGTAAAATGAATTAAAACTATCCCAAATTACGACATGCGACACATTTATGTAACGTTATTAAACAACAATGGACAGCGGATTGAGGCCAGAAATCAAGCTCACAGGGACCGCAAAACTGTATATGTTCAGCACTCCGTGATCCCAAGATGTGTCCACAAACCAAATTTGGTATTCCAATGTCAAAAAATATAGGATTTATCCTATTAACGAGATTTTTTAGATCTGAGGGAAGAGGTAAAGGTAGGGTATGCGACGCTTCGTGACCCCAAGATGCATTAACACACGAATTTTGGCATTCCTACCTCAAATAGTATAGGAGATAGACTCCGGATATTATATGAACACTCTAACACTAAGGACACTAAGGTCACTAAGTGTGGTTACTATATGCTGGAATTCATATCAATTCTATATGATGTGGATGAAAATCACATATGTACGTATACTGATGTGAGGCCCTCTCAAACTATTTGCCAATCAAGGGCGTTTTGACTTGGGGACGTTTTATTGTTAATTTCTTACACACGACCTTTATCCTAACAGTTTATGTGTGATTTGCATGAAGTCATATAAGCGGTAGGCCGCAAGAATACTGTCAGTTCATGACTACTTTGTGCATATTAAATTCGCTTACGAGTTTGCTTCACGGTATAGGTAACCCTGCAGATTGGCTCCAGTTTGCTTCGCGTTATAGGTCAACCTACATCGGAAAACCAGTCCAAGTTATTTGGTACCCCACTCGTTGTTGGGCAGCGAATAAAAAATCTCCGAGCATGACATTAAGGTTTGGTCAAAAACTGAAATTGATGTGTGATTTGCATGAAAGTTATATAAGCGGCAGCAATTACAACAGCGATCATCCAAGACTCCGACAAGCCAGCACATTAGCACAAATTTGTCAGAGTCTTCGATTCTCACACACACAATGCATGAACGTAGCGTTCAAGCAAAAGAGATTGTTGTAACTTATAGAGGTTTAAAGTTAAGTCCTTCCATATCTCTAAAATGAAACAACCCTTCAAAAACATGGCTGCCATGTATGTGGCCATTCTTAAAACACCATATAGTTTTTCAGATGAAATGAGGTTATGCATATATTATTATTATTACTTTAGACCTTTAGATAAGAGTGTGTAATCCAAAATATTTTCTTATATTTCAACGGTACTCATAAGAATTGTCACATTGTGATTGTTTTTTTAGCGCACTAAACACATGTTAAGACCGATAGTTCAGAAAGTTTTGACAACTTTTGTTTATCAGGACCTATGGTTGTATTTGATGATGGTCTATAAATGAGTTTGTTTTTTCTTTCAGGCTAAACCCTCGCTCCAGACATTCCGATCAGCCAATGCAAGAAGATCAGCCTATGATCAGTTTGACTCAGACAAAATCTCAAGAAAGGGAAACTTAGGACAAGGAGTATTTGAAGCGGCAAAGAACTGAGATGTGAATAAATACAGACTAAATCTTACCTTAAAAATAGACTATTCCTCACCATAAATCAAAATTGTGATATTATTATGTATTAAATTAAGAAGTTTCAAGTTGTTGTAAAAATCAGTGTTATGTCGCCATTATAGTATTATTCAACTGTTACGAATTTTTAAATAAATCTTGTCGTGCTCTCATGATTTTCTTCTCTTCTTCTGTCCATCTCAGTGCTGTTAAATGCAATCAAATTACATATTGCAAAAGTAACTTGGTCTGGTGGCCTATATCACGTCGAGTGAATGAGATCATATTATAGGATCTCACTAAGGGGCGGAGCTCGAGTGTGATCCCAAGATACGAAATCGTCGACAGGACTTTGAACAAACGCAAGATAAAGTTACTTTTATAATAATGCTTTATTATATACGTTATTTGTTCCTAATTTTGATGAATATCAGATGCAGAGTACCCGCGAAATTTACTAGTCTGACGAGGTTACTTGCCATAAACCTGGTTCCATTTTTACCAAATTATCTTTGATAACGACTCTGCAAATACAAGACACCGCCGTGACAGAGAATGTGTCACTTTAGAATCCTAATCATCACATGTTTGATAAGGTTGTCAGACACATGTGTGTTTTGGAATCATGTTTTTTTGAGAGCTGTATCATTTATAAGCAAATATTAATAGCTGTTACATGTATTTGGGCGAGGCCACGAGAAACCTCGACTTTGTGGCATATTTATTAGCAACAAAAGCGCAAAGCAGCCTGTGCATCCACGTGGTCTGATGAGCGCCTTTGTTATTCCCTTTCTAGATATTCATTCAGTATGATAGCCAAACTTTCCACCTGCAAAAAGACAGATTTTCCCCATGTTGAGACACATATGAGTCAGCGCATCATAAAACCAACAAAATTAACTGTGCACCAGTGAAGAGTCAGATCAGCCAGGGTATCAGTCCAATCAACTCTGAATTTATTATTTCATCATGCGTTGGCAGTTACCCTGGCTGATCTGAGTCTTTGCTTGGCGCACATGTAATTTTGTTTGTTTTCTCATGCACTGACTCATAAGCAACTTGGACATGAGTTGAAAGTTAAACATACAGAGTGTCTGTTTAAGATGGGTTTTCTATTTAACTGCACGCTGGCATCTCTCATGTTAACGACCCTTCTGACCACCTAACCTCTTCCCTTGATGTGTACATGCACCAAGATTAATTTTAAAACTGAGAATAATAAATAAATCAGATCAGTCACAACTGTACCATTATGAAGTACAATTTACTGTCAATTTTCCTGTTTCCACCTATGTACATGTATATGCAAGAAAGATGCAGAGGCAATTTGAGGTTTTAGGAAAGAAAGTATAAATTGAAGGGTTCATTTTAAGATTATGTTCTCTCACAAAGCGAAGGCTCAGTGAGCCTGTGCGTATGCATTGCATGACTCGCCAGAGCCTTCGCTGCTCGAATACTCAAAGTACAAATGCAGATGAAGCCTCAGACCTCTAGCTCCACTGAATACACCAGCAAATACATATTAGAAAGGAGGCTTTAGCGCATATGCGATAAGTTCCAAAATCTCACGTGTTTGTCATTAGTATTTGTATTTGTACTTGCCAGTTGTTTGTTGATGCAATAGAGAAAAAATGAATTACATGTATAATACAAATTATAGAAGTAATCAGAATTATAATTGATAAATAATAGAAATTAGCCATTGAATTATACTGTACCTATGATGGTGTGATTTCTGTAATAAAATCATGAAAATGAAAGGACATCATGAAGCCCTTGTTATTGATTTTGTAGTTAGATGATTATTTGAATGTCAGTCACAGTATTAAATGTTTTGTCAAACAATCAGAAGTCTTGCTTATTTCTACGCTCCGCAAAAAACAGGCTTCTGGAGGAAACGGTATTATGGTTGAAACAATATCACTCTTACATAAATAAGTATAACAGCTGACTTTATGTATACTTAATGACTTTGAAAACACATCCCCTAGATTAAATCCTTTATTTCACAAACCCTGAGGATGTCAGGGGGATAATTGATATTGCATATAATAATTTGACCAGCTTTTAGTGTGGCCTAGAAAATTCAATATATTGAAAAAAGTATCCGTTTTAAGACAGGGGTGACACCAGTTCAGCTGAAAGTTAACCTGTGTTAGTTTTAATTCTTGACTCAACATATTTGATTCCTGGGCTTATTTCACGATTGCACATTTGTCATTGAACGATTCGAAATGAATTGAAAGTTGGGTATGCTCATTAACACCATTTAAAGATACCAACATACCCCACCCACTCTGATAACTATAGTCTAGCAATAAGATTCAACATCTTGGACCTTTTAAAGTTTCGATTTTTGTCAGGTTTTGTTGGAAGAGGCTAAGTGCATATAAAATGACAGATTATGCATAAATTACGCTTGTATCACTTTTATTTTGTATTGTGCAAGTGACGTTAACATAAACTTTTTAAGACATTCTCGTTTTTTTCAATTTCATTTGATAATAGCCATTCAGTTGATGAGTTCCAATTTTCAGAGATGATTTGGTCATATGCTGTATAAAAATTAGCCCCTCCAAGTTTTTAAAGCTTTATTTCAGGGAACATGGGGACAGATACCTCTTGGATGGATTGTTCCTCTAGAACATATAATTAACCTGTCAAGTTTAAATATTCTTATTACAGTATTGCTAAAATCTTTACTCAATAATGCATCCAAGACCACATGTTTCAAAGCATTAGTTAAACGTTAACTAGGACTCTTGGTCTTTGCCCTAGGTTTCAAACATCTTCATCAGGACCTGGTGAGTTTATATAAGTTCAGAAATACCTGAAAGGCATTATTTTGAGATGCTTTAAAAATGTTAGTCTTTACCGGTGTACAGCCTGATCAGTCTCTATTGTTAGTTAGCTGTTGAGTGCACAGCAGAATCGGTGATGGCTGCCTTGATGCTCTGGCTGTTTCTAGGTCTTTGCTAGGTGTAAACGTTTTGTCATAAACTTGCTAAAATTATGATAAACATTCCAACTCAATAAAACCCAATAAGATTGGACCTTTTTATTCAGAATAAATGGGTTATTGTTAACTCTTTGTATGCTGGGTAATTGTACACGCTTTTTGTTGTCTGCTGATATTTTTTTCAAAACTAACCTTTTTTCAAAATATTCTTTTCAGGAATACCTTTCGAGTGTTAAACATATTGGATCCAGATCAGGCCCGACATGCTGTCGGGCCTGATCTGGGTCCAAACTATTAGCAAAGCTTATCAGCAGACGACTCTAGCAGGCACAGGGTTTAAATGGAAAGTGAAACAGTGTCCATGTTCAGATTTGGAAATTCAATACAACCCCATTAGCATTGAGTTAACATATACAATGCATTGCTTTCTTTGGCGAGAACAATAAAACTTATGAATTTATATGGGTAATGAACCACAATACACTGTTATTTACTTGCTACCAACTTGGGGGAAATGGTATTATGGTTTAAACAATATTTTATTTGTTCAATCACTCTTACATAAATAAGTACAACAGCTGACTTTAAATACATAAAATGGTAAAAGAGGCCTATCGTCGATCACAGAATAGCAAATAAATAATTATTATGTATTATGTTTTACATTTTGAATGCCCAAAATTAAATTTATACTACGAAAGATTATGAGGTCGAATTTGAAAAAAAATCTCGTCGTTACAGCTACGTCATAAAGGTTGCAAAATTTCTAAATGAGTGGGCATGAAATGTTCATCTATTTTAGCTATTTCGAAAAGGCACCATATTTGTTAAAATGAGTAATTTGCATCATCACCAATGTGAACATTATTTCGCGCAATCAATCAGTGAATGAGTTTGTGTTTAATGTCCCACCAACAACTTAGGTCATGTGGAGATGGGGCCACGGCTTAGAGTCTCATCTGGTAGACTGGAGGATCGAACTTGGGACCCCTTCATACAATGATGGTACCACAATCCAGTTAGGGACTCAAAGAAAAAACTATATATGGTCGTATTTTGTAAAAAAAAAACACTACACTTTTTAACAAGACCAAACTCTGCTCTGGACCTGCGTCTCTGGTGCACATCTTCAATGTGTGAACAATCATTATGCAAAGTTTGAGTATAAAGGAATTACTGATTACACGCAAATACACAATGTAAGCACTCCAAAGGTGGTGTAGACGTAATAATGTCTAAGTTCAACACTCCCAAAAATATTATCAAATGTGCACAAAACATAGGGTGCACATGTTCAATGTGCAAACAATCATGATACCGTACAAAGTTTGAATATGAAGGATTGAAAACTGCTAGAGTTACAGATTACACAAACCAGACACCCTCTTAGCATTTCAGATGGATAAAATGTCTAAGTCCAACAGCCCTAAAAACTAAGAAAATATTTAATAAATGTGCACAAAATAGGAGGTGCACATATTCAATGTATGAACAATCATTATGCAAAGTTTAAATATTAAGGAATGAAAATTGTTGGAGCTAAGATTACACAAACCAGACACCCTCTAAGCATTTTACGGGAAACATTTCTAAGTTCAAGATTCCCAAAAATGAAAAAAAAAAAAAAAAAAAAAAACAATTCATGAAACGTGTACAAAATAGGAGGTGCACATCTTGAATCTGTGAACAATCATACTGTACAAAGTTTGAATATAAAGGAATGAAAACTGTTGAAGTGACATATTACACAAACTAGACACCCCCTACGCATTTCAGATGGGAAAAAATGTCTAAGTTCAACACCCGTCAAAAATAAGAGCCAGCTGTGCACCAAATTGGAGGTGCACATTTTCAATGTGTGAACATTCATTATGCCAAGCGTGAATATAAACAAGACAACATCTAAGCATTTTTGGACGGAAAAATGTCTTAAGTTCAACACCCCTCAAAATTAAGAAAATATTAATGAAATGTGCACAAAATAAAAGGTGCGCATCTTCAATATGTGACCAATCATTATGCAAAGTTTGGAGTTACAGATTACACAAACTAGGCACCCAAAAAGTGTTGCAGACGGACGGTGTGGACCCATTACTAGACCTGCTTTTGCTAAAGCCACGCAGGTAAAAAAAAGAAATTAAAAAACCCGGCCTTAGTGTCATCACTATTCTAAATATTTGTCATATAAATGATTTCATATGGTCATGAAAATGGTTATTGTTGTCAGGTAAGTACAGATGAGGTTGCGGCTATTTAGTTTCTTCTTGTCTGAGCAGGCATATAATCTGAAATACATGTATTCTGTTCAGGCCGTCACACGAGATTTCAATACTTATCGCAAAAATAGGGTTCTTAAACTTTAAAGTAAAACGTTTCCCTAAAATAAACAATACAATACCACAACGTTTCAACAACGTTATTTTGTTACCTGGGCATTGACACCAGGGTCGGTGGGCAAAATGTCAATACATGATTTTCTGAAAATGGTCACAGAAGAAGTGGTATTCTCGCAAACCAGATAGAGATTTAGGCTGTTTTACCCACTTGCGCTTATAAGAATCTATCATGAGAGTGAGGATGAGATAGAAAAATCAGTCCCTCGCCACCACTGTTTGTCATCACTCGGCAAGCCTCGTGATGCAAAATGGTGATCCCCAGGACTGATTTTTTTTATCCCATCCTCACACTTATGATGGAGTCTTATAATCACAAATCGCAGACCAGCCCATGGCACAAGCGGGAAGAGACACAAGAATACAAACAAACAAACCACACACATAAAAACAACAATATAATTGAGCCGTGACATGTGATTTCCAGCAATGTGGCATTTTGACAAGTGTAGACTCAGATGAGCCTGTGCAGCCTCCCTTTAAACTTAGAAACTCGAAATGCTGTTTGGTCAGTACCTTAACACTCATAGAATATTCAAGTGACTAACAAAGGCTCTGATCAGACTGCGCGTATCTATTTTTTTTCTTGCTATCAACCTTCTACAGTTTTCCTTTGTAACATATACTGAAAGTCAAAAGTAAATTTACAGAATAAATGAATTTGCTTTTCTGACTGTTCGGAAGTGAAGTCTTGAACCCAATCATAATAAATGATAATAATAATAAGCCATAGTATAATGTTAACTTTTTTATTTTTCATTTAACAAAACAATTGTCATGGCCCATCTCAAAAACATGAATCGTATTCTAAGCATTGATGTGTTATACATATGTGTTGTACATATTTACTCATATTTGAGCCACGACATGAGATTTCCAACAATGTGGTATGTGCAACCAGCAAAGCCTCAGATCAGCCTGCGCATACGCGCAGTCTGATCAGAGCCATTGCTGGTCCCTTTAATATTCTATGAGTGTTAGGCTACTGACTGAACATCATCTGGAGTTTCTAAGCTTAAAAGTAGGCTGCAGAGGCTCGGCTGAGCCTACACTTGTCAAAATGTCAAAATGTTGGAAATCTCATGCTGCTGTTCATTTGTCTGTATGTTCGATTGTCTCTTCCTCGCAGTACCATGAGTTTGTCTGTGATCTATGATTGATGTATTTCGTGGCCATACACTTTGTGTACTTATGGACTTTTCCTTCTGGTTTGATACATTAAACTTGGGAGGGTCCGATGTATATATCTAGAGGGGGGGTGGGGGGGGGGCAGGTAATAATTTTCAAAAAGATATTGTATTCTTTTGGCTGAAGATCTGTTTTACCTTTTCAAACATTGTAAATCCTGATGAAATACCGCATTATGCGGCATTTCATCTGAGTCTTCACCATTTTTAAAGAATTGAATTTGGGTTTCCCGAATACAAAGGGTCTATAATAGAAATTTTGAGGGTGACAATGCTAGGAATAGACCTAATATCATATGTTGCGTTTGTCATGGCAAACACTGTATAGCTAGTACAGGTCACATTCTTATTTGGACTGTTACTTTTTAACAATGACGTTACGTGGCTGAGCTATGCTCATGTTATCTTCATAAATGAGCACACCAAATTTGATACTATCACATATTTGTAAATTTACATTTCAAACAAGCTTGTGCAGCTACAGGTCTAAATGTTTGTTTGAACCTTTATAATTTTCTAAATGAGCTGCGGCATGTGATTTCCAACAATGTGGCATTTTGACAAGTGTAGACTCAGACGAGCATGTGCAGCCTTCTTTTAAGCTTAGAAGTTCCAAATGATGTTCAGTCAGTAGCTTAACACTCATAGAATATTCAAGCGAGTAGCAAAGGCGCTGACCAGACTGCGCGTATGCGCAGGCTGGTCCGAGGCTTTGCTGATCGCACATACCACATTGTTGGAAATCTCATGTCATGACCCATATTGCGTGTATGCGAGCATTGAAGGCTCTTGCGAGACAGCATGGATGCACAGTCTCGTCTGAGGCTTATCTGGTCGCCTATATAATAAGTACCAAAAACTCATGTGCTGGCACATTACCTGAAATATGTGGTTTTAAACAATGAGTACTGTTATCGCCATGGGGCTCTTGATGGTGTTGGCCTACCAGCCTTCTTTAAGTCTGTTTTGGACCGTTCATAGGGTTCATATACGCTAGAGGATGTTCCTAGGTCAAGAAACCTGTCAAGCATGTACATTGTTGTGTCGCTAGCCTCTCTGGCCTCTTCTGTTACAACGGGATCAGCGGGGAGTCTCTGCTCGTTAGAACGGATGTTTTCAACTGTAACAAAAAGAAGACATGTAAACATTCTTTATTTCATTTGTTGATTAATGATTTTTCTCTCCTTCAGGAATATGCAATATCTTTCAAGAAATGTGTAACCTCACTAAGTGAATGGCGTTTTACATTTAAATGAGTTTGCGTACTGTATTCCCTGAAAATTTGGGATTCCAATTAAATACGAACTCAACTCATATCCTCAAACAAAAAAAGAAACGTCCGATTTTCATGGTACTGTATCTTTTGATCTAGTTAAGATGTCGCAACAAAAATGTTTATCAAACATCGGACACACAAAAATTGGTAATTATTTGATTTTTATCGTTGACGGGTTATTGAACCTAATGTGCACACAGCTTTTTCCTTTATCATCAGGAAGCTAATCAACAAAACATGAAACATTTTACGCTAAATGGAAACCAGAAACGTCCGACGATGAAAAACATCTAAAAACCCCAAGTCAGCTTACTGAACGAGCGTAATTGCAGTTCAAAACCTTTAATTTACGAAATTAACTGAAATCACCTCCCTTTGAATTAAACAAATAACGATTCAAGAAATGCCTTATCCCCTTAACTTAACATCATTTTGAGACCGTTTTTTGTTTTAATTTGTTGTGTTCGTTTATGATAACAATTACACAAAAGAGAAAAACAAAAACTATGGCTTGTCGGGCATCAAGTGTTTACTACATCTGTGTTTTATACCCCACCCCTTACTGCAAAATCATCAGAGAATTTCCATTATCAATTGTTTTGATGCTGATTAGTCTTAATTAATTTTGAAATGCTTGCTATGACGAAAATAAAAACGAATTTGTTCGATTCTTTTGATTATCAAAATGCTGGACCAAAAATGAAATTTCTAAGTCGATGTATTGTGACGTCCGATAATGTTACAGATTAATGGCTGTGGTCGTAAAAGCAATGCATACAACTAGCACGCATATCATTTTACTGGAGAGTTTGTTCAGTGATGTTTAAATGTGCTTGAACGGTTTGGGATTATAACGGACACACAAGCTAATGATGTTGTGACTTTTGATTTTAAGGGTACTCGTGTTCACTACTTTGCCAGCGGCTCTACTGATTATCAAATGAATGTCTCTTATATGCAAAATATTTCTAAATGATCAGAGTTGGTAATGTAAAAATTTGAATGAAATGCGTTCATACATTTGGAACTGGCAGGCATAAACGTCAAGCGGACATAACTTTATTGTTTCAGTGTATTATGCTTTGACATTTTTTAGCTTAAGTTATTCCGTGAAAAGAAACACCACCCATTTTAGTTTAAAATTTTAATGGCTTCATTTATTCTAGAATCAAACATTAAATGTGCACTTTTATTTTAATTCGTCCCACATTGTGTCACATATTAACACAAGCCAGTAACAATACTCTAGTCAAGTCGCCATCTCCACCAGAGAGAGAGAGAGAGAGAGAGAGAGAGAGGACTTGGCACAGTTAATTCTTCTGAGCCAATTTGCAAAGGTTTCAGAATATACCTGAAACTAAGGTTTAATTATAATTATAGCAATAATCAACCATTTTCTCTGTAGTTGTTGTCATCAATTAAATCCAATTGAAGTCACGTGATGTATTTTAAAATACAGCTAACCTCTATTTCACAACAATTACTGCTAATAGTTTTTCTTAAGTCAAAGTATTTTTGGACAACATAGCTTTAGATCAGAGGGCACTTTTTTCTAACATCCAATCAAAGTAGTGCTGTTTGATTTTTAATGGATATTCTCACAGAGTTTGTTCTTTTATAGGTGTACAACTGTGTAATATATACACGCGTACATGTACAAAATATAAAAGCTGTGTAAATGCGCATATATTTCATGTTCTGTACATTTGCTGCGATTTTTAACAATAAATATATATAACATACATTTCAAGAGTTTTTTAGCATTTTGTCAGCTCATTTATGACAGTATTGATAGGTGTAGCTGGATTTCTATTCCCTAATTGTAAAGAAGGAAAACACTACCCATATAATGGATACCAACAGTTTGAATCTTTCAATATTTGAGCCCTGGCATGGGATTTCCAACAATGTGGTATGTGCGACTAGCAAAGCCTCAGATCAGCCTGCATATACGCGCAGTCTGATCAAAGCCTTTGCTAGTCGCTTGAATATTCTATGAGTGTTAAGCTACTGACTGAACATCATTTGGAGTTTCTAAGCTTAAAAGGAGGCTGCACAGGCTTGTCTGAGTCTATACTTGTCAAAATGCCACATTGTTGGAAATCACATGTCGGGGCTCATTTTTTTTTCAGCTGTACCAAAAATGAATGACAGGTCTCCATATTGGCACCAATGCTTAATTGGGTTAGCCCATTCTTATTCACAAATGGACTAGCGATTCGTTGGAAGGTATTTATTCACATTTGATATATAAGTACAGAAACTATATCCTCTATATATCTCTCAATACTGGCGTAATCATATCTAAACATTCTGATAGGAAATAAGGAATACTTTAATATTCGATGTGTCTGTTTTCACCAAGTATCAACGCTATATCTTTTGATAGGTAATATAAAAATGGAATTTTTACTGATTGTATATTTTCCAATACAACTCCTTTTACGTAAACCAAAACGATTCAAAGTAAAAGCCATGTTTCCATGGATTTGTGGTTAACAAAAGTTAAAAGTTTATAAAAAAAAACATTGTTCTTACAAGTTGGGTTTCTGTCAGAATCAACTTCATCTATCATTGTCTCCATTCTTTCTCCGGACACATGTTTTTCAAAAGTTATAGGCTCTGAACCTTGCTTCTCTGTATCTACAGTAAAAAGCGACAATATAAGAATACATGCAAAGTAATCAACACATAAATACTTTCTCCGTTGAAAGAATTGTCCAGTGAATATGATTCAGTATGTTTGGTCTATCATGTTTTTTAAATTTAAAGAAGTCAAAATTGCAAAATAGCATTACATTTATATCCTTAAAGGCATTTGATCTAGCTAATTAAACAGAGCAGACCTTGATGCGATTTCACATTTGATGGCAGCTATCTTTATCTACATTGTTTGTTTTAGTACTAATTGGTTGAATTTCTATCAAGAAAGGGCATAGAAAATCACAATTAATTATCAAATCATAATTAAAATAGGATTAACCAAATTAGCAGAAAATTAAGGATAAGGGACTATGAGCTACCATAATTCGGACTTTATTTCATGATTGTATTATTGGATTAACCAGAATTTGGTCAGGTCTAAGTGCTTGCTTAGTAACAACAATGACAAAATGAGATAAAAAGAATATCCTTAAATATGTAAACATATATCAAGTTTTTTTGTCTCCCCTTTAAAAAGGATGTCTTACAAAATTCAATAGGAGATCAGCATTTGTGATTTAATGTTGTTGTTTTTTTTGCAAATCTTTGAGACAGCAAATGAGAGTTTCTATGGTGACTTGGTGTATAAATTGAAGAAATTTAGTAGCTCTAATTGTTTTTCAGCGCAGTTAATTAAATTAATTTCCCATTATAAAAAGATTGGCTTTAACATTAATGTATTGCAACAGACTGCATGCTTGGTGGTCAACCCAATCAGGGTTGGCAACTGCTTTCCTCTATTATTGCACATTGGTGGGTGGGACTTCAGACTCTTTGACGGTTCCGACTAAAAGACTTATCTATACATGAGATGGTAGGGGCTTGATGCTTTGACTGTTTGTCAGGCCCACAGGGTTTACCTGTAGGATTTCTTTTGCTCCTGTATTCAGTTTTATTTACTGTTGAGTCCTTATCTTTGCTTTATCTCCTTGTTATATCTTGATTTATATGATTTAGGAGATGATGCATTGATAAGCTAGGGGTCTTTCATGCAAACAAAATATCTATGTGTCTTGATCCACATTTGAATTAAGGGTGAGGTTGGTGCCGTGAAACCGGTTTAAGCCCTCAAGTAAAATACTGGTGGTACTTCTTTTATGGATCTTTTATGTTTTTTCTGTCTTGTGTTTGCTATGCCTTTGTGCGCGTCTGTTTATATGTGCTTTGTGGTCACCTACTGGGAAAGGGCTGACCTCTTGTCTCTCGTTTGTGGTGTCTAACTACGAGTTTTCTTTGGAGTCACAAAGTATTGAAGCAGTGAATACATGTAGCTGGTAGTGTGTTCGCTGGTAGTGTGTTTAATGAATCCATTGATGGAACGATTATACTTTTATACAAAAAGAAGCTTTACATGAAATTATGATTTGGCCCATTCATTTTTTTCTAAAGACAATATATGGTATGATTCTATTCATCATATATAAATATATTTTGATATATTACAGTTCAGCTAATCATTTCAATGGCTCCTAAATTACATACTATTATATTTCAAATAAAGACTGGAGTAAATTTGAATTCTTATTTAAAGGCTGGAGTACATAAAATTATGTCTAGTATTTCAATCTCAGCAATCTGATAAAATTAAGTATTTCTTATCTATCATAGGGAGAGCAGTGGCTGAGTGGTAGAGTGCTTGACTCGAGACCAAATGGGCGCAGGTTCTAGCCTCCCCAGTGTCACTGCGTTGTGGTCCTTGAGCAATACACATTAACCTTAAACCCAGGAAGACCCGTCCCTGTTTAAATGAAAGATTGTAGATGGGACGTAAAGAATCAAATCAAACAAACAAACAAAAAAAACTTATCTATTGTTAAGATATGGAATTACGTTAAGTATCTAAAAGATTAGTTTTGTTTAAAAGATAAAATACCATTTAAATCATATGCATTAAGGATAACATAAATAGAGCTACTGAATGCTGCACAATATAAGCTATGCCATGAAAAAAATGTATATATGTCATATATATATAGTCTGCTCATCCTCTGTCTGAACAGCACAATTGCTATTTTCTCTTGAGAAAGATTGACAGCCCACATTCAAATATGTTCCCAAAAGGGTATCCTTTTGGAACAAAGAATTCACCAAAGAACTGAAACTAGAGTGTGCATATTTTTCTGGGCCAGACTAGCTAGTTTCAGACATTTAGGTCTCATCAGTGACCTTCTAATAGTTTTAAAGTTCCACAATGAAACTCATGATCCCAAAGGACAAGAAAATAAAAGCTACACTATAGTGAAGGTCAGGGAGACGTTATACCGCCGCCACACAGTCCCAGTCACCAGCTGTAGTGAGGTTTAATATGTTCCCAAAGGGTATCCTTTGTAAGCAAGGAATGCACCAAAGAACTGAAACCAGAGTGTGCACATTTTCTGGGCCAGACTAGCTAGTCTAAAAAGTCTAAAAAACATAGCTATATTCTGATACCAAGAAGTCGAATTTGACGGCAACTTCTAAGGAAAGGTCTTTGTATAATGAAGCTCA
Source organism: Loripinus fragilis (assembly GCA_964019695.1). Lineage (NCBI taxonomy): Eukaryota > Metazoa > Mollusca > Bivalvia > Lucinida > Lucinidae > Loripinus > Loripinus fragilis. The sequence goes on along the minus strand of OZ026515.1, from coordinate 68,104,499 downwards.
GAAATATGTAAGTGATCTTACCTGGCGATGTTTTCTTTGTCTCTTGTAATGAGATGCTGCGATTGGCTCCTTTATGGCGAGCGTTTTGTCTTTTAGTAACTGACCCTAGTCTTGTACTTGTGATTCCTCGGCCAAATTTAGCACCAACGTCACTTTGTGAACAAGTTAAGTGTTTAGCAGTCCATGATCTTATACTAGGTGTATTGCTACTTCTGCCACTTTTATCACCTTTAACTGTAGGGGATTGTATTTTGCTGCCTTTTGTTATGGCTATGGTATCACTTGAGTTTGTACTAGATTTTATCACTAGTTCATTTGATGTATTTGTTGATTGGTCATTGAAAGGTTTATCAAGAATATTGGATGGTGGTATCTCGTTTACCAATTTCATTGGTCCATCAAATGGTTCTTCAACAAGTGGCGTCTTCAAATGTTTAGTTGAACTGTCAATGACTGGTATCTTAGCAGTTTCAACTGCTCTTTTCTCGACTAATGGTTGTTCTCTTTGCACTGAACTCTCACTTTTGACGAAAGTGCCACTGAACACAGATTTTCTGCCTGGCAAAGTTCCATTTGAAACTGGTTTGCTAGCTTTTGATTTAAGATTAACATTGGTGAAAGAACGTTGAGCAAAGTTTCTCAAACGTGTTGCAGCCTTTTTGCCTGTTGGTTTTACAGGGGCTATGTTTTCTGCATCGGTCTCATTGTAAGGATTCTCCTTGATAACCTCCATATGTTCTCTTCCATCAGACCATTTCTCGTTCAGTATCATGGAAGGTTCACTAATTGGATTCATCATAGCCTTTTCTGTACAAAAATAAGAACATTATGCAATCATATCAATTAACTTCGAATTGGCGATATATATATATATATATATATGCGATATTCTGTTAGTAGTCTATAGATGCACTGGTAGCATTTGGGCCTTGTTGCGAGAAAACGTGTCTTTTGTGTTTCCAACCAAGTATGACAAACAGTTTACTCAGCTACAAAGAATAGCTGGAACCATGAATTTTTGCATATGGCAAGTATAGTTATCGTTCATTCCAGAATCTGAACAATGCGTCTTTGCTGTTCATATACAATTATTTTCTTACGATGAGGCCCATATAAAGACAGTGACCTTGCCAAAACGATATTACTTGATTCTTGACAGTTTTATTAAGAAACTAAAATTTAAAACTCAACAAAAATGAAAGTAATTACCTGGCAACAGCAAACTAAAAAGATATTGGCCTAGCAAAATGTAACACAAATACATATACTAATACAATTACTTTTAAAATCGATAATTCAGTTTCGTAGGAATATCCACAACCTTATTTTATGGCTCAGGGGATCGGAGACATTGCGGAGCGCAGCTAGTTAGTAGAAATGAAAATGGAGGCAGAACTGAGTTGAAATAGGTCATTTATTTTGATGCCATAAATTGTCAACTATTTGAGTAAATTATGTTTAAAACAATCCCGAGATATTTGCATTTCTGCTATCTGGGCGATAAAAAAGCGCCAGATAGGCGGTAAAAAAAGCATCAAATCAATATATATATATGATACCATACAACATAAATGTCGCTCTCAAAATAGCAAGTTATGTGAGATTGTACACCATAGTAGACTTAATCAAATTTAGCAAGTTCTAAAGTGAAAGCTGTGATGGGATTCACGATAGCTCCTACTGAAAACTTAAATCACTATAGTCAAGTAACTGTGGATTAGGCAGTAGAAAATACAACTCAACCTCTTGGAACACATATATCTATGTAACATTTTAGATAGATAAAGGGCTATCTTTAGCAAGACTGGACTGGTCGTTAGAAACCAGTTGGCTGTGATAATCTATCCATGAACCATGTGTGTGACCAGTTTGGTGATTAATATAGAATATTTAACAAGATCATGGGCTTCAAGAGGTAGAGTTGTGTAATCTGACAGGTTGTCCATGACCGCCCTGGGACATTTGTATAAACATTTAACATGAATAGTTTTATGGCAATCATTAAATCTAACTATCTTTTTGAACACTAAACATGGAAAAAATATAAAACAAAATAAACAGATAAACAGCCATGGCAAAATTGAGTGATATCAAGAGGTGGTGGAATGGGAGGAGGAGGTAGAAATTTTGTCAAAATAAAATTTGGCGAAGGTCTTGCCTCGACAAATACCTGGAAAGCAGTGCGCGAATGACGCGGAAGAGAGGTGTGCCCTCCGCAGGCGTGTTCTGATTGGATGGTTAGAGGGCCAGCTGATATGATTGGCTAGCTGGGGAAATGGAATGGTCCACTAATGTAATTAGGTGGCAGGGTGTGGATCGCCCTGTCCATAAAATATTTTACACGTGTAAAACCATTTACTTACAACTTTAATGATGCGATGGTAGTGTGTTTAAATAATCGAATTGAGATTTTTTTGAAAAAAAAATGTAGATAGATAAGCTCTGGACCTTGAACGAGCCTAGGTACAAAAAAACAGGCACCCCCTTTTTAAGCTAGATACCCAGAAAGTGGAAATTTCATTGTGTGATTGACTACGACAGAATTTTCAAAAGGGCTTGAATGACAGAATAGTACCTTTCCAATTCATATATCTAAAAAACGTACATGTCAGCTCATGTGATTATGGTTCTTATGTAGAATGCATAAAACGCTCTTTATGTGCATGTGCAAGCAACAAATAGAGATAAGATGCGTAACTTTGTTATATTACATATGCTTATAAAGCCAGCACATAGGATTTAGGTACTTATATCATTTTATGCAACTAAGGCTTAGATGAGTCTGCACAAATGGTAAGACTCGACAGAGCCTTGGTTGCTTGCATACACATATTATGGAATTAGATCAAGTCTGGAACTAATGTTTAGACCTCCAGCCCTGCTGGATACGTCAGCATTGGAGTTTGAAATAGGATTTTGTTAATATGCAATAAAAACCGACATCTTATATGCCGACCCACATGAGCAGCAAGGACTCTGATGATATGGCACACATATGTAGAAATATCTTTGAATTGGTTACTGATTGCATATGGGGCAAATAGAAAAATAGCACCTTATGTACCATCTAAATATACAGAAAAGCACCTCGTTTATACACATTGTAAGTTTACCTTTCTTTTCTCCTCTTGGTGATTTGAAGAAATCCTTTCTCATTTCTAGAAGAGTTGCATCATTTATCTTTACCAGGTTTGGTGGTGCATCCAGGTGTAGAGATATCTCACCAAGAGGATGTTTATCTGTTTTTAAAAACGATATAAAGTGGTTATTCGCCTTTATCTGCATTATGCATAGGACGCCTACTAAACTTTGCAACTTTTCTGCAAATATGTTCTTTAAAAGGCTATCCATGAAAGCAAACATGCATGAAAGAACTGAAAGTGTAGATCTGGACCTGACTAGCTAATTTTTTTCAACTTCTTTTTACAAATACTTTCTTAAAAAGGTTATCATTTAGAAGCAAAGAATACATCAAGAACTCAAAGTGTAGAGTGGGCAAATTTTCTGGTCAAGGCTAGTTAGTTTTGGCCATCAAGGCATCATCAGTGGCCCGCTAATGCTTTCATAGTTCCACAATAGAATAAATGATCCTAAAGGACAAGGAAATAAAATAAAGCTACACTATAGTGGTGAAGGGCAGGGAGGCGTTCTACCGCCGCCACACAGTCTCAATCACTAGCCTTAGTGAAGTCAAATATGTTCTTAAAAGGGTATCCTTTGGAAGCAAAGAATACATCAAAGAACTGAAAGTGTATGGTGGACAAATTTTCTTGTCCAGACTAGCTAATTTTGCCCATTTAAGGCATCATCAGTGATCCCCTAATGGTTTCATAGTTACACAATAGAATCCACGATTCCAAAGGACAAGCAAAATACAATCTACGCTATAGTGAAGGACAGGGAGGCATTCTACCGCCGCCATACAGTCCAAATCATCAGATGTGGTGAAGTCAAATATGTTCTTAAAAAGGTTATCCTTTGGAAGCAAAGACTATATCAAAGAACTGAAAGTGTATAGTGGGCAAGTTTTCTACTCCAAACCGCTAATGGTTTTAAAGTCCCACAATAGAATCCATAATCCCAAAGTTAATTTGATTATACGTGTATTATTTATCTGTCATAATGTGTACGTTGTATAATTTAGAAAGCCTCTATGTGAGCTTAACGATATAACAAAATTTAATAACCAAAGAACCGTGGGTGGATAAAATATATAAATATAAGACCCCGTCCCTTTTCCCATCTCCTCCTACACTGTAGCCTTGAGCTGCTTTCCATTCTACGGTGACGATTATGTTTAAGTGGCTGTGGATGCTTGATATTATACGATGGTGACCTATGTTATTGTTAGTTTTCTGTTGGCGTTTCTGTTACATCCTGGTTTTGTGAGGTAGTCCTGAGTTTTAGAGGTAGTCTTTGTGTCTTTCAAGTTTGGCAAATATCTCGCTAAGGATATGGAAAAAGTTGATTTGCTTATTGATTTCTTGCTCATATGTGTGTCTTTGAATGTGCGTTATAGTGTCTTTTCCTCTTGGTGCCATCATTTAATCTCTTGACTATGATAATTTCTATTTTCACTTATTTAGTGTCCATAATTTTGATTGATATAAAGCTCCATATTGTCGAAGGTCCATATCACCAAATATATTAGAATGTTCATCTGAAGCTAGCATGGGATTTGCAAAATAACAATACGAGCTAGCTTATTCTGAATCATATGTACACCTCTAACAAACCTGACGTGAGCATTCCTCGTTTCCTAAATCTTCTTCTGCGCTTCTTCTTCAGATGCAGGCAAATCAGTAATGCTATTATAGTTGCTATAATGAGTAGGAACAAACCGACACAGAGAATTATAATCCACAGCCAGTCTTGAGATGAATCGCTTGAAGGAATACCTAAAATGATAATTTAACTAATTATATATCACAAAACAAGGTGTTAGTAATCAAGTTAAATATATCAACCAAAATATACACAAAATACCTATTATGTTGTGGATTCTCTGTGAACTATTTCATCACATTCATTTGTTATTTGAGTAAAAGCAAAAATAAATATATGAAACAGTGAACTACCAGAATGACTGTGAGAGATGATAGATCGCTAGCCTGATATAAAACAGACTTAATCCCGCAGTAAATTAATTCTAGTCATTTAAGTAGATTAGGTTTGGACCTTGGCACCATTTCTTAGGTTGTTTAACCCCCTTTTTTATAAACAAATTTATTTGCTATTCTGTGAGAAGTAATATGTTCCCATTATATATCTTTGAGCATACAATATATAATAATAGCGTTATATAAAAACAAAACAAGCGTAATCTTATGCGTCTTATTTGAAAATACTGAATCATATTTAATTTTTACATCAGAAAATTTCATTCATTGTAGAAAAATGAATCACATTTTATTTTCTGCAAATAATATTAAATAATATATCTTTTCTTATATCCACTAAAACTTCACGTATCATCTTCTAGCATGTTCTTTAAACTAACACAAGTTTTGATATCAACATGAACTTGATCAAAATTAAAGTTTTGAAAGCATAAACAGCGTTTGCATCTGCAAAATTATAATCTATGAGAAACCGCAACCATGCAAGTTAGTTGAAGACAAACTTATCTAGTAAAAAACAATGTCCCTCAGGAAACACCATTTTGCTCAAACATACAAATAACCACTATTTAACATATTATAGGACCATTCATTAGAATACTGATTGGTATTCAAAATATCCTTAAGAAAAAAATGATTAAAATCCAACCAACTGATTAGGAAAACAAGGAATAATTGACTTTTGTTTTTGTCACGCAAAACAGATGTGTAATTGTTGTGTCCTGTGAATATAGGGATCACACACGTTTTTTAATGCATTAACATTTGCCAGGTCCTGAGAAAGCTGTTTTTGAAAGCTGTTTAAAGGCTGTTATGTTAAATATATTTAGGAAATGATATGAAATATGTGTAGGGGGACACTTATATATAATTTATATAAAACACCCCATTTGCATTAACATGTATTTAAGGTTTTGGTAAGCTTGTAGAAACATGTAATAATAAAATGAACATTTAGATTTTACAGATCAAATGATAATAACGCCCATTAGATACAATATGTTTCTGTGAAGATTTAAGTAAAGACTTTGCTGCCCTAGAGCAAATTCTTCTTAAAGAGCAGTGATCATTTAAAAAAGGATGCAATGAAAACTACTTAATTAGTCTCCCTTTGGTGTTTACGATGCGTATGCAATTGCTGCAAAAGAGAATACAAATGGCTCTGACTAGAAAGTATTGCAATGATAGAGTTTAGCATACCAACCACCACATGAGGAAGAGATTCAAGATTAAAACTTCACAAAATCAACAAAAACACAGCACAAAACATATCAGCTCTCTCTCTCTCTCTCTCTCTCTCTCTCTCTCTCTCTCTCTCTCAACAAGTATTTCTAACCAGGAATTGCCATAATGCTAATATGATGGTAAAAGGAAGAGACACAAAAATACATGTAAGCTAGCATGTCACTTTAACTAGCAAGAACAAAAACAAATTAGCTAAGCGACAACCTCTCTTTTCTAAGTGCCTTGATGGCCATTTAGAAAAAAAACCAGAGAGCACCAAATCACAAAATCAGTACTGAACTACCAGCAGCAATGGGAGCAACAGGACATAACAACAAAGAACAACAAACAATTGCCAAACAGGCGCGGATCCAGATAGTTTTGTGGTGTATTGGGGGGGGGGGGTCCAAAAATTTAGATTTTTTATTGCTTTAGTCATCGTATTTTACAGAGGGGAGAGGGGGTCAGTACCAATATTCTAAGTGGGCCATTTCAATACCTGAAATGGCCCACTTAGAATAATGGTACTTACCCCCTCACCCCTCTGTAAAATATCATGACTAAGGCAAAAAAATCTGAAATATTGCAGGTGTCAATGAGGACACCCTGAGATAGCGTGATTTCCAGGGGGGGGGGGGGGGGGGGTCCAGACCCTATGTGTCCTCCTCTGGATCCGCCCATGGCCAAAGCATTTTTAACTGAATATAGCCGATCAAAGCCATAATACAGTTACATGTGGTATGTAACATATTAAACCATGTGATATCATTATTTAAACAAACACGTGGTGCAAAAACTGACATACTTACATGTAACTGCAAAAGAAAAAAGAAAATAAAGAACAAATGTTTGTTATATAGTTATAATCATTCCTATGCCAGTAGACTGGCTACAGTCCTTAAAACAAGTTTTCACCAATGTGTCATATCTTATACTTGTAGCCAGTCTAACTCTGATGGCTCTGTTAAAACAGAGCCATCAGAGTTAGACTGGCTACAAGTATATGATATGACACATTGATGAAAAATTGTTTTAAGGACTGGAGCCAGTCTACTTGACCAGTCACGTTCTGTTGTATCATTTGTTCGTCTGCTTGTGTTCTTAGGAAGCATATATTGCAAACAATATGAACCTAGATCCGAATGTTGTTCTTTTGGTAGCAGTCTGGTCATGGTTCATATTGTTTGCTTCCATGAAAAAATCTAGTCTGAAGTGCATTTGATTATATATAGCTAATGTGAAAAGCAGACTACATTTTCAGGACAAAAATGGTAGCCGGGTAAGGGTTAAAGCTGCATAGTCTGTAACTTTTGATCTTTTAATTTTTGAAATAATGTTTCTGTTTTTCAAGAACACAGTAAAAAAAACTAAATTCAGGTATACATTTTACCTATTTCGTAAATCTTTACAAACTATCAGTATCAAAACAACAGCATTTATGTTAAAACGTGACTGTCTATAATTATTGGAGAGACGCAAATAATTACCAACAAGAGAAAAACACCTGTTTTTATAAGATAATTCACTTTTCCATGCAGTTTTCAGCTATAGTGAACAGATTTATTTTGAAAACTTAACTTAATTCTGCTTTTACAAACGATTTAAAAAGAATTTTTTTATCAAAAAATGTTCACAGTTGCAGACTTAGTCTCTTTAATATACTCTTCAGTTGATTCTTAACCCTTCAAGCACCAAGAAAAAATGCGTCTGAAAATGCCGTCTGCTTAAGTCGGCTGCTGCAAATGGTTGCCTAACATTACTGACAAATAAGATATAATAGGAAACAGCGTGGACCCAGAACAGACTGATCTGGGTCCACACTGTTTGTCATAGAGAGTTCTTAATCATTTCAGCAGACGAGAAAAGCAGACGACTTTGTTGCGATTGGCACTTTAAGGTAATGTCTTCAATCATGAATAACGTGTTTAACTTGGCATGCTAGGTAATTTTTTGTTGTTGTCTGCCAACTTTTTTTTCAAAAACAATCCTTTAAAACATTTCTTTCAGGAACATTCTCAGAGTGTCAAATGGCTTGGATACAGATCAGTACCGAAATTCCACCAGTCCTGATCTGGGTCCAAACTCTTTGCAAGAGTTAACAGCAGACATAAAAAATGCACAAAGCAAAGAAAGAGTTAAGTTGAAGTAAAATTTGGGTTGGATACGATAGCATATCATTTATTTTATTTATTTTCCCTACTCTACTTAAAAATCAAAAAATATATGAACCAGCTCATGAGATTTATGTGAACAACAAAACTCAGACAAGGCTGTGCAGCCTTACTCAAATTTTGTAAGTTCTCCCTATTTCTGAAGGATTTGTTTTTTCTAGATAAATCAGATGGAGAAAAATAAGTATTACACAATAAAAGTAATGAACAGCATTGGTGCTGATTCAAATGCATGCATCTTGGATAAAGTCATACATTCAACTTTCATAAGCAATATTCAATGAGGCATAGTTTACGGTGTAAGCTATTATTTACTACAATACAGTGTGTGTATATAAGAAGTGATGACCCTTTCTTTGACATTGAATACTCATGTTATTTCAGTTTGAATGTATTTAATTATATCAGCAACCTATTACATTACTGCAGCCTTCTGCAAACCATTGGATGCACTTCAAGGTGAAAATAGTATAAAACTGCTGACGCAATACTTGGATGGAAAGAGATGATTTTTGATTATACAGTAAAAATAATCACACACATTTATACTTTTATTAAATAGAAACTCTTTGTACTATTTGGTCTGTAGAGGTTATTATGCTATATGTTTATGTAATAGTTATACCAGGGGTTGTCCGCCTGTACGTGGAGATAATCCATGAGCTTTAGCGAGTGGATTATCTTACGTACAGGTAGACAAACATGGTATAACTATTGTATACCACCCACATCAGTGTAGACCATGCATTTCATGAGATATTTCATGCAAAAGTTGGTAAAGGTCGTATAAATTTAGCTTAACAAGTCTGTGACATTACGATATTATATATTTTAATCCCATATTTTCTTTAAAGGGGAACGCCTTGGTTTCTCAGATAACGTGTAAATGAGCCGCGACATGAGATTTCCAACAATGTGGTTTGTGCAACCAGCAAAGCCTCAGATCAGCCTGCGCATACGCGCAGTCTGATCAGAGCCTTTGCTTGTCGCTCGAATATTCTACAACTGTTAAACTACTGACCGAACAGTATTTCGAGTTCTATGCTTAAAAGGAGGCTACACAAGCTTGCCTGAGTCTACACCTCTCAAAATGCCACATTGGTGGAAATCACATGTCACGGCTCAAATTGTAAACTGTGTAGCTGGATTATATTTACCCTGGGGTACCAGCTGCATAAGAGCTCCATTAGTTGGCAGAATTGTAGAATTCTGGCTGGCATCACAGTCGTCAGGTAATAAACTCATGAGCACATTACCACTTTCATCTAGCGAGACAGCCTGTCAATGGGAACAATTTTATATGTAATACCAAAAACACGCATAAATATATTATTCTATATATACAATTCTGCTAATGCCCTGGTTCAGTTTCCCGGCTTGAATATCTGTATTACTCTGCTTAAATTTTTCCAGGCGTACAGTAGGTCCTTATTTAAATCATTTGTCGAAGAAAATACAAACATCTATAAGATGAACTAGTTAATTCGGAGAATTTATGCCCCCTACCAGTTGATACTATACATATTTGCCTGTAGGTTGTTGGGTTGAAAATCCTGCTAACCATGTTATTATAATTATAGAATGTCGTGTAGTATACAGTGTACTTTAATTCAATACTATAAATCCGGAACTTTTTGGCGAGAACTTTATTTTCACGAATAGCCTTAAAAAAGTAAGTAAGGGTGCAAAGATCAGGAATCGATACAATCAAGTACCACACCTGACCCAGGATACCAATGGGAAAGTGACAAACTCACAGTTAGACAGCACAAACGAGAGCCAAGAGGTCAGCCCTTTCCCAGCAGGTGACCACAAGACATATTTGCCACGTCAAAAATTTGCAACTATTGCATGATTTATCTATATTAGTAAACGACAAGTTGATTTCGCCATTTTGCGAGGATTTTATTTTCACGAAACTTCGCCTATGCGAAGTTTCGCGAAAACAAAACCCTCGCGAAAATTTCCGAATTTACAGTATCAATAGATAACGAAAGTAATGATGATAACACAATTGACCTACCATACAGGTATATCTGTAGTTTGTTGGGTTTACAATGCTGCTGTCATAGTTATACACTGTGATGTAATATTGTTTACTGTCAGGGTCGTACATATTAACAACACATCCCAAATTTCCATCCGCTGAAAATAAAAGGAATCATATTTTGTTATCAGATTGATGACCAACGAAAGTTCCATTTCATCTTGCCTATTCACACAGACTTGCTAGAACCTTAAAGCTGCATAGTCTGTAACTTTTAATCTTTTAATTTTAGAACTAATGTTTTCATTTTTGAAGAACACAGTAAAAAACTAAAATTCAGGTATACATTTTACCAATTTCGTAAATCTTAACAAATTATCAGTATCAAAACAACAGCATTTATATTAAAATTACCTGTCTATAATTATTGGAGGGACGCAAATAATTACCAACAAGAGAAAACACACCTATTTTATAAGATAATTCACTTTTCCGTGCAGTTTTCAGCTATAGTGAACAGATTTATTGTGAAAACATAACTTAATTCTACTTTTACAAATGATTTAAAAAGAAAATAATAAAATTCGAAAAATGTTCATAGTTGCAGACTTAGTCTCTTTAAACTTTTACATACTCATTGAGAAGTTACCAGTAAGTCCCATACTCTTAACAATGGGCAATATTAAGTTCATTCTGAACAAAGATTTGCGGATACTTCAGCACTCAATTTTATGACATAGAGTCCCATGCATCACCATTATGGGAAACGGTATCCATCACATCTCAATGCATTATGCCCATTCCTTGACGGACCCCAATAGTTTCAATCGTATTGTATAGGAAATGCAAATGTTTGGTGCTATTTTAAAGTTTTTTGTGTTTAAAGGGATAAATCAAACCATTTTGGTGGAGTTTTCAATGAAGACGTCTAATCGTTTAGGGTATGTACTGGCATGTTGTCTTCTGAAAATGATGATTTCAAAATCTTAAAAAATAGTGAGTATGATCAGGAAATACCACAATCACAAACTCCAGACAAACATGCGGTACTATGAGGAAGAGCCATACAGCAATCACGAGATACCAGGAAGACAAACTAAACAAACCAACCAGCTCCCTCTTCTCCATCAGGTGATTACGAAGCTAGAATGGACACAAAGTAGCACACAACAAAAAAAGAACACAATGGGAGAAACAATCAACACAAATCAAAAACAGCAACAGAACCACCACAATAGGACGGACAGCAGCCTAAGCCACATGGGTTCTTAAATGCATTTATCTGGTACCAATTCACAGTATCGATTCACTGTGCGCCTGAAATGAGTGAAATCGACTGTATCGGTAGAATCGAGAGTTTTTGGCCTAAATTTGTGAGGGGGTGGTAAGTATTTTCGCATGTTTTCTTATAGTTAGATTTGTCCTTCCGCCGTGGATCTCATTATATTTCTTTGATATATGCATACATGTCATAATATCGTGCAAAAACAACGACAGTGTATCGTGGGAGCGCAAGAAACGCATTCTTTTAGAGGGATAGTTGTCAAAAAAGCGAAAATCCACAGCTTTTTATCTTCCCGTTTCGAATTTAAACAACTTAGCTAAAAGTGATTTTCACCAGAAGTTCGAGAGGCTTATGATCCTACAATACCAGAAATCTCAGACTGATCCGTTTTTTCGATTTTGAGATATTCAGCTATATATGACTGAACCCCCAAATAGCGGTGAATTTGAAACTGTTTCGGTAGAATCGACTGCCATTTATTTAATGTACGAAGTAAAAACTACCGACTGCACGAAGTGAAAGCAAATGTTGGACATAAATCTTCGAATTTAGAGCAGAAAGTAGGTTATTTATTTCACCCTGTGTATACCATTGGCTTCTAAATGTGTACTTTGGCAGACAGTGATGGCCCAAATATAATGCCGCATCATACGGCATTTCATCTGGGTCTTCACTGTTTATTTTTACAAATATGATGTTCAGAGAAAGAAATGCAACTTTTTTTAACAAAAACCTGTGACCAGCAATATATATATTGTACCACTCCAGGTTTATTGTATATAACCAGTAGGCAGAATTCAATTAGTTCATAAAGGGTTAACAATACGTCAATCTGTATCACTTTATTCAGTCTGTTAGAGACTCCCGCATCTGCTGTCTGTGTGTAGGTTTGTAGGCTTACATTTCAATAATTTCTTCCTGCTCTAAACAGCTGTATGGTAAGATGAAATGGCAGTGGAAAGTACATTTCATAAGACCCACTGTGGCAAATCCTTTAATAAGGCTCTTTGCGCCCAGCGAGCAATCAGATTACATCAAGTGCCGAAGACACGAGAGAGAGGGGGATTAATCCCCCTCTCAACAGGGGGTTTCAGGGGGTCTCCCCCCCCCCAAGTTTTTTTTAATTTTGGGCGCTTCTATGTACGTTTTTAATGGGGTTTTTATGCATTTGGAACAAGATTTCAGTCCTTTTGGTCATGATCTTTTGCTAGAAAAGATATTTCTTATCACGTGAGAAACCGAATGCTGGACAAAATTGTTTTTCAGAGTCACAATTTTTTTACTTTTTTTCTACAGCATGTTTCTTTGACACTATTTCACCTATGTCCCCGCAGGTTTAGGAAAGTACTCTTAGCACTGATCCTTGGTGGTCCTTCAAAGAGTTGTGTTTTCGAAAAGATATACACTTAGTCTTTTCAATTACATGTAGAACTTCCGTCAAGGATGCAGGCATCATCTAGATTTTGGCTGCGGTAGGCATAAGATGAGATCTTTGGCTCCATCGTAATGGATCCAGGGCCCACTGTCAAACCACGACGGCTAAACGCTTCCCTGCTCAGGCTTCTTAAAGTCGAATGAACGTTGGTGGAACCAAAAAGTCTTGGGTTGAATTGGAACAGGCGGGACCTGTATATCTGTAACAGAATGCATTGTAACAACACTCAACATGATGCTCATAACTGTAAAGTCAACACGTTTTAAACATACTTTATCGCTTGACATGTTAATTAGAAGAAGAAAAAACAAAGTGTCAAGTTAAGGGATCATAGAATTATCTGGACCTCAACAAGAAGATCTGTCTTCGGGGTTTCTGACCATGCAAGACTGAAACCAACCTACTCAGTTACAGAGATTAGCTAGAATGCTGGAATTTTGAGTGTAGCAACTTTACAATTATACTTTGCTAGGAGCGAATATCAAAGGCGCTGATCAGAATGGGCGGATGTGCAGGCTAGTCTGTGCCTTTGACGTTGGCATGCAGCTTCATCGGGTTTTCTCTCGATACAGTCCATAAGTATGATAACGTCCATTAAGACCATCTGATTATGAAATTAATTAAGCAGGTGTCATTATAATTTTTCAATGTTTTCAAACGCGCAACGCGCGTTATTGATAATTGCATCAATAAATGGTAAGCACAGAGTAAAGTGAGCCGAAACCAGCAAAAGGGACACGGCCGAGATCATACCCACCCAAAAAAGTGGTCTGGTGCTCGACCGACCTGCCGGACCTGCAATGACGGCCTTGTGTACAGGTAACATGCTACTGTAAACATAGCATTTGTAATCCACCATTTTCTAATTACATGGTGTTATGCTCCATGAATGGGTAGTATAATATACAGGTAAGTTCTCGTCATGCTATACTTCCACAAAACGCTTTGAGGCGTGACTGTAACGGTAAATGCATTGAATGAATCGAGAATCATTCTTAGAGGTCGTGGTAGAAGTATACATGTATCGCTTTGTTACATGAATATTTATGAAGGTTGGATGTTTACAAAGAAAGGTTTGTATATTTTCGTTACAGCATCTTGACAATATAACACACACACACAAACGCACGCAAAATCCCACGCATGCACACACGCGCGTGCATACCACACGGACTTGTACGTGCCACCATCACAAAAAATCAACTGAAAAACCTATCAACAAACTAGCGAACAAAACATTATCTCTATTGTTTTGGGCTTGTCCGTCGGTCCGTCATCTGTCCATTGCCGTGGTCACTCTAACTTAGTCATTTTTAATCGGATTTTTTTCCAAATTTCATATCATCATCAAACTCTTGTTCAAGTTTGAATACAGTTTTTTCTGTCAAACGATAGGCAAGATGGCTGTAAAAATGGCCGCCACGACAGGCCTCTCTAACTTAGTCATTATAATCGGTTTTCTTCCAAATTTTATATGTGGGTTGCTTCCACCAAACCCTCGTTCAATATGTTCTTAAAAATGTTATCCTTCGGAAGCAAAGAATGCACCAAAGAACTGAAACTAGAGTGTGCAAATTTTCTGGGCCAGACTAGCTAGTTTCGGCAATTTAGGCCTTATCAGTGACCCTCTAATAGTTTCAAAGTTCCACAATGAAACACATGATTCCATAGGACAAGAAAATAAAATCTACACTATAGTGAAGGGCATGGAGACGTTCTACCACCGCCACAAAGTCCCAATCACCAGCTGTAGTGAAGTCAAATATGTTCTTAAAAAGGTATCCTTTGGAACAAAGAATGCATTAAAGAACTGAAATTAGAGTGTGCAAATTATCTTGGCCGGACTAGCTAGTTTCGGCCATTTAGGCCTAATCAGTGACCCTCTAATAGTATTTAACCGAAAATGTTTCAGAAGTGAGACTATATTTAACAAACGATGATGACATGTGGCTTAGGCTGCTGTACATTCTAAGGCAGTGATTCTGTTGTTGATTCGTTGTTGACTGTTGCTCCTGATGTGGGTTATGTGTTTGTTCTATGGTTTGCTATGCATTGCTTTGTGTCTTTTCTAGGTTTGCATTAATCTTGATGTTGGAGAGTGCTACGAGTATGTGGGAAAGGAGACTTGACTTAAAAGTATATGTATTTTTACTGACCATTCCATGGCGGTGCTTCTTTTGTGGATCTTTTTGTTACTTATGTTTCGTGTTTGTCATGCTATCTTGTCGTCTATTTATTGAAGTCTTGTGGTCACCTGCTTGGAAAGGGCTGACTTCTACGCTCTCTTGTATGTGGTGATTTATTGTGTTTTATCACTTCCCGATTGGGGGGCCTGGGTCAAATGTGGTACTTGAGTGTATCGGTTGCTGATCTTTGCATCCTTTCTTTCTTTAAGGAATGAAAGTAAGATAATTTTGTGTTTCAAGCGGTGACCCAAGGATGTGTCGCCTGGCAGAACAGAAGTCAAACAAGGAAAATTTGTCGAATATATTTTCCCAGAGAAGGGTTATTTTAGAGAAACTAATAAATCGCAAAACATAAATCCCATTTCTCCAACCCCTAAGTTCACCTTTGGTATCATACAGATCAAGGTTAAAAGCCTATCAACTAGTTTTCAGTGGTTAGTTCAATACAAAATAAACTTATCTGTCTGACTTTGACCTGACCTAGAGGTCAGGGGTGTGTGTAAGGTCAAAGTGTTTGCTTCTATGTAAGTCTATACTTCTTTCCCCTTAATTTTATATACAACGCGATCACATTCAGAATTTATTTTATGTTATAATCCAACCTACAGTTGAGTGTGAGTGTAAGGAGAGAATATGTGTTTGCATGGTGCCCTATGCCCCATTCCCTTTAATTTGATATGCAACATGACCAGTGGGGTGGGGTCTGCGGGTAAAATATTTGCTACAACGCTGCTGCATTTGTGATTCCCTTTAATTTGATATTCAACACAACCAGGTTCTGAACAAGTTGACTTTTGACCACAGGGTCAGAGGGGTGGGGATTGGGGATTTACGGCCAAAATATTTGCATGTTGCTGCTTTCGCAATTCTATTTAATTTCATATGCAACATAACCATGTTCTTAATAAGTTGAATTTTGACCTTTAAACCTCACACCCAAGGTCGAGCGGGGTAGGGAGAAGGTATGAAGGCAGAATATTTGCTGCCATGTTTCTGAATTCGAGAATCTATTTAATTTGATATGATAATATTCTGTAAAAAATTAATTTTGATCTTTTGACCCCCAGGGTTAGAGGGGGTGGGAGGGGGTTCCCAGCCAAAATATTTTCTACCATGTTGCTGCATCCGTGATTACCTTTAATTTGATATGCAACATGACCATGTTCTAAAAAAAATTGAATTTCGACATTTTGATCCCATCACCTTAGTCCAACCAGGGGGTCCGGCACAGGTCTTAGATCCAAAATCACGTTTGATATGTTTCTTATTTATTGTACCACTGTCTGCACTTGCTACCATATTGCTGCATTAGCGATTCTTTTGATGTGCAGCATGACCATGTTCTGAAAAAGTTGAATTTTGACCTTCTGAGGGGAGAGGGGGGCTGCAGGCAAAATATTTGCTACCATGTTGCTGCATTCGCGATTCCCTCTAATTTGATATGCAACCTGATCATGTTCTGTCGAAGTTAAATTTGACCTTTTGACCCTAGGGTTGGGGGAGGGGGGGGGGCTGCGGGCAAAATATTTGCTACCATGTTACTGCATTCGTGATTGCCTTTAAATTTATATGCAATATGACCATGTTCTGAAAAAGTTGAATTTTAAACTTTTGACCCCCAGGGTCGGGGGGGTGGGGGTCTGCAGGCATAATATTTGCTACCATGACGCATGCTGCTGCGCCTGTGATTACCTTTTATTTGATATGCAACATGACCATGTTCTGAAAAAGTTTAATTTTTCCTTTGACCCCACCCCCTAAGTCCACCCAGAGGTCGGACACAGGCCTTCAATCAAAAGTCAGGTTTGATATGTTTCTCATTTATTGTACCTCTGTCTGCATTTGCTACCATGTTGTTGCATTAGCGATTCCTTTGATGTGTAGCATGACAATGTTCTGAAAAAGTTGAATTTTAACCTTTTGACCCCCAGGGCCCTGGGGGGTCTGCCGGGGAAATATTTGCTACCATGTGGCTGCATTTGTGATTCCATTTAAGTTGATATGCAACATGACCATGTTTTGAAAAAGTTAATTTTGACGTTTTGACCCCACCCCCAGGGTCGGGTGGGGGTAGGAGGGGTCTGCGGGCAAAATATATGCTACCACGTTTCAGCATTCGTGATTCTATTTGATTTGGTATGCAATCTGACCATGTTCTGGAAAAGTTGAATTTTGACCTTTTGACCCCAGGGTCAGGGGATGGGGGTGAGCGGGGCTCCGCGGGCAAAATATTTGCTACCATGTTGCTGCATTCATGTTTCTCTTTAATGTGATATGCAACATGATCATGTTCCGAAAAAGTTGAATTTTGACGTTATGACCCCACCCACTAAGTCCACCCAGGGGGTCTGGCACAGGCCTTTGATCAAAATCGCATTTGATATGTTTCTTATTTATTGCAACTCTGTCTGCATGCGAAAATTTCTGTAAAAAATAATGACAACTGACTGTGTTATTGCGAAATTTACATATTTGACCTTTGATCCCACTGGGGGGAGGGGCGGTAAATTTTTAATCACGGTTTTGTTTATCTACAGGCACTGGGTAATCATTGCCTATAGTGAGAAGTTGTAAGATATAATAGTTTTGCAGAAATGTGATGTTTATTCTACAAAAAGTCAATATAGCATTTGCATTAGCCTAAACCTAAGTCAAAAAAGGGCCAAAACTCAGTCAAAAATTGGCGAATTACCTCCAAATTCGAACTTGGCCTGTATTCTATAATGCTTTATCAGTGTTAAATTTGAATGACAGCGTTGCTTCAATCCAACAGTAATTGATCTTAAAACACAATTTAGCCAAAATCTAAGTAAAAAAGGGCAATAACTCTTAATAAGTTTGTGGTTAACCGCCACTTTTGAACTTAACCTGTATAATTGATGCTTTACACTTCTGCAAAGTTTGATGGATGATTAAATTGATGAATCCCTTCAAAAGTTATCGATTGCAAACCAAAAGAGTGACAACGCTGAATACGACAACGACGACGCCGCATACGCCGATGGACACATGCTTCTTATGTGTTTATTATGCGACTCAAAAAGCGGGTACGTTTATTTGAGGAAGGGGCAACAATGCAACGAATATATATACAAGGGTCTTCGCCACTATAAAGAATTATCTATTGTCATTATACCGTGTTAGGGTTTTAAAGCCCTTCCGTATATCTCACTTCAAACTTGGGCCTTTGTCGTGAAAGAACCTGACTCTGTCGCATGTGAACAACAAAGGTGCAGACCAGTCTGCACATCCAGGCCAGTCTGATGTGTGCCTTTGTAACTTGCAAACCTGGAAAGTATATAGCTAAGCAGCTAAACTTGGCCCACTAGAAACTTTAAGCTTCTATCTAGTCTCTGTTAATAACAAGGCTGATTTTAGCAAGATCTGGTTGGAAACCCTGAAGAAATGAGACGCAGCACATATTAAGCCCGCTCATTATCCTTACCAAACTGTTACTATTCAAGCTGATTGAAGGCACTTACGTGCTACATGTACATAATTGTTAATATTTTGCCAGTTACTGACAACCAACCTTTTTAAATCAACTGAAGGAGAAGAACGGCCAAAAGCATTTCATGGAGAGTGCACAGTGGTTTTGTCGTACAATGCTTGACTCGATACCAAGGAGCTCCCTGGTATACCCCCATCTGCGTCACTGCGTTATGTATTTGACCAAGACACATAAATACTTGCTTACTACTGGTTCCACCCATGAAGAACCATCCCGACATAACTGAAAACGTGTTAACTGGGACGTAAAGAATCAAATCAAGCAAACAAACAAGTATTTTCATCCAAAAAATTTTAAGAATGTGTCAAGCGTGTATTTGTTTGCAGACTGAAGTTTTTGACAAGCTTTTATTATATTTTTATCGCACAAAGGTTGTGGGTTTGATGCGCAAAATTTACGTATATTTCAGTCCTACTTGCGCTTGAAATTGGCCCAGAATAGACGAAACTGTCTTCATTGTTCCCTTTCACTGGGCACAGTACCTCTTATGAGTATCGATATTACTTCGTTCAGTGCGTCGATTCTACCGATACAGTTTCTAATTCACCGCTATTAGGGGGTTCAGTCGTATGTAGCTGAATATCTCAAAATCGAAAAAACGGATCAGTCTGAGATTTCTGGTATTGTAGGATCATAAGCCTCTCGAACCTCTGGTGAAAATCATTTTTAGCTAAGTTGTTTAAATTCGAAACGGGAAGATAAAAAGCTGTGGATTTTCGCTTTTTTGACAACTATCCCTCTATAAGAATGCGTTTCCTGCGCTCCCACGATACACTGTCGTTGTTTTTGCACGATATTATGACATGTATGCATATATCAAAGAAATATAATGAGATCCACGGCGGAAGGACAAATCTAACTATAAGAAAACATGCGAAAATACTTACCACCCCCTCACAAATTTAGGCCAAAAACTCTCGATTCTACCGATACAGTCGATTTCACTCATTTCAGGCGCACAGTGAATCGATACTGTGCAATTGTTCTCCCTATATTCTGCTGTTGTTGAATTACAAAACATGTTTAGCATTCCTAACTATTGCAATGTATTGTTGATATAACTAAAAACTGCGAAAAACATAAAAATCACGTGTATCACGTGCAACATAGTTCCAGGGCTCGTTGAACTGTTTTATCTCTTCAAACCAGACTGACGTTGACCAGAAACATGAACGTAAAAGTAGCCATAAGGCTGTATTATATTTTTTTTCAAAAATATCGAAATTTATATACTGGTGACTTTTCACTGACGCTGAGTACATTACCAGGAAAAGACCAAATGAATCACAGACTATCCCTTAACGACAGAATGATAGCATCACAAATAAATTGGCTTTAGGAGAAGCTGTTAACTGTAGATAAAGGGAATTATCCTTCTCGTTATACGAGGGGCATTAGGAAAGCTCTTAGCATGGTCTTATATCTCAGTAACCGATTTACAAAACCCTATCATGTGTGGTATAATTTTGAAGAGCTATCTTTCCTCTATGTAATGGCACAATTTTAATGAGTATATTATAATGCAGACACGAACAATATTATTGTGAATACATGTACTGTTTATATACTGTAAAACGCAAAATTTCTGTGGAAAATATAACATATTAACTTTTGAAAAGTGTGCAGAACATTAACAATAACTCATGAACTTAGATACGTTTGTACCATTTGGTAGGCCACAATCTGGTACAGAGATTATACAATTGTTGATCGAGTTGGATGTTTCTAATATCTAAATACCGGAACAGCAATACTAAAACCGTCTAGAAAGCAAATCATTTTGCTATTTTTTTCGACTAAAATCGCATGTCACAAATCACATATTTTGAAAATATATAACCGACAGTAGTTTAAAAATGCCTTACCTTGGTATTTTTGTCAAGCACATTTTATGCTCTTTGTATTGAAACCAAAAAAATTTTGAAAACCAGAACAAGAGGAAGATAACTCTATAAAATTGCAATGGGGCAGAGTAAGTTTAGCTATTAGCTGACGTTCTGGTTCATTTTTATTAAAAACAGTGACAAACAAAAAATAAAAATACCTTGAGAGTAGTAATCGATCAATTTTGTGATGGTAAACGCGATACCATGAGAAGTTCTTATGCCATCGACAAAATGGGAGGGGTTGAGTTACCCCACCCATTTCTAGAAAAGTAGGGGTAGTGTACTTAGGAATATTTTTCTTGAACAAAACAAGCCACAATTTTTGCGCGACGAAATGATTTTTATGCATTGTTCGCTACAAAGAAAGCAAAACATATACTCAATAGGCATTTTTCGTGCACCTGTAGTTACACAATTTATAGTAAAAGTATAAAGAAAAATCGAAAAAAGTCCCATTTTTGAAAATTTACCATTTCTCTATTAGTCAACATTTTCCAAATGTAAAGGTGGTAGTCGTGCAAGCAGTGATCGCATAATATAATTTAATAAAAAATACGTTGGCACCAAATCGTTAATTTGTCAAATAAAGATCGCAAAAAGGTCCCCAATTTTCCTTCGCTTTTTTTCCAAGTATTTTGTTTAAAATTTCAGCCAGTATATAAACCCCTACTCATTTTGAGCATGCGCTGCACGTGCACGCAAAGTCCTTTTTCGATAAAAATTTAACCATCAAGTAGCCGTTGAACTTTAGTTTCCAAAAATGTATTATTTGATAGCATTTTATCAACGCATTGTGGACTTATGATGCCATGCTAAGAACTTTCCAAATGACCCTCGTAGTAGAATAAACAGTGTTGAAAATATTACAAGTTTTGCCGCATTTGCTGCCAAAATGATATTTTTTGTTGAATAGGAAATACGTATAAATGATCATAATCGCTGGTACCTGATATAAGCATCCCTAGGATTTTCTATATGATTTTGCAGTGGAAACCTATAATTTATATCTATGAGCCGACAATATTTCTGAAAAAAAAAACTTACTGAAAATGACTGTGTTAGTTTCTTTTAGCTGTTACAGTCACAGGATATGTACATATTATGAAACCTGCACAACATAATTGCGCAGCTTTCCTAATTTGTACATTTCCTTAACTCTTAATGCGCCAATCGCAACAAAAGTCGTCTGCTTTTCTCGTCTGCTGAAATGTTTAAGAAGCCTCTTTGGCAAACAGTGTGGACCCAGGTCAGACTGCTCCTATAGGAGCAGTCTGTTCTGGGTCCAAGCTGTTTGCCTCTATACTTAATTCATCAGTAATGTGAGACAATTATTTGCAGCAGACGACTTCGGCAGACGACATTTTCAGATGCATTTTTTTCTTGGCGTATTTAGGGTTAAGATTTATACGTTAAAGGGTAATGCATAATAATGATTCTTACATGAGAAGAATGGATTCTTGTTGAAGCAAGCATCATTAGTGTCCACCATAGACTTGTTCACCTGTATAGATGTTAGATTGTTACTACACGAGTCCACCAGCGTCGAGTTCAAACCAGTACAGTAGGATCCAGTGGCGTCAGTATAGGTATATGTGGCACTTAACAGAAGGGGGTCGGCGCATTGAATCGCTGCCTCTCTTTCAAATCCTTTGGAAAAATCAGAATAGAATATGATTAGCCATACAACATAATACTATTTATATAATTAGTCAAAAATTGATAGAAAATTGGTTCGTTTTATCGATTTTGCATACAGGTATAAACTATTAATGAGTACTTTCAATAACCACTTTGAGAAAAAAAAATGAGATAAGTGCATAGCATTGCAATTAAACAGAAATGTAATCTTCTCCAACACATTCTTCAAAGAAATAAACTATTTCAGTTTTTATTTTCATGCTCATATTCTATACATATGCATGTGCGTACATGGGTGACCACACATGGCTGACAAAAAAGACAAGTGTTTGAATGTAGAACATAACGTATGTCTTTTGTGTCTTATTTCTATCAGTTGCAAAGCATTCAAAGGTAGGCCGTTTGGTATTATTCACCA
The DNA here is from genome assembly GCA_964019695.1 of Loripinus fragilis. NCBI lineage: Eukaryota > Metazoa > Mollusca > Bivalvia > Lucinida > Lucinidae > Loripinus > Loripinus fragilis. Next base: position 68,081,638 of record OZ026515.1, on the reverse strand, counting down.
ACTTGAACGGCATTCTTCAATGAGTTTAGGGGAACAGTAGATTTAGGGCATCTACTGTCCTGCCAGCCAAGAATGACAGTGACTTAATGTTTTGTTTACAAAGTTATCAGGGACTTATAATCGATATATTACTTGTGTATTAATCCTATCCGCAGGATAGGATTAATACACATGTGATTTATCTATTCGCGTTAGCTCAAATGGAGTGTACAAGTAAATATTTTACTTAGACATTATAAACATAAGAATATGCAACTGCCACTCTTGGTTGGCACGATAGTATATATTGTCCCAAGAATAACCGATCAATGTATAAAATAATGGTAGCAGGAACATTTGCTATAGAAACATCAAGATTTTGAATTTAGGGAACAAGGGAAAGAGAACTTATTTCAATGAAACAAGATAATGTGAACCCTGTGGGTGGGCACCTTTAATGCCTGTCGTTAACTTGTGATATACTATCCCATCAGTTTTTATAATAATAACTTCGTCTATTATATTTACCAGTCGGTGTAGCTGGAGGATTTAGTAATGTATTTCCTTACAAAAGAGGTGGTATATCATCATATTTTCTGTATTTTATGTTTTAACTAAAATGGTAAGCATACTGATACATGTATGTTTTTCAAGATTTTTTTCTATTGTAGCAGAGGGTATTTAACCACACATCGTTCCTTGATATATAATATGAGGTGGCTGGTCTAAATTTTCAAATTATATGAATTGATGTTTAATAATGCTATTTGACGACAGCAAGCATTGCAGACCCTTTTAAGATACCACATTCCAGCCCAGAGTAGAATGTGTGGGGTGCTACTCTGAGATTTCATATATATACTCAGAAAAACAATTGAGGGATATTTAGATTCAGTCCCATCTCTAACATTCAATACAAAAAAACTAAACTAAATATGCATGCATTTCATAGTTCCAGATATATGCAATCAAAATGGATGCTTTATTTCAGTCACGCTACAATGGTTTAAGTACAGTACAAATCTAAATGGTGCAACCCTCTACACTGAAAAGTCACACACGTTCAAAAATGATTGAAACCCATTTTTATCGATTGTATTCCATAATGACTGGCTCCAAAATCATTGCTGGCTCTCCCTCAAAAGTATGACACCTAATTTTGTAGCTTTTGTCTGTGTTTTACTGCCAATTTGTGGTCAAATTCGCCAGGGTATGCAATATCTGTGCATTTTTGTTGAAGAAGTTGTCCAATTTTTAGGGAAAATGATTGAAAAAGTTGGTGTGAACACTTGTCTGTGGTCGGAATCAGAACATAAGCAATGACCTTGTTAAGGGTGTATCAAAAAAATTCAGCGGTTAATTTATTGCTTGTGAACTTTGAGTAGAGAGGGTTAGTGCATTTGGTGTGGTACTGTTTTGTAATCAATGACCCGTAAATTTCATTTTGCATTTTGGTAAATTGCATATTGATAGTTCTCTCAGATACAAACTTACTTTGTTTGAAAATTATATTCTCAAATGTTATGTAGTCAAAATAATTTTAATATCCTTCAATTGTTTTTCTGAGTATACACATTGGGGTTTAAACTTTTGATTTTCGATATTTTGGACATTTTTACTCGCAGAAAATGAAAATATTTGGGGTATGAAGAGTATGCTGATTTTGTGGATACTTTTGCAAGATGGTAGAGGATTGTGTTTTTGCCCAGAGTTCGGGGTTTCAGTTCGGAGTTCGGAGTAAGACCAAGTTAACCCTGGTTCAGCTGGTTCATAGTTTTGGAGAAAGGACCAGGTATAACCCTGGTTCGGCAGGTTCGGAGTTCGCAGAAAGGCCAGGTTCTTTCTCCAAACTCTGACAGATTTGAAGTTCGGAGAAAGGACCGGGCCAAACCCTGGTTTGGCAGGTTCGGAGTTTGGAGAAAGGCCAATTCCTTTCTTCGAACTCCGAACGCTGGCAGGTTGGGAATTGGAGAAAAGACAAGGCCGAACCTTGGTTTGGCATGTTCAGAGTTCGGAGAAAGGACCGGGCGGAACCCTGGTTTGGTAGGTTCGGAGTTCGGAGAAAGACCAGTTCCTTTCTCCAAACTCCAAAGAAGAGAAAAAAAAGAAAAATGAGAAAAAATGAGAAAAAAAAAGATAAATAAAATAAAAAATAAGAAGAAAAAAATAAGGAAAAAGAAAAAGAGAATAAAAGAATAAATAAAGAATAAAAGAAAAAATAAAAAAACAAACAAACAAAATATGAAAAAAAAAAAGAAAATAGAAAAAAGGTAAAAGAAAAAAAAAAGGTTCTTTCTCCAACTCCGTACCTGCCGAACCAGGGTTCAGCCCATTCTTTTCTCCGAACTCAAAACCCAAACTCTGAATCAGGGTTCGGACAGGTTCTTTCTCCAAACTCCAAACTTGTTGAACCAGGGTTCGGCCCGTTCCTTTCTCCGAACTCCGAACCTGCCTAACCAAGGTTTAGCCCTGTCTTTTCTCCAAACTCCGAACCTGCCAAAACAGGGTTCTGCACATTACTTTCTCCTTTCTTCGAACCTGCCGAACCAGGGTTTGGCCAGTTCCTTTCTTTGAACTCCGAACCTGCCAAACCATTGTTAGGCCAGATCCTTTCTCTGAACTCCGAACCCGAACTCCGAACCAGGGTTTGGCTCGGTCCTTTCTCCGAACTCTGAACCGGAACTCCAAACTCCGGGTAAAAACACAAATCTGGACCAAACTGTACTTTTGGGGGGTCACCACTAACCTGGCCTTTCCCCCCTGGTCATTTCTATATTTAAGTCAACTGTTTTTAGGGTGGTTTTATATTACCAAGGTACAGATTGGGGCTATACTAAGCCTATGTAGCAACATAAAATAAGCGAGCCACTCCGCCCCAAGCCCACCCGCACCAAACCTGCCCTGGGCATTCCAGCTTTTGAATTTCTAATCATGCCCATTACACTGTATTTGTAATGCTACCGCTAAAACATACCGACTTTAACCATAGTGTGAAATTCTGCTGTGTCTAATGTTGCTGTACAAACATTGTAGGCCTTCACATCTGTTATAATCTCGCTGATTCCAACAATACGTTCTAATGAGAATCCGGCCTCTTGTTCTGAAATCAGGAATGGATGCGTCATGGTGAGAGGGGAATCATTATTGTAACCGTCATAGGCTCGAAATCAAGATAAATTAAATTGATTGATTTGCATATGTGAAATGATTGCATCTAAGCACATCATAATTTGACATTCATGGCGCAACATACAAGCCAAGATACGAATTAAAGTGAATATTTACCCTTTTTAAAATGCATTTATTTATTATAGAACTTTAAAGTTTGATAGGAATAATATCCCATTAAGTTTTATTGAAAGGTCTTCAATTATACTTTCACTTGTCCCAGAGTCCAGCTATTTTTCAGGTCAATGAGCTCCAGACATGGCATTGTGTAAAAGAGTCTCTATCACATGTTTACTTACATATAGAACATTATCATAATTATTTGATAATGGTTTAAATTCCCAATGTTTCAGTGTAATATTTAAGCAAGGGCGGGGTATTGCTAAGTTTATTTTGATAACCTGGGTTGATGTTTAATAATTATTTCTTAAATTTAACCCTTAGAGCACTAATCATTTCTACTGCAGACGAAATATTTTGTAAAAACTTTCTTCATTTTGAGTATAATAAGAAATAACAAAATTAAATGAAACAGATTGAAAGATCAAATACAGTTCTTACGATAGTCCTTACATTATACTTTTCCATTGATTGTATTTAAAAAGAATTATCCATTATCCTTTATTAAAATGGAAGCAATATTTTTTAATGGAACTACTAAAATCTCCAGAGGTGATGTGATGCCATGGAATAGTAAATGATTGAAGTAGATGCCTAAAATCCAGCTGTTTTATGGAACTTACTGTAAGACGTCTGTCCCAGATGTTTGGATAAAGGCAATTAACATACTAAGCATAGAAGTACAGTAAAACCTGTGTAAAACGGCCACTCAAAAATAGACAAAACAAAGGTCTTAATGACAAATGGTAGTTTAATGAAGGTCGAAAGTATTGCAGAATGCCCTTGGAGCATTCTGCAATACTTTTGACCTTCATTAAGCGATAATTGCTCTTGAATATCCATTTTCAGTCTTGTCTTTTTGAGAGTGGCCGTATTACACAGGTTATACTGTAGATGAAATTTAGATCTTTCGTCACTAGATAGTTGCGCATGCAATTTTACTTGACCAGTGTCCTGCTGAACTTGGATATATTCTGTTTTTTAACAAATTGAATGTAGATCCTATTCGGTTGGTTTCTCATTGTGCTTGTACATGTTAATAAGTGGAGTAAAAATTAAAAAAAGAGTGCAGAATAGGAAAATATTAACCATTTGTATTCGGGAAACCCCTAAATGAGTACTTTTGCAAACAGTGAAGACCCAGATGAAATGCAGCATAATGCTGCATTTCATCAAGGTCTACACTGTTTTAAAGGTATAAATAATCTTCAGACAAAAGAATACTATATTTTGAACAATTATAACCTGATACCCCTAGATATGTACAATGGACTATCCCAAGTTTATTGTTTTAAACCAGATGAAGGAATCCATAAGTATACGAGGGTTGTACAAAAAGTGCCAATGTCACATTGCATCTCGATTATTTAGTTATGCCGTCCATTGTGACTTTCGAGTCCACAAAAATGAACGTATGCTATATACTGTCAAACATTCCAGTGTACCATGTATTTGCCCCATGTTGGCATGTAACATTGACTGAGTGAAAATAAAGATTTATTCATTTGATTTGATTATCATCAAGCTAAATTCGTGCTGATTACCTGAATTTTGATAGTAGTAATAGGAATATGGTCCAGCTTTATTCAAATCAAGGCAAAGATAAGCATACACAGGCGCAACTCCTTGAAAAACTGTTACATTCTTGAGAGATCTGAAATATTTAATTAAAGGTCATTTTTGCAAATAAATACATTGGATAAATGTGATTTGAAACCCTTTAAAACATGGGTTCGTCTCGATTGTTGCATGCGAACGACAGAGGCACAGACCAGCGGCGGGCTGGTCAGCGTCTTAGTTATTCGCTCTATTGAAAGTATCATAGCTAAAGTTTGTGAATGTGTGTAAATTTCCAATTCTCTTGCAAGTATGCATGGCTGAGCAGACATGTTTGAGCGGCGAAAACAGGATTTTTTGTGACGAAGCACACATATAATCTCTGTCAAAGAAGCAGACACGTAATCTCCATAGGTTTAGATAAACAAAATTTTTGAGCGTAAAATTGTGAATTTGTTCTTACCCATCAGTTTTAACATATGTTTTGGGTGCTAAAAAGAACCGCCTCATTGAGACGGTTCTTTTGAGTACCCACAATATATGTTTAGGTTTAGAAAAAAAAAATGATACGCACTCTTAACTGAAGTCCTGAATTCTCTTTGGATAGAATGACTTTTTACTGAAATTGAACATTACGTGTGGATAGATTGGTTAATAATCGTGCTTTTGTATAGAAATATTTGTCTCAGATGAAAAAAAAATACATTTTTGATTTTTTGTATAATTATGTGCCGGGTTAAAAGAAAGGAATGAATAGGCTAGCTCATGAAATTTTGGTACTTATCGCAATGTTGAGCAACGGAGGCTCGGGCGAGTCCAATTTAACCTGTGAATATCATGACTAACGAAGACACAGTCAGCTTATTAGAAGAGCTTTCATACACTCACCGATATAGATTGAGCGGTACTTACGCGTTTGAGGAACTACTTCCCTGTAAGGTCACTAGAGAAACGCCCAATGCGTTTCGTTGGTCGGCCGATAATGCCCAGAGACTGCTCAAATATAAATCATACTTACTTGAGTATATACTGGGATCCATCAATTATCATGCAGTCAAATGTGGTCGAAGATGTACCCACCGCTACACCATGACTCATAGTAAACTGGGGAGTCGTGTCAGAGAATGTCAACTTGCCATAGTTACTACTTGTCCAGTCTCCGAGCAGCTCCTCCGGAAATGAACACTGGGCTGCTGAAATAAATTACAGTTTCCTTCGATTGTAACAATAATATATCTTAAAATGTATTTTAAGATGTTTATTTTTTAAAATGTTGCTAGCAGTAAAGTGTAGCTGGAAGTCCACTGCACATTTGTACAGAATGATATAGGGCAAAGTCGAGTAACTTCGGACATCAGGTAAATTCGGACATACATTTGCAAACAGTGGAAAACCAGATGAGACGGCTCCTTTTGAGCCGTCTCATCAGGATTTTCACTGTTTGCTTATTTTTTATTCCAATAATTGAACTATGAAACAAACAAAGTGGCTGTCCGAATTTAGCTGTCTGTCCAAATTTACCCGACTTAACCCTATCTACATGTGTCTAATTAGACCAATAGCAATTATGTAATGTGTGTCTGCTATTGTTTATTTAGTGTTTGCTGTTGCTCCCATTGTGTGTGAGGGTTTAGTGTTAGATCCTTGTTTTGTTTTGCAGTACTTTGTGTCTTTTCTAGTTTTGCAATCATCTCGCTGGGGTGGGGGTGAGACAGAGCTGCTTTACTTTTGTTGTGTTCTGACTGTCATGTTGCTGTTATCGCTCTTTGACTCTTCCTCCTGGTGCCATGGGTTGGTATGTGATTGTGGCATTTATTAGTCTTACTCACTTACTTTTGGAAAATTAAGCTTCAACATATAAAAAAGATATGCAAAGGAGAAAATATGCACTTTAAGCATTAAAAACGTGTACTGAGCAATAAAAGAAACGTTACATTCATTGTCCCTAATATTTTAACTCCAGAACGATGCCTTACTGAGAACATCGATATGCGTTTTCATTGCTTGGCAGACATCAGGCAACCATTTACACAAGTGTTTTTCGTGTTTCATCATTCATGACAGAATCATCAAACAGCGACTGAAAATGTATCAAACAGCAAAAAAAAAAAAAAAAAAAAAAAAAAAAAAAAAAAACACACACAATGCGCATGCGCAAGGACATTGATTTTCATTGTTTTAAAGGAAAACGCAGATCAAGAAGTAAATGTGTCTGGATAGACAGGCATTTGCACACAAATAATCTTAGTGCAACTTGATCAAAATCGGTTGAGAATTAAGAATGTTATGAATAAATGAAGTTATCATAACAGCCTGTCACAGCCGCCAATTGAATATGTAATGAGCTGCTAATGAGATGCATGAAATGTTATTAAGTTGCATAAAATCTTTTTTTAGAATATAATCACACAATTTCTTGTATAAACGATCCTTTAATGTTATATAAGACATATACATAAAAATAGTGTGAAAATTATTTTTCAAATCTTATTATAATTAGGAGGCTATGACGTCATAAACTCACAAAAATGGCGGCTTCCATGAAAGAAATAATGGAAACTTCAAGTGCATATAACTTCTTTATTTCTTGATAGATTTTGATAAAATTTGTAGCAAACTGATTTGATAGACAAATCCTTTCTTTAAAGCTCATTTATCATATAGTGAGCGTTTCCCTTTAAAAATCTAAGAATAATCATCAACCAAAACTGTGTGTGAATGTGGTATTTCCTGATTATAATTACTATTTTTATACCAGTCATAATAGGAGGCCGCTATTACAAAACTAGGTAAGACTCATATGGGCCTAGTTACTCTTTAATGAGCAAGTAATATTGCATCAGCCTAGTTAGATACCAAGATGTGCTGTATTGGTGCCAATACAGCACATATTGGTCTCCTTACGGGGCTAATACAGAATGGTGCATATAAGACATACAAATACCTACCAGCACCGTGAGCAATAGCAAACAACACTAAATATCCCTTCATTATCATACTGTATCCATTGTCACTGTTATATATGTTATCACAAAATTTTACTCATTGCTATATAAGAATCGAACGTAGTCTTTCAGACACGTCTTGTCAGAATTTAAAGTGCTTCACAGTAAACCATCATGAACACTTAAACGTGTCTAGCAACACTTATATTAATCATTCCCGAGAGAAACTAGCTAAAGTATTCCGATCTTTATAGGTAAATATGATTAAAGCAGCAAAAACGCTGATCGGACTGCACACAAGCATAATATGATACATGTCTTCGATTTGTTGAAGTATAACAAACGCAATTTCTAAACACCTGAGTCAGTAAAGTGAAACGTATCGGGTGTCCAGTTTGGCTCTTGTAGTATACAATTAAATCAATTGGCACAAAAGGACAGGGCGTATTAAGATAATGATCAATTTCGCTTTTCTTTAATGTGTTGCTATTGTTTTAACACTTGGCTCTGGAAGAGTAAATCTAGGTCATTTAAAGTGAATGAATTGCTCATAGAAGCTACAACGTATATGTCATGACATTACTATAGCAGGTTTTGTTGTCAAAGTACCGCTGTTTACATAATACAACTGCATTTATTATTGCGATCAACAGAAGTACCCATCACTGGCAACATATATTAACCCATTTAATCCTAGCGTCCTTTTAAACAGTGCAGAACGCGGCGTCTGATCAGGGTCTACACTGAAAAATACAAGCTAACAACCCTTAAAAAGGAAATGGACTGGCCCAATTGATAATAATGGGAAATTCCATTCGGTTTAAATGGGTTAACTCTTCCCTTATCGTGTTTTTTCCCTAGATGAAATACCGCTTAACGCAGCATTTCACCAGGGTCTGCGCTGATTGCTAAGAAGAGAAAAAAATACAATTTTTTTAGAGTTGTAGCATGTGACCCCTTGATATATATATGCGATGGACCATCCTGACTTAACTGTATCAAGTTTTATGGAACAGTCCATTGGTCTAAATAGGGTTAAAGATGACTCCGTATATCTCGAAGCTGATAACTCGAAGTAACTGCCTAAGTCATAGTAAAGATGTAGACCAGGTGGCATAACTCTGAATTAGTGTACAGTAAAACCTGTGTAAAACGGAAACTCTCAAATTGACCGAAAATTGGATTTCAAGACCAATTATCGCTTAATGCAGGTCAAAAGTATTGCAGCATTCTGCAATACTTTGGACCTTTATTAGGCTACCATTTGTCATAAACATATTTGTTTTGTCTATTTTTGAGTGGCTGTTTTACACAGGTTTTATTGTACACACATGCCTACCTACCTCCTTCCTGTCTACCTGTCTGTATGTTTGCTTGTCTGTTTTACTGTCTGTCTTATACTGTTGACGGCCTGACGGCCATTCTGACTGGGTGTGTGCACCGTATTGTGAAATAAAAAAGGAAAAAAAGTAAAAAAAGTAAAATGGTTAAATGGTTAAAATGCAGCTCAAGAAGCCGCTGATACATTAAAAACAGATGACTTCGGTGTATTAACAAAAATGGGGTATATGAATCGTGCTTTAACAATAAAATCAATTCAAAATATAGGGCTTGAGGAGCTGTGACTATTAGAAAAGAAAATACATCGTTCACTAGAACTGCATTCCACTGGTCAATAGCACATCGATAGAAGGAATTTTATAGGTATCAGTGAACCTTGCGAAATATGAAAGAAAGACAGTAGTTGGATATGTTTGATTTTGCCGGTAATAATCAGGGAGGGCGACGACCACGATACCATTTACACATTTGTAAAAATGACAGAGGCAAGGTACTGATCACCTCTCTTCAAGAGTCTGCAAGCCCAATGTGCACAACTGTTGTTTAAGTATAATCAATCATTATCCGCGGTTCAATTTCAATATCGTGGGTATTCCTTTTGTCGCTGGGTCCCATATGGGCCTTGACGCGAAAAACCATGTCTTAGTGGTTTCCAACAAAGTGATGCTCAAACCAGCCTGCTCAGCTACAGAGACTAGTTTTTTATGTGCATTAAGAGGAGCCATAATACTTACCAGAATGGGAAAAAAGGCGCTGACCATCTGGCTCAGGAAACTGTTTAATCTACGTTCACCACGGGGTGTTCACATTACAGTCTGTTGATTAAATTGTGTCAGTAAAAAGTAGTCATTTTCTGTATAGGTGGAAATCCTTCTTGGTCAATTCTAGAGTTTTTCATAAGCTGGAAAAGTCCTGTTACTCTGTCTGTCTAGTCTGGTATTGGTGCTTTTATGGGGGGGGGGGGGTCCAAGTTCTCCTATGGGTTTTGTTGACCTTGTTTTGTTTGTTCTTTTGGTGGACTGTGATCGAGGCTTGTGAAATTTTCTGGCATAATTAAATCGAATTTACGAGTTTTTATATTATCGCATATACGTAGTCATTTTTTAAACATGTGTGTACAGCAATCTTGTTGGGCTAGATGCCTTTATTTTGACACTTGTCTTTATCTACGTCAGTAGTATAGGGGTCGGTTTGGCTTCACGTTTTACGTGTGCACGATGGTCATTTTCGATGACGTCACGGCGTGAGGGAATTTTTGAATGACGCAACAGGTGCACGGCAGCCATTTTGGTTAACATAGTTTTTATTTTTTTGCAACGAGTGGTCAGAGCTCATTTGAGATATACACATGATCGACGTGTTAGGAATGGATCTAGAATGATCTTCTTTTAGTCCCAACAATATATATAGATGACTTTGATCAAGGGCGTGCTCATGGATATTGCAGGTCAGGTCCTCAGCCCTAGACTATATAAGAAATTTATCTGTTCCCATTTAATGTATTTAATATATTAAATAAGTAAAAATAGATACATAAAAATTATCATATGCGCTTACGATGTGAACTCCTAAACATAGCACAATGAATTGACTCAGATAAATAACTATTTTAACGTGTGTACATCACCCATCTATTTTTAAGAGTAACCGGATATTTGAACCTAGGAGTGTCGCAGTGCAGGTGTCCTAAAAAATCAATGTCCATAGAGAACAAGCGCCATACTGTCTAGGCCTACAATACCTAGTGGAACTATTTCGAACAATAGATGAAAAGAAGTTTTAACTTTTACTGACCATTCCAAGGTGGTGCTCCTTTTGCTGATCCTTTTTGTTATTATGTTTTGTGTGCGTCATACTGTATTGGCTATTCATTGCAGCTTATCGTCACATGCTGGGAAAGGACTAACCTTTTGGCCCTCTTGTATGTGATGTTTTCTTGTGTTTTTTTGGCAAATTCCCATGTGGTGTCCTGGGTCAGGTGTGGTACTTGATTGTATCGATTCCTGATCTTTGCCTTCTTCCTTACTTCCATTTAAATTCAAAGGCCCTGTGTATCATTCACTTTTTGATTCGTTGAATAGCCATAGCCGTTGCCTTCTATTTTAAGATCAGTATTTAAAACTATATGGAAATATTGCATCAAAAAAGCGAAATTGTGGGGTAGGCGATGCAAAATCAGCCCAATTTTTGCTAATGGAAATGTGCATCTATATCTCAGACGTATATCTATCAGGCTTTATGGAGTTTTGCTTTTGTTTGAAACCATTATACAGTACATACACCCACCCAATGACAAACATTTTACAAAGGACTAGGGCATTGTGGCCAACACCCAAACAACCATTCGTCATGCACTTGATAACATTTAGTGTCTTCTGAATCAGACCTTTTTTTATGAGCACTGGTTTGTAGTAGCCTGGAATATACACGTCACAAAACACAGCCAACTGGAAGATTCCCACCAAACTCTGTTTCTCTAAACTCATCTTGGACAGTGGCCCACTCACGTTGTCCAGGTGAACAACGATGAGACCTTTTTGACAATTTCGTTTCAATATTTTGGAATGGTCTCACACTTTTGTTACAACTGTGCTATCTACTCACATCATATTATAAGACATGGGGTTTCCTAATACCTCTGCGATGACTTGTCTCCTAGCTGGTGCATCAGCTCTGTTGTCCACTAAGCATAGGAATAAAGTTTAGATGTGATATTGTTGTAAATTTCCATAAAAGCTGGTTTGTTCTTGTCAAAAAATCTACCTGCTATGATTTCTATTTGACTTCTGCCATCAGGGCATCAGAAAAGCGCCATATACTGAGCATTATGACTTATACATGTATTCTACTTTCCTTCGAAAATGCATTTTGTAAGAAGTTCTCTCTCATGGTAGATGGTCCCAGTATGTGTGGGGAGAGCTATTTTGTCAAACAAATGCTCGAACGCGGCCACATAGAGTATGGCGATCCCTTGAAGCAGCGACTTATACATTAAACAAGGTCTACCCGAATTCGAGGTTGATATTGGTGATATTGATCCATATTACAACAAAATTGTAGTCCTGTATGTTCCCATGGATATGGCGATGGATAGTCCGATTATTTCTAAACTATTCACCCAAGAGAGACATAGAAATGCCAGTGTCATACTGTTGTTATAAATGAGTATTCAAAAAGAAAGTACAATACAAATATATATTGTATTGCTCAGTATATGGCGCTTTTCAGTTGTCCTGCTGACAGAAGGCAAATAGGAATTATGGCGACAAATGACAATCAAAAACACTGTTTCTAGCGATTTTTGATATACGTTCATCGAATGTTAAAAGCGTTTTGATTGCTGACTATCTGGTGTGGGGGTAGATCGAGCCACTGAGTGTTGATCTGGAGGCATAATGAGGATTATATTTTAGTATTCCATTAAATAAAGTGTTTTTGTGTTATCATTAGAATTGCATCAAAGAGGCAATTCTGGAGATTTCTCACAGCATACCATTTGAGGATGAAATAAGACAAAGACAAACCATCACAAATATATTGATATCTGGGGCAATAGAAAACATTTTCTAGAGACTCAAGAGGGAGTTCAAATTTAACATGATAAACCAGCTATAGGTGTTTGGGCCATTAATGTTTAAATGTAGCATAAGTCCATCAAGTTTTTGCACGGGTGTCTATAATGGCTTGAAAAGCTTCGAGGCGTGACTGCTATTAAGATAGTAAAGATTTGTACACAGATCAACACTGAGAGGTCACAATGGTACTTAATTTTCTGACATTTTGCTAACTTTATTGGGCAGGCTTTTCCCAAATAAGGCCCGAATCTGGATAGATCTGAGGTTTGATATGATGACAGGTCTCATGAGATAAACTGGGCAAGAGTGTATTATTTTATACTTATCCATAAAGGCAAACGCTACCTTCAGACGCCTATACTGACTTATCCATGTAAAGCTAGAAGTCTTAATTATGGTTTGAGTCTCCATCTACATCGTACTTTGTGTATGTTGGCAGCAAAGCCTCACGCCTGAGCCTATATGTCATAAATAACATAGTTAATGGCATTGACTCTAACATACGTTTATTTGCAGACGACACTTGTCTCTTCATCATTATAGACAATGCCCCTTATGCAGCTGCTTGCTTAAATTTCGATAAAATAACTCGATGGGCTGCCACGTGGCTCGTTACTTTCAACCCATCTAAAACAGAGGCAATCTTACTCTCGAGAAAATTAAATACTTTACAACACCCACCGCTATACATGGAAAATGTGCAAATCCAGGAAGTTAAATCCCACAAACACTTGGGTCTATATCTGTCAAGCGATTGCAGCTGGCATCAACACATAAGCTATATAAAAGACAAGGCATGGTTTAGAATTAATATAATGAGAAAACTAAAATTAAAACTAAATAGAAAGTCACCAGAAACAATATACACAACATTCATAAGACCATTGCTAGAATATTGGGATAACATATGGGATAACTCCACACATGCAGACAAATATGAACTTGACAAAATTCAGAATGAATCCGCCAGAATAGCCACTGGAGTCACCAAACTTGTCTCAATAAATAATCTGTACAAAGAAATTGGCTGGGAATCATTACAAAAACGACGCAATGACCATTAATTGACTTTATTCTTTAAAATGTATAATCACTTAACACCAGAATATTTATCCTCCTTAATACCCCAACAAGTAAATGAAATAGCCCACTACAATCTACGTAACTCGAACAATATCCAAACCGTACGAGCCGAAACGAATCAATACAACAATTCCTTTTTGCCCTCTGTCTAAAGAGATTGGAATACCTTGCCAGCTGAAGCTAAACAATTAAACACAGTAAGTTCATTCAAATACTTTTTAAAGAAAGAAAACAAGCCTGTTCCAAAATATTACTATTATGGAAAAAGAAATACCAAAATACTACAAACCCGATAACAGGCTGCAGTTCCCTGAATCTAGACTTGTTCTTGAAAAATATCACAGACTCACCTCTTTGCAACTGTGGTTCTATTGAAAATGCACAACGTTACTTTTTCCACTGCAGATTCTTTCAGCATCAACGCACCTTACTTCTTAATGATAAACGACTATACAGAACACCAACTTTGAATTTATTACTATATGGTGATCTATTACTATCAAACGAAATAAAACAAGGTATCTTCCATCATGTACACAAGTATATCTTAGCAACACAGCGTTTCCAGTTCTCTCATCTTTACTGCGCATTACAAGTGGTACCATATCATGTGACGACAGAGGAAAACTTAATATTAAACATGTCCTTAAGTCTGCATCCTCCCCATATCCCTTCAACATACAGCAAAGCAATACAATCTGAAAATATTTCATGCTTTTTTCTATCGTTATTTTATTATAAATTGTATCGTTTTCTAATTGTTTTTTTTTTTCTAAATGATTTTTTTAGAAATTATTTTCTTTTCATATTCATAACACTACTTTGCATACTCACTTTGCTATATACAGGTCCATTAAAAAAGTTATTTCACTACGCTATATTTCAAAAGTTTTTTCACATTTTTTTAAAATACATAAATGGTCTAAGTTTTACCATACATAGTATTAAATTATCATGCAATGTTGTTTCTATAAATCATATCAACGTATAATCAGACAACATTTTTAAATGAATATTAAATACATTCCAATGAAAACACAATTACATGCTTAAATACATTCCATTGAAAACACAACTACATACCTGTACGCCTACATCATAAAGTCAGTATTCGTTGCACCTCCATTTGCTTAATAAGATCTCCAATTCGACTTGGCATTGAATTGTTTAGTTCTTCCAGGACGTTCGGTGCTACACTTTACCATTCTTCACATACTCGCTTCCACATCTCTGCTTTTAAACATGGCAGTTGGTTACCAATATCTTTCTTCATTATCTTTCAAACTTTCTCTATGGAATCCATTTCTGGCGAATATCGTGGCCATTTCAGAACGATTATTTCGCTACATTTTAGGCATCTTCTAGTTCTTTTAGAGTTATATCATGAGGCAAGATCATGTATAAAGATATATCCATTCTGTGGGCACATAACGCATTCACATTAGTCTGTATTTCACAATCATAACAATCGACGCCATTGTCGTGTTTAGCGCTAACAGAATGTAAACTATCAAGTTAAGTTTATTCAGACTACTGTAAAATTACCAGCAAATGTGCAAATCTTGGGAGCCATTAGCAACAGAGACCAGTCTCTTCAGAGAAATGTGAATGGTAACATGGATAGCACAAAATTCCAGAGTGATATTATCATGATAATGAAATGACATGTGAATGAGTCGTGTTCCTACAGAAGGGATATATTTTTTTGCATGATCTTGGGTCATGCCATAACTCTAAAAGTACTAGAATATTCCTAGACTGTAAAAGGAATACTCCTTCTGGAATGACCAGGGATTTTGCTGGACATGAATCTCATAGAAAACGTTTGGAATATACTGAAGATAGAGATTTGTAAACAAATGCCATGTAAACTAGAAGAGATGTGGAAGTGAGTATGTTAAGCGTGGTATAGTGTAGCACTTAACGTCTGGGAAGAACTTTACAAATCATTGCCAAGGATAATTGCAGATCTTATTGAAGCAAATGGAGATGCAACGAAATACTGACTTTATGATGTAGGCGTACAATGTTGTTGTGTATTGGAATGTACATACAGTAATGCTGTTGTGTTTTTCAATGAAATATATCTAATACTTATATACAACTATTGTCTGATTATACGTTGATAAGATTTATAGATACAAAATGGCATGAGAATTTAATTACATGCATGGTAAAACATAGACCATTAATGTATAATAAAAATGTGAAAACACTTTTGAAATATTGCGTAGTGAAATAACTTTTGTAATGGACCTGTATAGATAAAATACTGCCATATGCATGTACACTACATAGTCACTCTCAACAGGAAAAGAACTCTATAAGCATTTATGCTTTCGTTCTAATCCTTTGTATGTTTACAATGTACGTATGTTGTATATCATTTGTATCTATTGAATAAAATATGTTAAAACTAAAAAAATAAACTAATATGGGCCACCCATTACTACTCATGTACATGTTCAAATGTTTTACAGTATACTCAGCGACACATAAGACACTTATGATAGTCAGCTCATATAAACAGGCATATATCTCTTATCTAAAGCTGGTAATGTGAAGCACTTCAGAGAAAACAGAAGTATGGTAAATGTCTTAAAATTTCATGCCAAAAACTCTTCTAATGTAAAATTCTTCTGGATTTTTTTTAATGTAAAACTCTTCTGGACATTTTCTAATGTAAAACAATTTTCCAATGTAAAACTCTTATGTGCATTTTCTAATGTAAAACTCTGATGGACATTTTCTAATTTAAAACTCTTATGGACATTTTCTAATGTAAAACTCTTATGGACATTTTCTAATGTAAAACTCTTATGGCCATTTTCTGGTACCAAAATCACACACCCACAGCCTCATTGAATCAGTATCCTTGCATAGAAACCTATTCGTATAGCTGTTTAACCCTATGTCATATGAATGAAAATCTATGTTCAAATCATATGATTCACGTGCTGTTTGAACATAGGTTTGAGCGTTTAAAATACTTCGAATTGGCTCGAGTTATTTACATGACGTTTGAGTGAAAGCGCTGTCGACCAGACTGATCATTTTGCCAATGCTTATGTTGTCGAAAATGTTTTTAACAGCTAGGACGTTGTGACGACGTTATGACGTTCAAAAGTTTACAGTCAACGCCATTTTATTTAGAATATATCAGTGTAAGAAAAGGGATATTTTAAAGTTTTAACAGCGGTTTCAGTGCGAGTTTGGTGAGGAATTTAGTTAAACTAAGGTAAAATATGCGAGAATAACGATCACACATGTTTGTTTCAATGCCTTATTGCCATGTCCCTCAATAGATGTTTGAGCACTCGGACTGTCAGTCTCGTGTTGAAACACCTTCCTTGGGACCAGGCAAAGCATGAGTAAACATGTGTGATTCCTATAATATCAAACTACAATAAAAATACTTATTTATTTGATTAAGCAGAAATAAGGACACACATTACCTGATTAAACTATGTAATATAATAGAAATATGAGACATTGATTGCGTGCTTTAGTGATTGAAATGGTGTCAATTCTCAATGTATGCTACAATATTGACTGACCTCTAAACATACAAGTGGTCATTATAAACAAGTTATAACATCAATATAAATAAATTGTTTTAATGGCGAATAATTATCTAGTGATAATAATACTGATATTTTTACATGCTTTGGTGATCGAAATAGTGTCAGTCTTCAATATGTATGTTACAGTATTGACTGACCTCTAAACATGTAAGTGGTCATTATAAACAAGTTATAACACCAATATAATTAAATTGTTTTATGATGAATAAATAGTGAAAATACTACTGGATAAAGATACATTATTTACTATGTTGTCCTCTCGCCATGCATTTTGATGAACCAGCAATACATTGAAACAAAGCACACATTTCCAACCTTGAATATTGATTTGGTTGAAGATTTAGCCAGTAGCTATAATAAAGCCTCTGTGGAAATCTTCAGTTTAAACATATTTTGGTTTAAACTTTTTTCTTTGTTCTTTCTTTTTTTTTACATAACAGCAAAATTACAAGCACTAAAATAAATAGTTACAAATTTTATACAAAATAGATTCAGCAGAAAACACATTTTATAACAACTTGATAGAATACACATTTAAACATTTAAAGGTTACATAATTTCAAAATATATTTTGCTGCAGTTCATTTTAAGGTGAGGATATGTTGATCATGCGCGTATCCAGAAAGGGAGTCCAACTTTGACTACGTTTTTATTCTGTTTTTTTTAGTTGATGAGGGGAGAGAGGATCCAAATACCACTTTACGCCGGCCATCATCGGACCACCAGTGAAATGACATTTAAATGGCGTTTCACTTGCATGCCGATGGTGGCCCAACATTGAATGCTGGCTTGGTAGCTTTGTGGTTTTACAGGGGATCCGGAAAAGTATTCGTAGGAAACCCTATATTTTTGTGATTTTTCAGGGTGAGGGGGGCTCTGGACCCCCTGTTCCCCCCGTCTGGATCCGCACATGTTGATTTTTATTATGTCCTTTTTATCTTAATTGGCTCTGGAATTTTGCATCCTTTCTAGCTTGCAAAAGTCCCCTGGGTGTCTTGCTCTGTTTGTTTTTTATTTGTAAGTTTTGATGAATTCTTTCCTTTTAGTACCATATGAGTCTAGTCCTAAGAAACAATATCTTAAGGAATTTGCTACGAGAATAAGCTCAATCTTATCTACTTGACCTAGAGGTTATAAAAACTTTTTATGCTTCTCTAAGCTGAGCATGAAATTTATCATGCTCATAAGTATTACAATTTCAACAATTGTTGTCATTCTAACATTTATTAGCGTGGTAAATACAGCATCTGATGGTTTGAAAGCAAGACAGGTCTTCATTTTTCTAGCATTTTAGTCTTATGAGCAGTTGAAATTGCATGCTCAAATGAGTTGAGCATGAATATGTTTTAAAACGTCAGGGCAAGATTAAGCTCAATCCTATCTACCTGGCTACAGAGACTGGCTGGATACTTGAAAACTTGGACCCAAGTTTATTAACATTTTTATTCTCAACTCCCATAAGTATGAAATTTGTCCCTGTCATAAATTTAAAAAACAACAACATTTGTTGGTATTTTAAAATTTATGTCAATAAGAAATGATAGTGACTGCTAGGACAGCAGTCAATATCATTTCTTGTTGACAAAAATTCAGAAATGAAAACGCCTCATTTGTTATATTTTGATATTTATAAAAATTACAAATTTCATGATCAGGTGAGTTGAACATGATAAAAGTTTATAATATCAAAGGTTATATATAGCATGTATAGCTATCATAATTAATAAGAAGCGAATAACAAAGATGCTGATCAGACTATTAGGTTACATAGACTGGTCAGCATCTTTGCTGTTTGCATACAACAACATTAGGTTTTCTTATGACTTGCCCTATATATAGACTATTATCTATGACTTTGGATTTTCTGGTCATATTTACTTGTATACTGGTATTTGGCGTCCTGCCAGGTCAATATTTACCAGTTTTTCATTTCAAAATCTAATTTGGTTTATATATGAAACGTTTTTTCACAGTGATAGCAGGACTAATGGACGCATACATCATTAATACATGATTTACTACAGAGTTGATTATTCTCAACAAATAAACATCAAATCAATATTGTTTCATTGCCGATTGCCTACTATTATCTGATAATCGATGCATGTAATTTATAACAATTTTGACACTACCTTAATGATTACCTGTATAAATTATCTTGTATTCATTTTTAAATAGAAAAAAACTGAAATATTATTTATTTTGACATTTGGAGAACAACTCATGACAAAGAAAATTCCCACTATTCAATGCAATTCAGTTGCATCACCAGCGTGCACGTGACTCTTTTCAAAATATGACCAGAAAAGCCAATAATATTTGATTCAGTATCATTTAATAACAGCAGAAATAATTTCAAAGAATAAATAAATAATATATGTTCATCGATCTTTTCATTGTTTGTCAGCCTTAACCCTTATAGCACTGTCTGCAGTTTGATGCAGGAAATATGCGGTTTGAGATGCCCATCAGACGCAATATGCCAAAAATTAAAATGGAATAAGAAGCTTCAGTTGCATAAAATATGATACAAATTTGTTGATCACCATTACATATTTAGATACATGCATTCCACTGGGACGATTTTTGTATTAATTGCTGTATTTGTTCATTTTATATGTAACTAACAGCCTTATTTCAATAAAATACATGTACGTTGCTCAATATTTGCCATACTAGGAATGTGCTTAAAATTCATAAAAAGGACTTTAACAGATAATCTGGAAAAACGGATCCTTCAGAAATAGAAAGAAGAAAATAGCAGACTCAGTTTTATTGAGTCTGTTCATGAGAATAAATGGAAAGGGCAACAATTCTCATGCCCCCTCGCACCGGCTTAAGCAGTATACTGCTTTCCTTCAGAAACAAATATTCCTTAAGGACCAGAATATGAAAAAATAAACACTATACCGATGTACGGGGAGAAGTTTTACCAAATCCACATGGCACAAAGACAGCTGTTGCAACCTCTTAATAATATGGATAAACGGATCTTTCAGAAATAGAGAGAACCTACTTTTCAAGACGGTACAGTATCAGGGTGATTAATTAAAAAAATTCACTGTTTTATTTACGAAGTCATTATTGGAACGTATGGCTTCAGGAATGTGTTTAAATACTCATAGAATTGGCTGTGCTAAAACTATAGATACCCCTTTTTGAAAACTGATAGAAAAAAGCGATCAGTTATATATCATTACATTTCATTTATTGAGTGTATTTGAACACTGTGATGAACACTTTGGTTTTTATGAAGCTTATCGCAAAATTATGCGTCCTGATTTATTTGTTTTAAAACGATTTATTTCATTCATTTCAATAATGAGTCGCTCATCTGTTTAATAATTGACTTAAAGTAAGGAAAAATGCAAAGATCAGGAATCAAATTAAATAAATCTTGCTACTACGATAACATATTAAAAAACAAGACAATGAATTAGTTGATTGCACGTAGCCAGCTAAACAAGAGAATATGCAAATTTTGAGTTCACTATTTTTATTTGAAGCAAATGACTACTAACTGAACATGGCTATAACACTAACTTGGCAAACAGAGAAATTCAGATCAGACATGTATGTCATATAATGTTGCATCTGACCAGGGCCTAAAGCAAGTGCATGTGATCAGCAAATGCCACAGTCACAGATCAAAACTAGCGTGTGCATTCAATAAGCTGTTTTGTTTGTTTTGGTTTTATATAAGAAAATCTTTTTTTGGGGTAATACAAAAATTGGAAACGTGATTTATAGAACTTGTAGCGAATTTAATGAAATTTTAATTTGAATGAAACGGCATGTTCATTTACTTTTGATTCAATTGAACTTATCGTGGTGTTTCTACATGAGCAATAATTTAAAACAACAACAAAAATATAACAATAACAACCCCAACAATAACAACCCCGACAATAATCTCGCACTGTTTCTATATAGAAACACTATTTAGATGTACACTCCCAGTGAGCAAACCTTACATTTGAGGTATTTTTATTATTAATTAAAACTTTTGAGACATTTATATTTTGTACAAACAGCAGTATTAATTTCATAATTGAAGCCACCTACCGGTGTTATAAAACTATGTAAAATCAAATGCAGTTCAAGTGAGATACAGTGAATAGATAACTTTTTTAGTTTAAATGTTGATCTCTAAAGTATCAATTGCTGTTACTAAGAGTTATTAATGCCATGGTGTCTTTGAAGGAACAGGCGTCTTAGAATTCTTGGCCATATACTCTTTTGCTTTTATATCAAGAAAAGAGTCACGTGCACTATGTGATGACACTCTGTCATCTGAGATGTCATGTTCTGCGTCACCAGTGACATCATTGTTCTCATGTGTCATGATCATGTTTTCACTCTCATGTGTGTTGTCAGATGTGCTAGGAATAGTGGGAAATCTTTGTTCATCTGTTGATATATCCTCAAGTGGGAAATACACCGATGTCTTTTTCACTAAAATATAAACAAACACATCAATGAATTTTGAACACCTAAATAATTCAGCTTCTACAAGCACAGAGATCATTTCAACAAATCTTTCATAGAAAATGATATGTCTAAAATTGTCTTATTTATAAAGAAAATTTAGACAAAACATACAACCAAAACAAACTATTTTTAATTTGCATGTGTATAGTCCCTTGTTCCATTGTAGCGTCTGTATTTTAATCTAACATTCCTTTCAAAGTTTTTTAGATGACCTAAGGAATGAACGGATATTGTCATCATTATAAAGAACTAATATAATGATAAGACAATATTCTGTTTTTTTTTCTGTTAGCCAGTGAAAAGATTTTGTGTTGAAATCGCTCTAAAGTAGTTTGGTATACCAGTCATCTGTTTAGCTGAAATAAAATAACCAATAATAACAAAACATGCCATATAGCCGGAAAGTAATCAATGGTCTATGCCATGCTATTAGGTAAGAAATGAGCTTATGTTATATCCCAGAAAAGGATCCAATAAAACTATTATAAAATATGTTTTGATTTCAACTGATTATCTATAGCAACTTTATCTTTGTTAGTCTGTATTTTGGTGTCTCTTCCTAATCAATCGGAACTGACTCTGACTCGGACAATTTGGTGGAACAGACCTCTGTCTACTTTGATAACGTGACACTGACGTCACAGAAACCATGCCAAGTGTGATTGCAGTGAAACAAACGGTTACAACTTCGACAATAAACATTGCTATAAATGAGGTTTAGGTGTTTTCAATACCTTATTGAAAAAAGCTCACATAAGCTTCATTTATTCACTTTGGGTAATCAGAATAATGGATTTTAATAGAATTGAACACACATGCTACAGTACTAATATTCCTTACACCAGTTCTGGCTAATAAAATGCAGCATTTTCATATATAGTAATACGCCATACATATATCCGAGGCTTGATTCTCGAGTTGAGCCAACTTTTTCCGATTGTCTTTCTTATGTGTCATGGGATGGTCTGTGATCTGTGGTTTCAGCATTTCCTGGTTATACTTGCTTATATTTTGAAACAATGACACCAATAAACAGCCCAGAACTGGGTGAAAATGCCAAATGCCAAATAGAAGTCAAACAGATATTAAATTAGATAATAAATGTCCCTTTGTTTGTTGGTGTCATACAGCAAAGACATCTTTTCTTATTATAATTCTTATAATAATGCTACCTTCTGCAAGTATATCTATTTAAAACTACAATGGGTAATAGAATGAATTATATTAATTTTTTTTGTAAATTATGTAATATACTGATTAGTAAATCTCTGTTTTTCAATATCTTTCTCTTTGCACCAATTGTTGGCCATTATCTATGAATGTTGCGTTTTCTGGCCATACTTATTTGTAAATTGTACTCTCTGTTATAAAAAGCATTCTGTTAACCTAAAATTTAAATGCATAATGGGCCCCAATTAAACTACTTGGGCAGAATTAGAACTGTTGTGTACATTACAAATTAGAATTACAACAATTTAGATAATCAAGCCTGCTTTTTGATATAAACGTATTAACAGCTGTCTTTAACTTACATGTAAATCAAAACAGCCTATAACTTTCCTACTGATGTCAGTGCCGTGAGTTGGTCTGCAGTGTGTGATTGTGGCATTTTCTGGATATACTCATTTTCTGATAAAGATAAAATATTAAAGCTATAATAGGACGAAGGTGTTTTGTAGTGTATAAGTGATTTTAGGAACCTACGGTTGGAGCAACTTTAGACACATGAGAGAAAAGACAGCCATATTTGCAAGATTTGTCTCCCTTACAAGATTTCTTTAATATTTCTTATTTGGACTTAGTTTTCGTTTAAAGACATTTATAATCTAGAACTCTGGCAGCCCCTTTAGAATGCATCATGAGGAACAATTCTGTAAAATTATTTTGAATTAGAACCAGTGTTTCAGGAGATGTTGTTTAAAGACATTTCTTATCTAGAGTTCTGGCAGCCCCTTTGTTCAATGGAGCACCCTTTGTTCAATGTAGCAGCACCATTTGTGCAATTTTGGTAGAAATGATTTTTATCTTTTTGAGACTGTTCTTTTGAGCACCCAAAGCATATGTTAAAACTTAGAGGTAAGAAAACATTCAGATTCAAAAATTCAAAAATTGTTTATCAAGACCTATGAAAACTGTAACATATACATACGTATAGACTTGCGCTTAGGAGCTGATTTCCTAGGTTGATCTGTCTGTGAAACACCAGCAGTACTACCCGCCTCAGCAGCTAGAAACTCGTTCATTGCTGAAGCTTCTATCCTTTCACCTTCTTTTGCTTTGGCTGCAAAAAATGCTACACATCGAAAACAAATATCTATGTTGAACACAAGTATTTATTTAATTAATTAAGGTTCATATTTACTTTGCACATATGCAGAATAAACGCTCCATTCATGTGAGTAACTCACACACCAAAGTTGGTTGGATTTTGTCCAATAGTGTAGGAGGAGATAGGAGAGATGGATGAACGTAAAGACATGTGGATGGATAGAGGGGATAAGGATATCCCCTTTGCTTTTTTACAAACACGTAGGGATGAAAACTACAGGC
This sequence comes from Loripinus fragilis, assembly GCA_964019695.1. Classification (NCBI taxonomy): domain Eukaryota; kingdom Metazoa; phylum Mollusca; class Bivalvia; order Lucinida; family Lucinidae; genus Loripinus; species Loripinus fragilis. The sequence goes on along the minus strand of OZ026515.1, from coordinate 68,057,245 downwards.
AAATTTGTTGGTACTATTGTGATACAAGCAACAACCTGCCCAGACAATGCTCTAATGAGCCCGTGTAGTAAACAAACATATTGGTGCCTTTATTGCTATCAAAAACAACATATGACATAGGTAAAGGTCAAGACAAACAGAGATCTAGCCTCATTAAACAGCTGAGTATGTATTTTTCAAGTATCTTTTAAAGCCTTTGCAACATACACTGAAACAATGTAGAAACGCATGCTTAACTTGCATGTCTGATAATTCCAAAATAATGCAAACATTCCATTCAAATGTTTTGCATCGAAAACTTTGATCACTCATAAACATTATGCACTGTGAAAACTCAATTCAAAGCTCAGCATCGTCATGAAAACGCAGCGAGCACCAGTACCTTAAGATACAGAAGTCTTAAAATCAATCGTTATTGTTTGTTATAATCGTTTACCTTCACAACACAATCCAAATTCACGGACTTGTTGCTTTGATAGTTTGCGAGCTAGCTGTATTTCTTTCTTTTACAGCCACATCCATCAATTGAGTTAAGTGACATCACAAAAAATTCATTCAGGAGTGTGTGTTCAGATATGTAGACAATGTATGGTTTGTCCATTATTTTGATAACCAACGCCTAGGACAAATTAAATTTTCATTTTTGCCATCATAAGCATTTAAGCACAACAACGTTTCATTCAGTACCATAAAGATTTGATAATAAAAAAATATTTGAGGATTTTTCTATACGGGGTGGGGTATAAAAACGGGTTTTAATGAACCATGAATTTCTGGTTTCAGTAATAAATTTGTAATTGTTCTCATGCATGTACACAATTACAGCAATTTCTAATAACAAAAATAATGTGCGGTTACGAAGGTGTAGAAGGTAGGTAATATTTCATAAATCAACGTTTTAGAATGCCTTATTGTGTAATTCGTAACATTGTTTTGTACTAAAAAGTTGTTCTTTAGATTCAGGAAAGTATTTATTGTTGTTCAATTGAAGAAATTTCTAGCTTATTTTATATAAAATATACAACTGTTGATACAAAAAGCTCTTGATAATCCTTTATGATATTGACAAAACTGCTAATAGTTTATATGTGCCAAACGTTCTGGAAACAGTTTTGATTTATGTCTGTGTGGACAACTTTACTGAATCGAAAGAAACAGAATTATATAAAATGGAAACAACTATATTGTCAATAGATAACATCATATCCTTGGTTAGTCACTGATTACTAACATGGCCTCACATTTGTTGACATAAAACACAAAGAAAAAATGGTTTGAGTAATTACACAATTTGATAATATTATGCTTACCTATTGTTGGTAATGTTGGTTCTATTGTAGTTTTACTGCGCTTTATGTTGCCCCTGCCACTAGGGTTTGGTCTGTTTGTAACGTTTCCTAGTTTTGTGCTGGTTGTGCTTCGTCCTAATTTGGTGCTGACTACACCTTGTGTGCGACTAATACGCTTATTTGTCTTTGTCCTAGTACTTTGAACTGGTTTCCCCTTTGCACTTCTGCTAATTTTTACACTTGGTGCAACACTAGGTGTTTTATTTGTATTACTAGGAACTACGCCTTGAGTTTTTTCACTCGTTTGTTGTGGACTAGGTACAGCAGCGACCTTGGACCTTCTACTTGATGTTCTACCACTTTTAGGCGTAGGTGTTATTCCAGATTTCCTGGATGGTGCCCTGTCGCGAGTTGCTTGAAAGAAACCGCTCCTTTGTGTTCCAGGTCTACTTATAGTTTCTTTTTCTTTGTTCAGTGATCTCATTGATGCTCCTCTCACAAGTTCAGTTCCACTCCTCTGTGTCGCTGGTCTACTTTTCTCATCATAAGATTTATTCAGCGATCTTTCAGATGCTCTTCTCATGAGGTCAGTTCTACTTCTCTCTGTTGCTGGTCTGCTTCTGTCGTCATATGCTTTATTCAAAGCTCTCTCTGACGCCCTTCTTATGAGATCACCATGTATAATCGTGTTATGATTCGATTCTAAAAATGCTGTACTGTATGATCGCTGTTTGTAGTTCAACATACTTCTGTGTGCCTTACTGCCACTAGGACTGATTGGAACAATTTCACCATTACTTGTTTCGCTGAATGGATCGTCAGAAACAATGGGTTTAGGACCTTTGGAGTTTGTCCATCTTGGACTCTTGAAGTCGAGTATCATTGACGTTTCACTCATAGGGTTCTTCATGGCTTTTTCTGAAGTATACAAAAATAGTGTCTTTTAGGTACTCTTATGTCAGCCATATAAGCAATCCACATTAAACTATCACTATCACCATAAATATTCTAAATGTTTAAACGACTTTAGCAAACATAACAAACCTAGATCAGAAAAATTTCACATTAGGACTATTTTACATTTTATCACTACATTTAATGCTTTTCATGCTGGGTAATTTTGTATGCTGCTTTGCTGCCTGCTTAATTTTTAAGAATTAAGTTCTTTAAGTTATAACATTAGAGTTCCAGATTGCGTGTCAAAACTGTTTGTAAAGCTGACAACAAAACTCATCGCTAGCAGGTAAAGAGTCAACACATTCCATTGGGTAGTACAATTGTCTTGTTAGAATTTCACAATATATATTGCAAGAATTAAAGGAGTTTGAATATTTGAGGTATAGTAATGGATGATAATAATGGTTATGAAAATACAATAATTCACATTATATGTGGATATTTAGCAGATACAATGTATGAGAATCTGGCAAAATAATTCAATTGTAATGATTGTTGATACAGGAAGGGATACCTTCACAAAAATTTGAACATGTTGAATCGCATCTGTATTTTTCCTTAGGGTTTTTTGAATTTATATAAGAAGTTTAGTTCTATACGCTCGAAGATGATATACGTTTTATTAAAACTAAAACATTTATGGCTGTAGATCATTCATAAATTATGCATGCCCTGCTGTCTAATATCTAAGTTTTGGCAGCAACCTTCGTCTTTCTCAATACTTTGTGTAGGCCAGCAGTAAAGGCTCTAGCAAGATTGCATGCGTGTGTAACCTAGTCTAAAATTTAGTTGCCTGGGATCACATCAGATAGGCAGCAATCGAAAACGTTAATACTATCGACGAACGTAGATAAAAATCGTTAGAAACAGAGTTTTCGATTGCTATTTGTTGTCCGACTGGCAATAAATACACTGTTTCTAGCGATTTTTGATAAGCGTTCGTCAATTGTTAAGGGCGTTTTTGATTGACGCCTATCCAGTTTGGGGATGTAATACTACTATACAAGTGCTGGTTTATTTGTTTTGCTGCATTCAGTTACCTTTTAACACTTTGCAAAGCCTACCCCTTTAGTTTTAAAATTTATCAGAGAAAAGCTATACACCATGTGCAATAATGTATCCTTAAAATATCTCAAAGATCCAACAGCTTAGTGTACTTATAACAGGGACATAGCTAGTCTAAACCTCAAACTTTTGGCTGACCTAAATAAGATGACACATAATGTGTTTATCAGGAACTCAGTTGTGAGGTATATAACAAGTTTGGAAGTTGAAGATTGGACAGAAAATATAATTCATGCACACCAGATAAGGATATCTGAGATTTTACCCTGGGATAGATATCTTATCTAACCCATGTTATCTTACCCAGGCTGTCACATGAGGGCTACAGACATTGGTTGTATTGGAACTCACGCACATTGTCGTCAAGTGACGACATTGTTATGTTAAAATGTCGTCATCATGTGGAATTGTACCTTAGCGTATTCAGGGACTTCTGAATAAAAAAAAACAGTGGTGAGCAAGAAAAAAAGTCCATTATTCGTGTGAGGGTAGGATAGAAAAATCTGTCCCTCGGGATCACCGTTTGTCATCACTGGGCAAGCCTCGTGATGCCAAACGGTGATCCTCTGGACTGATTTTTCTATCTTACCCCGACACTCATGATAGATTCTTATAATCACCAGTCCTTAGCAAGCAATTTGATGCTAAATGGTGATCAGTGGGACAAACATTTTGATTCACACAACTCACATTTTACAGAAAATAGGCATTGTATCAGTACTTACAAAAACAAAACATACCTTTCTTTCGGTCTCTAGGAGTTCTGTACACTTCATCCCTCATCTCAAGAAAAGCAGTATCAGTCATGGGCTCCATGGAGGAGGGTGCATCCAGTGGCATTGAGACCTCTGCTAAGGGGTGTTCTTCTACAGATAGATACACATAAATGCAAACATTTTTGCATTAGAATGTTTTTTATGTTTATGTAATAAGCTGATGTACATATGATTAGACCTAAAATAAAAAAAATGTGTGTTTCAAGTTACCCGACCATGCCTAATTCTTCGCCCCCACCCCTAAAGGGTTTAAGCATATTTAGGGGATTTCCAAGGGATTGCCCTGGTTGGCCATCTTGTCTCCCCATCTTCCCCATGTAAAAACATTTAACAAGTAATTTTTTTTCCTTTTCCTACCTACTGTCCCTATTTTAAAATTTCATGTAACCTGAAACACACATATATTTTTTATATGGCCTTACAAGCTGTATTATGTCAATACAAATATAAGGGTCAGAATTGTTATTAAAGACTTAATTTTTACAATACAACAGTGGTAATACTCCTTAGGTACAATGCCAGGTAAATCAAAGGCCAAACTTAATGACTTAATGAGGTGATTATAACTCCTTGCAGGGATGATAAAGAGGTCTTGTGAAGTGTTTAAGTATTTTCTGATAAACTTTTGATATATATCTTGGCGAAAGAATTTTTTTTTTGTATACAGGTTAGTCCCTTTCTTTGGAGCCCCTTTTGTCCAGTGCGACATTGAAATTGATTTAATCTATTCCCTATCAGTTAATCTGCTAATGACTCCTTATAAACCAAAATACTTGTATAAGCATTAAGCTGATAATAGCCAATTTCCATACATTTTACTTGTATAAAAATAAACAAAACAAAATGCTTATAAGAAGGTCGTCTAGGGACTCAAAATATAAAGAACTAGAAATGTGTCCATGGAACACGGATGCCCCCGCTATTGCCAAATTCGCATAAATAGGGCATTGTCATTAACAAAGGGCCATAACTCTAATAATAATCGGTGGATTTTATCCGTAATAAAACTTGACCTGTATTTTATGATTACATACCTGTGTATGAAATATGAATCCATTACACCAACGTATTCAAAAGATATCATCCGGAAACCATTTTTCATATTATAATCAAGGGCCATAACTCTGATAATAATTGGTTGATTTTATCCGTAATCAAACTTGACCTGTATTTTATAATTATATACCTGTGTATGAAATATGAATCCATTTCACCGATGTATTCAAAAGATTTCGCCCGGAAACCATTTTTCGTACCGAGATCAAGGGCCATAACTCTCATGATAATTGGTGGATTTTACCCGTAATCAAACTTGACCTGTATTTTATGATTATATACCTGTGTATGAAATATGAATCCAATACATAACTGTATTCAAAAGATATCGCCCGGAAACCATTTTTCATTCGAAGATCAAGGGCCATAACTCTGATAATAATTGGTGGATTTTGTCCATAATCGAACTTGACCTGTATTTTATGTTTATATACCTGTGTATGAAATATGAATCCAATACACCAATGTTTTCAAAAGATATCGCCCGGAAACCATTTTTCATTCGAAGATCAAGGGCCATAACTCTGATAACAATTGGTGGATTTTGTCCATAATCGAACTTGACCTGTATTTTATGATTATATACCTGTGTATGAAATATGAATCCAATACACAAATGTTTTCAAAAGATATCGCCCGGAAACCATTTTTCGTACGTACGGGACGTACGTATGTACGTACGTACGTACGTACGTACGGACGTACGGACAAGGGTGATGCTATATGCCCCCCCCCCATTATAAATGGCGGGGGCATAATAACATGATGCATTGTAATTACAAGAAGCAAACAAAATGATATTCAACAGTTTTTTAGTCGCCGAGGAAGAACACTCTGGCTCCTTTGCTTTAATTGTAATCTTCCTTTTACGTGTGTATCTTTGTCAGTGTTATGATGTCTCCTGAACTTTTCAAGCCAGCAACTTAAAGTTGCTGGCTCAAAATGTTCAAGAGACATCATAAAAACTGACTTTGTAAGCTAGCATCTTAATTATTTACATATGTGACACAAAAGCGTTAACATGACACTCTTGATATTAGTTTACCTGTTATCAATATTTTCTTTTCCCTTGCCTTCTCCCTCTCTTTCTTCTTTATGTATAAACAAATAAGTATAGCAACCAGTATGAGTATAAGAAGCACAAACAGTACCACACAAAGAATAATCAACCAGGTCCAGTCATATTGGGAGTCAACACTGACAGGAACACCTAAACAACGAAACATGTGAAAAATTAGTATAACAACCAGTATGAGTATCAAAAGCACAAATAGTACCACACATAGAATAATCAACCACATCCAGTCATATTGGGCATCAACAATGACAAGAACACCTAAACAACGAAACATGTATAAACAAATAAGTATAGCAACCAGTATGAGTATCAGAAGCACAAACAGTACCACACAAAGAATAATCAACCAGGTCCAGTCATATTGGGCATCGACACTGACAGGAACACCTAGACAACGAAGCATGTATAAACAAATAAGTATAGCGACCAGTATGAGTATCAGAAGTACAAACAGTACTACACAAAGAATAATCAACCACGTCCGGTCATATTGGGCATCAACACTGACAGAAACACCTAAACAACGAAACATGTATAAACATATGAGTATAGCAACCAGTATGAGTAACAGAAACGCAAACAGTACCACACAGAGAATAATCAACCAGGTCCAGTGGTGCTGGGCATCAACACTGACAGGAACACCTACAAAACGAAACCCACGTTAAACCTTTTCAGAACAAATGCATTTTCCATAAAGCTATAATATACAATCTAGTCAGGATGGTCAACATGTATATTGAGGGGTCTGAGGATATAATTTCCTCAAAAATATTATTTTCTTTCTAAGATCGATGTTGTCTTAGCAATAAAGCAGACCCTGATGAAATGCTGCATTATGCAGCATTATATCTGGGTATTCACTGTTTGTCAAATAACCGGTTTAGGGGATTCCGTAGACTGGCTGCAGTCCTTAAAACAATTTTTCATTAATGTGTAATATCGTATACTTGTAGCCAGTCTAGCTCTTATGGGTATGTTGTAGCCAGTCTAACTCTGATGGCTCTGTTTAAAAACAGAGCCATCAGAGTTAGACTGGCTACAAGTATATGATATGACACATTGATGAAAAATTGTTTTAAGGACTGGAGCCAGTCTAGGGATTCCGATCTACTAAGGGATAAACAAATTAGCGAGTAAAGGAAAGTCCTGTTTCAGCAAGCTTTGCAATTTAGTGTTTCAATAACAAAATATAGTATGTTGACTATACTAACATTTACATATTCTTCTCTCTTGATCACATAAGACAGAACATCCTGAATGTTATGAATTAAGCAACGAAAGAACCCAGTATGATATACAGAGAAACAGACTACTGAATTTCATATTAACTGCATTGAGCATATCTTATTTAAATCCAAGTAAATTAAATACCATAAACGGTACACATACGCCAGTACCTGAATGTAATCAAGACCTGAATGGTAAGTTTGTCCCTTTGAGCAAGAAAAACGATACCAACTTTTAAAAGATCCAAACGCATTGGGTTTGAGCTTTAGAAAGATTTTAACCAAGTATATACTTTACATGATTGGTCTGGCTCTTCTCAAGAAATTTAACGCTTAACCTAATTTTAAGTGTTAACTCTCAACAAACCAATGCTGAAATACTCTTTATCTATGGTATGTAGGACATTGGCGTATGAGGAGTTAGTATAGCCATGTGAACGGATTAATCACAACTTATGTTCAATATGTTTACATACAAATAAAGATTTATAAAATATACATCTTACAGCGACGAAAAATTACCAAATCTTTAAGACTGGTTAAGTTTTGTACAGAATTTATATTGTGTACTTGTCCTGCGAGTGTAGCAGCAAAACAGACACATGATAGCAGCTCATTTTATAAAAGTTTGAACATGTACATTTGAATTTATGTTGCAATATTAAATAGAAAGACATATGTACTCATATAAGTGAAGGAGCAATTCAACAGTATTAAATATGTTCTTAAAAGGGAATGCTTTTGGAGCAAAGACTGCACCAAGGAACTGAAAGTAGAGTGTGCATATTGCCTTGGCCAGACTGGCTAGTTTCTGCCATTTAGGCGTCATCAGTGACCCACTAATAGTTTCAATGTTCCACAATGAAACCCATGATCCCAAAGGACAAGAAATTAAAATCTACACAATAGATAATATTTTACCGAAGAAAAATTCCACAATTTTTGTCGGACTATTCTATGGTTTGAAGCTTTAATTGGTTAGTTGGTGCCTGGTGCTGGTCTTTAGCTGGGCCCACCATGGCTCAACTTAAGGTTTTCCTTAGCTAAGACTATCTGTGAGTCACAAGCCATTTTCTTTGTTTCATCATATTGTATTAATTTCATTAGATTGTTTCTCTGTGATGATTTATTGCATTAATTAGGAAGCCTCGACGCGAGCTAAACAATTTTTATGTTTTAACAACAACAGAATTTTAGGCAAAGATTTGGTACCATTAAAATGCATTTAATCCACCTATAGAGGCTTAGGCTGCTGTCTTTACTAAGGCGGTGGTTCTGTTGTTGTTGATTCATCGTTTGTTGTTGCTTCCATTGTTTGTGGGGGTTCTGTGTTAGAGAGAGCGCGCTGGCTGTTATATGCTTTGTCTTGTGACTGTTAGTGATCTGTGATTCTTCCTCACGGTGCCGTGGGTTGGTCTGCAATGTAGGATTGTGGTATTTCCTGATCATACTCACTTACTTTTTTTGCAAAAGAAATCAGTTTTTAGAGAAGAACAGGTCTTAATATTGGAACACTGTCTGAATGTGCTTAATATTCTCATTTAATTATTAAATACATTTGCTTTGCTTTTTATGGAAAGATATATACACATTAAATATATACTCAACAAAAAAGTTAAGGAAATTGTGTTTGAGGGGCTATCACAAAACATCTCAAGCGTTTAAAGACATTTGAATTTCACAGTATTATAATGTGTCCATTTTTCTTTCGAATGAAGCTTTAATTTGGTTTGTAGCACCTATAGCGGCTTAAAAAATCAATGTCAAAGTTGACTTGTCTTCACTCCATTTTTCGCAAAATTTCAATACTCGGATCAAACATGGGTTTTCGTACAATAACAATCGCCATGTCCCTTGAGAGATGTTAAATACCAAGAACGACATATCTAGTGGTTATTGTGGGAATCTTGATGAGACAATGGTACATGAATTAGGTGTTGAGGCCTGTTGTTCTGCATTTCCTGTGACAGAACCAGTGCAAGTACCAGGCCTATGATGACAACACCAGAACACATCTCGCCAGAATCAGCAAAATGTCTTTCATCAGAACAATGCTGTGCGCATTGAGTACTCAGTGGGCTCATTAGACATGTCTACGATTGAACATGTGAAGGACATTTTTGGACAGATGGTACGACGCATAATACTGGCACTCAGAAACAGCCAGCCTCTCAATGCGACACTACAGGAGGAATCGAGGCTTATCACTAGGTACCAAATCACAAGAATAATGCGAAACCAATGCATGGTCTAATTTGCGGCTGACGGGGGACACACACGTTTTTGAAGGCATTCTCATCTTTCAAACGTGACATTTAAGTCTATCGCGTTAATTTCATGTGACTATCAAAGAAAGTGCATTTCAAGTTTTGAAACCTTACAGCTTATTCATGTGTTTTGTGTCAAAAGAGGGAATACTCTATAGACACTTTTTGCGAAAAATGACTTTGACCCCCAGGCTACTTGACACAGTGCCACAACAAGGGTATTAGAGCTAGCAAACTAAAGGAAGCATCTTTTTCAACCGATGAAATGTATCTAAACAAATAAATAAAAATTGAATAATTATTTGCTTTGATGTTCTTTTGTTTCAAGGTTTTCTGAGATTTCCTTAACTTTTTTTGTTGAGTATATTTAAAACAACACCACAGTAAAACAACATTATAAAGCAACAATTAAATGCAAATGCCATTTGTCACCCTCCTATTCAACAATATTTCCTTTGAGATTCAGAGATTTAGGAGAGACGTGATTAACCCTTAAAGCGCCAATCACGACTGCAGCAGATGACAAACTTTGCAACATCTTTCACAATATGCATTTTTGTTACTTTCGAAAAGTGGCAAAATTTGAAATTGTCGTCTGCTGTAAATTATAGGTGGCGCTTTATGGGTTAAAATACATTAACATGCTTCTTCTCTTGTCTTTTCGTTTGTCAATACCAGTCTATACTATTATAAAGGTCATTCATGGGCGGATCCAGAAAATCCCGTCGGGGTGGGGGTTCTGACAACGTTTATGTTTTGTTTTATTTAGTCACCATCGTATTTCACAGAGGACCATACAGACTTTCCCTCTAGAAGCAATAGGATCCAATGGGTCCAATTGCTTTTTAGGTGGTGTCTTCAGCGGTATTTCTAAGGAAACCAATACTCCTATAATCACTAATGATTTTACAGGGGTGGTTAAGAACCCCTGTTTCCCCTCTGGATCCCAAAGGAAACTTGGCAGAAATGTTAATGTATGTAGATAAATCAGTGCTGAGGTATGAAAGCATCACAACTTAAACTTCCATAATTTTCTTTATACACTTTAAACAAATTAATAATTCTCTAATTCGTATTTTTTTTTCAACCATTGGAAAAAAAGTGTATATAATAAAAAGTCTACTACCACCTATTGCACTAGGTGTGTTATGACGACAAAGGACGTGTTTCCTATGAATGAGATGGACCTTAAATGTATCCATATCTTAAATGTTTTTTTTTTATCAATAGAAAATTTTAGAATTTCGAAAATGCTATTTGATGACCCTATTGTTTACCTACTACATACCTTAAATATTGTGCCCTGGAACCAATCTTAAATAGAATCTGTGTTGATGTTGAAAAATACTATTTGCTTCATTACAAAACGTTTAATCTGTCACGAAGAATATCCTTTTGAAACGATATTAGTGTCCAAAACTTCAATGAGTGTCTCATTGCTCGATAGCTACATAATGTTTTCAAAAAAACAGGAAAGTGGTAGGCGTGATTCGGTACTCATTAACTCGCAACAAAAGTCGTCTGCTTTTCTCGTCTGCTGAAATGTTTATGAAGCCTCTATGGAAAACAGTGTGGACCCAGATCAGACTGCTCCTATAGGAGCAGTCTGTTCTGGGTCAACACTGTTTGTTTCTATACTTAATTCGTCAGGCAATTATTTACAGCAGATGACTTTAGCAGACGACATTTTCAGATGCATTTTTTTCTTGGCACTTTAAGGGTTAACTTTGCATGCGACCTTTTTATGTTATATTTTGATACACACAAAAAAGAAGAAAAACCCCACACAACAACAAAAAAGCACACACACGACAACTTAGCTCGTGACAGTCCCACACACTATACTAAACGTGTTCAATCTTGAGACTTGTGTAGGGGTTTTAGGGATACAGGATATTTGCCATTTTACTTCCAGCGATATACGGTACTATCCACTTTACTTCCAGGGATATAGGATACTGTGTTCAATATTTTGGTTACTTTCAGGGATATTGAATATTTAGCAAATTTAATTATTGGGATATTTGGCGTTTTATTAGGAATACTTGCCTGTTTTCTTCAAGGGATATCGGATATTTGGTACTCCCTATACATGCCCCAATCTTCCTTAATTAGTCTATGGTTCACCATGACTTTCGGAATTGTAAATTGAAAGATGACCATGTGCAGAAAAAGTGATAAAACGTTCTAAATAGTGAAACACTTACATGTATCTGTAATAAAGAAGATATATTATTATTAATAGACCTTCAGAAAGTAAACTTTTTTTAAAATGTGTTTTTCAATGATTTAAGTAATGTTATTTTCTTAGATGATTTGGAAATACAGTAAACCCTGTTTTAAGAGGTCACTCATAATAAAAAATGGTTTTCACGACCAATTATCGCTTAATGCAGGTCAAAAGTATTGCAGAATGCTCCAATACCTGTCGACTATTTAAAATATTTATTAAAGCAAAGCCGGAGTATGGCCGCAGGTGATATGAATACTAATCTCAAACGTTATTTATTCCATATTTCTGGAGTGTTCTCTGCCACAGCTACAAACATTTTCAATTCTCAAAATAAATCTGGAAAATGGGTTATTTAGAAGTAGAGAGAAACTACAAAATGTGAAAACAACAGAATATGTTTCATTGAATCTGTAAATTAGAATCAAGGGAAAGTACAAAAATCCCACACACCCTAGCCTCAGCTTACGTGCTATTCTACTTTCAGCAAAATCCCAATATTTCTGAAGGACCGGAGTATGAAAAATATCAACACTATATCGATGCACAAGGAGAGTTTCTACCAACTCCACGTAACAAAATGACATAATATAACCAATATGCCTAAACAAAACTAGATTTCAGCTATTCATTTTAACTTCTTATGACATTATGCCACAACAAGTATAAAGGATAGCTGTAAATATTCCCGTATTCTGGCTGGGAATTGATACCGGGCCGTCCCGGTACATGACCAATGCTCTTACCACTGAGGGAAAGAGTCGACTCTCTGACGCAGTTGTCAGAGATTGATTATATTCTAGAAGCTATGCGAAATATACACTGTGTAGATGTAAGATGACAGTGCTGGCCTCAAGGAAGTCATTATTTATGATTATGGAAAGCCTTTTTAGGTAAACTAAAGTCCAATGCCGGATGAGCCCCCATCTTACAACATTATGCGCAGCAAGTATAAAGCAAAAAGGAAAATATTCCTGCACCCTGGCTGGGAATCGATCCTAGGCCGTCACGGTACAAGACCAATGCTCTAACCACTGAGTCAAAGAGTGGACTCTCTGATGCAGTTATCAAAGATTGATTATATTCTAGAAGTTATGCAAACTCTACTCTGTGTAAATGTAAGGTGAAAGTGCTGGCCCATAACAAACTTTGTTTGCACTTTTCTTGATTCTTCTGGTGAAAATAGCTAATTTTGAAGAAGATGTGTTTTTGCAATGAAATTGGGGCTTTTATTGACTTAAAAAGTTTTCAAAATTTACAGAAAGTCAATTAAATATCAAAAATGACGGACTCTGTTGGCTGTTTAGAAGTCAGAATGAATGTTGAAATCAGATTGCTTTAATATTCTTATTTTACATCCGATTATGATAGGGTTTGTGACAAATTGCTTGGTTAAATGAGGGCGCACCTTCAAAATCTTGCTGTCTCCTTTAAGTAACAGAACATATATGTCATAAAGATAATACAATTTTATCTATATATGCAAAAACGAGTTTGTGCAGCTGCTTTATGAGGGATACAGTTAACATAAATATACAGACACACTTTTGAATCCATTTTCTTCTTTTTTTTTCTTTTGAAAACAGTAATATCTTGCATAAAACATTTTCATAATTGTAGTTTACTGCTTTGATCTATGCTAAGATAATAAAAGTTAAACTAATTTTGTTTTAAATAGAGGATCTTTTCAGCTTCCAGCTGCTACGTCATGTAATAATATAATAAAACCATTACTCTATACACATGCTAAAACAATGACAATATTTTATTCTACATAATTTAAATCGTTAAAACTATAAAGACAACAACTTGTACTCAATGAATCGATAAACTTTGAAGGTAGATTATATACACACCAAATGTTGTAAACTCCATGAGTGCACCACCCGTGGGTAATATAGTCGAGTTCTGTCCTGCTGTACAGTCATTTGGTAGCATGCTTATAAACACCGTTCCATTTTCATCTGATGTTACCGCCTACAAGAAAATGGTCAAAGAATCTTAGTAATTTATTTCAATATTTGTTTTGTCTTTTCCAATCAAAAATAAAAAGTATGATATGATGTCCCTGATTCTCAACTGCTAATACCATACGTTCAATAACTTTGCAAAGTCTATGACATTGTTGCAATTCATATTGAAATGTATTCGTTAAAGCTATAGCGATATCTGCCATACATGTGACACTGACCATGCCGTCTCATTTATATTGGTAACATACATAACAAGTGTATTACTCTTATGGTCTGTTTTCTGCTATTTTTGTTGTTTTAAAATTAGCAGGTCCTATGTAATATACATTATTTCAAATATGCTACGCATTATTCCCCTATCGTTGGCACGGATGTAAACTACCTGGATTAGGCACATACCATTTTTCACCAATATTATTGCCTACGCGTAAATCGGGTACAATCGGCCATCTTGAAAATGGTGGAAATCAGATTTTTACAGAGGCGTTTGTCGCTTTAATTGTGACAATGTAAAGAGTTCAATGAGTGTAATTATTTGAATTCCTGAACGTTAATATAGTTGTCCTTAATTGGTACTTTGTAGAATATCGTTATATTGCGAACTTAGGTTGCAGAGATGATATAAAAGAGGTAAAATGATAAACATCCGATTTTACCACCGAAATTGTCGGTTCTAAAGCTAATTAATGTGAATAATTTGGATATACTTGACACTTGATACATGAAGTGCATATATTTCCTAACTGAAATATCGAATTTTTTAGCAAAAACAAAATAAAACCATGCAGTTAAGATGCTGGCAAATTCGTCTTTTTTTCGTATTTTCACATAAAAATGGCGGAAATGTCAGAAACTCTAGAATTTAAACACATTGCAGAGTTTAAAAGCGTGAAAACCTCTAATAAACGATGCTTTGTCAACCATAGATACACTTCATTTAATTCCCTTAAGCGTTTGTTTAACAATTAACTAGGGAGTTGCTAGAGTGTCTATCAGCAGTAATTATTTCCGCAACTGCCAAACCGTCTAATTTTTAATTGAGACAATAAATTAATAGCCAATTAACAGATTTATGTCACAAGAATTTAACAAAAGATGCCAAATTTCTATTTAAATCACACTATTAAACCCATTTACGCACAATAGAATTTCCCACTCCAGTCAATTGGACCAGTCCATTTTCGTTTTTAGGGGGGCTAAGTGGCATTTTTCATTTTTATTTCGAATTTTCATAGAACATTCTGAAAGCAAACAGTGGATACCCTGATCAGACGCCGTGTTCTGCTGTGTCTGATCTGGGTCTGCACGATTTGCCTATGTCTCACAAAAAGGACGCTAGACTTATATGAAAAGAGTTTTTGCCTTCTTCCTTACTTTGTTTTCCATGTCCGCGTAGTGTAGAAAAACCTGATGCGTGTTATTTTTTTCTTGGGTATTTTTTCTTGAGAACACTAGCTTGTTTGGTATCAAATTGTAGCTGGAAGAATTCTCAGTTTATTGGCATTAAATTCACTGTACTACCGTTTCCCCCAAGTTGCTGAAACATTAGGAAAAAGTATCCCATCACGTATGGATCTCGATATTTGTAAAGTGGTCAGTCAAATTATCGGATTTACCTGTATTTCGACGCGGCAATCATCGGGAAACAATTACTAGCAAATCTATAGCAGTTTCCTATCCAGGTAGTATACATCCGTGTCGTTGATAAATATTCAAGAGTAAAAGTTAACTGAAATATATGATCTAGCCTTTTTTAAGGCTACCTATTTATATATTGTTTTAGATTTCAGATTAACTTGAACATTTTTTTCATAAGCCTGCACACGCCCTTAACCTCCACTCCAATTCTCAAATCTACAATAGGGTCCCATGTAGAAAATACCTTATTGACAAAATGCCTATTCGCATATTGCCATACAAGGAATATATGTAAATGATTCCTCTTTTAGTGAGAGCTATGTATGGTGGAACAAAAATAGCTTTCTTGTGTTAATCATATGGGGCCATAATTGACGACGTCCTAAATAGGCCTAGACGGGTACTTAGATGGGTGACATCAATGATAGGAAATAAATGATATACACTCAAAAAGAAGACCAAAAATTGGTTTGCTGACCGTTCCAAGGCGGTACTTCTTTTATGGATCTTTTAAGTTTTTGTTCTGTCTTGTGTTTGCTATGTCTTTGTGCGCGTCTACTTGTATGTGCTTTGTGGTCACCTGCTGGGAAAGGGCTGACCTCTTGGCTCTCGTTTGTGGTGTCTGCTGTGAGTTTGTCACTTTCCCATTGGTATACTGGGTCAGGTGTGACTTGATTGTATCGATTCCTGATCGTTGCACCCTTACTTATTTTGCAATGCCGATTATCGCTTAATGCAGGTCAAAATTATTGCAGAATGCTCCAAGAGAGCATTCTGCAATACTTTCGACCTTCATTAATCTACCATTTGTCTTAAAGACCTTTGTTTTGCCTAGTTTTGAGTTGCCGCTTAAGACAAATTTTACTGAGTAATTAATCACAAAAACTGCACGAGCTGTTGTTGTCCCCTTTGGCAGAGATGACTTACTGCGCATGTGTATCTGTACGTCGTTGGCACTGATATAGTTGTGTCATAATTGTACAGGGAAACATAGTACTGTGAATTTGTAGAGTCAGCAATCTTTGTCACACAGCCTAACAACCCATTTGCTGAAATTATAAACATTGAAAATACAGGGTTAGATAAAAAAAAAATCAGCGTATAATTGGTAATATTTTCTTATCCATCAATTTTAACATATGGTTTGGGTGCTCAAAAGAACCGTCGCATTGAGACGGTTCTTTTGAGTACCCACAACATATATTTTGGTCGATAAATAAGGAAATTAGTGTTTCATTACGCACTCTTAACTATAGTTCTGTCAAAACATATTCAACACATACTCCATTTTGACCCCGTTTTATCATTAATATTACTCTGTGATCAGGGTATTTTTGCACGTTTTTAACGTCTTAAGACTTTTTTCTTCAAAATAACCCTTTTCAGAAATGTCTTTCAGGAATATGTATCATTCCAGCAACGAACGGTTTGGATTCAAATCTGGCCTGGCATTTTGTCGAGCCTACTCTAGGTCCAAACCGTGGTAAAGGCAATCGGCAGTCGCCTAAAGTCAAAACTAGTGGGTAAAGAGTTGATGACAGTCTGGTCCCGAGGTTATAAAACTTTTCAAATGCCCAATACTACTGAGCATGAAATTTATCAAGCTCATAAATGTTTAAATGCCAACAGTTGTTGGCATTTTAACATTTATGAGTATGATAAATACAACATCTGATAGTTTGAAAGCGAGGAAAGTCTTAATTTTTCTAGGTCCGAACCGTGGTAAAAACTCTCCAGTAAACTATTTTTACTGACCGTTCCAAGGCGGTGCTTTTTTGTGGATCATTTATGTTATTTCTGTCTTGTTTATTGTGCTTTCATGCACGTCTGCTTGCCCATGCCTTATGGTCACCTGCTGGGAAAGGGCTGACCTCTTGGCTCTCGTTTGTGATGTCTAATTGTGACGTTGTCACTCTCCCATTGGTATCCTTGGTAAGGTATGTTGCTTGATTGTATCGATTCCTGATATTTGCCGTCTTTCTTATTTTAACATTTTATTGGTTATGAGTTGTTAACATTTCATGCTCAGTTCAGTTGAGCATGACATAAATTTTATAAACTCGGACCCTGACCAAAGTGAGCTTACCAGAATATGCAGGGGTCTTTGCAGAGCAAGCAGCATCGGTGACCAGTGTCTCGTTGAACAGTATGCTGGATCCACTTGCATTGAGTGAGCTACTGCATGAGTCTACCAGGGTAGTATTGACACCGCTACAGTAGGTTCCCGTCGCGTCCGTGTAGATATACGTGGCACTCATAAGAAGAGAGTCTGGACACTGCGTCACTGCCTCGGTTTCAAATCCTGATGTGAGATAAATGTATTTGAGCTGATGCTTTACGTCTCAGTCAACATTTTTTTCTGTCATGTAGGAACGTTTTTCTGGTTTGAACCAGTACTTTAAGGAGGCGAACTATATACAGTAAAACTTGTCTTAAGCCGCCACTCAAAAAGAAGACCAAAAATTGGTTTTCAAGACCAATTATTGCTCAATGCTGGTCAAAGTATTGCAGAATGCTCCAAGAGAGCATTCTGCAATACTTTCGACATTCATTAAGCTACCATTTGTCTTAAAGATTCTTGTTTCTTCTATTATTGAGTGGCCGCTTAAAATAGGTTTTACTGTATACTACATGCTTCCGCTCTGATCCTTATCTTATTGTTTCAAGATGTATTTAATGTGTACAAGCTTAAATTTAAATACGTATGTCTGTGTGTTTAAAATCATGCTTGACATCTATGCTTTCAGGCATGTCGGGCCGATTTCCAAGCCGCCGGTGGGATTCGAACGAAGCCTGGATATATTCTAGGTACTTATGTACAATGGACTCGTAGCTTGTGGGTGATTCAAAACCAATATTCTTTCCTTTTAAATAAAAGAAGAAAAACGACTTTATCGTGAACTATCTCTCTTTTAATGAGAATAGGTTTCGAAAATTTAATTCATAACCGTCACATATGTCACCATACCACACATGCAGTGGCGCTTATCTTAAACGGATACATGTACAGTGGCGGATCAAGACGCCCCCCGTTTTTAAATATCCTATGAAAATGAAATAATTTGGTCTAAGTGATACCAAATTATTTCCTTTTCATGGGATATCGATCGCTTTGACCCCCCACCTTTTATATGAACCCCCTTTCCAGAAATGCTGGATGCGTCCCTGACTTTAACCATGGTATGGAATTCTGCAGTGTCTACCAAACTAGCATTGCACACCTGAGAAGAGTTATTCACTGTGATAGCTATGTCAATTCCAACTGCTCGCTGACTATTAAAGGTACCCTCTACGGCTGTAGATAATAACAATAAATGATGATTAAGGCGATGTTGCTTTCAAAAGCTCTTATTTGTATGATTTTTTTTCTGTATAAATAAAACGGCGTTTTTATCAAGGCGACGTATACCTTGAGCCATATTGTTGTATGAACAATTTATACATCTCACACAGATCACCTTAAGCCCCAACACACAGCTTTTCAGCACTCGGCAGCATGCTTATCAGTAAATATTTTATATCCCACATTGGTGATAGCTTCTTTGTACATTTAAAGAGGTCGCAGGATTGAAACTTGCGTTAAAAGTTTTGTCTAAAAGCAAACAGCGCAGACGCAGGGAATTTATATAGACCAACTTTGGTGCCTAACATTGAGCCAAGATTTCGTGCAAATGGACTCAAATGTTAATCAGATAAAATATCTTTAAACATTTAGTGTCAAGAATCAGTATAAGTAAAATAAATTACTTGGATCAAGTGCATTTACATATGGTTAATTAGGACTCAAGTGAACAAACTAAGCATATTGTGTTCATTTAACGCAGTTGTAACCCTTTTAGTACCCACAACAAGTACTAGGATTTTGACAGGAGTAAGAAAATTGACATATATATATATATATATATATATATATATATATATATATATATATATATATATATATATATATATATATATATATATATATATATATATATATATATATATATATATATATATATATATATATATATATATATATATATATATATTAACATTAACAACAACAGGCCAAATCGTTTAGCCCAAACTTCTGAAAGTTCGAAATATAAATCTGTTCCATCTACTTTGAGTTAACGAGAGTAGGTTGTATGCAAGTATTTCTGAATCCTGATAGTAATGATAACAAGACATAGCTTTAAAAAGGATAAGTGGCCGAGATAAAATGGATAGATACTTTTTCAGAAGCTTGATATTAATTTAAGGACATATGCTACTAAATACTTCCCTCATTGAAATTTGCTCAACACTTTGCATACGGTTTGTTTTATGCATGAAATGTCAATTTATCAAATAGAAAGGATGTGTCACCATGCTCAAATTTTCATAATCCCACTTGGAAGTTTTTAACATTTTACCAATTTTCTGAGCAAATGAAAGAATGACCCAAGTCCTAAAAGTCAAACTAAAGTCGTTGTAATTTTCAGTCAGCTGCATTTTTTAACTTGAATAATTGCTCAATGTCTTGAGCCTCCTACTAAGCTGCAAATTTATTTGATATCACAAGTCGCAACAAGATACAGCATGATTTATTTTGGTAATTGTTCAAAAATAGGATTTGTTTTTTACAACAAATTAAACATTAAACATTGAAAATCTTATTTTATTTTATTTTTATTTCATTAACTATAAGTATATATTTTAGAACAAAAGATTAAAAAATGGGGGTCACTATGCTAGTGTTCTTTCAGAAGGGTCAGGTTTAATCCCACTCCACTTGTTTTATGCATAATTCAATATATAAGAATTGTTGGAGAATTGATCTGACATAAGAGTATTTGAACACTGTATCCGAATTCTTAAACAGTTGATAAACAGGGGAGGTAAACATTAGAGATGAATTTCTGAGTTTTCAAATACACTAAATCTGCGCAATGGAATTAGCAGCATATGTCCTTAATGTAAATATTCTAGTCAGCTAGAAGCTTTATTGCCCAGTAAGAAAGGCAGTGCAATAAACGCAATCGCAGTACATTGGAACCATGCAGGCGCAACATAATCTGCCCTTCATTTAAAGAACCATTGGATATAGCTGAGGCTCTTGATGTGGGCCCCCAGGTTTTTTTTGGGATCTGGAGATAAGGGATATTTGTTTTCGCGTAGCTGGAAAGCACTGGTTGTTATTTTCAGGGACGAAATTTCAAAGTTCGGGGGATTCAGGTAGCCCTGCAGAAAGTAAAATCTCACCTTAAAGGAAAAGCCTATACGGTAAATCTTGTATTAGTTCGTACACTCGAATAGTTCGTACACCATAAATTATTCATGACCGGTCAGCTCAAAATGTCATGTATGAGTTCGTACAGTGGTCATTTTTCCTATTTGTAATTTTTAATAGTTCGTACACAACGTTTTTTCCGTTCATTTGGTCAATCAGTGTGTCTGTCTACGATGCTTTCGTTTTTCGTCGAGCACGTCAGTTAACAAACATATCAGCGGAACAGGAGCGTTTCGCCTGTCAGTGGGATCGTCAGTGTCGCTTGTGCGCGTGCATCCAGCATTGATGCATGCCAAACTTTTATTCAATGATAAACGCTAGGTTCAATGAACGTCGGACTGATGCAAATCGCGAAGATATTTTGTCCAGTCATGACAAAAATCAAATACATGTACACAACCACGCGCACGTGCACACAGTGTCCTACGTGTCTGTGATCATTGAGCCTTTCTGGTCTTTCTGTGTCATAAATATGCCCAAGTGTCTTTTTTTTGAATCACTGGATCAGGGGTGACAACCTACGTCATAACATTGATCTCGTATACACGTAGGACGGCGCCATTTTTGTTTTGCAAGGTAAGATTTTCCCTTCGTAAGACCATACAAATCAGTATCTGTGAAAACTAAGCAGTGCATGCGGTGCCTACCATCATTCTTGAACAGAATATATAATGGTCACACCCAGAAATGCCCTTGCCTTTGTAATCATTCGCCCACAAATATCGAAGCGGAAGACACAAGGATGATTTTAGCAGAGATGTTGTATACAGATTTATAAAAATGACATATTTTACAGCTTATATCACCATCCTTACCAATATTTGTGTGAGTGTAGTTACCAGTTCTCCTTGACTATCATTCATAACCATTATTTGCTGATGGAAATCAAAGGAACATTCAAAGTGCCAATTTTGATCTCGTAAACACTTATTTTGGCATAGATGTCGTACACACTTATGACGGGATCGATGTAACTGCGTAGATGTCGTATACATTTTCAGCCCAAAAGGACGTGCATGTTGACAGTAAAAAGTACATGCATGTTGACAACACTGATTTATTTTTGCAAATAGATCAGAGGCTTAGTGAGGTTATAGGTTAGTACCGTGAAAAAAGTTTAAGCCTTCCAGTAAAAACACAAACACAGATATCGTTACAGATTGTATGACTTCATGCTGAGTATAGACAAAATTGGATTCTTTGGGCCAGCAAGCAAAAGTCATAAATTAAACAGTGGACCTTTTGATAATCAAGGACACTTAATTTGACCACAGTGGCAACACAGTGCCAGTGACATAATAGCATCTTCAACGCTATAACCAAATATATCTCACCTTTCTAAGAAGCAGGGTTACTACTTGCTATTTCATATATCTTCAGCTCTTCATCCTTCAGAACGAAATCATATTCTGAGGTGATGTGACAATAGCTATTGGTTTTCATTACAGGTAGGACCTTAAACTATTATTTTTAAAGAAATTTGTAGACTCTGTTACATATCTGAACTAACATTGCAGTTTTCTGTTTTATGGGTTTTTATTCTACATGCATAATTTTTCTACCTGATGAAGTGATTCTAATGAGTAGAGAATGGAACCTAATTTTAGGAGCTGATGCCACTCTTAGCAACCTCAGATTTCCAGAACTCAGACAAGGGTATAAATACACATGGGTAGAATTTAACATGTATACAGTTTGGCTTATCTGTACTGGCTTTCACATAATGTAATATTATAATAAAATACACACGAAATACACATTCAGGTAAGGGAGGGGGGCAGCTATTATGTATCAGCTTTGCGACTACTAGACTACATGGGATTTACAATGGAAGGAACAATGGAATGGAAGAGGGGGGCACACAATCTAGCCCCGCAGCCTTGGGACTTGGGATAAGTGTCCCACCCACCCCAAATTTTGTTTGACGCTGGGGGGGGGGGGGGCACAAAAGTGTATTGTCCTCCACAACCAGACTACAGAAGATTTAAAATCCAATCATCACACTCACAGCCCTGTCTGTGCCCCCACTGCCACCATTTGTGGGTAATCCGTTTTCACAGTAAGATATCCCAATTATGCATTACTGTATATACTCGGAGAGGGGGGGGGTGCAACTCTGGGTCCAGCACTGGACCGGAAATTATTTTGGGCCTGATCTGGATTTAAACTGTTTGATACGCTGATAATATATGTTTTGAAAAAAATGGCATTTGACAAAAGAGAGTGCAGAATTAACTATGGTGCTAATAATAAATGTCGAAGATTACAATGATTAAACCTGCTCAACTCCAACAAGATCAAAAGAGACCGCCCATCTATCGCGCGCGTGTCAACACTCAGAGTAATCACAGCTAACGATTGATGCAAAGCTACCTGTACAGGCCTGTATAGTTGGGGAAAAAACCCTCATTGCAGAACATACCTCGTCTCTTTAAATTAACAATTGCGGTAATTAAATCATTGACGGATATATTAATCACTGAATCAGGTAAGATTTTGTTTTTGCTTTTGTAGAACAGAATAGAATTTTATTCGAAATTAAGTAGGCTATAAACCCAGGGGTGGGGTGGGGGGTGGTGGTACTCTAATATTCTCATACATACGTACGCTAGGGTGTTTTGGGGGTTCAAAATTTTGAATTTCATTATTTTTTGGGGGGGAGGGGGTCCAGAAAAATCAAATATTTTTGGGGGCATAAAGATTTTGTGGATATTTTTGTGGGTCATCACAAAATTGGACTATATTTAGGGGTAATTTCTATGCATTTTAGGGTCTTTTCTTTAAGTCCATATACTGAATGGGTGGTATTTTTGGGGGTTGGTAAAATTTCAAATATTTTTCTGGGGTGCTTTAAATTTCTGATATTTTTTTGGGTGAACGATAGATGCTGGGCCCGAGCCTACATACGAAACAAAAATGAGAGTACCCCCCCCCTCTGGGTGAGGATATAATTTGTACGTTTATATACCAACCAATTGTTTTTTCCCCTACATTTTTAATCAAAATTGATATGAGTCAGACTAGAGAACACAGTACTCGAACAGCGCAGTCATCGCCTGTTGGCAACGAATGCACAAAATAGTGTACCTGGCGGTTAAAAGGGTAATATTTGTTCATTTTTAAGTGTCCTATTGAACTGCAACCATCACGCGATGACTGCGCTGTTCGAGCAGAGTGACGAACTACAGAGGTACCTTGACAGACTGCAGACATCGGAGGCTAGATGGGATATGAGTCGCTACATGTGATTTCCAACAATGTGGCATTTTGACAAGTGTAGACTCAGACGAGCCTGTGCAGCCTCCTGTTTAGCGTAGAAACTCCAAATGATGTTCAGTCAGTAGCTTAACAGTCATAGAATATTCAAGCGTCAAGCAAATGCTCTGATCAGACTGCACGTATGCGCAGTCTCATCTGAGCCTTTGCTGGTCGCAAATACCACATTTTTGGAAATCTCATTTCACGGCTCATATGGAGTTTAACCACTCCAAGTGCCAGGTTATGAAGGTGACCTCCACAAGGGCAGTATAGACTGTATGCACAGGTGCTGGAGGCTGTTAGCAGCGCAAGATACTTGAGGTGGATATCTCCACCAAACTCAGTTGGAAAGCTAATGTGGACAGAACCACGGTCACTCAGATTTATTAACTAAGTCACCTCAAATTCAAGAAACCGCTTATCATTCCAAACTGGAGTACGCTTCAGCAGTGTGAGACCTCCATACCAAAGATAGAATCCATAAAGTTGAAATGGTTCAAAGACGTGCAGTCTAGTGGACCTTAATTGATTACACCAGGTCAAACAGTGTCACTTCATTGCAGTCTCAGTCGAACTGGCAGACCCTTGAAGGGAGACGATCTGTGGCACGCCTCTGCCTCTTCTATAAATTTGTAAATGGCCTCGTGGCTGTGCTCCTTTCCGACTATATGTAGCCCACACATAGGATCTCAGGGTATTGCCATTGTATGACATTCCGTCAAATTCATACTAGCAAGGACTCCTTCTTTCCACTGGCAATTGTCCAGTCGAATGCCCTTCAAACCAATGTTGCAGCTGCCCCAAGTCCTTAGATCTTCAAGGCAATTTTGGCCTTTCATCTTTATCCAGACTCACTACAATTTATCATCTTTTATTCTTTTTCATAACCCTGACGTTTGGTGCCTGCCAAAAAAGTCGCGAGGGCGTAAGTAGTACCACAAGATAGATAGGCTCTCTAGCGAGTGAGTTAAGCGTCGAAAGATGAACTAATATTCATGACTGGGACTAGAATATCATTTCTCCGTTTTGTCGTTAACATGCACGTCCTTTTGGGCTGAAAATGTATACGACATCTACGCAGTTACATCGATCCCGTCATAAGTGTGTACGACATCTATGCCAAAATAAGTGTTTACGAGATCAAAATTGGCACTTTGAATGTTCCTATGATTTCCATCAGCAAATAATGGTTACGAATGATAGTCAAGGAGAACTGGTAACTTCACTCACACAAATATTGGTAAGAATGGTGATATAAGCTGTAAAATATGTCATTTTTATAAATCTGTATACTACATCTCTGCTAAAATCATCCTTGTGTCTTCCGCTTCGATATTTGTGGGCGAATGATTACAAAGGCAAGGGCATTTCTGGGTGTGACCATTATATATTCTGTTCAAGAATGATGGTAGGCACCGCATGCACTGCTTAGTTTTCACAGATACTGATTTGTATGGTCTTACGAAGGGAAAATCTTACCTTGCAAAACAAAAATGGCGCCGTCCTACGTGTATACGAGATCAATGTTATGACGTAGGTTGTCACCCCTGTGGATCCGAGCATGATGAAACCATGTCGGCTGGTGTTTATCACAAATGTTATCAGCAAAGGCTCAGGGGAGCCTGTGCTTTTGTGCAATCTCGTCGGGTAACTCAAAGTTTTGGAGTTGATGAAGAATCTAGACACATATACGTACTCCCACTAATTAGCTGTGCTTTAAATTTGCGCGTATCAATTTCATTTCTAAGTTTCACCAAAACGCACACGCACAATGCGCAATAAAATAACTATATACATTGTTTATCCGATGGAACTTTTTATCAAACAAAGACGACACTGATGAGCCTAGCGCGGCGTCCTCATGAAATTGTATTATGGGTCTTACACATTAAATGGTTCCTGTGGATCATCACACGTACGCACAGACGCACAAACCAAGATGAAAAGTGATTTAAGCATGCTTCTGCATGAAACGAGCCAGTTCATGAGGTTATGGTACCTCTCGCACATGCAACCAGCGAAGGCTCAGACGAGCCTGCACATCCGCACAGCCTTGTCAGGGGCATAAATACTCACATACAAGGAATGTAGATGAAGGTGCATGTCTAAAGTTTGGCTTACCGCAACAATTGCTTGCTTTCAGATAAGAAAAAAAATGGTCGAAAAAGCCTCTCGTTTACCGTCCGTGTATCTTAGCTTTTTTAACCAATTCCGCGAGAACCTTTTTGTATGCAAACAACAAAGGCGCAGATCAGCCAGCGCACCTGCGCAGTTCTACCAATTATCTCTAGAAAGTATGATAGCTAAACCTGCTACTTGCAAAAAATAAAATTCCTGTCAGACATGCGTGCGCGGATCCAGACAATTCCAACGGAGGGGGGGGGGTCGAATTGCTTCTCGAGGGAGGTTCGTACCAGTTTTTATTCTAGGAAACAAATGGCAACTTATGATTTTCATGGGGAGGTCCGGAACCCCTGCCCCCTCTGTTTCCGCCCATATCAGAGTTTCAAACAGTTTGAATTCACATTTTATTTTTATTTTTTTGCTGGGCCTGGTCATGCTAATTAAATCAGCTGACGCCAAGGGCAAAGACAGTATGATCTATTTAAGATCAAAGAGACCGCGCACATCAATTCCGGCCACGTGTTGTTTTAAAATTTGGGGTCGCACGTGATGATGGCCTTGACGCAAGAAAAATGTACATTACGCATTAAACAGTGGCCCAGGCGTTATGAACAAGTCGAACAGGGTTCATGCGCGGATCCAGAATTTTTGTCAGGCGGGGGGGGGGGTCGAGGCCCGACGGCCAGAAAACAGTCTGGACAATGTTTTTTTTAGTAATCAACTTATTTTACAGTTTACAGAGTGGATCCAACGGTGTAGATAGCAAGTGCGTATTCAGAGGGGGGTCAGGGGGTCCGGACCCCCCTGGAAAATCACAACTTATATGGGTTACTATAGGGTATAAGCAATTTGACCCCTCTGGAAAAAAGTTGGACCCCCCCCCCTGGAAAATGTTGGACCCCCTCTGGAACCTTGAAAAATGATAGTTTTCTTCGAAATTAACCATTTGACTTCACTAAAATAAGCTGAGGACTGAAAAAAAACGTTGTCAGGGCTTTTTTTGTCAGATTGACCCGTACCCCCACCCCCCTCACGGACGAAAATCCTGGATCCGCGCGTGGAAAGCAAGGTATACACGGGATAGCATGGTGTTCAAATAGCAGTGCAAAGACAAGCATGTGCATCCAACCCTGTAAGAGTCAGTCAGCCGCAAATCACGAAAGACAGATTTTCTCATGTAATGGCTTTTCCGAAGATGACAAAGTACGCATTGGTTGCCATTATCATAATCTTAGAATGCTAACAGCCTAACACCGAGCTATATTCTGTCCGAGCTAATTGTAAGGGGGTGTGCGAACAAGCTGAGCATGTTATGTCGCCACAAGGAATACGACGTATGATGAAGACTCGAACCAACCAACCTATGCAGAAATATAGGTGTTCATACAAAGCCTTTAAATGGAGTAAGCATTCGCAAAAACGTAAGTTGTGGGTCTTTTTACAATATGAAGGCGGAGAAATGTATTACTCTGATTCATGAGAGTTCTGCGTTCCAGTTGTTCATATTTCATATTTAGAAGTCGCCATTTTCATTTTCAGTTTTCATTCCAAATCAATGAGTGTACGCGTACGTCTAAGCCGTAGGACTGAATTTACGTACATGTATTGTCTTGTCTACTGGTCTGCTGCATTTTCGAGGGCTCTAAGAAAATAAGAATCTACATCATGACCAAAAGCGAAAGCTGCGATATAAATTGCTCTGTTACGTTGTAGAGCTAGCCGTCGGTAGTGAACAGAAGTTGTATTTTTGTTATGATTCCTCGGACCCAGTGGGTCCGAGTATGATTCCAATCAAGACAATCGTCATAGAACAAGTCCGACGTGACAACTCTTCCGTAAAGCAGGCCTATGTAAAGTTGGCCTGTAACCGGGTATCGGATATCGCCGGGTATATCGCACATTGCATGTGAGTCGGTTGAAACGGCAATCCGGACTTTAATGTTTGGTTGTCACGTTATTTTCAATCTTTCACCATGCTGTTACGAATGTTAGTTTAATTGAAAATACTGATCAGATATTCAGCCTGTATTTAGGCTAAAAGGATAAACAGAAATTCCACCCTCTTTGGCAATTTTCGCATGTTTTTGGTCCCGTTTTTCGATCTCCAGAATTTCATTTTATTGGTATGTACAGTCCCGTTTCTCAGAAAAATATTTTTTATTAGTTCGTACACAGCGAAAAATAATTATTTTTTACTGTACGAACTAATACAAGATTTACCGTATTTCGTTTGAATTTTTTTATAAAAAAATCTTGTTTATATCGATGGTAGTTATCGATCAAACACAATAGTAAGTACTGAATATCCCAGAACCCAAAATAGTATTGCACTTTAATTATGTTTTTACTCCGTATTGCCATAATGTACACTTTTCTAAAATATATGATTCTTTATTTTAACTGGACTGTAGATTTATATGTTACGCTCGTCCTTGGCCTTTCAGATCGCTAATTACTTATCAAATGAACATTGATGAACTGATCAGATATTTCATCTATTGCCCAATAGATTTTTTAGATATATAGGTCTTAACTTAAAGTAGTTGTGTCGGACCGTAGGGTCTGCCACAAAAATGAGCGTCGAAACATAGGTGTAGGGTAAAGTCGGGTAAATTCGGACATCAGGTAAATTCGGACACACGTTTGCAAACAGTTGAAATTCAGATGAGACGGCTCCTGATGAGCCGTCTCATTAGGATTTTCACAGTTTGCTTAATTTAATTTTTATTCAAATAATTGAACTATGAAACAAAGTGGCTGTCCGAATTTAGCTGTCTGTCCGAATATACCCGACTTTACCCTACGGATGTATAATCATCTAAATTTTGAGACGAGTTTTGTAAAAGTTCAGCCATATGAAAGATTACCTGAATTCTGATAGTAATAATAAGAATAGGCGTTAGTTTCTCTCAAATCCAAACAGATGTAAGGATAGACGGTAAGGGCTCCTCCAAATGCGGAATAGGTTGCGTTTGACCTGAAAAAAACACACACACGAAAATAACCTTATAAAAGCTAGCGATCAACAAAAAAAAACTCAGACGAATAATAAATAGGTTATAGACATACCATCCCGTATGAGCTGGGATAATCTCAAACACTCGTGACAGACGTTCGGACATACGGATGACCAAAGCAATATGCGCCATCTACATCGAGAATTTAGATACATAATGAATTTCTAAACGGAACTTGAACGAAAAGACTTATTATATTATCTAATAAGAACTCTCAACATAAAAAAAAATATTTATGTCATGCAAAGCATCATTGGAACCAGTCCATGTGATTTTTTTTATTCAAACAGTATCAGCACAGTTAAGACAAAGACCTAACTGCTTGCACACACTAACTGTAGCAGATAGCATTTTCCGTCGTATACATGTACTACAAAAAATTAAAGGGGTACTTACATCTGAGCCAACGCATGGATTTTCTTTAAACTATGCATATTAAGGGTATATCTTTCAAAAGCTCTTACTTGCATGAATTTTTCCTGTATTTATTAAAACAAAAATGCTTTTTTATCAAGGAGACTGATACCTTTGGCCAAATTGTTGTATGAACAATTTATACATCTCACATAGATCACTTTACGCTCCAACATACAGCTTTTGAGCAATCTGCAGCATGCTTATCAGTCTTTTTAGATTCACTTCCTGGTTTGATACCGTTTGCAATATTGTGACTGGGTGAACTTCAGAGAAAACCATTTACATGAACATAAACTACAATTATCTGACTACAATATTCAGAAATATTGTGTATCAACGAACAATTATAAACATTTCTGTGCCCGTTACATGATATGTCAATTACTTTAGAAATGATTATAACTGGGTACCCTAAGTTATGGTAGTGATATCATACATGACGTCATAAATTAGCAATGGAATTGCATAAAAACTCAAAATACACCATAAATATAAAAGTCATACCCCTGTCAATTAATAAACATAATATTATCAAATTCCAAGCGTGGACAGACTCCCATGTTAATTTCCCATACCTTGTAAGAGCCTCTTTCTAAACTTACTTGACTATGTACTGGGTCCCGTCTATCAAGAGGCAATCAAACTCTGTCGTTGACGTTAAGGGTAGCACTCCAAATTCGTGCATGGTAAACTGTGGAGTGGTGTTTGAGAATGTCAACAAGCCATAGTTACTACTGGTCCAGCTACCAAGAAGAGCGTCTGGAAACTGGCATTGACCAGCTGAAGTATACACACGCGCAAGTTCGTGAGATAATCAAATGGGTCAGTGCACGTGATTTTGATACTGATCGCATTGATCAGCGTGTGGCGAAAGCTTGGCGAGTCTGCGTATATGCGTAATTGCGCAAACTCCCCAAAACCTTCGTTAGTTGTACGCGCAAAGTACGTAGACCAAGTAGATCTCTAGGCACGCTGGAAATGTCAGCTTAGGCGTTTATTTAGAAGTACCAAAATTTCAAAAGTGCTTTTCATATGATTTTACATAAGTAATAAAATCTATAATATATTATTGTTTGTGGCCGTGTTCCTTGGCTCTAACCAGTACTGGCCGGGTGGGTTTATGTTTTTTTTTGTTGTTGTTTTTGTCGAGGAGCACCCGAAGGCTCACCGGCAGTGGGTCTGGTTTTAAAGCATCTCAGAAAACGGGGCCAAGGTTTAAAGTCTCATCCGGCAGACTGATAATTTTTCACTTGACTGCTCATGATTGCCATCCTCAAGTGGATGGCAATTATGTATGCCTAATTTTGCAATCTTTATGGTAGCACCGGCTAAGTAGTGTAGTATGAGATACATGTAGCCCTTTCCATGAACATTACATCTAGGTGTCGCAATACTAAATGACACACCCAGCTCATCGCCATCTCCGTAAGCGGAGATGGCGATGAGCTGGGTGTGTCATTTAAAATAGCTCACCACTTTCGTTTGAAACAGCTACTGAAAATATCGCTTTCAAATGGCTACTGTACTTTCAACCCACTTTAGTTAGGAGCTGAAAGATGGCAATCTTTTTTTACAAGCTTATACTTGTGTTTGTGTACAATTCGTAAAATATATGGCTTGAAACTATAGAGATGATGGTACTCATCGCATACGCGGTATGACATTCATTAGCTATTCAATGGAACAACTGGTATATCTTTTGGTATAAGCCGTCACCTATTTCCCTACAACAAAGACTCTAGTGAGACTGTGCAAATGCTCGTTGTAGTCTAAGGCTTAAAGCCATCGCTATTCGCCTCGTGAAAAAGTACCAAATAGCTCGTCTAAAGAATGGCTCCTAAACAAATAAAAATAATATTAAAGTAAGCAAGCAATCTGCCAATCCTATAAAATTGTCAACGAATTAACAACCAAAGAATCGCTGTCTTAAAGAAAAGACCGATTCTGAAAACTCAATATACAAGTAAGATGACTACGCATGTGCATGTACCTTTGCTAGTAAGCTTATTGTTTCATTGTTTATTTTCTTAATGCTGAACATTGTCAAAAAATATGTGTTGCCCATCAAAGACAAGCGAGTTGTGTACACAGTAAGTCACTGTAAACAAGTGTATCTTTACACCAAATGTCGCGACAACTGAACTGCCATTGATTTTGGTATAATAGTTCATCTGCTTTAATGGCTATGATATGTTAGATTGTATCGTGACGGAGAATAACTACAACAATAACAGGTAGAAATGATTTAACATTTATCACTCAGTCTGGAGAAATGTTGGCCTCAAGTTCTTTAAGTAGGAAGGTAAATGTAAGTTTACACCAACATGAGTGGCAACAATCGGAACTGCCTCTGCCAATTCCGCGAAATTCTCCGATTGTGGCGGACTTTTCCGAATGCACTTTTGGTGTTAACTTACACCTATTCTGTATAGTACATGTACGTTTGCCAGCTTATTGTATCATTGGTTATTTTCGTAATTGTGAGCAAATAAGAAAATATATTAATGTCAATCTGTGTAGAATTGGTTGATTGTGATAGTATGACAGTTGCATGATCCGTGCTAAACTGAGAGCGACATAGTTGTATAGTTTATGACAGTTATTATTTCAAGTTGTGAAATGTGTGAGACACCAAATATGCTTTGCTATGAAATAAAATATCATTTTGGCACTTGAAAATAAGGAAATATCTTACCAGCTTCGTGGATAATCCACGCGAGCAGAAGAACCCTGATCAGCATTACGTCTAGCCCATTTCAAACTGTAATGGCAGACATTTTTAAATCAACAAGGTGCGACACTAATTCCAACCATATAGGTTTATTCCAAAGTGTAGCTGGTTTCTACGACTACAAGGCTCTTTAAGGAAAACCATACCCCTACGTAGGCATAAACCCCGGTTGTCAGCAATCTGATTGAACAATTATAATGAAATAATTAATGTTTAAATGTGATATAATATCTAATGCAACGATGTTACAAACATATGATAATATTTAGCTTTGATTTAATGAAGTTATTAGGTCTTATAGGAATATTTTGGAATATTCATTTTTCAAAAAGATCTTATGTGTACCCCATTGAGCCACTTCATGAGTTACCCTGTCTTCGGGATTTGCGATCAGCCAAAAAACAAAACCATTCGCCTTTGTAACAGCGACTAGCTAAATTCTTGAAATTTTTGATGCACCATGTTTATCCACTTTTCTTTCCAGTCAGCACACAATAAAGACACATATTAGACTGCGGTAATGCGCAGGCTTTTCTATGCATGTGTCATTCCGTACACATCAAATACGGGTTTCTCATGACCAGTCTCAAATTGACCCTGTCATTAGAAAACCGTCTGTCTTTTCTTGGAACTGCGCATGTCCAGTGGGCCTATTTGGCCCGATTAGTATAATTTTTCAGCATCGATGTTTCATGATATGTGCGTACTTAAACTATCAGTTGTTAGTGCATGTAATAGCAAGAGCATGTGGCGGCACATAGGTGAGCATAAAAAATCTTGAGACGCGGTTCAAATGTGAATGTTAGTTGTACATATAAACTATTGTTATAAAAAAATGAAATAGTTGTCTCAAATTACTGTTTTATTCTTTCTAAGTGAAGCGATATAAACGTTTGCTAATAAAGTATCGTAATGGATCCTCAAAGGAATAAAACGGCCTTTATAGAACTAGGATAACAAAGAAAGTCAACACTAATGATATGGGTCAGCAGGTGTGATTTTGGTACAATAAGAACCCATAATGAGTGTGAGGGTAGGATAGAAAAATCCGTCCCGAGGATCGCCGTTTGGCACCACGAGGCTTGCCGAGTGATGACAAACGGTGATCCCGAGGGACGGATTTTTCTATCCTACCCTCACACGAATAATGGATTCTTTTTCTTGCTCACCACTGTTTTTATTTATTTGTTTATTTCAAAATAAATGAGCTTCCAGAAGTCCCTGAAGACGCTTAGATGCAATTTCACATGATGACGTTACTTGACGTCCTGAGTAAGATAGCATGGGTAAAATAAAATTTTCTATCCCAGAGTAAAATCTCAGATATCCTTATCCGGTGTGCAAGAGTTTTAGCGTACGCGAGCACCGAAGGCTTAAATGAGCCTGTGCATACGCATGGTCTCGCAAGATAAGAAAAAAAGTAAAGAAGACAAAGATCAGGAATCGATACAATCTAGTACCACACCTATAAACCTGAGACACCATATGGGAAAGTGACAAAAGCGCAAGGCAACATCACACACGAGAGAATCAAGATGCCAGCTCTTCACCAGACAAAACAGTTTAATAAAGACAAACGTGAAACATAAATAACAAGATGGCTTAAAGTAGAACACGACTTATGTGGGAAAATAACCGGGTGTTTTTTAAGAGTAAGAGTTATCTTTATTTATTGTCTTAAAACGCACAAGTATTGGCGTTCACAAAAACGTACTTCTCGTTTATCAACAAATCTGTATGACCAGGTATAGTTTGACCATCGGGTCCAGTTTGACCCGTCAGTGCGTTCGAACGATTCCTGGTCAGACAACACTGGTCAAATTAGTTGATATTCATGTGTACTCAATGTCAACCATGTCGTCCACGTTTTAGTGAAGTTAAATACATGTGACTCAAATCTATAGTTTAGCCATTGCACGCGGAGAGTTTGAATCATAAACGATTTGCATTATGTATTTGCAGGTTAGTAAATACCTTGATGAGTCTGCACCCACGTGCAGGCTGATCGATGCATATGCTTTCCCATCTATCTCCACATTATACGTCGTTCTAGTATGGGGTGTTTTGCTTTCTCTGTCATTGTTTTCTGGTTTTAATCCAAACCAATATGAGAGCACCCAAAATATATTTTACATGTCTTATTTGAGCGTCTACAAATAAATAACTATGGGCACAAACAATTGAAAATCTCTCAGGAAACAAAATCTGAGGACAAACTCCCCAGAATACGCCCCAGCGAACATGCAGTCTTGAAACATCGCCTGATCAACGTTGATGCGGCGTATGTGCTTATAAGATATGCATGGAAACACGTTGTTGTAAATACTATTTTTTCATGTTTAATTTCTCAAGATAAGAAAGTGCTGTTAGTGTCACCATTCCAAGAGAGTCAGTGGAGACAGGTGCATTCCTTTTTGCTCTTGTAGTCAAACAAGGAAAGTTAATTTTGGCTGTCTGGTTTGTCGTCTTATGGGTATCAGTATTTGTGATGTCTGACCAGAAAATGCTCTGGTTTATTTTCATTTGATCTCTTTGTTTGTTTTGATGCTTTACCTCCCAATCAACAATTTAATTCATGTTGGGACGATTCCTGTCTTCCTGGGTTTGTAAATATGACGTCTTGGGTGTGAGGGCTCCGTTTTGTAGCTTGGATGAAACCCAAAAGTCACCTAATGGGCACTGTGAAATCGCTCGCCAAATGCTAGGGCGTGCCTTTGTTCTATTTTAGCCAGCCAGGGGGGGTGCATGTTTCTTGTCTGTGATTTACTTTGCTTATGTGAGCTGTGAATACTCTAGTATGACCGTATGCATGTTTGTCTAAGAATTCTGAAAAGTACCAAACTCGCGTAAACTTTACCCATTGGCTCAGTGGTAGCGTCAAGAAGACTTTTTTGTGCCCTTTTGTTTATTTGTTTGTTTATTTGTGGTTATCATATGAAGTCGCGTCTGGAAGTAATATAACGGCAAGTAAACCACTTGTGGTTTAAAGATTTTGGTAACGCTATTTAATGACGTTCATAATATGGCGGCAAAATCTAAACGTTTTCACGCAAAACGCGATTTTAAAGTAGTTTTAGGGTCATACTATAAATAGAATCTAACACTCGAGCCCATGTATTATTGAATTTATTAAACTCGTCCCGAAAAAGCGATAAAACTCTCGCCAGGCCTCGCGTTTTTTACCTCGTTTAATAAATTCAATATTGGGATCAAACATGATTTTCTATGCACTAACACAACTGCTGGAATCCGAGGATGGTGTTGAAAGCAAGCCTGAAATGCGAGGGTTTTAACGACCCCTGAGGGGTCTAGCAGATGTAAGTGTTTCAGAGCATGTGTTTTGCATAAAGTCATTTGTCGCTTGAAAACGTTACCAAACAATGGAACAATGTTTTCGAAAAGTTCAATAATGGCGCGCAAAAGCCTGAAGGATTGAAAGGTTTTAAAAACACCTGTTCCAGAGCAAAGACTTACGTCATACTGACACTAAATTATGTAATCTATGCGCTTTACTGTGGATGACGTCAATTTTTGTAACGGACCCTGAAAACGCATCTAAAAAACAATAACATCAACAGCACGTGTTTGCCATTTCATCCTCATATTCAGTTATGGTGGATGCTTTTCGTTATGTTGTGCGGAGCATTCAAAATGGAATGTGCAAGATAGTATCATATTCATCATTTTCTATCATTTCTTAAAGCTGCATAGTCTGTAACTTTTGATCTTCTAATTTTAAAAATAATGTTTTTATTTTTCAAGAACACAGTAAAAATACTCAAATTCAGGTAAACATTTTACCATTTTCGTAAATCTTAACAAGGTATCACTATCAAAACAACTGCATTTATGTTAAAATTCAACGGTCTAGAATTATTGGAGGGACGTAAATAATTACCAACAAGAGAAAAACACACCTATTTGATGAGATAATTCACTTTTCCATGCAGTTTTCAGCTGTACTGAACATTTTTATTGTGAAAACATAGCTTAATACTACTTTTACAAATAATTTAAAAAGAAAAGAAATTTTTTCGAAAAATGTTCATAGTTACAGAGTATGCAGCTTTAATACATAAATAATAACGATGCTCGTATTTTTGTAAATATGTCTAGCATGTACAGCTACAGGGAACTGAACAGGTATAACCTGATTTGAAATCGTTATTGACAACGCTAAAAGATGCAATTGCTGGTGAACTTGATGGCCAAAGCAATCTGGAGTTGAAAACATTCGCTTTCTCTCATACAAAGCCTGCTTGATATGCTGCTCATTTTTTGTTTTCTGGTTCTCCATGCTGTATCATTAAATATGACTCCTGCTTCTTGCTTCATAAACTATGTACCCGCTAGTGGCAACTTTTAACCCTTAATGCGCCAATCACAACAAAAGTCGTCTGCTTTTCTCGTCTGCTGAAGTGTTTAAGAAGCCTCTATGGCAAACAGTGTGGACCCAGAACAGACTGCTTCTAAAGGAGCAGTCTGTTCTGGGTCCATGCTGTTTGCTTCTATACTTAATTCGTCAGTATTTCTAGGCAATTATTTGCAGCAGACGACTTCAGCAGACGACATTTTCAGATGCATTTTTTTCTTGGCGCTTTAAGGGTTAAAAGCCGTCGGCTGGAAACCTATGCAAACAGTTTTTAGCCAGATTAGGTCAAACAAAATGTCGGGTATGGTCTGGATATAAATTGTTTGACACTCAAATTTTATCCCTGTAATAATATTTTGTGGGGAAAAACAGCAGATGACAAAAAAGTGTTCAAAAGCATACAAAATTACCCAGCATTCAGAATTATTAACTCTGAATGCTACATGTAATTCTGTATGCTTGTTAGCACTTTTTTGTCATCTGCGGATTTGTCCCCTAATTACTCTGAATGGTGGGTAATTTTGAGTACTTTTTTGTCATCTGCTGAATAACTCTGCATGCTGGGTAATTTTGTATGCTTTTTGTCATCTGCAGATTTTTATTCATTTTTACAAGTTGTAACAGTGTGTTTAAATGATAATAATGCAGGTGCCACAGAAGGATCACTTGTGGCATAAGGATGTGTATAATTATTACCAAGAGCTGTTCTGGTATATAAGTAATAGTTACACCATAGTTTGTCCGCCTGTTTGTGGAGATGATCTACAAGCTTTAGTCTTGTCTGGCCAAAATTCGTCTCGAGACATTACATTTGTACTGGTTTCCTACTAACACGTTTGAAAAACAAAACAAAACAACGTTGATCGAAAGTAAAGGTGCTATGACTGTGCAAATTCTCCATTAGAAATCTTCGAGATCCTTTAATGCCATTGCAACCATAGTGTTGGGCCGATCTACACAAAAATGTCCAAACTTAGACAAAACTAATCTAGCCACCTATCTATCTATGGACCGACAGACAGACGGAAGGACAGAGAGTACGTATATCAGTCAGGAATAAGCCAGCAGCACGGGCGAGCAGCCAAGGCTCAGACGAACCTGTGCATC
Organism: Loripinus fragilis; assembly: GCA_964019695.1. Classification (NCBI taxonomy): domain Eukaryota; kingdom Metazoa; phylum Mollusca; class Bivalvia; order Lucinida; family Lucinidae; genus Loripinus; species Loripinus fragilis. The sequence goes on along the minus strand of OZ026515.1, from coordinate 68,019,407 downwards.
CATTAACTATCTCTACATTTATAGTTGCTGATTCCTGCTTTACAAGTTGCCAATGATGTTAATATATATAAGCAGTACCCTATCCCGTATGGGGTACTGGTTACCTGTTTTTCAATTACTGAACACCTATAAACCAGGAACCAGCTAATAATGTAGATATGGTGAATGCAGGATTGAAAGTACATTCACTGTTTGTGGATGTGTTACTTCAATAAATTAATTGCCATTGCCATTTCTGACACTGTATAAAATAGATGCTGGTTACATCTGAGAGGGTTCACAATAATTGTGAATTGCCTGTGGGGATTTACAATATTTGTGAATGCTTGGTTTGGATAAGACACAGGTGTTCTGGCCAGGTGTGGTGTTGACATCTGTGATTGACATGTTTATGGTTTTAGAGGAAATTCTGACACCAGTTTGTTTTTGTTTCTCAAACGTCAAATTTATTACAGAATATCAGTTAATCAAATTTGTTAGCCTGTCAATTATGATGGGATGTTTTGACATTTTCGAAAGGTCATAGTTTAGTAAAATTACATGAGCCCAATAAATAGATCATGTCAATTCAGGATTGCGTCATACATTTAGTCATATGACCTTTGGGAAATTGCGCAACTGGCGTGACTATGAGTCACTTTTGTATCTTCTTATTGGTTGATATAAATGGAAGCTTACCTATGTAACGGGCGCTATATAGTAAGCTTGAAATATGATTGGTTAGTGATAATGTCATTAGGTGGCGCTGTGGTCAGCTTCTGTCACGTGACTTCAAGGATAGAAGATGAAACCCAGTGTCAGAGTTTTAGAATTCGTAACTTTGTGTTATAGTTAGTTTTAGAAGTGTTTAAGTTGGGCTTAAAAGAATTTATAAAATTATAAAATTGTGAAAATTGTAGCTGAAATTTATAAGACTTAAAAACTATAAAGGACTTTGAAAACATAACGCGAACTTAGAAGACAAGAATCAACTACCTTACAAATGTAAGATCCGATTTGGTTGTTGAATACTTAATTCTATGATTGTATGCCAAGACCATGGGTTAGTCCGCCTGTAGGTAGATAATCTCCCGTTTAAGTAGACAACCATGGTATACCTATTTTATACCACCTACATCAGTGTAGACCTTACTTATTTCGAGATGTTGGTAAGGGTGGTAGGGTAACACTTTCTCTCATCATTTGTATCCTGTTTTCTTGAATGACACTTTTCAAACAATCTCTGCTACTATTGAAATTCATAACACGCATATGCGTTCAACGTAAGCTGATAACATTTCCAAATAGTTTGGACCCACAGAACGTCGGTCCTGTTTTGGATCCAAACCGTTTGAAACTCTGCTGGTGTTCCTGAAATATTATTTATTAAAAATATTCTGAAGAACAAGAAAATCATGAAAAATTACCCAGCATGCATTGAGCTAGTGTACTTTTTATGTGCACGCGCTTATGTATGCATACACGCGTGTTTTCTTGGGTACCAAGGTTGGTATGTGGTCTAAGATTGTAGAATTTCTCAGTAATTTTCATGTTTTCCCGCAGTTTTGGAATCTCTTCAATGACTTCAGTTGAATGTAGCCCTAGCTGGTCCAGCCTCTTTACCATGCACCTATCACTATCAGTGAGATCATTCTTTTATGAAGCCACAACGTCATGTATTTAGGTAGGAAATATGGAAATTGCTTCTCTTTTCGTGAAATTTTACTAGAGAATGTAATTTCTTTAATGTTTCGAACACATTTAACGTTCGACTTTTGTTTGAAGATGATGCTTGGAAAAATTATATACTGAGAAGTATTGCTCAACAACCATCCCAGTTTTTTGTGCACAGTAAGTAACGTTTCTGCAGCACGTGTGTTCGGCTTTACACTTTGGGGGTCCTTGGCACTTGTTTAACTATTTTCCTGCTGAACCTGGGTTTATCATTTCTTGAAAACACGGTAGATCCTGATCATCTGGTTTTTAATGAAGCCATCTGATCAGGATCCACACTGTTTTCCACTCTGGTTGAAAAGAATATGCTAACAACAGGAATGCTGCAGACAAAACTTTGGGAGGAGTGAAGTACATACAAATATTCAGCATTGGAAGGGTTGATTAAAATCGAGAATGATAGATCACCGTAGTGGCAGTCATTTCACATTTCTAATGGTAATTTTATTTGCTGTTATATCAGAAGCAATGCATTTACATTACAATTCAACAACTGTATATGTACACTTTGTACATAAATATCACATAGAAAGTAAGTAAGGGTGCAAAGATCAGGAAGCCATAAAAATAATCTACAACAACAATAAATTATGGTAGCTAACTATACACTGAAGGTTCAAACCTCAACTCTACCACACACACACAGAAAAGATAGAAGATGTTCTTTCGTATTGATAATATCAGCATCAGATGCAAAACGAGCCAGCATATGAGAGTTTGGCGCACCGCAAATGCGCAAAAGCCTCCTATAAACGTCCATGTGGACACATCTAGTGGGGCTCAAGATCTAAATGTTGGTCTGTATAAGAATCCGCCATGAGTGTGAGGGTGGGATTGATTTATCACCGTTTGGCATCACGAGGCTTGCCGAGTGATGACAAATGGTGATCACGAGGGTGGATTTTTCTATCCCATCGTCACACGAATAATGGATTCTTTTTCTTGCTCACCACTGAATGCCGCATTTTATATTGGATAAACATGAAAAAGTATTAAAGAAAATCCTAAATTCGCTGAGATGCGGCATGGTGACCATTACAATGACGTCACGGATCGATATGCGGCCAGCATGCAGCCGACATGCGGCAGTTCGTTTTTTATCTTTCCCACGGTTGGTAGGGTTTGTGAGATAAATAGAATCCATTATTGGTGTCCAGTGGGGACAGAAAAAGCCCAACCCGAGGGCCCACTGTTCCATTGGGAAACGAGGCTTGCCAAGTTTACCACTGAACGCTGGACCCTAGAGTTGGGATTTTTGTGGAACCACTGGACACCAATGATCAATTCTTTTTCTCATAAACCAAATTTAGAGACCCTATGGTAAGGTACAGTATAATATATGTTGGTGACATTACTGAGGTCCATGTTTACAGTCAATGACGCGCGCTGTACAAATAAACTTGAAACAGCGAATAAACTGCGTATTAAACAATGAACAAATGTTTATTTCATTAAAACGGATTTATAAGAACTAGCTTATCATCCACAGTAACTGGAGTAAGTAATTTTGTTGAGGAAAATGTGTTTCTTGTTTTTACATCGTCAAGTCTGAAGGCTCCCCATCCCAGTGCATTCAGTCACTCATTGCCCAGCACATCAAATATGTCAATAGCAATGCACTCAGCATGTTCAAAGCATTGAATAAATGTTTTACATTTTACTTTATAGCACGTTGAAGGTCGACTTAAACTGCTGAAATTTCACCATTGACATTTTTCCTGACTGTCAACAATTCAACTTTCGTTTTCGAAAGAATACAGTCATGCGCCAAAATATTGCGTGTGGGTTATCTCACATTAGTAACCAGCCGAGTGTGGCTTATCTCGTATTAGTTACCCTTATCTCACATGGGTAGCGATGTGGGACAGATTTTTTCCAACAGCGAGCTAACATAGGGATCACTCGATCTTGTATGCGTTGGTATGTGAGAAAGAATTATCTGACATTGGTAAATCAATGGAAATCCTAATCTCTAGTGTGCGAGAATGTTTTATCTACATCCATACATTGTGTACGTGAGCAGCGAAGGCTCTGGCAGCACAAAGCATACTCGAGCCTTCTTTGCTTGACAGTGCGATAAATTTTAATCTTTTCAATATTATTATTTTCAACTTTAGTAAGAAGAGCATGTATCAATAATGGTTAAATCTCATAATTGATTTAGCCCCTTCTTATTTAAAATGTTTGCTATTCTGAGTGATGCGATATATTCACATCGTATATCTTTAATAGCATATCGGGTAAAGTCTGGTAAATTCGGACATTCGGCTAAAATCGGAAAGCGACCTCGTTTCTTTTATTTTTGAATTATTGGAATAAAAATTAAATTAACTAAGCAAAAAATGAAAATCCTGATGAGACGGCTCGTCTCATCAGGATTTTCACTGTTTGCTAACGTATGTCCGAATTTACGGGCTGTCCGAAGTAACTGTTACCTGACATTACCCTACCATCTGTTTCACTTCAAGATAAATATATTTGTACTTAAACATCTGAGTTGTACAATTGCAACAACAATATAATGACACTCTTGGTTGCGTGGACTATAAATACAGGGATCATACATGTTTCTAGGTTCCAAGGAAGATGCTGAAACAGGAGGCCACTAGGCCAATTGTTCAAACATATTCTGAGAGACCCGACAAGTGTTCATGTGATGAAACATATAAGTTTAAATGTTATTCTTGCATTTTCTTGAATCCAAACTAATTCGAACCAAAACGCCTTTAAAATATTAAAATTTCCAGTTTATAGCATTGCATCATTCTGTAAAATGTGTAACCATCTTGCACAATCCAGCGGCACAATTTCATTTCGTGCATAACGTTTTCGTAAGAAATGGCACTGGCAAAAGGTCGTTCTGGACCTCAATCTTCTCCCATGTTACTTCATGCAGACGAAGCAGTGTAAATGTTAATGGTTAATGAAATAATGGTTGTTGCTTGCAAACCAGCTACATTTTCTAATGAGCTTTGCCATTCCTCCTCAGTAGCCTAATCAATGTTTGTCTTTTGGAGAATCACTGGTTTCAATCGGTGGCATCATAATGGACGATTCTCTTGGAACGGATGGATAAGGTAAATCTTCAAAGTTTTCACTAGATAGTCTCCCTTTGTAATTGTCTCCACTTCCTTCTTCATCTATTGTTCTGAATGTCACTACGCCTCCTGGATCCGTACGGAACGAGCGTGTACTCGGATTTTCATTTGGAATCACTCTTGTGTCATTTCCAGAAATAACCGGCTCTTCACCATTGAATATCACCATTGATTCCTTCCCAGGCGTAAGTTTGTTGAATACTCGCGGTGCTGGGCGCTCACCAGGCTTTTCGTGAAAGTAGTTTCCGATATCTTTTCCTGTATATCCATTTGGAATGCTCCCGTTCATTGATCTGTTAAGAAAGTCTTCACCTCCTGGTGCCCTGTTAAGAACGCTACCATTGGTTGCTTCTAGAGGTTTTCTGGCTGGCATGTAAGTTGGAGAAATTGCATCGACAGTGATATCATCACGGGTGATAGGAGTTGAAGAATTTTCCATCAATTCTAGGTCTTCTATTGTCTCTTCTAAATCAGGGTCTGCGAAAAAGTATACATGTGTAAGTTATTGCATGGTTGTGCGTCTGTATGGGAAGATAATCCACGAGCTTTCGAAGATTGTCTCTCATACAGATGCACAAACCATACAATAACTTTCTTATTGCACCTTCATGCATTTGCACCTTATAGATTGTGAGTTATTTGATGTAAAACATTAGAATATCAATAAAAGGGGCAATGAGATAAATGAGTAATCAGCTACTTGTTGAAATACAAGAAATATTTCTCAAGGAGCAGCAAATCAGATAAACAAACAGGGACGCCAGATCATGTGTGTTAATCAGATTTGAATCTCTATGGAAAAGGGACCATTATTTATTTAATATCTTTGGGAATATGTGATATATCGTATTATTTTGGAGGGAAATTGCCCTTTATTAGATACTCTTTACCAGTATCAGATATCTGATAACTACTTTATATTTCACCTATCCAGGCCATACAATTTATTCTTAAGCCATATTACAGAACAGTATATTTAAATTGCACTTGAATTCACCTGTGTCCTTCTAAATAAATTAATATAGCCCAATCACCTATTTTTTTCCAGCCAGTTCAGTTGCATGCTTTCAATTACTGAATACAGTGGATTCTGGGGCTGCATTGAAACAGTAAGGATGCTTCGTCAGAAGCCAGCTGAACTGGATTTATACCGTTTTCTTAAGAAGATATATCAAAGTTCAACAGGACAACAACTTTATACATATACAATGAGTACTAAATCTTATGAACTGATAAAAACATTGCAAGGAGTAAATATGTCCAATATAATGGTAACTATGGTAGAACAAAAACTGTTGATAATTGCCTCTTACCATCAAATCTCGGTTTTGTGTTTTCTATAATGGGCTTTCCTGCATTGGGGTCTCGGTTACAGTATATACACAAGAATATCACAACAGCAACAAGTATCAGGAATACTACTGCACCAATCACAGCTCCAATGACGACTATAGATGAGTTATCTACTGGAGTTTCAGAGGTGACCACTTCTGGTTCTACCACAGCTATAAAAACAATAAAAATACTGATATGATACAATAATTAAGTAGTCGGCGAATCAGCAAGCAGCAAAGCCTGTGCATACGTGCAGTCTCGCCAGAGCCTTGTCTTCTTGCGTACACAAAGTGTTGATGTAGAGGCTTAAGCCTGTCTGACACAAAACCCGGTTTGGCACATGGTTCCAATACGGTATACTTGGTTATACACGGGTTGACTGGTACGAGTATTGAGCTCCTACCGTGCCTGGGGATGAGTTGGTACGATTTAGACTCAAATGTAGCACGAGTATGTACGAACAAAGCACTGATATGCTCGATCAAGCAAGGTTTGTCAAGGTTTGAACACGATTTTCATACAATTGTTGTACGATTCCAAGTACGGTCTAGTACGGTCTGTTAAGGCTTAGTATGATTAAACACGACTTTTACTCGATTGACTTTACATTTACAGGGTTTACATACAGTCCCATTGACTTTTGTTCTAGTTCGATTCCATACAATTTATATACGATATTGACACGGTTGAGCTCACTCGTGGAGTGAACTTCATGTGCGGTTGTATATACGGTCTCGTACGATCTCACACGGTCTCTCACTGTCTTGTACGATCGCTAATACGATTATACACGGACAAGGAACCCGTGTCAGTTTTTTAAAGTTTTAAAAATCATACACGGCTTTCACTGATACACTGGAATGGCCCGAGTGTAACTCGGATAAGGCCACGGTTGGTTCGGTTGTATGTACGGTTTACACTGATGGCCAACCGTATAGGTCGTGTGTTCTGTGTCAGACAGGCTTTAGAATATCAGCATGGTCGTTTAATGGAGGATTTTGTGCATATCCGATAGGTAACAAAATTTTGTGTGCTGGTCCATATCTTGCAAAAATATATACATGTAAGCCAGAGCATGACATGATCAGTTGAATAATCAATGTACTCAGTGATGGCACAGATCAGTCTGTGCATCAACCCTGTCAGATCAGAATGTACTTCATAAACTGAATGGGTAGCTTAGGACTCATGGTTTCAACATGGGGATATCAAAGAACGAATAGACAGGGTAGATGCTCAGACGGATAGTAGCCATCTTCCAACGTTGCAGACTTAGCAAATATCTTAATTAGATCCCATACAAGAGCCATTCATCATTACTACTGTATCCAATGATGTGCATGAAATATACACAGTATCTGTGTTTTCTTCTTTGAAACTGTGTATATATCTAAAACTTGAATCTCTGCAAAACATGGCATTATGTAAAGCATCAATGTTTTGACAACACTTTATGAAAGAAAAAACATTGTTAATGAGATTACCTGGTTAAAATTAATACATTTACTGCCACATGTGTACACCATGATCTAATAACACAACCTCAATTTTTTTTGTAGAAAAGATTGCTATATATTTTGTTATTCAGTCAACGGTTGTCAGAATTTGCGAAAGTATATTTGCTTGATTGATGATTGAGTATTGTCATAGATGACCCAGTACATGATGCGGGGACCCTGCAAGGATCCTAAGGTGGTGGCCAGAGGGTCTGGATCCCCCTGGAAAATCACAAGACTATTGAGTTCCTTAGCAATACTGCTCTGGATCCCCTGTAAAATCACAAACCTACCAAGCCAGCATACAATGTTGGGCCAGCATCGGCCCGCCAGTAAAATGCCATTAAAACGGCGTTCGTTGGTGGGCCAATGATAGCCCACTTATAGTGGTATTTGAATTCTCACTCTCTCTCCCCTCATCAACTAGAAACAGTGTAAAAGTTGGACCCACTATGACAAAACCTTCTGGATCCGTGTATGAAGTCTGTATTTGTTTACATCACATAAATGTATGTGAAAGTTTGTCTAAAATGAACGCTGACCAGGTTACTACTTGAACTGCAACAAAGATCTAAAACAGTTGAAAAAAGTCTTAGAGCATTGTTTGCACACACACTGAAGCAGGGCGTAGATAAGGGCACAGCTCCAGTCCCACTAGAAAGCTGCAGTTACATGCTTAAAGAATGACTTTTCGCATGTGCTATAAATAACTAATTCTTATGAATTAGCCCATAAACAAGTATTTTAACTAGGGAGAGAAAGTTTTATAAATATAATTTTCCCTTTTGGTCTCTACATTGGTTGTATTTTATGGCAATTAAAAGATCTTCAAGTGAGCAAACACATAAAAAAATCATACTTACGACAAAGAACTGAAACGACAAACCGAAAATAAAAAAGATTAGATAATTGGCAGTGAAGATGAGAACATGTCAAAGTGAATCCAAATACATGTAATTGATTTCCAATTTAGTTAAAAATCCAGGTGCTATAACATAATTTACTGTCAAAATACAAGTGACATCATAAGGGTTTGGTAATGTTACTTAACATTGGCTACTTGCAATATATAATCGATTGAAAAGAGATGAAAAACAAAACATTTTTGCAAAGCTGAATGATCTTAATACCAAAATATTCCTTATGTTCTAACTAGGAAAAGTGCATGCAAGCACTATACTGATGCCAATTTCATTTACGTCATGTAATAATTTAAAGGACAGTTATTAAAAAAGGTCATTAAATACTCGTAGATCCTATTCTCTGAATCAAGTGTGTCCCAAATTTATTTCGAATTAGTGAGTATTTAAAAAAATCGAAGTTCGAATTTTTGAGGTTTTACTGTAATTAACATTTTATTATATACCAAAAGACTGAGCTAGAAATGAGAGTTAGTTTGTAAAAAGTGAAATTTGCCTCTCTTTGCCAGACTGGCAGTTTGAAATAAAAAGAAGATTCATTTTTTGTTAAATATTGCTTTTTCTCACTTGTTAATTGAAATACAGTTCATTCATTACTCGCCACTAATGGAATACATATGTTCCCACTATATTCGATCCATATTCAACAAAACCATTTAAAGTGCCTTCTATGACCTTCTAAAACACCTACTGGGAACATTTTCATGATAACGACTGAATTCAGAAAATTTGCTATCTTAACAGTGTTTGTGTATTAACAACAACGGAATCTTGGGCGAAGTTTGTGGCACCAGTAAAATGCATCTAAGCCCCCCCCCCCACCCTGGTAGCTTAGGCTGCTGTCCGCTCTAAGGCAGAGGTTCTGTTGTTGTTGATTTATTGTTTAATGTGCCTCCCATTGTTTGTGGGGTTACTGTGTTGGTCTTTGTTTTGGTATGCAATACTTTATGTCTTTTCTAGTTTTGCAATTATCTTGACGAGGAAGATAGAGCTGGTTGCTTTTATTTTATTGTCTTTTAAATGTCTGGTTGCTGTAAATGTCCTGTAGCTCTTCCTCACATTGCCATGGGTTGATCTGCAGTTTGTGACTGCAGTATTTCCTGATCATACTAACTTACCTTTTTTCTAAGGCCCCAAATTTCAGAAAAAACAAAAGATACAACTTCATTTTTCTTGGGGTTCAAATGTAGTTTATCAGGGCTTTAAGCACAACAAATTAGAATAATGGCTGTACAATATGATAATCATGTGTATCACTTTATATGCGAAAGGTGCAGACAACTTTCTTAAAATATTATAGTAACAAAACACTGGATTATTTTCTGTACTTAAATTTAAAAGTTTATTATGTATTTACAACTCACACATAATACATAATCAGTGCTACTAAATCAATCTCACATTTATACCTAATATATGAACAATGAAACTGCAGCATACAGATACACAAAATTTTATAACGTACAAAGAATTTTATTGGTTGAAAATTTCATTGGCGTTGCCTATGTGCAAGCTAGCATATGAGATTTTGGTACTTATCACATTGTCGAACAGCAAATGCTTCCACTATCCAGAGTTTAGCTGCTTGCAAACTTTTGGCCTCTAGCTCTCAAAATATCATGTTCTGCCCGATTGATAGTGAAAAGATTATGTACTTGTAACTTTTTTTTGTTTTGAACTTACCAGTTGACGTCAACGTTATTACTGTTGGACTGGCACTTTGGCGATCGTCACATGTTCGCTGCTCAACTGAAACCGTTGTGTTGCCGTCAGTTAAGGTATTGGTCACAGTTATTGTCTACAAAATAATAAGAATTGGTTTAAGGCAATCAAAGTCAAAAGACGCTGCTGCTAAAAGTACTACAATTTTATGACTAATGCCTAAAATTGTGCGTATATCTGTTGACATGGCGACAGAATTAGGCCAGTTTGTAGGTCTGATTTTTTTTCATTTTTTTTAGTATTTTATTGATGAAAAGAAAGTCAAAACTATTTCACAAGGTTTTGTAAACTATAAATGATAAAATTTAGAGCCTAAAGGAATAAAAGGGAAAACAAAATAGCATGCTTTCCCTTAGTTTGATAATATTCTTTACAATATAATCGAAAAAAGGGTTGGTGGTATAAAACATTTCTTTTATTTTTTTTAAAAGGCAACCAAAGTTGCAGGGTTGGCACAAAATTCAAGCTCGGTCGGATAAGAGGAAAGAAACATATTATTTTAGTGTAAGGATACCCTTGAAGTATGGCTTAGGATTCGCAGAAAGCGTTGTTGGAGAACGAGGTTACACCGTCATTTGAGGACACTAAAGAAAAGAACCATGTAAATGTGTTTGTTTGATTTGATGCTAAACGTCGCAGTCAATAATTTATCAGTCATGTTAGGACGTTTCCTGGGTTGAACCCGTACAAAGCAGAGGACATAGTTAAAATGATCTGTACAAATAGCTGAACCTACAGTCAAGGACCAAAAGTAATTCCACAAATTTTCAAAGACTTTAATGCATTTTCATATTTACAAGAATATTCGTATTTTGTGATATCAAAGTAAAAACCAATCACTTTGTTAGTGTTGTAAAGGTAAATAATAGATGCTCGCACCATACAATTTTGATGAAGTTTCGAATTTGCACTTTTCAAATACAACAGTTTAAACTTTTACAAAATTTGAAAATACCACTTTTACATTGACTTCAATGGTAACATTGTCAAAAAAGTGTCTAAAATTCTTGCAAATTGTTAAAATTTCTGCAGCTTTAAATGTGTGAATCAAATTTAATGAACATAAAAATACATGTAGTATTACTTTATTCATTTAACTTTCAAATGACACCAAAAGCATACTGATATGTTGGCTAGCTGTAGCGTAATAAATTTTCAAGAAAATACATTGAAGTCTATGGGATTTCTGACTTTGTGGAATTACAGCAATTTGTCATAAAAGTACTGAAATTAATAATACGCAGTGCAGAAAGAGAGGACTAAACACTGTTTTACCTTTCAATTGCGACATATTTATGACATTTTTCAATTTGGTCCAAATATTCCCTATAGATACATGACTCTTTTTAAATTTTAAGTTGAAATGGCACACTGCAAAGCAAAGAGTAGCTGTTTGACTTACCAAACAAGCGAATGTTTTAGATTCTGTTCCTGATGTGCTTCCAGGGTTGTACAAGATCTGATAGAAAGTGCTTGAGCTCTGTGTGGCCAGAACACAGTACAGGGTACCTTCAGCTATAAGATAAATTGGAATTGAAATACATGCCAGCCAATCACATGAGAGTTATGTACGTATTGCATATGAGCAAAAAGATCCTTAAACTACCGATGCAGATGTATCCAAAGGGACTAGAGGTCTAAACAAAGGAGTTGTCCTGTAAAGGCGTCAAATCTACCTAAAAAGTAAAATTTTTAAACTGACGTTTGCAATAATTTTCGTGATTATGAATGGGCATACATCTAAATTATTCAATAACATATTTTATGATGTTCAAACCGATGGCAAAGGGGATATAAATACAGCTTACTCTAAAAAGTGTATTTTGGTACTAATGGCTGAAAAGTAAGTTATCTTATTAATCTAACAATTGTGTTTTACCATCAAAGAATGTAAAATAGATTTTTAGGGAGATTTCACGCCTTAACAGGACAACTCCTTAGGTCCGATCCCCTTTTCATATCTCTTTGTGTGTTCCAGCAGCAAATGTTCTGATAAGTACCAAAATATTATGTACTGGATTAATTATCATATTTTTATCTTTAACCCAAGGACCCTGTTTCGTTTTAGATCACCTGTGTTTTAGGGTATAATTTTCATTTAGGGTCATCGGTTTAGATCATAAGCTTAATAGTAATAATAATAATAATAATATACCACACTTATATGGCGCCCTTTTCATAAGTGTTCAAAAGCGCTTTACAATACATATCTACGTTCTACAAAAAAAGGCAAAAATATTCTAAGACAGATAAAAATAGCATTTAAGAAAACAGCAATTATGTGCGCAATTATGGCAATAATACATGTAATGTGTCTAAAGTCTTATACTTAAAATACTAAAACATAGCATATCACAGAAGTTACAAAAAATACACAATATGTAGCTAAATTTCAGGTACATTGTAAGTGATTGCAATACTGAGAGTATGTGTCTGGAAGCTGTCTGATTGGAACAGGGGCCTATCTAGGTCGTTCCTGACACAGGCCATCAGTCTGCGGGACACTACAGATTTTAAAACTAACACTGTCTTATCAGGAATAAAAAATAACACTGTCTTATATTATATGTTCTACTTGTCTGAAGAACAATGCCATAGTCTTTTTGAATTATTAACCATGGGACTGGGTAAATAAGTAAGTTTTTAGAGATCTTTTAAAAGAGTCTAATGTTTCACAGTCTCTGATTTTCGCTGGCAATTCGTTCCATAACTTGGGTGCAGCTGAGGCGAAGCATCTATCCCCATATGTCATGGTCCTACTTTTCGGAAGCACCAGCCTAATTGAGCTGCTCTGTGACCTAAGATTTCACCCGGGTTTGTATACTTGGAGTAAGTTTTTAATGTACTCTGGTGCTAGGTTGTGAAGAGCCTTGAAAGTAAGCGTCAATATTTTAAATTGAATTCTTTGTTGTACTGGTAGCCAGTGCAAATTTTTCAGAACGGGGGATATGTGGTCATGTCGAGCTGTTTTTGAAATGAGACGTGCTGCAGTGTTCTGGACAGTTTGTAGCTTTTTAAGTGTTGTCATTGGCACACCATACAACAGCCCATTACAGTAGTCCATTCGTGATGTTACTAAAGAGTTTACGAGCATTTTAGTAGCGTCGCAGTTAAGGAGTTTCCGAATATGTCCAATCTGTCGAATTTGACCGTAGCACGAACGACAAGCTTGTCTCTAATCATTTCTCATCCAGTTGTATGTGTTGTTCTTTCTTTCATATCTGATATATTCAGTTATGAAATTGCCTTGCCTTAATTATTTTATCCCTTAAATATCCCTTAAATATATGTAAGAAATCGGCTCGTATTTGATTAGTCTGGAAAGCACATTACTTTGATTTAATTGATAAAATCTAGATTTTCTTGCAGTGTGCAAGGAAGTCTAAAATCATACTTATGAGAAAGTTCATAACTACGAGGGTCATCCAATAAATAGAGAGAATTTCCTTATAATATAAGAGTTTGTACTACTTTAACATCACAAATATAACTATAAGGTGGCATAACTTGTTGTGTATGCAACAACATCTCTAAATTTTTTACAGAATGTGATGCCACTTGTTGCTTAGCAACGCAAACACATACTTAAAGCTTACCTGGCGGGATGCCTTAAATTAGTTGCCATGGCTACTGGCATGTGCAGATCAGTTCCAAAAAGCATATATTCTTTAAACTACAACATAAGGCAATTACTCTGTAAAATTCATTGACTTCTTATGAAAACTGTCAAATTGACAGGTACATTTAGCATAAAAAGTGACAAAAATGCAAAATTGTGGAACCAGAAATTGGGGTATGGGTCATGAATTTGCCCTTGAATTATTGTTGGTTGGTATATAGGTTTCAAATAACCCTAAAATTTTTAAATATATTCTATATTTTAAAACAGTATCGTTACAAACATGTATTCCATGTGTCCATTGTTGCCTAGCAACAGAAAAATATAGATTTAACAAATAGTTCATTTTTTCACAATTGCCTGGTTACTAGGCAACCAAGACTAACTGGTTTATGTTAATGACCATATTTTATATGAAACATTGAGAACAATTAAACTATAACAGATTTAAGGACAATCTATGTTCAGATAAATGATAATGATTAAATGTCAAACTCTGTTTTTACAGCATTAGGTTTTTGTATGTGGAAAGTCTGGCCAGGCTAGCTTTAGTATCACTTTTTCGTTGCTAGGCAACAAACGATTTCACTTTCCAACAACATTTTGGATATGCTACTGCATGCCTAACAGGTTATGCCATCTAATGATTACATTTGCCATGTTCTAATGGTACAAACTCTTGCATTATAAGGAAATTTTCTCTATCTATTGGATGACCCTCGTAAGTTATTGTCCATGCTAAGATCAGATAGTGAATGAACCATTTAGCTGTGTTTTAACAGCACATAGAATCATGAGAACTAATGATAGCAAAAATTATGGGTCTTACGTCCAGAGAACTAGCTGAATTTGGGTTAATGTCCAGAGGTGATAATTATGCCACTCTTCAGATATGCAGTGTGTTCAAAAAACCAGGCCCAAGGTGGGCACTTGTCCGCAAGCAGCCAATCATTGCGCTTTTAGTTTGAGAATGAACTCAAGTTTTATATTCTCTGGACCGGCTCTTGGTATTAACCATCCTCTCTTTTAATAATTTATGTTAAAACCTACAATAAAAGCTCTTCTTAAATGAAACACAGTAGTGCTGGCTTGCTGTAGCTTTCGACAGAGCTCCATCTTTTATGAAAGAGTATTTGCAAAATTTGTTGCAAGTTCATTTGAGCTATATGAAATACTCTTAGCAAATCAGAGGAAAATATGTAAAGCACAATGTGATTTTGATACATTTTTACATATGCACATAAACGCCTATGCTGATATATCCAGTGGGGCTAGAAGTCTAAATTTTGGTTTGAGTTTTCACCTACATCCATGCTGTGTGTGTGTGTGTGTGAGAGAGAGAGAGAGAGAGAGAGAGAGAGAGAGCAGGGAAGGCTCTTGCGAGTTTTCGCATTTGTGCAGGCTCATCTGAGCCTTCGCTGCTCGACAATACAATAAGTACCAAAACCTTATGTAGGTGCAGAATCTTAGCCAATCAAATCGAAGCAATTTACATGGAAGTAGAATGTTATATTTTTTCATCCAACCAATAACTTATGACATTAGAATAATCAGTCAATCAACAAATCAAACTTCACAATTAAATCATACTTATTGTCTTTAACTTACACGAATATCCAATAGATACTGGTGGATTACAAGTCTGTGTTTGGTACGTGACGGTGACTGTAGATTTATCTGTATCACAGCCGGATCCCCAATCACCTGTGGAGCAATCACTTGTGAGTGAATCACTCATTGCGTGAGTAAATGAGCCAAGAATTGGCTCTGCACACACCTCTTTTGCTTGGGCAGTAGCTGAAGCTGAAATTAAATAGAACAATGGTGACCTCATTGGCGGATCCAGAGGGGGGGGGGACAGGGGGTCCGGACCCCCCCCCCCTTAAAAGTCACAAACGTATAGGGTTTCTTTGCAGTGCTGGTCCGGATCCCCTGAAAAATCACAAAGCTACCAAGCCAGCATTCAATGTTGGGCTATCAACTGCCCGCCAGCAAAATGCAATTTCAATGGCGTTTTGCTGGCGGGCCTATGATGGCCAATGATGGCCAATGATGGCCCAATTAAAGCGGCATTTGGATCCTCTATCCCCCATCAAATAAAAAAAAGAAACGTTATCAAATTTGGACCCCCTCTGGCAAATCTTTCTGGATCCGCGCATGTACCTGCCCCTCAATGACACTATTAACAAAAAATAGATGAGGCCAATTAACACCAAGCATATGTTGGTCTCGTCGCAAGAGGAAATGGTAAAGTTTATGCAAAATTTGGTCAGCAAAACTCAGAGATACAGGAAAATATAACTAATGAAAACGTTGGAATGATAAGACGAAAAGTGACGCATACTCTGCTAGATTTTCTCTCTTTTGTATAAAGACACATTTCACTGCTGATAATTTAGAATTTCATTCTTTTAACCTACACAAGATATAATCTTTCTTGACGCTCTTCCAAATATTTGATTAAATTGATAATATCTTCCAAGTTATTGACTTAACTTTCGTAAGTAGCCGGTGAGTTTGTCAAGCCAAATGGCATCTAACAATACTCATAAAATTCTAACAGGCCTACTGTAAATACTTTTCTCTTTGTAAATTTCTTTCATTTCAACCAAATGATAACCATTTTTCAAATCAATGTCAATTGGTGCTTGCAAACCTTTGAAGACAGGTTTTCTTGCGTCGAAGCCCATATGAAAAAGCTTTAAATAGTGATATCATTCATCAGTCCAAACAAAGTACCTAGCTCTAATTTACCATGAGCCACATCTGAATTGCCTGTGAAAGTGGTCTGATGTTTGGTCTTACCTTTAATCATAACATTATAGGCGGATACGTCCCCGGAGGACTGACACTCTGTATCAGATACAGACAAACTACCTGTGTCCAAACGCTCCGCTGCATAAAGAAAATAATATAGTTAAATTAAGTAATACTAGACAGACTGATCTTTAACCCTTTATGTACTAAAGCTTCTTCCCTCTGGTTTGATCAAATAACTTGGGAGAGAATGAAATTTCCAAACAAAGTTGTATTTTTGCTCTGAAGACCGTTTTTGCCTGAACAAACAGTGCAGACCCTATTGAAATGCTGCATAATGCAGCATTTCATCTTGGTGATCACTGTTTGTCAAAGTCTCATTTACGGGTCACTAGTATACAAAGGGTTAAACCCCACAATGCATCGTCATTTCGCTTGTACAAGTTCTCTTGCACGAAAACATGTTCAAGAAAAAGTGATGAGATGAAGTGTTAACACGAAACAAGAATATAAATGATTGGGAAAACTGCATCATTACATATAACTGACTATTCTTATAGGTCCAGTTATGAGTCAGACCAACACTCCATGAATTCTTGTCTTATAAAAATCAATGCGTACTTGACTGTCGAACTGTCCAAAGCTGAATGCCTTCAATCAGCAAATCTCACGTGCATTCACTGCTAGTGCCGACTGGTGCTTATTTTGATTACTCAGGAGAAATTGATTTTCTTCTAATTCATAAACTCAAACGAAGAAAATTACATTTCTTTTATATTCTTTAGAGATGAAATTCCCAATAATTTAGTTTTCTTTAACTAGAACACTAAATCGTGATGTTATGGGATCTGTCTAGCTGAGAACCACCATAACTCTTGCTGGTCAATTGTGCATTCTTTGCGAAGAATCCTGACCTTTCTATGGATGATGAAAAAGAATTCTCTTATGTATTGAAAGACTAAAGAATCAGTATGTTTTCTTTTGGAATGTCAGTGAATCTCAGCATTATCCACCAAATGTTGATTATATGGCTTTGTTTAAAATGCTGCTGCTAAAAAGTCAATGCACTCCAATTGGCTATTTGATGGCTAGCTGACCTGCTACCCAATTTGATGCAAACTTACACTTACTTTCCTACTATAAAACAATTTGAGGTCAAGATTTCTCCAAGATTCCTACCTGTTATTGTTGTTATAAATTCTGCGGGTCAATACAACATATTATAGCACAGCTAATAAGTTGAAAGGTTACACTAAAACCAGTGACCGCTCAGCTGCCACCGAATATGGGCCTCGAATGGTTTCTGACAAAGCCAGACTCAAACCTGTCTCCTCAGCTACAGAGACTAGCTAGAGAACTGAAATTTCATCTGTAGCAAGTTTAGATGTGGTACTTTCAAAAAAGTGAAAAACAAAGGCGCTGATCAGTCTGCGTGGATGCGCAGGCTGGTCTGCGCCTTTGTTGTTCGCAAACCCTGAAGACAGGTTTCCTCGCCTCGAGGCCGATACAGTGTAAATGTACACTTATTTTCATAGTGTAAGACTGGCGTGCCAACCAAGAGTGACAGTGACGTATTATTTTGTTTACAATTGTTTAGTAAAATATTGACTTGTGCTCACCACTTGAGCTAGCACGAATCGATAGATCACTTGTGTATTTATCCTATCCTACGGATCGGATCAATACACAAGTGATCTATCGATTATAAATCCTTGATAACTTTGTAAACAAAACATGACGTCACTGTCACTCTTGGCTGGCAGGAAAGTACATACCTTTATTCGCTTCATAGTAGTATGAATTATTATTTTGTTTTGTGAGTATTAGGCAGTAATAGGCATAGACTGTGTGACCCAATGATGTATAGCTAGATGTGGATCTGAAAAACAGGAAAAGAAGTTGTTTGTTTTGGTCGACTAATCGATTCCTAATTGATTATTGGAACGATACTATAACGTCTACTGACTACTGAGTAGAACATGTAAATTGCTTAACATGACATTGATATAACATTCATCTTACAATTGAATCATTTGTTTGTTTTGTTGCTATACATCCCACGTCAACAGCTATGGTCGTGGCGGGACAGTCAGTAGACCTGACCACACTTTTTCCTTGGCAAGCTTGAATAAGCAGTTAACCAGTACTTTGTGCACATACTTTCCCTTGTAACTGACAATAACCCTTCTTGAATGATTCCGCGGAAGGGAGGAGAATGACCGTAGAAAATATTTCATGATCAATCTCCACGAAAGTATGGGACCGGGCCGGGATCAAACTCAAGACCCCTGGATCTGCAATCAAACTTGCATCTGTTGCCAGACACGTTACAGACTCAGCTACGTGGCCCGGTACAACAATTGAATCATGATAATTGCATAAAAAAAGTAAGTGAGTATGATCAGGAAATACCATCATCACAAACTGCAGACAAACCCATGACACTCTGAGGAAGATCCACAACAATCACGAGACACCAAGAAGACAAACTAATCAAAGCAACCAGCCCTCTCATAATCCGTGCTACATGCTATTTAAAGTCCTGTTTCAACGAGCACAAACCCATGTGTTAACAAGGCAATTTACGTACTGTTGGTGTACGTGTTCATTGTGTTTATAGCCTTAAATATACTCGTTCCAGTCAACCAATTTTACGTTTGCTTCTCCTTTAATCGCTCTAATATATGATTTCCCCAGAAGGTGGATAGTGACTGAAGGAAGCCTAACATCGTGTTGACTGAAATATTGAAAATATATACTCAGAAGAACAATTAAAGAATATTTAGATTAAATCTCATCTCTAACATTCGATACAATAAAAACTAAACTAGATATACATGAAGTTCACAGTTCCAGATATCAGCAGTCTAAATTGATATTTAATTAAAGCCACATTTTAATGGTTAGAATACAGTACAGTTCCACATGGTTTAACCATCTGTACTGAAAAGTCACAAACATTTAAAAAAGATTAAGACCCATTTTTGTTGTTTGTACTCCATAATGATTGGCTCCGAAATCATTGCTAGCTCTCAGGCAAGAGAATGACACCCAATTTTGTAGTCGTTGTCAATGGTTTACTTCCAATCTGTTGTCATGTCGGATTGGTTATGTCATATCTGCACATTTTTGTTGAAGAAATTTTCGCGTTAAAAGTGCAATGACTGTTAATGGGTGAGAACACTTTCAATGGCTGGAATTAGAAAATAAGCACTGACCAGGTCAAGTTGCAGCAAAAGTATAATATCCTAATTGTTTACTTTTGAACTTTCAGTAAAGAGGATTAACTTGTTTAAGCCCTTCGGTAATTTTCTTACTGATCGTTCCCAGGCGGTGCTTCTTTTTTTATATCTTATTTGTTATTTGTCTTTGTCTTTGCCATAATATCATGACTGTTCCTTGCAGCCTTGTGGTCACCTGTTGGGAAAGGGCTGTCCTCTTGGCTCTCTTGTATGTGATGTTTTCTTGTGTGTTTTTTCACTTTCCCATGCGGTGTCCTGGGTCAGGTGTGGTGCTTGATTGTATCTTTTCCTGACCTTGCCTTCTTTCTTACGTTGAATGTTTGCAAAAATAAAAAGTTTCATTATAGAATTGCCATAAAGTGTAAATAATTGATAACACAAATGACTCATTATATAAAAGTCCCAGAAATGTTACCACACAAATAGCTCAATATATAAAAATCCCAGAAACGTTACTAAAACTTAGTAGAGATAAGATTATCAACACTTGTACAGCCCTGTTGTTAAAAATGACAGTGTGGTAGAGTGTCGAGTTTTCAACCTGGTGGCCTTGGTTGGATCCCCAGCTGGATACAAGGGGATAAACATTTTGCATTTTTTGCTGAATTGAAGAATGGTGATTCTATGAAATAATTTAAATTAATTTCTCAAATAATTATAAAGTAAGAAAGACGGCAACGATAAGGAAACGATACAATCAAGTACCACACCTGTCCCAGGATACCACATGGGAAAGTAACAAAAATACAATAAACATCATCCACAAGAGCTCAGAGGTCAGCCCTTTCCCAGCAGGTGACCACAAGGGCAGCAAAGAACAGACTCGAAAGCATGAGAAACCCAAGTCACAAAGAAACACAAATGATCAACAAAAGAAGTACAACCTTTGAGCGGTCAGTAAAAATAATTTACTGGAGGGCTTTAACCAATCAATTGTTTTTCTGAGTATAGTTCCATATTTGTTTTGCAAATGCTGATGAATATTTCGTTAATTTATACAATAATAGCGATCGAATATGATTTTCCAATGCTAGATTCCTAGGTAGGTATTATAAAACTTAGGCTACGCCCTCGATTTTTACCATTTCTCTCGTGATCTCGCGAAGCTTAATGCATGAAAAAACATGTTTGAATTAGGTAGTGTATCATTTATGAGCCAACACATGAAAGTTTGATATTCAAATGCCCCAAATACATCAAATAGACGAATGTACTAATGTATCTAGCAAAGCAAGAGACCTAAATATATATCTCGCCGAAACAATCACGTGAAATGCACACAACATGAAACCTGTGCAATTTGTACATGTTTCGTTTCTTGTGATTTCATGCGTGTCAAAAATGAATTGGAACAACCACGTTCATTTAAAATATAGTTTTTCAAATATTGGCTAATCTGTGAGAAGCTATTTGTTCATGTTGTATAACTAGTGAAATCAACCATCGACACTGTTGGGCAGGGTTTGTACGTTACCTTAAAATATATGTCATCGAACTGGAGCTGAAACAGTCCCATGATAATAAGTAGGCTGCAGGTTGCGTCGTTGGCGCAAATTCCTTCGCTGCCGTCACAGTAACACCCGACGTCGAAAACGTCATTGTTTCGAAGTTAGTGCTTGTCCATACAGTGTTCTGAAAGTCCGTAGGAAACACACATACACCCTCTAAAAAAGAAGATCATGGCTAGTTCACCTGATTTTTTATTTCTTATATCGCATATAGTGCGTAAAACCATTTTTCATTCTTTTACATTCATGCACGCACAGCTATGTATAGGCCTGGGGCTAAAGGCCTTATATTTTACCATTGCCTTCATCCACATACCTTCTTTGTGAATACGAGCAGCGAGGGCTCTGGCGGTAGCCTACTGTCCAAATGTGCAGTCTCGTCTGAGTGTATCACATAGCGGATATGTGATATGTGATACATGTAAGTACCAAAATAGCATTTGTTATCGAAACTGTTGTACAAAATCAACATATTCAACGTAAAATCACCCTGTCTCTATCTGCCTCTTGTTCAGTGAAGTACGAACATTTAATTAATTTACTCTTGTACATTGTGCGTGTTAATTGTGTTAATTTTAACTGCTTTTAAAAACGTACGTACCCTGATATGCTGCCACATCTGGGTCTTAAGTAGGTAGGTAGGTAGGTAGGTAAGCATAATGGATATTGAGTCATTGACCATATAACACTCAGAGTGGCCAAAACTCTATGGAGTTTGGCGACTCCGACTACAAGGTCTATTTCACTCAGTATTCAAAATACTGACCGCCCCCAACATGGTCAGCCAAATATATTCTTGCCCAGTCGACATCTTATAGCGGGGCCACCATCGGCCTGCCAGCGAAATACATTTTAATGGCGTTTTGCTGGCGGACCTAGGGTGGCCTGATATTTTGTGTGTACTGTGTAAACACTTACCAGCCTGATAAACATGAAGAAGGAATGTTAAGAGACCAACGGCAATAAACATTCTGAAGGTATCTCTATCTTCGCCCATTCTGTTAATTCAACACCTTCCTGCTTTCAGTCATAACATACAAATGGATACTTCCAGTCCGACTATAATTTAGCATATATTCCACTGGACACGCACCGTTGTATCAATGCCATACATGTATCATTGTCTTATAACGTTGTGTGGCATGACTTAGAATTATTTCGACGTTGCTTAAATAGAATAAGTCTGTATGCATCGCATCGTGTGTGCGTTTTCAAATTTTGCCTCCAATTTAGACATGAGCATTTGAGAACGGAATGTTTAAAAAGACACAGTCACTCATTAGCCAGATGAAGAAAAACACGATTTTTCACATTATTTCTTCGTTGGAAGCCATTTTAGGTTAAGATTTACTTTTTAAATGATTTCTGAGCCAGGGCATGTGAAAAAATATCCAATACTATATCCCAGACAAGCATGTGGGTTTTGGTTTGCGCATACATGATCAGAATGACTCAAGTTTGTGGTTGGTTATGGCTGAATTAATGAAATCTCAGAATGTATCTGCAAAATGAACCAAATTAGGAACCAAATAAGGCGATGGTGATATGATCGATAGCTGTAAGCAAATACACGAAACTACATTTTCCCTTAGCAAGGCCTATGGGGAAAACAATAGAACCCAAGTCTCGCTTAATTTACTAACAAACTTGTTTTTGTGACACGACGTAATTTGAGATGAATAAGTACAGCCCAAGAAAACGCCCTTCTCACTCCCTTATAAACATCCCTTACAAACATGAGCAACAAAAAGAGAGTCTGGTCATTATTGTGTTTATTAACATACCATTATCAATATAGAGATTAGCTAATATTCCGACCAAAATTGATACGTTGGTGCGTATGCGATGATTAGAACTCTTATTCAACACTTCGCGATAATTTAACGGGACAACACATGAGATTTTAGCACTTATCGCATTGGTGAGCAGCGAATGCTCAGACGAGTATGTGCATGTTCATATAATTTATATATGTGAAAAATGAAGACGCAGGCTAAAAACTAAGTTTCTGGCCCCACTAGATAGCTGTGCAATTATGTTTAAAGAATGACAGTATGCGTATCTGATAGGTACCATTATCTCAAGTGCTGGGCGAGTTGACTAATTCATTGACGAAACACGAACCGTGGTTCATGGTTACCAATAAACTACAACTTGACGTTGTGTTTATAAAACACTTTGCCCCCAACCATACGCCTGTCTGTTAATTGGTGTTCTTCTGTAAATACGAGGGGGGTTCAATATGTAATGAAAACCCATTCATAACTCCATCCACAAACGCGTTAGGATTTTATGCCATATGCCAAACGAAAGATCAACGTGTCGCCGTTATAATGGTGCATGAAACATTATTTTATCATTCCAAATTTAATAAGTTACAGATTTTTAAAAAGTACACTAATATACAGTGCCTATATTTTCCTCCGAATTGTAAAGACTGATTATAACAAAGATAGAAAGGGATGCTGTATTTTCTAAAACAAACATTTAACATGCATGAATTACATATCCATAGTTTTCTGACTCATTTCCCTTTTATCTGCTATAACGATACAAACTATTGGCCGGTACCGATTTCCCGTGCAAACGGTTTTATTACGTTACCCCCTCTTACGTTGACGTCGTTTAAAGCAATAGACGTAACACCAAAATATGCACGGTTCTTGAAAATCGGAAATGTGGCTTTGTACCAGGAAAGGACAATTTTGATTATATCGAAGTTTCAATACACATAGTGCATAGGCAGCAGACCAGTTAAACTAAAACCAATATCTAGGGGTATCTTATCTGAGTGGTATACCAGTTTCGTTTCCTATAAGTTTATTTTCTGAAATTAGCCAGCCAGATTATGTACATGTAAATACGTGTAATAATGTCCAAATAATGCATCCGAATGCAAACATCGATGAAATGCGGTATTTTGTATGATCCATTTCAGTGTAAGCCATGGATGGCATTCTTTTCTTATTTCAAATGGCGTACTTGGGGGTACTTTATGAGTGAGATTAAATATGGAAATGTTAAAATCGGCTGTATTTCTTGCAAATGAACATCAAAGCGACCAGAAAAATGTTACAAATGATTTTCGAATAAATTTTCGCTACGTATTTGTTCATGCAAAATCGACTACGTCAATGGAATGCCAGAAAATGTAGGATCTAGGAGGATTTTAACCATAATGGCAGCCTCAGTATTTCATAGAATGTAAAGCAATATCAAAATAAATTGCAGGTATAAATCACCAATATATGGATATTTACCACACGTAGAAGCAGACTGAAACATCCATAATTCAAGTAGTTATGTGCTTTTGAAAACAATATTTTATTTTATATCACAGTGTACTTCAGGACCCTATCTTGAAAGTGGCTTGTGTAAACTAGATAAGGAGCTGGACAACTGCAATTTTACTATTATTTAGCCAAGAAACAGACCTTTGATAAGTGTTATTATAAAGTGTGTAAATATAAAACTTTGGTATATACTGGGCTGTTTTCATTACATATTGAACTTCCCTCGTAAGTGCAATAATACAGCGAACGCTTGTCGCAATTGAAATTCCATGACAAGTTGACCAAGTTTCAAGACTGTATAGCTTCACTAAATTAACATAGCATCTTACTGAACCTGTATGCGTAACGGTCAGAATAATTCATGGACAAAAGGGCGGAAGGTAGGACGGACGGACAGACGAAAGGACGGACGGGACCGACTACAATATATCCGACTTTTTTCCAAAAGACCTACCAGATATGATGAGATTGTCGATATTCATAGGTTGATCAAGTTCCTATTACCTGGAACGATAGATCAGACCATCCTAAATGAGAACCTACCATAAAATTGGCGTTGCTCCCATTACGCAGTTACGAACGTGCGTATTAAAAATGGTAGCATTCAAGGGAGGTCACTATTGTGGTATAAGTAATTTTCCATGCCATAAGAAACTGCTCTTAAAGGAAAGAATTCGCTCCCTCTGGGAGCAAATTCTTTCCTTTAAGAGAAGTTCCCGTTATGAAAAGGGACGCAATTGAAGATAATCACTGATTGATCCAGTAGTCTCCCTTTGATGTGCGTACTTTTAAGCGTTCTGTCTACACTAATGTATAAATGAGATGTTTCTTATATGTTTCCACAGCAAATGCATGGCTTGACACTTAATATGTTACCAGAACAACCAGTTAAATTTTTTTAATAAGAATATATATTTTTAAAATCATTAATCTACCATTTACGAGATTCTCCTAATAAATATGTACAATCAATGATGAAAAACTTTTTAATACCCAATACATCTCTCAGGGTGTGTGTGTGTGTGTGTGCTCTGATATTTAGGCTTGGTCTATTTTTGGGGGTTCAAATTTTTGAAATTTCAATATTTTGGGGGTTTTCATAAAATGAATATTTTTGGGGGTATGAAGATTTTGTGAATATTTTTTGGGGAGGGGGGGGTGGGCTGGGGAGGGCAGGGTCATCACAAACTGGACCATTTCTATGCATTTTATGGTCTTTTCTTAAGGTCAATGTACCAAAAGGGGATTTTCTTTTTGGTTGCTAAAATTTAAATCTTTTATTGGATATGTCTGATATTTCTGATATTTTTTTTTTTTGGTAAACAGTAGATACTGGGCCCAAGCCTACGTATCAAGAAAAAAGAGAGTACCACCCCACCCCCACCCCCTAGACATTTCTAAATGAGAACCTTCCATCGATGATGAGACGCGTCTACTTATGGTATCCATAATCAATGGTCTCAAGTTCAATACTTCTATTTTATGTACCCACACCGTCCAGTTTGCCTATTCTACTATGAATGTCCTTGAATATGATGAGACGCTTCTAATAAGTTCATACAACCTGTGGTTAAAAACTTACTGTTTTGTACCTACAACGTTCAGTCAGGTAATATTTTTTAGGGTAACATGCCATCTATTTTATAAAACGCTTCTTATAGGCGGTATATCACTTATTTATTATATAAACCACAATAACTAATTAGAAAGTCAGTTCTAAACGAGAACCTATACATCTATATGATAAGACTATTCTAATAAGTATCCACAATCAATGTTTCACCACTTCCTATTACGTACACACAATGTCCAATAGGCAATTCAGGACGAGAATTCTGTATTAGTATTTAAAGAGCATAGATCCCATAATGGCCATGTTCCTAAATGAGTTAGGGTCCCGTACCCAGGGCGCGCGTGCGCGCGCGCGCGCGCGTGTGTGTGTGTGTGGGGGGGGGGGGTGGTACTCTCAATTTTTCTTGATACGTAGGCATATACTGTCTACTCCAAAAAAATCAGGAATACCATGCATACCTCAAAAATATTTGAAATTTAGCAACCCCAATAATATATTCCAACTCTGCACCTTGAACTAAAAGAAAAAGCCCAAACATATATATAACTGACCCCCCCCCCCCCCACCCAAAAAAAAAAAAAATAAAAAAATAAAAAATAGTCCAGTTTTGTGGTAACCCCCAAAACATATCCACAATTTCATCATAGAGGCCCCCAGGGGGGTCTGTGCTCCCTTGATCCCAGAAAATAATGCATTGATCTCCACGTCCCCCTGCAAATAATGTCCTCATCTCCCTAAAAGTATTTGCCTTCGCTCCCCAAATCCCTAAAATTAGTTCAGCGTTTTCCCAAATCCCCAAAAATGTAAGCCAATTCTGCCTAAAATGTATTTATCTTTCCGTAGAATTAAAACCACATACTTAAAAACTATGAAGCCATATAAGAGCGCATGACTGGATGATCACTTAATATTTTGTCTTATACATGTAAAGACAGGTCTTTGCCATGGAATAAATGACATATAAAAGCCATGGAATGCACGACATATAATTAATTTCAATCAAAGTATGAGGCCATCCTTAAAATTGTGTTGCAGTACCTGGTAGAGTAGGCTTGGAGGTTTAGAGACATACCATTCGTTTTTCTTTTTGGGAACAGGGGCTTCAACAGCTTAAACTAGATTTTTCTAGACACTTCAGTGAAATCATTTAACTATAAAAAGTCTTTTTCACAGTTGTTCATTAGTGCCTATACGCTTATTTAACTTCAGTGTAATCAAGTAAGTATATATTTGATAAGCATTCTGCAAAAACTCCTTTAAAAAGGGCTAATTGCCTGAACAGATAATAAAATAGCAGGTGTGTAGGTGGCCCTGTAACATTTGTGTAGTTACACTTTTGCTAGGGGGTCCGGGGGCATGGTCCCCAGATTTTTTTTTACAAAAATGGTGCGATCTGGTGCAATCTGCGGCGTCACAAAGTATGTTATTACCAATCTAAAAATCGTCAGTTTTAAGGGAAAAAAATCATCCCCAAAACTTAAATGGCATAATTCTCTCTCAGATCAATATAGATGACAAGTGCTTGTGATCTAGGCTGACTGTATTGAACGGGCACTTGTCATCATAAACACATTTAGTTGAAAAAATTATTGCTATATTTTGGTACCAATTTGTTTTTCCAAACAACAAATGGTCTTGATATCGTTAATATTACATGCTTTGAAGTAAATATAAAACAAAAAAGTTTTATTCAGCATGAATTCATTTAGTACTAGTTTGTTTTAATAATGCACCCTGATAGGAGACAAAGCATACATTTTGCCTGCCTGGTATTAAAGTACAACTGGCAGTGTTTACAGTCCAGCCTTTTGAAGTTTGTGTTTTTGATTTCCAAACTTGACTATATTCCTTTAAATGAGATGGTCCTTAAACCTTTGTTTTACAACTCTGCTTACCATTGATTTTAGCAGGACAGTTATCAATTTCTGGAGGATACTTAAAGGCTTTAAATACTTAAAGTAAGGCTGCGAAGGGGGAAAATTGTGATTAGGATAAATAACCATCCTTCAATGTCCACAGCATTAAGCCCTGGGCATTAAGCAACTAACCAAATAGACAAATATGCATGGTTTGGCTGTCTTTGGTCGTAATGTTGCAATTTCATCTATATGCAATGTGCATATATATTGTTTTGTGCAAACATTATGGTACCTGATCACTGCTACTTTATGGTAATTTGGGAACAGTCTTATATTTTGTTAAAAAACGTTAACGTAAACCCCATATCATTGCATCAGTGAGACAGTTCTTAAAATCAACAACAAACCTTTCTCTAGGAAAGAATTAACCTTGTTTAAACGTTGTCCGCCCTCACAGCTGCTGAAACATTTTCTAATTCTATATTGCAAACAATATGGACTCATAAAAGGCTTCCAAGATAAAAGTTATTGACCATAGAACCTGTCCCCCACCTTCTTGGGGGATTTTTGTCACTGTGATTTTTTGATACTACAATATATATGGCATAGAATGAGGTAAGTTAGCACTCAAAGAAAATTCACATTATTATGTAACATCAAACTTATATATGTAACCAAAAATATTCAATATGCAAATGTTAAGGTACTCTTAAGCATAGTTACATAATTTTTAAGCTTGTACGTGCCCTGTGTATTGCAGGATGGCTTTTAAAAGCGTTTTGATCAAGCAGAAGTATGTTGCTTACATTATTTCATGTTACATACGTTATATTTTTAAACTACACTATACAAATTATTGATTTCTTTTTTAATATCTTTATTTGATAACTTTTGATGCATATTTTAGTTCACAATACCATGCCCCTTACAGGCATTTTGCTGTCAAATGCAAAACTGCAAACAGTTAGATTCATTCACAGGATTATAAGAGTTATAAGCTGCTTAGTATGGTGACCCTACATAGAATGTTTTATAAGGTAAATAGCTTTTCACTGAAATTGAGCACACATTCCTATATGTAAGCCTTTAGACACTTTAGATAATATGAGCATTCTATTAATAAAGAATAGTGTGAGGCGATATGTTAAAACATTTTCTGGTGTATATTCAGTGGTCTAGATAAGGATTTGGACCAATGGGTATTTCACCCCCTACTTTTTAATTAAAGGAGTATTTTACTCCATATTTAAACTATCAAATTGCAGAAAACGCAAAGCCTTGTAAAAAGACCGAATATTTGCTTAACATATTTTAAAGAACAGTTGCTTGTATCAAATACATGTTGGGTTTTTAGGAAAACTTCCATGATTTATACAATTGGTGTACATTAATTAGATTATTCTTACTAAGATAAAGATTTTACCACATAAATTGAATATCAGCAATGACACCTCAAACTACAAAGGGTAATTTTACCCTTCGATTTAATTTTCAATGCTGAATTCCAAAAAATCAATGCTTTAATACCCTTTAGCCCCTCTTAACTTGAGCCCTGTATATTACTTAAATACATTCTATTAAATGCCTAGTACTTGCTTTAAATTATACATCATGAGTTGTTTAGATTTTTTTAAATCTATTTTTTGCACCAAATATATATAGCTACTGGCTTGTCAAAATAGAACTTTATATTAATCATGAAAAGTCATTATCAATCCACATTAATCTTTGTGAAACAGAATGTTTTTTTAACTCTTTTAAAAAAGCAACACAATTTTATTGGCTTGATCAAAGTCATTAGATTTTAAATTCATAATAAAGTGGATATGCTAGAATTCAAATAACGCTGAATAAAGACTGCTCCCATGTTCTGTCAATTTTTAAGGTAACATATATAGTGATATAAACATATGATATGGTCCTATGTTTGTCCAAAATGTCATAAAGAATAAAATTTTAGCGTTAAATGCTAAGATACGTTGAATTAAGATTGCTGTAATATTTATTTGAATTGATTGAATAAGTTAAGGTTTAATATCCCAGTAAACAAAATTTAAGTCATGTCAGGGCTCCTCACAGAGGAATGGAGAAGGAACAGAAGAATATGATAGACTAAATGGCCCCACAAAAAAATAAGTTGTCTCATTTGAAACAAATCTCATCCTGCCAACATGCAAAATACGATGGGCCATCTCTCTCTGAAAGCTGTGGCAGAGATAGCGCCTCTCTTTACCCATAAAACTGTAAAAATAGGTGTCTTCATTAAATACAATTATACTGCAAGTCATTTGCGTTCAATTAAAAACTACATGTAAGAATAAGAACTAATTTGATATCACTTTAGAATTCCTATATTTTAAGGTAACATAGTGAACTGATATTGCAGGGTATCTGCTGAATAGATATCATATATTTTTGTGGATTATATAAAGAGTTTGTTGAAGACCATAATTGACAAAGCCTTGGAGGTCTTTTGACAGCCATTGGTCTAGTGATATCACTGTACTAAATATTAATAAATTTGAAGTTAAGCAACGTATCTAACAGTACTATTATTGATGAAGATTGTTTTGCTGCATACTGTTACTGTTGGATGAACTTATTTTAGAGCGTTCAATGCGTTCTAGAGAGCATGATTATTAATAAGGATTAGATCTGACTTTTATTTGCACAATAGGATTTGAGACTATTATAGGATAACAGAGTTAAGATGGCTGTAACACAGTAAACCCAAAACTGCCAGAAACTAAGCATGAGCCATTTTGCATCTTATATTCTTATATACATTTGATGCAGTTTTAGAAAATCATAGTGTACAAAATATCCCCTCAATGGGGGAGGGTTTCTATTAGCATATTTTTATGTTACATACGTTACTATTTGCATTATGGTTCAAGATAAGCATGCTACTCAAGTATAATATACTGCCAGTAATCACTCTATTAACATGGCTGCTGAATGTGTGTGTGTGTGTGTGTGTGTGTGTGTGTGTGTGTGTGTGTGTGTGTGTGTGTGTGTGTGTGTGTGTGTGTGTGTGTGTGTGTGTGTGTGTGTGTGTGTGTGTGTGTGTGTGTGTGTGTGTGTGTGTGTGTGTGTGTGTGTGTGTGTTATTAAACCTCGTAACTTTATTCTATGCTTTTTAGCAAAAACATGTCTTTGCTATCATTGAAAATTTATGAAGTGATAGCTATTTTCAAATGCCTCAACACTCTAAAAGGTAGGGCGTTGGTATTTGCAGTTTTGGTTAGATTACTTGATGTCTTTGTAGCACCATCAAAAACTATACCCAGTAAACAGTAAACAGTAATACACATTTCAGTAGATTCAACAGGCATAAAATATTTCCCAGAAATAGGGTAGTAATGCAAAATGTAACATTAATACATACGTAATGGTAAGTGACAATATAACATGACACTTATCAGAGGGTAACATTTTTTTTAAAATGTAAGACATTGGGCTTCATGAAAATCAGAGTCAGCAAAATTCCCCCTATGTGTGTGGTAGGGTGGGGGGAAGGGGTTGGAGCAGACCCATATCTATCCAGTGGCCTATAAGTCTGGATTTCATTAAGGATCCTGCTTCATATTAATTTTAAAATGAATGAAATATGGGTCAGCTTGTGACCTTTTGGAATGAGATTTAAGTTGCTCATTAAGGATCAATGTTTGGTTTCATATGATCAAACGTAGCCTTTAGTGTAGGTGAATATATGCAGGAGTCGATAAAAGCAGACAGCACTTTAGAAAAAACGTTTTTTGACAGGTAAAGGTGAAATATTGTCACTGGTAAGCATAAAATGAGAAAAATTATATACTCCTCAGTATACAAGTGAACTTTCAGTAAAGTCGCAGTTGTCATGTACAATCCGTAAGCGAACGACACCAAGTGACTGAACGGTTTCATGCTCCCACGTGAGTCATGTTTTGGTCATTTGCCTTGTTCTGGTTTTGTTTTGACAAAAAATATTAGTGTTTTCTTATAAAGTACTAATATTAGAAGAGTAAAACTCCTAATGACAGTGAATTTGCGTTTTTATGCACGTTTGTTTCATGTTTGAAAATTCGAAAATCAATCGCCCGTTGTTGATAAACAAGTGATTAGAATTCAAATCCACTGAACATGGCCAATGGAATAGGATTTCAATCCAGGCAGAAAGTAACTCACAAATATAACTACCCTACTATACCCAAAACACGCATATGCCGTTTTTTTCGTGTTAAAAAAGAAGTTTGTTTATTGTGTAAATGAATAATCAATACCGCAAGTGACCAACCGTCCAATGTACAACATTGCAAGTGCCGTTACTTGTCGTACACTCGCAGCTGTCTGGTCACTTCCGTTCCCTGGGTGTGGATGAGCATGTTAATATGAAAATAAATATATTTAGAATTTACAAGGAGAAGAAATTTTTTAAAAAATCAAACAAAACGGAGGTTTTTCCTTATTTTTTCGCTTTTTGGCAAGGCTCCCTAAATCCCCAAAATTATGAGCTTGCTCCCTAGCTCCCCTAAAATAATTACTAGTGCTCCCCAGCTCCCTGAAAATAAGTAGCCATTCTCCCCAGATCCACAAAACCCCTGGGGGCCCCATCATACACACAAAAATATTCATTATTCTGAGCCCCCCCCCCCCCCCCCCCACAAAAAAAAAAAAAAAAAAAAAAAGATTTTTTTTTGAAATTAGAAAAATTCGAATCCAGAAAAACGGTCTGATTCTACGTAGTAAACAGCCCCGGGGTCCCGTACACCCCAAGAAAAAAATGTATCATGTATCCCACCTACCCTGCCTTACCCTACCCTACATATCATGTATTTATCTACCCTTGCGGTTGTTTCAAATTACATATGGTTTTGATAGTTGCGTTTCGGTCTAGGAATCGTAAATTACATCATACAAAGGCTTGAAATTGCATTTGAACATTGATAAGCATCTTTTTGACTCTGATCATCGAACTTTGGTCGGCCAACATGGAACTGTCCCAGTGGCTAATCGTCGGCAGTCTTTTGATTTTACCACTGTTATACGAGCTAAGCAGCACATTTAGATACCATGCCAAGTTTATGATGTTTTATCTCTCTTTTCTGATCACTGCCTCGATAGTTTTAACTTACGCGATCTTCCGCCCATTCGATGTCAGAAATCATTGGTTTGTTTACATTTTTTAATTTAATTTTTAAGTTTTTTCATCACAGTCTTAGAAGGAAGTGTCTTCGGATATAATGTCATATCCCTAGAATGGTGCATTTCCCTAGAACCGCCTCGATAGCTCAATTGGTAGAGTGTCCGCTTTCGGAGTGGGAGGTTGCGGGTTCGAATATGGGCCAAAGGTGTAAATGTCACAGATTGCTTGTGAGATAATTAAATGTTGTCTGTTTTATTATAGGGTCGGTTGGCAAAAGAAAGCGCAGTGACTCAGTGGTAGAGTGCTTGATTCAAGACCAAGGGGTTGCAGGTTCGAGCCTCACCAGCTTCATTGTGTTGTGTCCTTGAGCACGACACATTAATCCGTACTTAGTACCCATCCCAACATAACTGAAAAATTGTTGACTGGGACGTTAAGAATCCAAACAAACAGTTATTTAAGGTGCCACCTAGCGCTGCATGTTGGAGGTACTAGCTTCAGTCTTTATTGTTGTAAGATGCCAACTTTCAGCTAAAATATTTCGGTAATAAAAATTTTCTCATACAAACCAAATAAAAGACTTACAGAAAAGGTTGTTTTTCTTCAGCAGAATTCCATTGTGATTTTTTGTCAATCAAAATTTTCGAAAAATGATTAATTCATGATGATAAAAAGCAAGGAGATCCAAGTTAATCACCTTACAGTAGATTCAATATCGCTGCTGCGACATCAGCCCGTCTGAATAAATAATCCACTTTAAATAAGCAGGGATTATTTTCAGGCAAGCCGTTGAGAGAAATGCTCATTTTCTGCCAAAAATCTCATTGAAATTGGCTAAATGGGGGAAATTCCCATTGCAAAATATGGTTTAGCTAAGGATTTTGCGAAGATTTCTCTCTGAAAATTCATAATCTATCGTCAGTTTTGGATGAATAAGATATTTTCTCTTGTGTTATTCTGAGCCAATTATCCCAGTCAAATAAGACTTCTTTATTTGATTTTCTCACCTACATGTAGTTCAATACCTCTTTCACGGTTTCTACCTGAGTACCTCCATATTGGATACAGGTCAATATAAATTTTGGAAGTGCCCACAGGTGCAGTATCATTCTCCTAGAACTCAGGTCTACTAGGGATTGGGTACTATACCTCTGTACCTTGGCTAATGGCTATCCACCCCTCCCAGTTCAAATAAAATTAATATCGTAGAAACATTCAGGTCCTAACCCCATATCATACTATTTCTTATGATAAGATACTATGATTGACACTGACAAAGGGTCCCTGACGGCTAGTACCAAGTATCAAAGGACTGGTCACTGACGGAAATACAAATTTATGTTTTCAAGGCTTTGTTTTAGCGCTATTTCAAAGTACTACAGCCAATAAAATTGATCCTGAACATATCCGAGATTATGCAAAATTATTCTCGGTATGCAAAGTTGAAATTTTACAAGTCAAAGTTAATAAAATAGAAGTTTTATCGTCTTTTTATGTTGATTTCTGACGATTTTCGGCTAAAAGTGCCTAAAATAGCTAAAAG
This sequence comes from Loripinus fragilis, assembly GCA_964019695.1. Taxonomy (NCBI): domain Eukaryota; kingdom Metazoa; phylum Mollusca; class Bivalvia; order Lucinida; family Lucinidae; genus Loripinus; species Loripinus fragilis. The sequence continues at coordinate 67,984,604 of OZ026515.1, read as the reverse complement.
GGTACCTTGGTTTCTTGCTGATGTTCATATTCAATAAATATAACCATGCAGTCTTAAAGATGCTATATTAAACCAATGCTTTTTTGAAGAAAAATCACAGGCTTACAGAGAAATAATGGAAATATGATTATAAAATCTTCAACATACGTCAGTTTTTGTCAAAACTCGCTGCTCAGCCTGGACAACGTATTTCCAATATACATTTACCTGTATGGCAGTTACCAGTCCATGTATACTGGGTCCGAGCTGACGGGGAAGGCCACACAAACTACACAACAGGACTTAATTTAAGAGTTAAGAGTGCATAAAACAAAATTTATTTCTTATTTCTCAACCAAAACATATGTTGTGGGTACTCAAAAATCCCATCTTAATGAGACGATTCTTTTGAGCACCCAATTATATTTACAATTTTATGCTCAAATTTTTTGTTTATCTAAACCTATGCTCAAGGCCTTGTATCCCAAAAATGTCCAACTACCAAGCTAGAGGGTATTAACCCTTGTCATGCTGGATATTTTTATGCATATGCACCACACTCCTTCCCAATTTTATTTTGTTAACCTTCAGCATTCGAGTTAGTAGTTATAAGTATATTATGTATTTACAAGGAGAGTGGTAAACAATGTGGATCCTGGTCAGATGGCTTTGTCAGAAGCCAGCTGATTTGGATCTACAGTGTTTTCAAAAATGGATAAATCCATTGTCAGCAGGACAACGGTTAAGTCTAAGTACAGATTTTGTAAATATTTTTCTGGAACACTGTATGAGAGACTCTGAAGACCAGTTGATATTTTTGTTTTCTTTCAGTTTTATCAAATGGTCAATGAAAAGGTTTTGGGCAAAACTTTTTGGCATTGAATGTGAAGTGAAAGGACGAGAACATCTAGAATCCGATGATGCCTACATCTTGGTGTTGAACCATCAGAGTTCTCTTGATTGTATTGGTAAGATACTGCACAGTTTTTGATTAGGGTACCCAGATGGTTTGTGTTTCTTATTTCTCTAAGAAATCATATTTCTGTATTTGACCTAATAAGGCCTAAATTAAAATTTTATTTGTTTCACTTTACCCGACCGACCCTCAAAAAGGTCCTACTCAAAAAAATTTATTTCAATTTTCAGTCTAGAATATTTTTTTTTTAAATTTCATTGCAACCTGAGATAATTGTCCAATGTTAACAGTGTTATCTTAGCAAATTGTTTGTGTATTTAATTTTATTGCCTATAGTAGGACTATAAAGTAAATCCTGCCTAAAACGGCCACTCAAAGATATACACAAAGGTCATTAAGACAAATGGGCGCTAAATGCATCAAAAGTATTGTAGAATGCTCCCTGGGAGCATTCTGCAATACTTTTGACCTGCATTTTGCGATGTCTTTTTTTAAGTGGCCTCTTAAGACAGGTTTTACTGTATACAATTAAGTTTAATGGGTATCCAATTTGAGATTTTTAGTTTAAAAAAATAAGTTTCCGACCAACCGACCCATACCGGTAAAAGGGAAACAAAAATATTTTTATGGTTGGCCTAATAAGGCCAAATAATAAAAGATTGTGTTTCAGGTTTCCCTGACCCAATCCTCTGAAATCCTAGCTATCAGGATAAATGGCTTGCAATAGTTGCATTAATGATCAGAATAATTTTGATTATTTTATCTCGAAAGTTCCCGGATGTGCCGTTGGAACAAAATACTGATACTTCCTTTTGGAGCTTGTTCCACTGTTTACCACCCGTGATTTAGTCTATTGAAGAAGAAAAAAAAGGAAAATAGCCTACCTACTGACCCAAAATGAATTTTCAGAAGAAACCTGAAACACAAATTTTTTGGTCTAAGATGATACAATAGAAGTGAAAACAACTCAGCTGTAACATGCAAGGTGTTGGTGGAACATTTTAGTTACAGACTGGATGCAGTCGTCTAGAAGACAGTGAGCAGATTTAAGGAAATGTTGTTAAGAACAATTGGACGTTATATACTTTGTATGTTATTTTTCAAGGTATTTGTTTGTTTGATTTGATTCTTTACATCCCATCAACAATCTTTCAGTTATAAAGGGATGGGTTTTCGTGGGTTGAACCAGTACTAAGCTTTGATTAATGTGTCTTGCTCAAGGACGCAACACAGAGATGCCGGTGAGGCTCGATCACCCGGCCCCTCGGTCTCGTGTCAAGCACTCTACTACTGAGCCACTGCGCTACCCATTATTTCAAGGTATAAAATTACCATCGACTGGATAGCTGAGCATGCACATTTTAAGAATGTCTGTCACAAGTCCAGTAAAGCAAACTTTTTGACTTTTTGGATGTAAGAGTGTATTTGTTTCCTTATTTATCAATTTCAACATGTGTTTTGGGTGCTCAAAAGAACTGTCTCATTGAGATGGTTCTTTTGAGTACCCACAACATATGTTTTGGTTGAGAAATAAGAAAATATTTTCCAATCACACACTCTAATCTGGAGGTTAGCTCATTCTTAATGCTTTTGCAACAAGTATAATAAAACTTTTTGCTCTCTGTAAAGGCGGTAACTTTAATATTCATATCTGGGCGTGGCTCGGCTATTTCATCTGCTAACCAAGGGAAATCAGGTTCCATTTAAAATTTGGTGAAGAATTAATATAAGCTGTTTGAGCCTTGCAAACATGCGTGCATTTCATGAAAATCCTAACTGTATACACACTGAACTCACATTTATTATTCCTTAAAGTGCATAATCACAAAATGTATGTTTTTGTTGTCTGCTAAAATATTTGAAGCCTCATAGACAAACAATGTGGACCCACATTGAAGGAGCAGTCTGATCTGGGTCCACAATGTTTGCCTCTATGCTTATGTTAAATAGACATTTTCAGATGCAGTTATTTTGCTGGCGTTTTAAGGACTAAATAATGTGTTTTGCGTCTATACTGAGGTAATGGCTCAAGATGATACAGTTACTTTTGAATAAAACCACGCCTCATTTTCAGCTTTTACCTATGTCTTAGGTTGACCAGTCCTTATTACACATTCAAGAGGCGCCGCCTTTACAGTAACCAAAAAGTCATATTATACCATACGCGTTTCATGATGTCTTTCAAATTTGTTAGGTATGTTTGATATATGGCCAAAGAGGTGCTGTTGTTTAATCAAGAAGGAGCTGAAGTATGCAGGACCATTTGGATTGGCGGCTATTCTCTGTGGCTCAGTGTTTATAGACAGACTCAATACAAAGAAGGCACTGGATACTATGAAAGCAGCTATGAAAGAAATAAAAGAGAAAAAAGTAAGTTGATATCTTTCCTTGGTAAGTGGTTACAGAGTTATTTCTTCTGTAAATGGAGGCCTAAATCTATATAAAGCGGCCATGAAAGAAATAAAAAGAAAAAAAGTAAGTTGTTCTCTTTCATTAGACAGTGAACATAGTTATTGCCCCTTGGGCGGTCAGACATTTTCAGGATCCAGAGAAAAACTACAAGCATTATGCAGTACTGAAACAACTGATATGCACAAATATATTGATACATTGTACATGTATTAATCATATGAGCTTTATCATGAGAATCAACCTTACAGCTGCTCAGATATATTGGACATACTTGAAAAGAAATACCCGTCTGACGTCCCGCTCGGGGTTAAGATGTATTGGAAGATAGATAGATACACAGGGTTTGCAAGGCTTGAAAAGTATTTGAATATATTGGACTTTCTTGAAAAGTCCTTGAAATTTAAATCTATTTTGAAAAGTACTGGAGAATCCCTTAAATTTTATTATTTTCTGCTTCTGTTAAAATGGAGACCTTAATCAGTATAAAATTGCCGTGACTTTACTTGGTGCAGCATAAAAGCATATGCTGCACCAAGTATAAGTCACAGCAATTTTATACTGATTTTCTAATTCTAACATCTCCATTAGCTCTGTCTAGCACTTTCAGCTCAGATATTGGTGACACAAAGCGCACCAGCAGAAATTATTTGTGTGACATGTTACTCTGGCCTCACCTTCAGCTACACACATGTCTCAGTGAGACCCTTATAGAGACAGATCTTTTAAGTACCAACAACATGTATTTAGGAAATGAGGAAAATAACATTTTGGTTATATATTATTGACAGGCCCAATACCGGGCCCCGTAGCACAATCGGTAGCGAGTCGGATTGCAGATCAAGGGGTAGTGGGTTCGATTCTGGCCCAGTCCTATACTTCCATGGAGATTGCTCATGAAATATTTGCTATTCTCTCGCATTCTACTGATTCAAGACAGGTTGGTATCAGTTACAAGCGAAAGTATGCGCATGAAGATCTGATTAATAGGCCACTGGCTGGATATGGTTTACCTCCCCCCCAGGGGGAATTTCGTAGACCATATTTTTCTTGAAGCCCAATGTCTTGCAAGGATTTTGCAACATGTTAGCCCTCTGACAATGGCAGCGTTAAGCTGTAACAGCCTGTTACATACGTTACCCTACAAAATATTTGATAATTAAAATTCTTTTTAAGACTTCTGAAAAGTGCAAAGATAAGGTAAGATTTCCAAATTGGTTATATTTTCTAAATGAGCTATTACTGGGCCACAGATAATGACATTTGAAAACAAATATAGTCACCCCCGATGTAGTGAATGTTACATTTTTTCATTGAACCCCCTTTTAAATGATAATTGCATCTAATATAGTTTGTCTTAAATTTTTATTGATGCCAGTTTATGTTCATTAATTTGGCATTACATTAAAGATGTTTTATTAACCTTTTCAAAACTGTAAGCATTACGTTTCTATCTTATATACTTTTTGAGTTATTGGATGATGAATATGGTACCCCCATATCACAGAAAAATGTAAAATGTAATTTTCCAGGCCTTGCGCTGGCTATAGACCCCACTTCCCCCTAGGGGGAATTTCGTACACTATGATTTCCAAATACTACATTATATAAGCCACAAAATGAAATATATTAGCCCTCTGAGAGTGGCAGCGTTAGCGGGTAACATCATGTTACGTACGTTACCCGCAAAATAACATTAAATTTTCCTGATAATGTCTCCAACATGACATATTCACACATTTTTTGAAGTCTAGCACAGGTTTAAGACCTTCTTATAGCACCGTTACATAATTTTAGCATTTATTTTATAAATGTCTTGAGTTTTTGCCGTTGTATATGTTACTTAGTGTTTCATATGTTATTACCAAGTATCAGTATGGCAGTTATTGACTATACATGTATTACATCCGTCAGTGAATATAGTAAATCTATAAGGCTGCTATTCAAATGAATTAAAATTCCTTATTATGGTGTCTTACACTATTTTACAGACCAGGTTACATACGTTACTCTCTCAATACTATTAAACATTCAAGATATGGTCTCCAACACAGCCTGTTTGTACTTATTTGCATGCTGGCACAGGTCCATGTACTTCTTCTTACTCTGGCTCATTTGCTGAGGAAGTAACTCAAAACATAAACTACCATAAATCCTCTTTTCTTTTATAGAGACATCAAATGTAGTTGACATAATACTCATGGAAAGTTTGTAACATTCAGTGCAACTTGCGAGTAGCAACTTAAAAGATCAAAGAAAACCCATCAGGTAGAAGTTATAGAGCAAATCTTCATATATTATCCAAGGGCTTTAAAGAATTTTCCTATACAACTTATTACTCCCCTATCACATTTATCTTGCAAGGATTTTGCAATATGCTAGCGCTCTGGTAATGGCACCATTACCCTGTAACAGCCAATTATATATATTACCCATCAACATCTTTGATAATTTTAGTAAATGACATGACTTCTGAAAAGTGCAAACCATACGGTAAGATTTCCAAATTGCCTATATCATCCAAGTAAGCTATTTTTGCATCACACCTTTGAAAACAAATATTCACCCCAAAATGTTATGTATGTTACTTTTTTCATTATTATGAAACTAATAAGTTGATATTTTTTTAATGTGAATGTGCTTACTTATTTTGTATTAAAGAATGTTTATGTACCTTTTGGAAACTGCAAATATTATGTTTCTATCTTTTATAAGGTTTGAGTTGTTAAGTTTTGAACATGGTAACCCCATATCACACAAAATGTGAAAAATAATTCTGTGGCTCTTTTGTTAGGGTACAATCAAGTTCTCTTTCACCCAGAGTTACTCGATTTCCTTCCCATTTATTTTCCACACATTTTGTCCATATCTGGAAAGCCTCACTTGTTTTCATGGGAAAGACTTGATAGTTCAATCTTTGTATGTACAAAACCAACATGCCCTGCCTTTAGTGCCTGGTTGAATACTGGCGCCATCAGATCCATGAAGGTGACAGGAAAAGCTATTATGCTCTGTAGTTACGGCATTAACATCAACGTTATGTGCAGCACTACATGGCCAATCTAATGATTGCAAGCCATGCTGAAGTTTGGACTAGTCAGTTTTGGTGGAAATTCTATCGGGAGTTGTCAGTGACCATGGTACAGGTCCCAGAAGGAACGGCAGTGCCAACTCAAGGTCAACATTATGTCCAATAGAAAGAAGGTCATACTTACCAAAGATGCTCCTTTAAGCTCTCATCTGGCTGTTATGTTTTGTAAATTGGCCAATTTCTTCTTGCTTGACCTCGCAAGCATCAAAACTTTATTAGCTTGTAGCATTTTATGGGGGATGTGAAAGACAGATTTTTTAAACTAAAAGTGAGTCAATGAAGTCTGCAACAGCCTTCCTGCCAATGTCATCAGCCTCAATTAGATCCTTAGCTATGCCAGGCTTAGCAGGCACACCGAAAGACAAAAAGTACAGTTCATTGCCTTCAAAACTAGAACTTAAAGGATTTGTGAAGCCTGAAACTGCCTCTAGTACTCATTCTACTTTGCATCTGAGCAGATTGAATATTTCATTTCAGGGCATTGAAGAGTTGTTTCAATATATTGAGCTCTGATGTGATGAGTAATACACCATTCCATCTGTAGTACGAAGCGTAGTTCTAGTTGCTGAAGCCTATAATACCTCTTTATTGTTTGCCTGATAGTAATGTCAAAAGCATTTCTCAAGCAAAGAACCAATGGTTGTGACACACTAAACCCATTTTGTTCTAGAAGTTCTTTGCATCTGCGATGTGTATCAAATTTATGAGTGTAATCAGTTACACAGATACACATTGTGGGTAGTTGCTGTGATCGTTTGCAATGAACATTGGGAACACAGCATACAGATAGAGATGACATGCAATTCAAAGCTGTTTTCCTTGTAGCCCTAATCAGTGTCAACACCATCTGAATCATATCCACATACCTTGCCCAGAACTGAGCTGTTTCACAGTGATTGTCTTTCAAAACTTCCAATTTGAATGCATGGTATCTATACTGCTTATGTGAGCAAACAGCGAAGGTTGATAGATCACATTATATAATTAGTTTAAGTCACCATAAATTAATAAGGAACTTCAATCTATTTCAGCCTTATAAATTTTCTTAATTCTCTGACAGACTTTATACATGTATATTCAATAACTTCTATACAGATACTCAGAATAACTTATGTATCATTTGGTAACACACATAACAGTTAAAGCTCAAGGCATTTCTTACCTGAATACTTTAACTAGGTAAACCTTGCTAAAAGAAGTACATAAACCTGTGCAAGCGTGCAAATAAGTATACACAGGGCTTGTTAGAGACATTAATTTAAATGTTTAATGCTATTTTGAAGGTAACATACATAATATGGACCTGAAAAATAGTGTAAGCGACCATAATAAAGAACTTTAAATCATTTAAGTAGCAGCCTTATAGATTTACTATATTCTGTGACAGATGTAATACACATATAGTCAATAAATACCATACTGATAATCGGAAATAACGCAGGAAACACTAAGTAACGTATACAACGGTAATTACTCAATACATTTATAAAATTAATACTAAAAATATGTAACTGTGTTATAAGAAGTTCATAAACCTGTGTCAGCATGCAAATATGTACGAACATGTCATGGTTGAGACATTATCAGGGACGTTTAATGCTATTTTGGGGGGTAACGTATATAACGTGCTGTTACACGTTAATGCTGCCACTCTCAGAGGGCTAACATCTTTTATTTTGTGTCTTATATAATGTAGTTTCAGAAAATCATAGCGTACAAAATTCCCCCTGGGGGGCGCTATAGCCAGCTCAAGGCCTATAACGCTTAGTCAAGCTTGCCCAGGAAAAAAAGTGTGGTTAGGTGAACTGACCATCTCAACACAACCATAGCCACCATAGCTGTAGTAAAACCTCAAACCAAACAAAAAATCAACCTGCGACCCCTTTAAATACAAAATGGATAAACCCATTCCTATTCTACAAATATCAAACTTTATGGAAAAGTCCATCAGTATAAAAAAGGATTAATAGAACCAAACCTGTAGTCTTTGGTTTACCGGGTGTATTCTATTCTATTTGTTGTTTAAGGGTTGCTAGGGTAGTAACAAAACGATCGAAATTGCATGGCCTACAAATGATTAAATAGCCCTTACAAGAAAAGGAAGCAGGGGGTATGGGGGGGGGGCATCCCTAATTATTCAACAAACAGAACGCTAAGTTTTAGTCTAAAGTCATTAACTGTGCCCGGTAAACCAGAGGAGCGCCTACTGATATCTCAAAGTTAAATGTCTTGTCCAGTGTACTTTAAGTTAGAGATGGTTAACTGCATTATTTTATGATTCATTTGTTTCAGTTGAGATTGCTTGTTTTTCCTGAGGGAACCAGAAACCATGATGGAAGCTTAATGCCATTTAAGAAGGGAGCTTTTCATTTAGCTGTACAAGCTCAGGTAGGATCAGTACCCTTATATTAACAATTTATGCCAAATTAAGGGTGTTAAGAAAGTCCATTCTATAATATATAAACTAAAACCAAGTTCTAATTGGTCACTTTTCAAACTCATTATTTCTGACCAAACGCTAATAATTAAAATGCAAAAATCAACTTTTTTTAAGAAAAAATGGTTTTGAAAGTAGTTTTATAAAATTGACATTTAGGTGGTTACAAACGGGTCTGTCCGACTTGAAAAACAACTGAAATTTTGCTTATGGTGGATTTTTTACGCATTTTTAAAATGTTGCATTTTTCAAAATTGTTCGAGATTTTTGAAATTCACCAGTATTTCCTGGTAAAATTGTTAAATGCACTTAATTTAATTTGAACACTGTAGGCCAAACACAGTAGAACTTGATTAGTCCATTTTTGGCGATTATTGTTTTAAGACTACTGTACACTTCCGGTTTCAATGTCAGAGTTTAAAATCGATTTGGTAGCATAATGTTTTTGTTTTTTTCAATTCTCAAAGAAGGGTGATGACGTCTGGTGATAATGAATAGTCGCTGAAAATTTCAATTTCGTATCGCTAATAATAAAGCCTACAGAGCAGTGCAAAGTCTCTATGTAAATTGCAAGCTTAAAGCTGAATTTCAATGATTAACCTGCTTAAAGTGTTTGTCTTATGTTGTTGAGTAGCAAAAACGACGAGTCCGATGGAATCAAAACTTTTGATGTTTATTCTTCTTATATCACACTAGCCAGTAATTTTTTCAAACAAACCAAAACGTTTATTTGTCATATGGTTTATATCGTAGAAAAGGTGTGACTTTTTTAAATGAGGGTACCTTTTCTCTAGCTTCATCCGTGCAAGAAGTACATGTCATTTTTAAATGAAATAACTTGCAGAGTATCAGCAAAGTGTTGCTCCATGTAAAATAACATGAATTTTGTATACCCTATGTTTCACATTCTGAACTAGCGTAAAAATGTAAGGTGACCAATTATCAGTTGGTTTTAGTATATTTGTTTTCCTGTTAGTTTCTAAGTAATAATGTGTTAAATTACAAAAATGGCACTGATATTCTTTATATTGGACATACTTGAAAAGAAATAAACAATTGGATATTTAATCATATTACTTTACCACAAAAAAAATGACCTGCAAAACCAGTGCCCCATTTAATTTTTTGGGATGGAGGAGCAACATCGGGTTTATACAAACAATCATTGCCATGCATTAATAGTTGTGAACTTAAACTTTCCTATATGGTTAATTTAGTTGATATATAGTTAAGAAATTCTCCACAAACTTGTATACATTTCCTTAACCACAAGGCTGAAAACAACCATCCAAAATCATAAATATCACAAATTTTGGAAAATATCAGATTTTTCCAGAACGTTTGTACACATAGAAAAATATAATGTGAGCCGTGACATGAGATTTCCAACAATGTGGTATGTGCAACCAGCAAAGGCCCAGATCAGCCTGCGCATATGGGCAGTCTGATCAGAGCCTTTGCTAGTCACTTGAATATTCTATGAGTGTTTAGTTACTGACCGAACATCATTTGGAGTTTCTTAGCTTAAAAGGAGGCTGCGCCGGCTCGTCAGAGTCTACACTTGTCAAAATGCCACATTGTTGGAAATCCCATGTCGCGGCTCATTTTGTGACATCATTGTATGTCAGACAAGATGTCAAACGCTATATAAAATCACATGCAATGGCAGGCTCATAGAAGCTTTTTTCAGCATCATTTCCTTTCCAGGGTTTGCACAGGCTTGAAAAGTACTAGAATATACAGGACTGTCTTGAAAAGTCCTTGAAAATTAAATTTGCCTTGAAAAGTACTTGAAAAACACTCAAAGTCCTTGAAAAGTCCTTGAATTTTACCATTTACAAGAGGATTCAACAGGGTTTTGGAGACCTAAATCAGTATCAAATTGTGGTGCCTTTATTTGGTGCAGCATATGCTGCACCAAATAAAGGCACCACCATTTTATACTGATTTTCTTAAACTAATCTGAAGTAATGGACTTTAGCATTTCTGAAGCAGATTTTTAAAGTGTAAATCAGTATTTTTCTTAAGTTTTCAGTCCTTGAAAACAGTAGGAAAGTCTTTTAGAAGTCCTTGAATTATATACAATCTTGCCTGTATGAACCCTGTTTTCAATGATTTGAAATTCTATGATAAACTGCAGAATGAACTTTCTTAACACCCTTTGGATCAATCCATTTCTTATGTATTCATTTGATTGGGTTTGGTCTATAAATCAATATCATTTGGATGAAGTTTCAAAATCATTTCTGTCGCTGAATATGTTTTATATGATAGTGTAGACATCTGTAGCTTCTCATTTGGGTCATCATTGTTTTCTGATGTTCTTTTTATTTCATGGAATTTATCCAGGCTTTCAGATAAGAGTGCGTAACTGAAAATTATTTTCTTAATTATCAACCAAAACATATGTTGTGGGTATTCAAAAGAACTGTTTCAATTGGATGGTTCTTTTGACCACTCAAAACACGAAAATAATCACAATTTTATGCTGAAATTTTTTGCTTAACTGGCCCTATGTAAGAAACGTATGGGCCTCAATGCAAAAAAGCCTGTCAGGGGTTATCCACAAGGAATGTCTCAAGCCAGCCTGCTCAGCTATAGAGACTAGCTAGAAATTTGGAATTTTGCATGTAGCAATTGTAGTTAAAATGCTTTCTACAGAGTGAATAACATAAGTGCTGATCAGAATGCACAGACTGGTTTGATTCTTTGTTTTTGGCATCCAAGTCAGGTTTCCTTGTGACCAGGCACACACAATGTTCTGACACTGATCAGGTTGCCAATCTACACAGGATAACCTGAACTTTTACTGTTCTCATGTACAACAAGACACATTTATGTTCAAGCCTCTAGTTTAGAGTGTGTAATTAAAAAAAAATCATTTTCTTATTTATCAACCAAAATATATGTTGTGGGTACTCAAAAGAACCGTCTCAATGAGACGGTTCTTTTGAGCACCCAAAACATATGTTGAAACTGATGGGTAAGAAAATATTGACAGTTTTAGGCTTAAATATTTTTGTTTATCATGACGTATGATGTTGACTTGGATAATTTCTTTACAGATACCCATAGTGCCAGTTGTATTTTCAACATATTCAGAGTTCTACAGTAAACACGAGAAAAGATTCACAACAGGTAAGGCTTGTCGCAATTTTTCTGTTTCAAAAATAAACACCGATTCATGCTTGGTATTTTTGCCTGCTGTGATTGTCATCTGCAGATTTTTTTAAACCCTTAATGTGTTTGCAAAACTTTCTTTTGAAAAGGACATGTGCTCAAGTCGTCAGCTTCATAGATTTGCTGACATTATTTGGGCCTCGTCGCGAGAAAACCTGTCTTCAGGGTTTCGGATAAAGCGAGTTTCAAAACAGTCTCCTCAGCTACAGAGACTAGCTAGAAAATTGAAATTTCATCTGTAGCAAGTCTACATATGGTACTTTCCTAAAAGTGAATAACAAAGGTGCTGATCAGACTGCGCAGATGCTCAGGCTGGTCTGCGCCTGTGTTGTTTGCAAACCTCCAAAGACAGGTTTTCTTGCAGCAGGGCCCATTAAAAATTGTAGGTATACATATAGATGCAAACAGCCTGCCCCAAAATCATACAGAAGCAGTCTGATCTTAGTCAAAAAGACGTTTAAAACATTTCAGGAGACTACAAGACAACATTTGTTGTGATTGGCTCTTTTAGGGTTAAAATGGACTTGTTAAAATGGACTTTTTCAAAAGAAATCTTTGATACAGGAAAGGACTTTAAAAACACACCACCTGCTTAAATGCTAATCTATGTCCAAAATTGGATATTTTCATTATGTGAAAAATTAAATTGACAAATTACGCCATTTAGCTTGCATTCAATAAGAAAATGGAAACGCTGTGGCTTATGGTTGCTGTGACGTCGCGATAATTCTGAGAAAACTCAAATTCAAAAAGTCACATAGTACCAATACCTTCAATAATGAATGAAGAAAAGTTTTCGAACCGATGTTTGTTCTTGAAAGCAAAATCAAATCATGACGTCATTGATTTTTGACGTAAATGGCCGTTAATATCCTAAGAATCAAGAATAATCAAAACCTTTTTATTGCCAATTGATACTCCTCAATCAGTTGCATAAAAGACAAAAGTATCGTGTTATGCGTGGACGTCACGCGTCTGTTATTGATGTTTGAAAATTTAAGTCTGACGTTAGCAAAGAAATGCTGCAAGTGCGAGTGTAATAAAACAATTATTTCTGAAAACTTTTGTGTTTTTCCATTTGTCAAGACATCTGGCTACCACCTAAAAGTGTTTTTTTTTTTTCAAATTGAATCAAATTACCATTTGTCAGACGACAATTGTTGAAAAATACTTACGTCGATATTACGTCAGAATGAACAGCATGAGCAAATCTAAATCATGGCAAATCATTGTCCATTTTGCAAGATGATAAAAAATGATAAAGAAAACATCCTCAAATTAATCATGTGGAAGAGACAGAGAATGTACGAGGGTTGTCCCAGCAAATCTTGGACTTATGTTATAACACAAGACTGTGTACCAGTAATTCTATGATATTTTCAGGATGTGTTTATATACTAATGGGAACCATTTTGTATAAATATGTCTGAAAATATCGAAAAATAATTTGTGGCATGCTCTGTATACGCAGAGGTACCCACAAGTAAAGGTTCATAACTTTTGATCAAAACTGTGATTTCACCCATATTTGTAGAAAATGTGTCGTAGGTGTATATGAACATATCATACAAATTTCATAGAATTCCTGATCGACAATCACGTTTTATAACAAAAGTCTACGATTTATTGGGACAACCCTCGTAAATTGGTGTGTTTTTAAAGTCCCTCAGTATAGTTTGGAGGAAGGTCAAGTACCAATGTTTTGTCAGATCTGATCTGGATCAAAATGTTTGCAAAGGTTATCAGAAGCAGTAAAAGAGACCAGATGATCATAAATGTACTTCATTTCTTAATTTATGCCAGTCTAATAGTCCTTCTTAGGGTTCGCACAGGCTTGAAAAGTACTTGAATATACTAGACTGTCTTGAAAAGTCCTTGAAAAAAAATGCCTTGAAAAGTACTTGAAAAACACTCAAAGGCCTTGAAAAATCCTTGAGTTTTACCATTTGCAAGAGGATTCAACGCTGATTTTGGAGGCCTAAATCAGTATAAAATTGTGGTGCTGCACCAAATTAAGGCACCATTATTTTACACTAATTTTCTAAAACTAATATCTTTAGTAATGGACTCTAGCATTTCAGAAGTAGTATTTTAACGTGTAAATCAGTATTTTTCATAAGTTTTCAGTCCTTGAAAATGGTAGGAAAGTCTTTTAGAAGTCCTTGGAAAGTCCTTGAATTTTACATGAACTTGCCTGTATGAACCCTGCTTCTACTTTATGACAATCTGATATCCATGTACATTTAGGTCCAGATAAGGGAACTTTGTATGCGTAAAATTGTGATTAAATTCTTATTCATTAGTTTAAACATATATTTTGAGTACTCTAAAGAACTGTCTTACTGAGATGATTCTTTTGAGTACCCACAATATATGTTTAAGTTGAGAAATAAAAAAGAATATTTTTTAATACACATTCTTATCAGGAGGTCTGCATATAGTGTCTCAAAATTTTAGCATTTGCAAACAGCACAGACCCTGAAAAGATACAGTTAATTACAGTCACATCAGGTTTAGCACTGATTGCTTTCAAGCGAAAAAACATGCTTCCACATTAAATTTAATAATGATCTGTCTCAAAAGAATATTCTTATAAGATTCAAATAATTGAGATTCTGTTTGGATAAAAGGATTAAAGAACATAATTAACTTATACATTTTTTAACTCAATTTCACTATTGAATTGCGTTTGAGTGTCCGTCCGTCTGTCTGTCCGAACATGCCCATAATACATTATGAGGTTCGCAATCTGTACAGCCGTGTTTAGTGAGGTTAGGGTTAGGTTAGGGTTAGTACAGTATGGTGTTATGGAGTTAAAATAGGGTTAACCTCACAAGGTTAACCTCATCAATTTGCAATGGCCACGGACCATTAGAAACCTCAGAATGTCCGTCCTGTAAGTACGTCCGTCCGCCTGTACGGCCACTCCGTCCCTCAGCCCATAGTTTTCAATCTCTGCTGGGAGCATTTTTTAACCAATTTTCTTCAAATTTGCTATGAGAGTTGGTATTGTGAAGGAGTGTCCTGGGATAGCAGATGGGTAAATTTTGGCAAATAAGTACAGAGTTACAGCCCTTGATTGACATAAGAAATTGGTTTTCACACTCTATCTTTGGCAAACTTTTACAGATTTTCTTCAAACTTGGTATGAGAGTCAATATTGTGAAGGAGTGTTCTGGGAATGCAGATGGGTTAATTTTGACAAATAAGTACAGAGTTATAGCCCTTGTTTCAAAATGATTTTCTTTGCATTGAAATATCCCGTGGCGGGGTATGTTGCATGCCTGCAGCACTTTTATTTAATTTGGGAAGGGGGCCATATTTGCCTCCAAATTCATGATAGTAAAATCTGTCTTCAGTCATGTAGATCCTGTTTACTCAAAAGAGCTATGTACATTAAGGGGCCTTTATGGCCCCCCTATGAGGCTAAAATATAAAAATTGTTTTTCACCAATTTGTTCTTATTGCTTTATTAAGACAATAAGTAAAGTGTAAAAGTCTTAAATTACTTTGACTTTTACCATTGCTATGATAACAAAATGGCCACCAAAATAGGCTGAAAATAGGTAATTGATCATTTGGAGCAAAATTGAGAGGTTTGACAGAGTAATTAACATAGAGCACAAGCAAATATCAAAAAGATATTTTAACAGAAGATGAGAATTACCACGGCACACAACATGTTAAAAGGATCTTTTGGTATTTAGCTGTGCTGATATCTAATTCTTAAAAAATCGGTCTCCAAATGCCTTAAATTTGGTCCAAAATGGCAATTTCTCTGTTTTGAGCCTATTTTGTTGGCCAATTTTTTTTATTATAGCAACAATGAAATTTAAATAAATGCCGAAATTTTACACCTCAGTTAATCCTCTAATAAACCAATCAAAAGAAATTGGTGAAAAGCAATTTTCAGCTCTAGAGGGGTCCAAAATAGCCTCTTAATGCACGTACCCCTTTAGTTGCCTTGTGTTGCAGCTCAGATATATGTATGCAAGATTTTCTCTTTACAGGTAAATTCACGGCTACAGTGTTACCAAAAATATCCACGAAAGGCCTCACAGCAGATGATGTAGCAGACCTCACAGAAAAGGTGCGCGACCAAATGCTCGACGTTTTCAACAAAACCTCATACGAAGCGACGCAAACAAAGCTAGCAAATAAACTCACAAATGGAACTAGCAAATAAACAGTGAATATTTCATACCTGTGATCTCTGCTATTCCTTTTTATGCCAATATTTTTTTCGTTTTTTTTGAGAAAGTAGGATTTTTTAGTCCCGCTTGTGACGCATAGCTGTAGTTAAGACATGTGCGGATCCAGAAAGTTTTGTCAGTGTGGGTCATGTTGATGGTTATTTAATTGATTTGGGGAGAGAGGATCCAAATACCCCTAAAAGCAGGCCATTATTGCACCGTCAGCCAAACGCTTTGTGCTTTTTCAGGTGATCCAGACCAGTATTGTTAAGAAAACCTACAGCTTTGTTATTTTTCAGAAGGCGGGGTCTGGACCACCTCTTCCCCCCACGGGATCCGCGTATGTAAGAGGGTTATCATGGCTTCTATTTTTTATATTTCTCCATGACAAATATATTTTGTGTTGCTCATTCGAAGCGTCTCTATGAGACACTTCCAATGAGCATCACAACAAATATTTCCATTTAGACATAAGAAGTGTATCACCATTTTTAGGTTGAAATACACATCTTCATGGGTGAAAGTTTTCAGGATTATTCCTGAATTCAGGATTTTCAGGCTAGCCTCAAAATACTGACTTAGGCAGATTGTAAAAGCTTCTCTGGTTCATTTTAAGTCTATCTAAAGTCAATTGACCATTTAAACTCGAAAGTGTTTTTATAATAATTTGTAGGAATACTGCAAGTTTTATGTTTTCAATATAGGGTTCAAACATGTTTTCTATACATTAACATCTGCTGGACCCTGAGGGTGGTTTTGAAACCCGTGCCTGAAAGGAGAGGGTTTTAGTGACCCCAAGGGGTCTAGCAGATGTAAGTGTATCAGAAAACCATGTTTGATCATTATTATTGCATAGTCATTTTTGTCCCTTGAAAACTTTGGAAAAACACTTTGAAAAGTCCATTTTTGTATTACTATAATGGTGGGCAAAAGCATAAAGGATTACGTTAATTTCTATGCATGTTACTGTTGATGACGTTAATTTTTATGATGGCCTAGAATGCATATATGTAAAGTACAAAAGCCATGCATTAACAGCATTTGAATAACCTGATTAAGACATTTTTTTTTGTCGGTTAAAACATGGCTGTTAATAGCGTGTGACACGGCTTTTTACGCAATAATTTCTAATGTTCAGGATTTTGGAAATTTTGAGTTTTCATTCATGCATCTTATTTGGTTTTATTGTGACTTATGCATGTAAGTTTCTTTCATTTCATTTATCTGTCATTTCCACCTGAGAGTTTCTTAGAAATTGATTAATATTTGAGCCGTGACATGAGATTTCCAACAATGTGATATATGCAACCAGCAAAGACTCAGACCAGCCTGCGCATACGCGCAGTCTGATCAGAGCCTTTGCTGGTGGCTTAAATATTCCATGATTGTTAAGCTACTGATCGAACATCTTTTGGAGTTTCAAAGTTTACAAGTTTCAAAGTCTACACATGTCAAAATGTCACATTGTTGGAAATCACATGTCGCGGCTCATTTTGGGAATTATAAGAGACACAGTGTTCATATTTGGTATGGAGCCATGTGGTGGGAAAACCTGGTTTTGGGGTTAGGGACTGAGTGGGGCTCAACCCAGCCTCCTCAGCTACAGAGACTAGCTAGAATCAGGACTTTAGTTAAGACTGCGTACCAAAATTTTTTTTCTTATTCCTAAACCAAAATATATGTTGTGGGTATTCAAAAGAACCGTCTCAATGAGACGGCTCTTTTAAGCACCTAAAACATATGTTAAAACTGATGGGTAAGAAAATATTTACAATTTTATGCTCAAAAATTTTGTTTATCTAAACCTATGTAGAATATTGAATTTTTGCATGTAGCAAGTTCAGCTATAGCACTATACAGAGGACAAATAAGAAAGGCACTGATGAGACAGGCTGGTCTACCTAAGCCTTTGTTGTTTGAATGCAACAAAGTCAGACTTTCTTGTGACAAGGCTTTGTGAATTTTCAGGGGATCCAGACCAGTACTGCTAAGAAACCCTATATTTTTGTGACTTTTCAGGGGTGGGGGAACCGGACCCCTGCCCCCCCTCTGGATCCGTGCATGATCATTCATGAATTTCTTAAGTATCAGATTAGATTGTTCAGGAACTGTATGCTCGATAAACTAAAAAAACTCTCAAAACCAGTAGGTTTGTTATGTTAATGCAGATTTGAGCTACTTGGTCTAGTAAATTTTAGATAGATACTTTTTTATGCCCCTATTATGTGATAGTTTAAGTGATGATTTTATATATGTTGTAAGTACTCATTTTATATGTTTACATGACATCAACACAATTTTGTCACTTATTAGATAAATAGATATGTTGGTATTGCATCAAACACTATTTTGACAGTTCTGTTAATATATAATGTTAATACAGTAAAACCTGTCTTAAACGGCCACTCAAAAATAGACAAAACAAAGATCTTAATGACGAATGGTAGCTTAATGAAGGTCAAAAGTATTGCAGAATACTCCCCTTGGAGCATTCTGCAATACTTTTGACCTGCATTAAGCGATAATTGGGCTAGAAAACCAATTTTGGTGTTTTTAAGAGTGGCCATTATAGACATGTTTTACTGTATTTTGTTTGTACTGATCATATGATTGTTAATGTGACATCACAATATATTTTGTCAATACTATTTATCAATGTGACATCATAAAGATTTGTCAGTACTGATATATCAATGCGACATCAAAAAATATTTGTCACTGCTGATACATCAATGCGACATCAAAAAGATTTTGTCAATACTGATATATCAATTTGACATCAAAAAGATTTTGTCAATACTGATATGTCAATGTGACATCAAAAAGATTTTGTCACCACTGATATGTCAATGTGACATCAAAAAGATTTCGTCAATACTTATTTATCAATGTGACATCATAAAGATTTGTCAGTGCTGATATATCAATGTGACATCAAAAAGATTTTGTCACTGCTAATATATAAAGGTGACTTCAAAAAGATTTTGTCACCACTGATATATCAATGTGACATCAGTATGATTTTGTCAGTACTAATATGTCAATGACATCAAAATAAAATTGTCTGTACTGATTATATATGTCAAAATGACATCAAAATGATTCTGTTAGTACAGGCTATATCTGTCAACATTTCATCAACATAATTTTGTCAATGAGTATATTTCTTATATACATCAGCACAATTTTGTCAGTTCTGACATCACTGATTTTATATATTAACATGACATCAACACAATTTTGTCACTAATGATTTTATAAGTAAATATATATCAACACAAATTTGTCAGTACTGACTTCACCGATTTTATTTGTTAACATGACATCTACACAATTTTGTCAGTACCAATTTTAAATTTAATTGTGTTAAAGGTACTGCTTTTATATGGTAATAACATCATTTTGTTGACATTGATTTATATGTTAATATGTTGTTGGTAATGATTATATATGATAACACATCAATAACACAATTTTGTTAGTACAGTAAAACCTGTGTAAAACGATCACTCACAAAAAGAAAAAACAAAAGATCTTAATGACAAATGGTAGCTTAATGAACGTCGTAGTATAGCAGAAGGCTCCCCTTACTTTTGACCTGCATTAAGCGATAATTGGTCTTGAAAACCAATTTTTGGTCTTTTTGAGAGTGGTCATTTTACACGGAATTTACTGTACTGGTTTTATATGCCATCATGTCATTAACATATTTTTGTGCTGGTCCTGATTTTAAATAATCCTCGACTTCAACTCTGTCTTGTGGATAATTATTCTACAGGGTGACTTTTGGTACTTTCTGAAAGTCTTAAATCATAATTTTGAAATATTTTGGGAAAAAAATAATGTATCTCTTCGGTGAAAAATGGCATAATTTTTCTCTTACCATAATACCAAAGCATGATTTATCATAATAATTTAAAAGAATGAATATGAATCTGGTACTTAACCTTTGTATACTAATGGATTCTTCCATCTGGTTTGATACAATAAACTTGAAATAGTCCATTGTACATATCTTTTCATGAAAATAAAATTCCTGAGAAGATTTACGAATTTACAGTATATGTGACCGACCTTATGTCTACTTTATTTAAAAATTTTCAAAATCTGGAATAATTTTTTTTTTTTAAAAAAAGAGTAAAAACAGGAATGAAAATACCAAAACAATTTTGAAAACAATTGAAACTTCAGGCACTGCACTGATGTATAAAATTTGTTGAAAAAAAACTTCAAATGAATGGGAAAAGGACACATTTCCTTCACTGTGTTGTCAACAATGCCAAACAATATTTAGCATGTTTAGTCTCACTGGAATTTATTGTTTCAGTAATTTTGCTATATATATTTATATATATTCTATAAATTGTGTAAAACATAATTCTTGTTATAGATTCATTCCCCCAGTAAGCATATAAAAATGAGACACTATCGGCCCTCCAGCAGACCGCCATTCAAATGGCCCTAGTAGACTTGTGTTGGCTGGTCCTTGTAATCAAATAAGTTTTAGTTTTAATCCATCATGGATCATGTGTAAAAGTGATGACTCTAAGCAACTCAAAAGTCTATAGGACCAGGTCCCAAGGTTATAATAAACTTTTCATGCTCAACTCAACTGAGCATGAATTCTCAACTGTTTATAAAAAGTAAAATGCTGAAAACTAAAGGATTTTTTCTCTTTAAAATTCTCAGTTGGTAATAAATGTTAAACCGCCAACAATTGTTAGGATGTGGTCAGTAATAAAATTTCATATTAAATTGTCTGAAAATAGTCTGACAAGTTTGGAAGTTATTTCTGAAGCTATATTTTGCAGTTATTTAGGTGATATCTATTTGATTATTTGACAATATTTACATTTTCAAAGCAAGCCTTTAATGAATCTTTAGAATTATGCAATCGTTCATAGCCTCATGAACGACACACAATTTGATTGACAGCTGCCAAGCTCACTTGCCTGTGCAATTCGCTTCGAACATCAAATTCATTCGCCAGATGTGACACTGGTATTGTGATTGACAGCGAGCCACACCTGAGTTGCATGTGCAAAACAAGCTTCTTGTTTGCTCCATTGGTTGTCCGTGTTCACACTGGCTGTTCCGCTTTTCCGTTTTGCACTCAACAAAAACGTTAATACGATTAAATATTAAATACAAAATTGTTTTATCTCATAAATCATAATTTCTATATATTAGTTGTTTATGATAAAATGTAAATATAAGCAATAAATTCGATTTTTGGAAGGTTCCTGGAATCATGAATACTGCGGGTCTCTTGCAAAGTTAACGTGAAGCCCAAAGGGGCTTCACTTACTTTGCAAGAGACCCCAAGTATTCATGATTCCATAAACCTTTCAAAAATCGAATTAATTTCATAAATAACGTCATGGCCGTTACAAAATGGCAATCAAGACCATATTGTCACCTGATTAATGGAAGAGGTGGGAAAATATTCCTAGCAAAGTTGCTTTTCAAAACCAATCACCTTATGGAGAATGGAAGTCAGCTCATGAAATATTTTGCTGCTATAGACAGTACTTTCATGCGGGGAGTGGGGGGGGGGGGTTCTGCTTCCCTGAAATGGCACAATTTAAATTTACCTGTAAAGGTGTAAAAAATTGTTCAGCCAATCAGGGGACAGGAAATAGCCAATATGTCAATTTGATTGGTTACCTGGAAATGTTGTTTGTATGAGATCTAGAGACAGAATGACACTGTGTTTACAAGTCAATCCTCCTTATAAAGTCCAGTCCTGTCTTTAAGATCAACGACGGATTGAAAAGAATTTGGCAAAACGCTCCAGATCTTCACAAAAGGTTCATCAACTGTTTTGTTTGTTGGTTTGTTTGTTTGTTTTGTTGCTTTACGTCCCAAGTCAACAGCTATGGTCATTGCGGGACGGTCAGTTCACCTAACCACACTTTTTCCTGGGCAGGCTTGAACAAGCGGTTAACCAGTAATTCGTGCACATACTTTCGCTTGTAACTGACAACTGTAACTGAATCAGCGGAAGGGAGGAGAATGACCGTAGAAATCATTTCATGATCAATCTCCACGAAAGTATGGGACCGGACCGGGATCGAACTCGCGACCCCTGGATCTGCAGTCAGTATGGGACCGGACCGGGATCGAACTCGCGACCCCTGGATCTGCAGTCAGACACGCATCTGTAGCCAGACACGTTACCGACTGCGCTACGCGGCCCGGCCTGTTTTGTTGGAGTTGAACTGTAAAAGCGATGCAACATCAATATGGAGATCCACAGGGGCTTGAAGTTATGATTATTGAGTGATTTTATGCCTAAGGAAGCGTGATGCGTGCTTTAAAAAGGCGAAAGTGCGACTATTTAAAGATTTGTAAAAATGTTCAAATTGAGTATAAGAAATATGCCTTTTCTATGAATCACTTTTATCAAAATTTTCATTTTTTTCAATGGCTGGCATTTTCTCGATTGTTTGGATGGAATTTAAGCAAAGACCCCTAAGCATCAGACAAGGTAGCAAATTTTCATAAATTCGAGCACCTGTGTGGAGACCTGTCCTTTACCCTAAGTCTGAAATATGATGTTGCCATAAGCCGTGCTGTGGCTGTTGTAGAGCACTTGACTTAAGTTCCGACGAGCCTCACCAGAGGCACTGTATTGTGTTCTTAAGCACACTGCTTAGAATGGTTCGACCCAGGAAAATATCTTGGCTGAAAAATGTTAAATGTGATGTAACATCGACTCAAACAAAAATGATTCAAACCAGGATCTCGTTTCCTATCAAAATTGTATTTTAGCTCACCTTAGCTATTTGTGATCGTTGGATGTGTGTCGCGCGTCGTCAACAATTGCATCAAAGGGCATCTCCTAAACTACTGGCTGGATTTTGGCCAAACTTAGGAGGAATGATCCTTATATGATCCCCTTTAAACATGGTTCCGGTCCATTGCATATCTAGGTCGCACAGGCTAAAAATAGATTTTCAAGATGAGAACTTTAAAAATCTTTTTCTCTGAAATCACAAGGCCTAGAGCTTTGATATTTGGTATGTAGCATCACATAGTGGACCTTAACCAAGATTATTCAAATTATTCCCCTGGGATCAAAAATAGCCCGGCCCCGGGGTCACATGTTTTACATAGGCTTATATAGGGAAGTACGTAAAAAATCTTCTTGTCTGAAACCATAAGGTATAAGGCCTTGATATTTGTTAGTAGCATCACCTACTGGACCTCTACCTAGTTTGTTCAAATTAGGCCACTGGGACCAAAAATGGCCCCGCCTCAGGGCTCACATATTTTACATTGGCTTATATAGAGAGAAACATGAAAAAATCTTCTTTTCTGAAACCACAAGGCTAGAGCCTTGATATTTGATATGAAACATCACCTAGTAAACCTCTACCAAGTTTGTTCAAATTATATCCCTGGGGCAACAAATGGCCCGCCCTATGGGTCACATGTTTAACATAGGCCTATCTATATAGGGAGCACAGTGGCTCAGTGGTAGAGTGCTTAACTTGAGACCGAGGGGTCGCGGGTTCGAGCCTCACTGGCTTTACTGCGTTGTGGTCATTGAGCAAGACACATTTATCCTAGCTTAGTATTGGTTCAAAACAGGATGACCCGTCCCTTTTTAACTGAAAGATTGTTGATGGGGGGGGGGTAAAGAATCAAATCAAACAAAAACATAGGCATATATAGGGAGAACATGAAAAAATCTTTTTGTCTGAAAGCATACGGCCTAGAGCCTTGATATTTGGTATGTAGCATCACCTAGTAGACCTCTACCAAATTTGATTAAATTATGCCCCGGGACCAAAAATGGCCCCGCCCCAGTGTCACATGTTTTACATAGGCTTATATAGAGAGAAGCATGAAAAAATATTCTTGTCTAAAACCACATGGCCTGGAGCCTTGATATTTGGTATGAAGCATCACCTAATGAACCTCTACCAAGTTTGTTTAAATTATATCCCTGGGGCCAAAATTGGCTCGCCCCGGGGGTCACATGTTTTACATTGGCCTATATATGCATCACCTAGTGGGCCTCTACCAAGTTTGTTCAATTATGCCCCTGGGGTCAAAAATGGCCCCGCACCAGGTGTCGCCAGGGACATGGTCAAGGTTCAATAGATACCTATATGTAAGCTTTAAACAAAACTCAGATGAGCGCTTAAGGGCCACTTGGTCCTCTTGTTACCGTATCCTGCAAAAATTGCATTTTTACTGCAAACTTGCATGTCCAAACCTATATGGATAGATTTGCCCTCCTTTGCAAGTGTGTAGTGACCTTACTGTCAGTTTCAAGAATGAGGTGAACATTGTTTAAGGATGTATTCTTCTTAAACTTGTTTGTGGAAGTCACTGTTACAAGTGCAGGAAGTTAACATTATGTCGGTCCTGATCTGGGTCTAAACTGTTTGAAAATGTTATCAGCAGACGAAAAAGTCGCCACTGGCAAGAAAAGATCCAAGTGGAAGTGTATTTGGAATACATTTCGAATCACATCAAAGGCGTATCTCCGATTTATTTTCATTATATCCTATCAAAAATGCTTGTGGTGCTGAATTCTGATGGTTAGACGGTTCTTTAAAGCACTTCTGTTTTGGGTCTCATTTCAAGAAAACTTGCTTTTGTTGCATGCGAACAACAAATGCACAGACCAGCTGATCAGTGCACTTGCAATACACCCTCTAGATTAAACATACTACATGTAAATGCTATCATACCACCTTTACCAACTTACAAATACAAATAAGGCTTACCACATGTAACCACCATGAGTTTCATAATCTTACACATAACACGAAATATCTCGTGCTGTGCAAGGTCTACACAGATGAAGGTGGTATAAAATAGTTTTACCGGCATGTTTGTCAGCATGTACGTAAGATAATCCACTCGCTAAAGCTCGTGGATTATCTCCACGTACTGGCGGCCAAGCCATGGTATAACTATTACTTAGTAAATATTCTAACTAGTTTTTGTAGCTGATTTGGCTGAATTGAGCCTTACCTGGTCGCAGCCCCATCTTTAAGTTTTCAACTCATCGGTGTTTATTTGATATGGAATAAGGAAAATAATTGTTTATGTTTGTTTTACCACTGTAAGACCGACTCCTTTAGAATCAAACTTATAACTGAAAATGTAGTCTGCACTGTAAAATATGTATAATTAATGCGCCAATCGCAACAAAAGTCGTCTGCTTTTCTTGTATGCTGGAATGTTTAAGAAGCCTCTTTGACAAACAATGTGGACCCAGATTAGATTGCTCCTATAGGAGCAGTCTGTTCTGGGTCCACGCTGTTTGCTTCTATACTTAATTCGTCAGTAATGTTAGGCAGTTGTTTGCAGCAGACGACATTTTCAGATGCATTTTTTTTTGTTGGCGCTTTAAGGGCTAAAAGAGGTGGCTTACCAGTCTAGAGACAAGCACTTTTGAGGAACTCGGATCCGAGTTCATAAATTTCGACTGTAATTGTGTTATCAACACTCTGAGCTTGATTGTTCATTTAACTGGGTTCAGCATCTGAATTTAGAAATTACTCTGCCATAAGTTAGCTCCATGCATACAGCAAAACACAATATATTTATAGGGAGCGCAGTGGCTCAGCGCTTGACTCAAGACCGAAGGGCCCTGGGTTCGAGCCTCAACGGCGTCACTGCGTTGTGGTCCTTGAGCAAGACACATTTATCCTAGCTTAGTACTGGTTCAACCCAGGAAGAACCGTCCCTATATAACTGAAAGATTGTTGATGGGACGTAAAGAATCAAATCAAACAAAACAATATATTTATCATTGCCTTTTTAAATGTTGAATCCATTTTATCTATCAAAACACAAACTAGACTGTTCCAGAAACTAACTTAATTTTAATAAGTTCCTACTGTATAAAAACAGCAAAGTATGTGACAAACAGCCACATACATCAACAGAGGTAAGTTTATTGACCCTTCATGTTGCAATTGAATCTTCCATCTACATGGGATATTGCAGCAAACAACTTTAGCAGACGATATTTTCAGATGTGTTTTGCTGGCCCTTCAATGGGTAACAGTGCAGACGCTGATCAAATGTCGCCAGATGTATCTTCACTGTTAAATGAAGTTTACTTGTATCCAAAGCTAATCACTGGCCTCAAGTTTTACATGTGTGGAGATACAAGCTTACAATTTTATCTAGGCTGTTTATTTTGAAAGCAAATCTGACAGAGTGTTGATATATGTAATTTTACTCAGCAGTGATTGTTTTAAAGTACAGGGGCATCTTGTCCCTAGACTGTTACCTTCCTACTAAAACATCTTGAGGCCGACAGACGTTAAAAAATTCTACCTGTTGTACTTATATTTTGGATCATTAAAATTGAACAGAGCAGACGAAATGTTTAATTTAGACCAATGGCAGTTAAGCTGCCACTAAATTTGGTGTAGAGCAACTTTTGTTTTTTACAGTGTCGTCCCCAGTACAGTTAAACTTGTCTTAAGTGGCCACTCAAAAATAGGAAAAACAAATATCTTAAAGTCAGATGGTGGTTTAATGCAGGTCGAAAGTATTGCAAAATGCTCTCTTGGAGCATTCTGCAATACTTTTGACCTGCATTTAGCGATAATCGATCGGTCATGAAAACCAATCGTTGGTCTTCTTTTGAGGCCCTGGAAGGGGGGGGTCCCAATATCCCATTGATTATTTTGAAAAATATCCCATATCCCTAAAATGAATATGGCAAATATCCCAAAAATTCAGAAAACATTGTACCCCCATATCCCTAAAATTGATCCAAGTATCCTGTATCCCTTTAAATATTTACAAAATAATCCCGCATCACGTGGGTGAAGTTAGCAGTAGCGCAGTAAGATAAATTTGTGAAGATAGCAGTAGCGCAGCAGCGCAGTAAGATAAATTTGTGAAGTTGGCAGTAGCGCAGTAGCGCAGTAGCACATCAGAAGTAGAACAAATTGTGAAGTTTGCAGTAGCGCAGTAACGCAGTTACTGTAGCAGTAACGCAGTTACTGTAGCAGTAAAACAAATTGTAAAGTTGGCAGTTGCGCAGTAACGCAGTTACTGTAGCAGTAACGCAGTTACTGCAGCAGTAGAGCAAATTGTTAAGTTAGCAGTAGCGCAGTAGCAGTAAAATGAATTGTGAAGTTAGCAGTAGGGCAGTACCAAAAGAGCTGAATGTGAAGTTGGCAGTAACGCAGTAGCAGTAGAGATAAATGAGTAGGGCAGTAGCAGTAGAACACATTCGTAGCGCAGTAGCAGTTGAACGCATTCTTAAGATAACAGTAGCGCAGTAGCAATAGAACGTTTTCTAAAGATGTCAATAGCGCAGTAGCAGCAGAACGCATTCTTAAGATGGCAGTAGCGCAGTAGCAGTAGATTGTTGTCTAAAGATGGCAATAGCGCAGTAGCAGTAGAACGCATTCTTAAGATGGCAGTAGCGCAGTAGCAGTAGAACGTTTTCTAAAGATGGCAATAGCGCAGTAGCAGTAGCGCAGAAGCAGTAGAACGCATTCTAAAGATGGCAGTAGCGTAGTAGTAGTAGTAGAAAGTTTTCTAAAGATGGCAATAGCGCAGCAGTGCAATGGATCATATTCGAGAGTAAGTCTTGTTCTTATGCCCTTTAAATAAATTGAATTGGTTACCTTTACCCCTCTCTCACTTGACTCTACCAACCCCTACACCCACCAACCCTCCATATTTTCTAAGACAGCAATCGAAAGGCCCTTTGCAACTATGCATAAATAGGCAAGCATATTCAATTCTTATATCAATCAAACTTAGGTGGACGATATGTAAACCATAGTAAAATAAGCTTCAGAATTGTAATGACTAATGGCGATGTAGTGGGGCCCGGTGGCTAGTAATGGATATACTATACAGGATTATATGCAAAGTTCAGGTGCGCAGCCTGGGTATTTTCGAGCATACAGAGCGTGGTGAGCCCCATGGGTAGTTAGGCCTGGGTGTTTTGCCTACTATCCCCGTTGGGTTGGGCTTTTAGGGCTTAGAAATGGCGATGTAGTGGGCACAGTAGAGAGTAATGATGGTGCTAAAGGGGGATATATGTGAAGCGCAGGTGAGGTTGGCCAGCCTACTCCCTTCTAGGTGTACTCCCGTTGGGTTGGGCTTAAAGGGGCTTAGAAATAGTGTTGTAGTGGGGCATGGTAGAGAGCAAAGGGTTGCTATAGGAGGCTTTATGTGAATTTCACATGCGCAGCCTTGGAATTCCCGCATCTATTTAATTTTTTGGCCAATATCCCTAAAACTCTTCCAGTGGTTCTCTTTTAAGTGGCTGCTTAAGACAGGTTTTACAGTTCTGATATTAATGAGAGTCAACCCCGATCAATTGTAAGCCGGTAAGTTCAGATCAGCAGTCCTCACAGGAACAATGCCCAGCTTTAAATACCGAACGATCTGAGGGGAAAACATAATTTTGTTATGGCTGGCCTTGTTATATCCACACTATTTCAATGTGCAAACAGAGCAAAAGGCCAATTAAAATGCTCATTTTTCTTTTCAAACCATTCAAATTTTGTTTTGAAAAGCATACAAACTGTCTATTTAGTCATTTAGATGAATCTCAAGGAAATTATATCACATACCAAAAGACTTTAATCTCAACTTTTGTGGTCTGCGATAATCGTAAGACCAGGTCCAGCAAAAAGTTGGGCCTGATCTTGATAAAATCTTTGACACGCTGATTGGTATCCATGTAATATTTTTTTTGAAAAAAAAAATCAGCAGACTACAAAAGATGCAAATAAAGAGGTATTACACGGAAAATATATATCAATTTACGGCAATATGCACGACCCACGTTGAACGTATGGAGCGCACGAACTGTTGCAATTGTCTTTTTTTTTTGTAAAAGTACATATAACGTCAGAGGTCCCTCCCAGTGCATGCATACGAAAACTGCGTGAAAAATTGGTGAATGGACGTTGAATTTCTTGTCGTTTAGTTTGCTCTCTCTCTCTCTCTCTCTCTCTCTCTCTCTCAAATACCCCGTGAATAACTAAATGTCGCGACACATGCGCGGATCTACAGGGATACATACATACACAGCAAACGGAAGTGGCTTGATGTGCCTATGGAGAGGACAAGAGGGCATGAGTCTGCAAGCTAAACACATCAAACAATTGACAAACTTAACCCGCTTTGCAAAATGCTCCGAATACGAGGTTGTGCATAGGCAAAGCTTATGAACGTAAACGCAGCAGCTACAAGATCCATGGCCAGACTGGCAAAAGCTACAAGTCAGCTCGAGCCTGCAGCCCCAATTGATTCCAGATTTTGAGCTTCCGGTAGAGGACATGCCACGAAATTTCTTCCACTTTACTGCAGTGTTTATACATAGGGACTAAATGTTCTCCTTCAATACATCAAGCATAAGTCACGACATATCATATATATATATATATACTTAAACGGAAAAGAAACGCAACACTTACTTATTTAAATGATAGTCTCTTCTTATTGAGGAAAACTTTCACTAACCTACTATACACTGAAGGACTTTAAAAACGCAAAAATCGAAATTCGTAATATTAATTTACTTTTAATGTATCAATTGTGTTAAATTTTGGCGAAAATGAGCATCAGTATGTCAGCAAAACATAGTAGGGGAGCCAGAGATTCAAAAATTGGAAAAAAGTGGCCGGAAAGTAGCAGAATTTTAGACTATATCCTCAGTTAGTATGGTATTTCAGAAGTGTGAAAACAGATGTTGCACAAATTTTAAGTCTTGCAAAAGATGTTTATTTATGGGGTAACCATAGCTACCCTCATGCAGGCTTCATGTAGTAGGCTATTCACTACATAACTGAAAAGAAAGTTATTTAGACCAGATAGGTCACATTTCCTACTATCTGCATATTGCTTTACAGTAATTTAATAAAAATCACCAAACTGACAATAAGTTTAAATGACTAAAGCTTACGTAATTGTTATATACGTTACTTACATTCAAATTCAAATATATTACTTTCAAATATATTACTATTGTTTACTTGGCCATGGGCTGCCAAAAGACTTGTGGAGGGAGCTTTTTGTACATTATGATTCTTAGCTACTTTAAATATTATAAAATGTCTGTTAGTTTTTGATGAACATGTGCATTTACCATGCAATAGCCAAGTCAAATACGTTACCATTAGATGATAAGGAAACTCCTAGTATAGTGTTATTATCATTTGCATCGTTTTCTTCCATATCGTTATGATTGATATTTTAATTAGATGCAGCTTAATAGCAGATTGATAATATAAGTTTAGGCGCCTGGAAGTTCTGTTATATACGTTACTTTCTTTTAAAACAATATTTTTGTGCAATGTTATGTGTATATGCGTTTAAATAGCTATTAGGTGAAAATGAAATTGACTACCATCTTAGTGCTCAAAATTAGATTGGAAATATTGTATTTTTAACATTTAATATGAATGAGATGCAACATCAACAAAATCATATTTGGTTTTAAAGGGGAAAACTTGAAAATAAAGCACATAAATGACATTAAGTATATATTTTAAGAATCAAGTAAATAGGATAATTGATACATATTTATTATTCATAACTAAATTGTTTAAAAAAGCTTAAATGATTCTTTAAAATCTGTGCCACTACCATGTATTTGCTTCTTTTTATGCCTTAAATGGCGTTAAATGACATATACAAGACATTTTCTTTCACCAACAGCTCAATGAATAAATAAAAAGCACGCAGTAACATAATCACACATTGTAAAGGCCATCAAGTATATGCATTTATAAACAGTTATTCGTTACAGCAGCTATATTTAAAACAATAAGGCACAAAATATACCTTAAAACTCTAAAAAAATGTATGATATTCCAAGCAGAAGTCCAAATCAAGAAGAGAAACATTAAAGATACCTTTATCGGTGTCAAATAAAACAAAACTGAAGTTTGTGAAATCGTGATGATTTCTGTCTCTGATTTAGCACCCGCCTTAGCTATCTTTGGGGTTATAATATTTTAGTATCTACAGCGTGTCCGCTTTGGAAAAAGAGTATTATTTTATGCTGGTAATGTATATAACATAACATGTAAAGATCATTTCTTTAATCACTGTGTTGCCTGGTTCTACACGTTTTTGAAGCAACAAAATAGGACAGCATTTATTCTAAATTACCATTTTAATACTTTAGAAACAGACACATGTCTTTTAATAAGTTGGAAAAGCTCCCCTGCATTGTTAGTATTGTATACATTTCTAAATAATTAGACTTCGATAATCAGGACCTTGAACAAACAACTTTCTAAAATAGGACTTGATTGATCATATATTCCAGAACGTTTGCAGACGTTTGCTTTTTAGCCATATAGCTTATCAGCATACGGGATAGAATCTGCTTTATTGTTTGTTTTATTCAGCAGGACACTATTTAATTTTTACACTCACAATAAGTAATCATAACAACCCTCATTCAGTACTGAAAACTAACTAATTAATACCCATAAAACATGTACGAACTTGTTCAACGATGCTATATTCATGGTATTTTGATAGTTCATGTAATAGTAACAAAATCCATACGTATGCTACTTTCAAAGAACACTTTCAGATAGTATACTCAACGAATGCTATGCTGTATCATACTTACATATAGTGCAATTGGCAATAGAGAAAATTTTATCACTAAGTGAAATGTATCATGATACTTTTATAAATCAAAAGAAATAAAATTTCTTATGCAGACGATTGATAAAAAAGAGCAACAGACAAATTAAACATGCATACATACTATTTGTTAAGTTTATGCATACTTTCTTAGTATAACATGTAAATCTATTATTTGTGTAAGTAATGTAACTAACTATTGTGCCTTCTCTATTGTCTATATAATTATTATATTATTAGCACAGTTGATAATTTAATGTATGCCTTTTTGTCTCTATACCCTGATGTGTTTACAACTCGTCTTTTATTTAACGCACATAAAAGGAATCAACTGACAGGATTCCTGCAACAGTTTGTTTAAAATGGGGTTTAATGACTGCTATGGTATTATGATAGAACTTAACATCGGCTATATTAGCACTAATTGCTAAAACTAAGTTTGATCTTATGACTGCTATTTTTACTCTAAGATATTGCTATTCCTATCAAAATATTGATTAACGTAAATAATCTTTTAAACGGTAATTTTAATGCGTCCTAGTTAAATTTGGCTTAAACAGTTTCTCTCTGTTGAAATTTTATAAAGAAAATTTGGTATTGTAAATTACAACTGAACAAATCTAGATTTTTTGGATATGATCACTGCCTTGCCATGTAAAACCTATCCTTATGGATGATTCCCCCAATTTCAACGGCAATAATTCATTTTGAATAACCCATTCAGTTTTAAAGTTTGCATTACTTTGACAAATGATTAGCAGTGTTAAGTTAAAAGGACTATCAGTTTCATTAATCAAACAAAGAAAGCCATATTAAAAATGAGCTGAAATTAAAGTTCATAGCTAGAATAAATTCAAAAGTCGCCCTCTGAGTTTTGATATATGCATAAATAGATGTGGCTTAAACAATTTGCATAACAGAGCCACTCTGTTAAAGAATAAATGGCAACAAACACCTGTGTTTCCTTAACTTTAATGTAACTTAAACAACATTTTATTTTATATATTCATAAAGGAGTGATTCTGTCTAGATTGCCAGCAAACGTCTTCTTTCTATAAGTGAACATGACTAGGAAATGTCACAATCACAGACTCCTGACTGACCCACTGCACCTTAAGGAAGGGGCACGGAACACAGATATCTACAATATAATTAAAGTGAATCAACCAGCTCTCTTCCTTGTCAAGATGATTGCTGAGCTAGAAACAAATTAGAAAACATAAGCACGATACAAAACTCCCACAACCAATAGGAATAACAACAAACAAAGTTTCCAACATCCACACATCATTTCAGATAGATATTTATCATAAATGAATCTGATTTGATAGAATGCTATTTACTATAATTTTATATATTAAGATGAGTGTGAACAGGTTCGACACAAAGCTTTGGCTGCTTCTGAATAGCTTATTAGAGTGTTTTGTTCAATTAAAAGAAAAAATGCGCAAATGTCTAAATTTGTTTTAGGTTTTCAGGCTCAGATGTATATGGAAAACGGTTGAGACAAATATATAATCATGATATATTTTTCGTTTATTTATAGTTATATATGTTACTTTAGCAAATTTGACTGAACAAGCTTAAGGAATTGTATCCTAGTTGAGATGTTGCATCAGACTTATCATTTTATAAGTTTATAAATTGCATAACATAACATAGAAAAATTAGCAAACAATGTGTTTTGTTTTTAAGTCAAGAAGTATACCGTATCTTAAAAGAAAAGTTTACAACCATATACACAGTCTCCTAATTAGTACTGATAACTTCTTCTTTTAGAGAACAGATGCTCTTTTTGTGCCTATCAAACCTGTCCTTTTTAATGAAATAAACTTTCCAGTGATGTATAATTTAAGCTATTAAGCAATTTTTGTTCGTCTTCAACTTTGTTTTATACGTTACATATTAAAAATCGAACAACACAATGATATTTTACCTCAGTAATGATATTTAGTATTACTTTAAAGTCGGTAATATCTTAACAATTATCATTAGGTGTTTAAAAGCTACAGAAAAAAAATACATGCTTATTTTCAAATTCAAGAGGTTCTAAACTTATATAAAGTTTTATCTATGGTCATCTAATTAAACAGCTTATAACTGACAAAGTATTTATGTTAGAACGTATCTGTTTGCAGTTTTGAAATGGTCAGTTGACGCTCTTTTAAAAACATGTTATCTTGAAGTTAAACACGTATTAAAAATTTTGTCAAATGAAACTTTTTAACAAAATATCAATAATTTTAAGGGTATAATTGAAAATGTAACGTAAATGACATTATAATGGATCTAAACAACTTTTAAAAACATCAATATGTGTAGATAATAGTATGTTCTTACAGATAGCATAAATGTTTTGTTCATTTAAACATTTCAACTTCTACTTAAATAGACTTGATTACATATTTTTGTTTTTAAGAAAATGAGGGGTAACGTATTAAACACACTGTTACAGGTATGTTTGCAAGACTTAAATTGATTGCAATATCTGGTTTCATACTGCCTATACTATGTACTAAAGGATAAAACAAGTGAAAATTCTGCTAAAAAGGGGACATACCTAAATGCTTATTTTTGACATTTTTGAACCCTGGCTCCTCTACTAACATGTTTTAATTTCTATGCCGAAATAATGATGAAATGATACAATATTTTTTATTAAAAATCAGAAACAAATTACCCCTGGAGCCCTACTATGCGTCTGGCACTGACAGTAGCCAGGTGGGACGGATATCGTCGATGTAATTATCGTCGATATACAATCAACGTAAGTTGCCGTCTTAACGTCGGTCGCCATTCTTGGTTGACCAGACCTGGTAACGATCTCTGAGGCACTGTTTATTTGACGGATGGCAATTATTATATCTGGCAACGTCAGAAACACGCACCCCAAGCCTTTAACATTACAATTGCGCCAGATCATTCGTGTTCAGACAAACGTGGTATGAATAATAAAGCTATAAAACTAAATCTGTTGTGTTTTTTATACATGTATACTTACAAGCTACATGTGAAATGACAAAATATTTTGCTTCATTAATTCGTGTGGAGGCCACGTGCAAAACATAGTAAACCAGCGATGCGTAGCTGGTGGTGGCCAGTGTCTTTAAAAACAGCGATATTGGGTACAGATAGAAGCAGGGTGTCGTTACCATCCGTTTATATCTGTTAAAGAAGGCTAAAAATGTAATGGGTGTAATAAATAATAACTTTTATTTTTTTGTGGTTTTAAAGTGTATGTGCTGTTAAGTACGTGACAGTGTATATCATGATCAGTCAGCTTCTATAGAAACTGGACCCACACTGTTTGGAGGGTAACGTTTATTGGCCTCAGAAATAAATCGCCAAAATCAAATAGGCTGATATGAAAATATTTTTCGCAAATGATTTTCGGGTGACAAAATGTGGCCCATACCCCCCCCCCCCCCCAAAAAAAAAAACAAAAAAAAACCTGACAGCAATGTCATTTAATTTGTTGAATTTCCTAATTTACTATATAAATGATTGGTCCATTTTCAGTGAAAAGCATGTTGACCAACACCTTTAGCAAGTGTGATAAATAAACATTTGCTGGTAAAAAATCTTAACCTTGATCCCTGAAAAATCTAATGGATCAGGAACATATAATAGCCCAACTTTGGCCTAATCCATATGTAAGTATATACTGTAGCACAAAACAAATATTAAGATTAGTTCAATAGAATTTCACCACCGATATTTACGATATGGTAGCAACAGAGATTAACGTTTAAATGTCATTTGTAAATTATACAGAGGATTATTGTGTCTCTATTTTGAGGTAAAATCTCTCTCTTTAATAGTCTATATCGAAAATTATACCACCTTTACCAACTTTAGCATGAACTATCTCGTGATGTGCAAGGTCTACACTGATGTAGGTGCTATAAAATTGTTATATCATGTTTGTCCATCTGTACGAAAGATAATCCACTCGTTAAAGCTGGTGGATTATCTTCACGTACAGGCGGACAACCCAATGTATAACTAAGTTCAGGAGAAACCATAGAAATCTTGTCCCACTGCCTGGATAGCTGTGCATGCACGTTTAAGATATGGATCAACACATGAGATTTTGGTACTTATCACATATGCGCAATGGATCTAATAAATGCCCATGCTGACATTTCCAGCAAAGCTAGAGGTCTAAATTTTGGTCGAAGGCATCATCCATACTTTGAGCATGCGAGCAGCGACTACTCTAGTGAGTGCGCATATGCGACTCGCCTGAGCCTTCGCTGCTCGCCGATGCGATAAGCATCGAAATCTCGTGCACTGGTCCATATATTTTGTGCATATCGTGAGGACGACCAGAGTATTTTGAAAAAGCTGTCAAAATATGTGTGGTTATTTGGTCCTATTCAGAATAAAAGTTTTGAATGGTGGTATATTACGGGTTTCATTAGGTACAGTTAGATTATCCTGTTTGGTCTAAAAGTGACGACTGTGCAGAGAAAAAAACCTGCGTACGGTCCTAAAACATTAGATTCCTATTTATCGCTCAATTCCTTCTTTCTCTTCTTTTCCTCTTTATTTCTTCTCTTTCTAAGTATGTATCTTTTGCGCCATTAGCCATTTAGAACAGGTTCAATTGGTTGGGTGGGTAGATAAGTGCTTTATAAAGACGTGGGTAAAGTTAGCAGTAGCGCAGTAAGAAAAATTTGTGAAGTTGGCAGTAGCGCAAGGGAGCGCAGTGGCTCAGTGGTAGAGTGCTGGACTCAAGACCGAGGGCCGCGGGTTCGAGCCTCACCGGCGTTACTTTGTTGTGTCCTTGAGCAAGACACATTAATCCTAGCTTAGTACTGCTGTAACCCAGGAAGGCCCGTCCCTACATAACTGAAAGATTGTTGATGGGACGTAAAGAATCATATCAAACAAACAAAAAGTGTTTGCCTTCATTTACACTTTAGCAGTGGAAAGGATATATAATATACTCAGAAAAACAATTGAAGGATATTAAATTTATTTTTACTATATAACAGTTGAGAAAATAATTTCCATACAAGACATTTTCGTATCTTATAGAACTACCAATATGCAATTCAGTGGAATGCAAAATAGAATTTACGGGTCATTGGTTACGATACAGTATCACACCAAATATACCAACCCTCTTTACGCAAAGTTCACAAGCCAAAAATTTCGCGTTTATATTTTTTGCTGCAACCTTTACCTGGTCATTACTTATGTTCTAAGGACCTCGGACAGTCTTAATGAAGGATTGCCCATAAAAATAACCAGAGAAAAGTTTCAAAGAAAACAATATTTTTTCTATGAAAAAGATAGTGTGTTCAACCCTCGACATACCCACGAAAACAGTTTACTCATTGGACAAGTATCAGTTGAAAAATATGGGTTGAAAACTCTGTTTTTGCTATTCAACATATAGAAAATAGAAAACGTTTTACTGAAGTGCTTTCCCCCCCGTGACCAAACTAATCCTTTTGCATACAGTTGTAGTTTTACATTTCACACATCATATAAAAACGGCATGATTGGTCACGGGGGGGAACGTTGTCGAAATGCTCAAAAACACTTTATTATAAAAACGTTTTAGAACTTATTTTGTAGAAACCTGTAGGTAAATATCAATTTGAAATGGCATGTACCAGGGCTTTAGTTATGAGTGCTTACAAAGTAATTAATTGTCTCATTTCTCAACCAAAACATATGTTTTGGGTACTCAAAAGAACCGTCTCAATGAGACGGTTTTTTAAGCACCAAATTATAGGTTAAACCTGATGTGTAAGAAAATATTAACGATTTTATGCTCAAAACTGTGTTTATCTAGACTATGATACAGTATGCAGATATGATACACCTCAGTGCACAAGTCAAACCATTACAGGTAGTAGTCAAAAGTAATTTACAGCACACATCTTTAGATGAAACAATGAAATCTTCTCAACCCGAATTTTATGCAAACGCATCACTTTCGTCTCAAGTTTTATGCCGCAAACATAATATTTACATGTATTTAGGCGAATACTCGACGAAACGTTGACTTTCTGTGAAATAAAATTTGGTCACAAAAAATACCCCCACCCCCTAAATCCTAAGGTCCTGGCATAATCGTGCAATATTTTCAAAATATTTTTATTTTGCTAGGTGCACTAAATGTAAGGGTTTGATTTAAGCACAAAACTATAGTTGTCAGTTATGCATTATCCTAACCACAGGCTGTCAAAATTTGGGCAGATTGAATAGGAAACTGTCCGAGGTCCTTCAGACCACAGACACGTGTTCACACCCATTTATCAGTAATTGCACCTCATAACGTGACAACTTCTTCAACAAAAATGCACAGATACGGCATACCCCAGCCAATATGACAACAAATTGGAAGTAAAACACCAACAAAAACTACAAAATTAGGTGTCATACCTTTGGCTGAGAGCCAGCAATGATTTTGGAGCCAGCCATTATGGAATACAAACGATAAAAATGGGTTTCAATCGTTTTTGAATGCTTGTGGCTTTTCGGTATAGAGGGTTGCACCATTTGGACATGTACTGTACTTTAATCGTCGAAGCGTGACTTAAATCAAACATTCATTTTGATTGCAGATATCTGGAACAATGAAATGCATGCATAATTAGTTTAGTTTTTATTGTGTTAAATGTGGAAATGGATGGAAATGATCTAAATATCCTTCAATTGTTTTTCTTTGTCAAAATAGGGTTAATCGCGATTTGCACTTAAACAAAGATTGAAGAGAAATTTTATTGAAATATAGTCCTTAATGGCAGATTCGACATTCTGTTACCTTTTATGCATATATGCAATATATATCGCACAAAACATGCGCTGTATTTCGAGTGTGTAAACATGGGCGGATAATCATGGTCGGTTAGGTCCCTAATTTTTACTACGGAATAAATCGATTTCCAAACTCACTTCAATATTTCTGTGCATAAAGGGTCATCTATTCAGACCCCTTCACTTTTATAAAGTTAAATTTAGAAACTGTTATTATGAGAGATGGATTTCGTTGTTCGGCGGATCGTGATATGCCATGGGTTCATCTTATCAAGTACATGGAGTATGTCCGATAAATGAAATCATTTCTTAAATATAAAAAAAACTGAACTGTGCCAAATTGTGTTTACAATATCATGCTGCAATCTCGTACACCCCTACCCCAAGCTGAGCTCAGAACCCCAAATTCTTATTTGCATGTAAATGCACATATGCATGAAAGGGCGCTGCTAGCACCTGTACTAATGTTACACTTGTTTATGATCAAAATTCCGATTTTGCAGTGGAATGTCACTATGACAACAACAGAAGAAGAAGACGATCGTTGGAGTAACTTCCGGGATCATGGAATGAAACATCATCTTGGCACCAAAGTTTCCACCGATCCTGAGCCGGAGTTAGCGGATTATCTGAGAGTGGTGCTAGCAAAGAAATCCCCACGTGACCGACAGGAGAGGAAATATTTGGTTAGTTTTCATCATGCTTGGTTACCAAGTCGGTTATTAATCTAGCTATATATTCAGTTATAAACTTCAAAATAAAATCCTTATGGTACGTTGTCTCGTTCTTGACAAAGTAGTTTCTTCAAATTTATTTCTGTAAATTATATGAAAGACAATATTTATTCATGCTAGACTGATATCTACGATTCTGAATCAGCGATTTAATTTTAGAACTTGTTTATGGACACAGAGATCAAATGTGCAGTTAATCTTTGCTGTTGGATTCAGTTCAGATGTGCGCTGTCAATCCCAACTCGAGGCATACATTTGATTGTTGTCACAGCTAAGAAGCGTGCCGTCATAACTGCGTTGGTTGCAATGGTTGGTACATCTCAGATGCAAGCTATCAAATCTTTGATGGGGCACGGCCCGGAGGTGCATTGTCAGACTTTGCTAAAATGACATAACAGACTCAATCAAACCGAGTCTGCTGTTCTATTCAATATTTCTGAAGGATCCGTTTTCCAGATTATTTATTTGTTGGTGCGTCCAGCTCAGGAGGCGTTGTCAAAACTTTGTTGATGGGTAAAGTTCAAATGTTTGCATTAATCAGTCAAGGATCACACGAAATTTCGTGGCCTGCTTTTGTCACGGATTTTCATGACTTTGCAAGGAGTACCTTTTTGCATACGTTTCCGAGTTTAACGGACTATCTTACGTTTAATGAAACCAAAAAGCTGATTGGTGTGTGCGGGGAAATAAATCTTAAGATGACGTAAGATAAAGTTTAAAGCCATGTATTTTCAAAATGCTAGGAAGATAAAACATATGGTCAGAAGGGGCGAAAGATGCTGGAAAAGACTCCAGCATATTGCTGTTAACATTCAAAATTGAGTTTGCATTCATCTTAATAGAGAGCTGGTTGCTTTGCTTTAATTGCCTTCCTTATGTATTGTGACTATTAGTGTTCATGGGGCCGTTGGTTGGTCTGCGGTGTGTGATACTTTTTGTTGATGAACACAGTTTATATGTCCACTGTCAACCTTTGTTTATGGGAACAGTTCAGATGTTGACAAGCAAATTTTGACGGCTAGTTCATTTCAGATGTCATACGTCAAACTTTTGGTAAGCTCAGTTTATATGTCCATTGTCAAACTTTGCTTGTGGACACATTTCATATCTTTACTAGCAAATTTTGTTGGTAAGTTCAGCTCAGATGTCCTCTGTCAAACTTTGTTGGTTCAGTTATATATGTTCTGTCAAAATATGCTTGTGGGCATAGTTCAGATGTGTGTTAGCAAACGTTGTTGGTAAGTTCAGCTCAGATGTCCTCTGTCAAACTTTGTTGGTTCAGTTATATACGTTCTGTCAAAAGTTGCTTGTGGGCACAGTTCAGATGTTTGTTAGCAAATTTTGTTGGTAAGTTCAGCTCAGATGTCCTCTGTCAAACTTTGTTGGTTCAGTTTATATGTGTTCTGTCAAAATTGGGTTGTACACACAGTTCAGATGTCTGTTAGCAAATTTTATTGGTGGGTTCAGTTCATGTTCTCTGTCAAACCTTGTTGCCTTGTTGGTTCAGTTTATATGTGTTATGTCAAAATTTGCTTGAGGGAATAGTTCCGATGTTTGCTAGCATTTGTTGGTGGGCTCAGTTCAGATGTCCTCTGTCAAACTTTGTTGGTGAGCACAGGCATTTGTTCTGTGTCAAAGTTTGTTTGTGGTTACAACTGTTTACCGTTGCTATGGAAACAAAATTGGCCGCCAAAATAAGCTGAAAATAGGAAATGGACCATTTTGGAGCAAAATTTGGAGGTTTGACACAGAAATTAACATAGAGCACAAGCAACTATCAGAAAGATATTTTAACAGAAGATGAGAATTACCACGGCACACAACATATTAAAAGGATTTTTTGGTATTTAGCTGTGCTGATATCTAATTCTTTATATGAAATCGGCCTCCAAAAGCCTTAAATCTGGTCCAAAATCGCAATTTCTCTGTTTAAGCCTATTTTGCCGGCTATTTCGTTACTATAGCAACGGTAAAATTTAAATAAATGCCGAAATTTTACACTTTAGTTATTCTTTAAATAAACCAATCAAAAGGAATGGATGAAAAGCAATTTTCAGTTTTTGGCTCTAGAGGGGGCCGAAATAGCCCCTTAATGCACGTACCCCTTTGTTAGTATGTTAACTTTAAAGGTGAGCAGTTTAAATGTCCTGTGATGTCACATTTTGTCAATGAACAATGCTCTGATGCCAGCTATCAAAAAAGTATGGTCAGCACAGCTCATAGGTGTGCTATCAAACTTAAGTGTTCAGCAAAGTTCAGATTTAGCTTCATGATAATTGTTTTCGCCTTAAACTTTACTCTTGTTTAAACACTGTCTATTCACAGCTTCTCAGGACTATTTATTTGACAGTGTTCTTCTAAGCTGTGTCAACCAACAAAGTTTGACATTGCATGCCTGAGCTGTTCCCATCAACAAAGTTAGCCAGTGCAACCCTGAGCTGTGCTTACCAGCAAAGTTAGACAGTGTAGTGTATCTCTGAGCTGTGGCACCAGCAAAGTAAGACAGTGCAGTAAATCTGTGAGTTATGCCCACCAGTGTACCGGCAAAGTTAGACAGTGTAGTACCTCTATGAGCTATGCCCACCAGCAAGGTTTGACAATGTATATCTGTACTGAGCCCACCAGCAAGATGATAAGGGGCTGGTCTTTAAGAAACCTAAGGCGGTAAAATCTTTGGATTGGTATGCTGTACCACAAGACAACACCTGTCTTTGAGTATCATTTTTGGCTGAATTCAAGCAACTCAGCTACAAAGACTAGCTGTCATATGCAAATAGGAGAAAGTGACCAGCCTTGTCTATTCACTGTCTGGATTTTCTAGATACTCAGATGTATATATATATATATATATATATATATATATATATATATATATATATATATATATATATATATATATATATATATATATATATATATATATATATATATATATATATATATATATATATATATAGTAAACTAAAACCTTTCAAGACCCTAACTAGTCTCAGTATCTGAGCCAATAGGTTTTAGTAATACACTACCACAAACTTCAAAAATAATGTGGCTCAAAGATATTCTTTTCAGATAGCAAAAAAACAAAGAGTCTGATCAAAGCAGGCTGATCTGCACCTTTCACCTTTGCATTTAACAAAAACAGTTTTACCATGGTATGGTTCGCAGATTACCCTTATCAGGCAGGAGAGTTCTATTTACTCCATTTCTCCTCAATTCTATCCAAATTGAATTGCAGGATTTCTAGTCATTAGCTAGTCTGAGTTTTCTCTGACGTTTTAGTGGCTTTTATTTATTTTGATATTTGCCACTCAGTGGCAAATATCAATATATAGAAAAGCCACTTAAACATCAGAGAAGGCCCGGATTAGTCATTAGCATGCAATTACAAGCAGAGTGGAAGGCTATGTTGATTCTGATCGCTGATCAGAATCTATACTATTTTTGATAAAATGATTGATCCTGGTTTTAAGAGCATGGTAGGGTCAACCATTGCCCTGCTGAACCCAGATTTATCCTTTTTTTTAAAACAAAACAAAAACTGTAGATCCAGGATCCACACTGTTTTCCTTTCAGAAAACATATATGCTTACAAAAATGGAAAGCTGCAGGTTATCAAGATAAAAATTGGAAA
Source organism: Loripinus fragilis (assembly GCA_964019695.1). Classification (NCBI taxonomy): domain Eukaryota; kingdom Metazoa; phylum Mollusca; class Bivalvia; order Lucinida; family Lucinidae; genus Loripinus; species Loripinus fragilis. The sequence continues at coordinate 67,941,639 of OZ026515.1, read as the reverse complement.
GGAATGTAATATATAAAATATTCAGCAGACCAAGGATGAATATAATGTGTTCTTACTATCTTTGTATATTTCACAGGTAGCTTTAAAATTGGTGAAGCTGGTTACAGGTGTTGCCTATACCATAAGCTCAGAGTGGAGGGCCTATACTGAAGCCGATTCTAGGACAGGAGTTAAGACAGCCCCTTTAAGAACTTTGTCAGAAGATAGGTTTGATTGTCTGGTACCCCTTCGAAGACCAAGTAGGCTGGATGGACTTAAGGTTTGTGCCATATTTGATCTAATGAGTTAAGTTTTTGTTTGGTTTGTGGTGTAACCCTACCAATCAACAGCTATGGCCATGTCGATTACCATACTAAGTCCAATTTCATTTAAATGCACACTGGCTAATTTATGATGGATTATCCTATACATATTGATACTAAGCAGGCGAAAAATTTACATTTTGTATTCTAAGGGGCTTTTGATCAAAATTGCTATGAAATTGTGTATTTCTGTCCATGAAGATTGTTATTATCTTAGCAAATAGTGCAGACCCTGGTCATATGACATGTAACTTTGTGCAGCATTTCATCTGGTTCTTCACTGCTTTCCAAAGTACCTGTTTGCCGGTATCTAGAGTTAAAAGGGTTTAACCCTTAAAGCACCAAGAAAAAAATGCATCTGAAAATGTCGTCTGCTGAAGTCGTCTGCTGCAAATAATTCCCTAGCATTACTAACCAATTAAGTATAGAGGCAAACAGTGTGGACCCAGAACAGACTGCTCCTATAGGTCCGCGCTGTTTGCCATAGAAGCTTCTTAAACATTTCAGCAGACGACTTTTGTTGCGATTGGCGCATTAATGGTTAAAATGGATTCACCATGTTGGGTCCACACTGTTTGTCATAGAGGCTTGTTAAACATTACAGCAGACGAGAAAAGCAGAGGACTTTTGTTGCGATTGGCGCATGAAGGGTTAACATGGATTCACCATTTTGACAAAACGTGTGGATCCTAATCAGCTGACTTCACCAGAAGCCTGATTATCTGCATCTATTACCGTTTTGAAAAGAGTGTATCAAACTTCAAATGCTAGCTCAAAACGGTAATAGATCCAGTAATTAGCTCAAAGTTTGTTTCTATCGCATGATAAAAGCTAAATAACAGCGCAGTCCCTTTTAAATAACACACACCTCCTTCCCATTAATAACATCGACCTTTACGATAGAATGATAGAAAAATGACTATGTCGTGGTCCTTTTCCTTTCATTCTTTTGTAAAATTGTCCTGTCCATTTATCACAGGATTCACCTATAAAGAGGTACATTCCTATAGACCACACACAAAGCATTATAAAGGTAAAGGGACTGTACTGTAGTACTAGTTATGTTTCCAGGTAGTCTCAAGGCCTAATGATGAGCTGCCTCAACACAGATGTCTCATCCAGGTTAACCCTGCCTTGTGTAGAGAGGAACAACAACTTGTTCATAATGAATGGGAGCCTTGTTTATCCAAGAAATTCCTAAAACCAGGTCTTGTTCTGGGATGGTTTAATTTAGGTATGTGTGCCATTTATACACTAAGTTAACCTCATCACAGTAGTTCTGAATTTCCAATACTATAAATTCTAAAATTTTCGCAATGGTTTTATTTTCTCAAACTTTTGCCGATGCCAAGTTTCGTGAAAGCAAATCCCTCACGAAATGGCAAAATCACTCTCTCGTTTACTGATGTAGGTGAATCATGCCCTAGTTGCGAATTTATAATGCGGAAAATATGTCCTTTAAAAATATTCGTGAAAATAAAATTCTCACAAAAAAAATCCAAATTTACAGTAATAAAAGTCCATTTGACTGTCTGATTTAAAGTGATCATATGGCAAATAGTGAAGACCCCGATCAGACAGCTCTTTGTTTCAGTTACCATCAGGTTACAGTCTACGGACTAGGTCCAAAACAGTAAAAACATATATCAAACACATTTGACAACTTTTATCTCAAGATGATATCATTAGATTATCATCTTTGGAACATGGTTTGCCAAAATTAAATACTTATAATATGTCGTTTTAAACATAAATAAATATGCACAAAATTAACATCATATGCAGCAGCAACCTGCTCAGATCACGTTGGCAGATTGCTTCATTCTCAGCACAGCCATATCAATAACTGTAAAAGGGAAACTATACCTCAATAATATATTATAACAGAGTAGTTACAAAACCAGAGGCTGACTGGCTGAGACAAGAACACATGGGTTTATGAGGGCTGTTTTGACATTATCAGCAGGAACAGAATTCAAGTGAAATGTATGGACTCAGATCTGATTTCTCAAACAGATCTTGTCCCTAGACCAGCTACCCATTTATTCTTCCGTCACTAGGTACCTAAGGGTCGGGGAGTACAATCCCTTAGAGCACCTTAAGAACAGTCTGATCTGGGTTTACAGTATAAGCTAAAGACTATTTGTTAGAATATAAAGGTTAAAAACAGCAGGATTTTTTTTATCAGACTGAGCATAGACTTCTGTTTTACTTAATCGTGTGTAGGTTTTACGGCCTAGCTAACAATGATTTGGTTATAATGTCAAGCAAACATCTGGATAAAAGGTTCAAGATAGGATAGAAAAGAGAAAGTTAAATCACCTTCTGCCCATATCTCCAGGTTCCTAAATCCTCTGCATCTACTCGTACTAGATTTTGTAATGCTGTTTTACTTCATGAATTTATGAAAAATAAAACTCATTTCTTAATTATACTTGCTTTGCATTTCAGCTTTAGACAAGGCCTGCTCTGTGATACTCTCAGAGAACCACAACGTAGATGTGCTGACATTCATGATTGGGGCAGACAAAACTGCCATACTTGACGTGACAATGTCCAGTTATGATGAAGAGACAGGCTTGATCGTAGACGCATTCACTGTTAATATATTACCCTGCTTCACTGTCGACATTCTGCCGACAACCTTGAAGTTAGCAGCTCCACTGCCTTGTTTCGGACCATATATAGAAGGACAGAAGATATTCAGACAACTAGTCAGGAATGATGTAGATGAGGGGAATCATGTGGTTTTACTTACACCCAAGGTACATATGGTCTAGCACATGAGAGTTTGCTACTTATCACATATATCATATGTTTAGATAAACAAAATTTTTGAGCGTAAAAGTGTCAATATTTTCTAACCCATCAATTTTAACATATGTTTTGGGCGCTCAAAAGAACCGTCTCATTGAGACGGTTCTTTTGAGTACCCACAACATATGTTTTGGTTGAGAAATAAGAAATTTAATTTTTTGGTATGCTCTCTTAACTGAAGTCCTGAATTATATGCACAAAAGCCTTCTTTAAAATACCCTAACTTATGTAGCGAGTGGGGCCAGAGATCTAATATTTGGTCAGAGCCTTCCTCTGCTTTCATACTTTATGTATGTGGGAAGAAAAGGCTCTGGCAATACTGTGTGTATACACAGGCATGTTTGAGCATACACTGCTCGCTGATGAAATAAGTACCAAATCTTGTGCGCTGGCTCATATATTATTAGATCATTCTTGCAAGCATGCAGATATCCTTTGCAGAAACACTTGAACTTTCAAAGCAGTACGTACATGTATATCCAATGCCACTTACACGGCTATTTTCGACATACTTTTTCTCAGAAGAAACGCTTATAGTGGTCTGTGTTTGGATTTTTGTAACATTTTTATAGCCTATAGATAGAGGTTTCCATATTTCCAACAACCCTTAAACTATTGTGATAAGGCATACATTTTCCCTAGTCAAGTTTTCAAACTGTCCTAATGTTTATAAAATCCGCATGTCAAGGCAGTAAATATCAATATACGTTTCAAAGCACTTCATTCTTTCTAAAACCGCGAAAAATTTTGCCTTCTGCTGAGACACCTCATTTTACCTCTGCATACTTGGTACCTAATTGACCAAGTTATGAGTGATGCATGTATAGTTTTCAAAACTTAAAAGAACTGATTTTTTTAAAGTTAGAAGTGTCTTTCAAGTTTAAAAGTTTAAGCTATTCTACCAGCAAATGCCTACGAAATATATAATATTCAGTTTGTTTTATATGTATTTCACCCTTAGGAAGTTACTACATATATACAACATATCGAAAGAACATCTTGGGTTTGACCCAAGGTGTTCTTTCCATATGTTGAATATATGTAGGGAATGGGGTTGTACAAGCCAGAGACTGACATACGTAAAATGTTCAGTCTTTATTGTGTACAAATATGTACATGTATAATTAATGGTTTCAAGCATGGTAGAACAATTATTCATCTGGGTTAATCAGAGATTTTACATGTATTCACTAATTATAGCATGCACAGTAGATGATCAAAATAAATTTCCATTCTGAACGAAGCAGGGTATTACACAAGAAGAAAAGTAAACCTTTAATTGTTAGGAGTGCAAGGATGGCTAGTCTAAAAAAGCATTATTTCAACAAAATTACATAAAAGTCTCAATAAGGGAAAGGGTCTGCCTTGTCGCTAGAAACCCTTTGTTTATTTTCTTTCTAATAGCAGACTTACCGTGAAACGGGTTTAAGCTGTCCAGTAAAATATTTTTACTGATCGTTCCAAGGCGATACTTCATTTGTGGATCATTTGTGTTATTTATGTCTTGTGTTTGTCGTGCTTTCACGCCTGTTCATTGCTGTCTTGTGGTCACCTGCTGGGAAAGGACTGACCTCTTGGCTCTCATTTGTGATGTTTAATAGTGTTTTTGTCACTTTCCCACGTGGTATCCTGGGTCAGGTGTGGTACTTGATTGTATCAATTTCTGATCTTTGCCACCTTTCTTACTTTTACAATGCACTCACTTTATAGCATATCTCATTTTAACAAGGATTTTTTTTTTTTGTTTGATTTGATTCTTTACGTCCCATCAACAATCTTTCAGTTATAAAGGGACGAGTCTTCCTGGGTTAAACCAGTACTAAGCTAGGATAAAAAAAACAAAGATTTGGATATAACATGGTTATATTGTGGCTCCCAAATCTTTTATCATGGCATTTTACAAAGGAATTATAGGAAAAGGACCATTTCATGGGGTCATTTTCCTATAAATGCTTTGTAAAATTGTTAGGATTTACATATAACATGGTCCAGTACTATGGATCCCAATAAAGGGTTTTAAAGGTTATGCATTGTTACAGGACATGTTGCTTTTTTGTGCGAAGACATTCATTGATATTGTAAAACCTTTAACTATTACAGGCTGAGCTGAGTTTAAGTGAAGTACAATGTCTACCTACAGAGGACATATCCTGGAAACTGAACCTTAGTTTTACAGAGTATCACGTGTATAGCATCATTGACAAATACTGTCGTGGTCTCAACTTTCGTCACGTTTTAGTTCTCTTCAATATCCTCCGTGAAGAATACAGAGAAAAATTAGACATCATTAATAATGAGATACTTGTCAATGCCCTGTTTAATGTCTCACAAAAACACATCGACAACATCAGAAAGACGTCTCAGTGGGTGTTTAAACTTTTACAAGCTCTCATAGATGGGTTCAAATCAGGATTTCTACCATCATTCTATCTCCCTAGGATGAACCTTCTGGCATGTTACGGAATTCATAAAGCAGCAAGACAAAAAGCAATGGCATGCCTTCAGGAAATACTGGAAGACATAAAGAAAGATCCGGAGAACATTCTGAAACATACTGGATTTGGAGCCCAGGAAGAGGAGGTAGAAAAAGAAGTGAATGAACAGTTTCAGAGAGAGCTTAGTGAGAAAAAGAACACTGATCATTTAGCTGTTGTTGACAATTCTAGAGGAAATGGCTACAATTCTGCAAGGAGGAGCAGTAGAGTGGCAAACAGTGACAAGGAAAGTGACTTAACCAGTAGACATAGAAGAGGGGAGAGAAGTGACATTTATTAGACATACAGTTCCCAGCTATAGTAAATGTTCTAAAATTTCGAACACTTCTCACTTTTGCTTCACAAATAAAATGTTGATTATCATGACTGGAATTCATAAAATGCTTGTCAGAATAGCAAATAGCGAAAAACCTGGTCAGACTGCTTCTGGTCGATCATGCTTCTTTGGAAGCAGTCTGATCCTGCTTCTTTGGAAGCAGTCTGATCTGGGTATGCGCTGTTTGTCTAGGCCTTTCTTGGCAGGCATCTACAGTAGTGTTCAAAATTTAAGAACATTTTATCTTAACATCTTGTTATACGCTTATGTCAGACTGATATCAGTATATTGACCAACATACGAGATTTTGGTACTTATCGCATATGCATGAAGATTCTTTTTAAACGTGCATGCACAGCAATCTATTGGGCTAGAAGACTAAATTTAAGTCTAAGCCTTCCTCTACAAGGTTCAGGCGAGACTGTATGGATGTGCAGGCTTGCCTGACTCGATGAGCAGCTATGTGCTATTAAAAGTATAAATAAACATATGGCATGCATTAATCAATGCAATCAGTACCAAATTCCAATGAGCTGGCCCATATCATACAACTACCTTATTTAACCTAATAAGTTTGTATGCTCCTATAAGCAAACACTGAATACTTCATGGGTTATGAATACTCTCACATATCAGAACAGATAATTTCCACTCTGTTTCAATTACAAAAAGAATGATTGTAGCAAAACTCTTACAATAGAATAACTTATGAACTTCTGTCAATACAATGATGAGAATTCAACATTAACATGGGCTATAAATATTAGTACATACTCGTATAATGATTTTATCCTTTATTTGTTTATAAGGAAAAATATGCTTGATTGTTTTTTACCTGAGCCTGTGGTCTTTCTGTAGTATTAGGACATTTCCTCTCTACCCTGTAAGTACTGTCAAAAATTTGTAGCAGGCCACTTTTTCAAGCTTTGTCTTTACTTGAATAATCAAAAGTGGACTGATACAACATGTGAATCATCTGCCAGCAGAAGATTCATATCAAATGTCAAGCATCATTTTCCATGAAAATTAAGATCACAAATTGCGCCATCTGCTATAGCTGTGATAGTCAATTCAAATAGTAACATCTGGCTGTGTAGCTTTCCTTAAACCACACAACACTCGCATATTCTTTCAACTCTTAACAAGTGGCAACTTTTGTCATCTGCTGATAATCTTTGGAAACTGTTTGGATCCAGATCAAGCTCAACAAAATGTCTGGACTGATCTGGATCCAACCAGTTGGATACTAGGATAGTTTTCCTAAAGCAATTTTTGAAAAAAAAAAAAAAAGTATCAGCAGACGACAAAAAAATCTGAATAAAATTGACCAGTATGGGAAAAGTTAAGACTTTACTACTCTCTGTCTACTTTATAATTCAATAACTGCATCGAAAGCTTATCAAGTTCCTTTACACTAGAATTAGCTCCTTTTAAAACAATACTGAAATATCTTTCTGCTTCGCTAGTACCAAATCCATTTCTGACACTGGTGTTTCTTTGGGATATCCTGAAAAGAATAATTATAAAGCATTCTATTCAGCTGAAGCATATTATTTTCTCATCAGAACAACCATAAGTTCCTGAAATTACGGTCCTGAAGCATACACCTGACAATGAGTCACAAGAATGCAGGTTTCCATAATATAAGGTTTAACAATCTAATGATCAATCTAGAAGCATCATTTAAACAAACTTTGTATTAAAGGCCCATATCAGTAATATTACATTCCATTCCCAAAGCTGAATCTGGCCCAATATTTTTAGTGACCTGGACAATATAGTCAATTTGATTAGAGTGTTTTTCCATGATGATACATTGCATTAGTTAGATGGCCTCCATGCGAGCTGAACATTTTTTGTACTTCAACAACAGCAGAATCTAGGGCGAAGATTTGGTACCAGTAAAATGCATTTAAGCCCCCCGGTGGCTTAGGCTGCTGTCCGTTCTAAGGCGGTGGTTCTGTTGTTGTTGACTTTTTGTTTATTGTTACTCCCATTGTGGGAGTCTGTAATTGTTCTATGTTTTGTTGTACGTTACTTTATGTCCATTTTAGTATTGCAATCATCTTGATGGGGAAGAGAGAGCTGATTGCTTTGCTTAATTTGTCTTCCTGGTGTCTTGTGATGGTTGAGCGGCTCTTCCTCGCGGTGCCACGGGGTTGTCTGCAGTTTGTGATTGTGGTATTTCCTGATCATACTCATTTACTATTTTAAATTGTCTTATCCGAATATTGCTCCAAATGAAGATTGACTTCAATTTGCATACACAAAAGTATGGATGGAGATTATCACTAAGATTAACGTTTAGACTTCAAGCATGCTGGATACGTCCACATGGGCATTTGAAGAAGGCTTTGCACATACACAATATGGACCGGATTTTTGCTGAAGACGTGTTTGTTTTGTTTGATTTGATTCTTTACGTCCCATCAAGAATCTTTCAGTTAAACAGAGACGGGTCTTCCTGGGTTCAACCAGTACTAAGCTAGGATAAATGTGTCTTGCTCAAGGAACACAATGCAGTGACGCCGGTGAGGCTCCAGCCTGCGGCCCCTCAGTCTTGAGTCAAGCACTCTACCACTGAGCCACTGCGCTCCCTAGTTTTGATGAAGGAATTTTGGACCAGTATGTATTATCATACCAAAGATGAACCAAATGGGTTATAGGGTTTGCAAATAATGAGGCCTAAAAAGCTTTAACAAAACATTTAACATTTGTGGAAGCCAGCGCTTACAATTACGCCAACACCAACGTAGTAGAAAAGCTGTTTGTTCTTCGTAAATATTGTTCAGGTGTGCTAAAAATCAGATTTGTATAAAAGCCATTCCTTACAGTTTGTACTTGTTATTATGAAGAAAACTACTTGTATTTTACAAGATTGCAAGTGCTAAATATGATCCCTGTGTGCATGTAGTTTCTCATACACATACATCAAAAGTCTAATATTTCCAAGATCCTGAACTTTAACAATTCAACCCTAAAAACTTGGAAATGCCTATTAAATATGAGGATATAAGAATTGGGCTGAAAGCAATGCTTTCAGTATACCCCCGCAACATTATGTTTCCTTAAATTTGCTCAAGGCATTAACTGACCTAAATAAAAATTATGTAAAGTTAAAGATAAACAATGATAAGGAACTTTTTACAATCAAGACAATAAGCCTGCCCTCTGAACTGAAATGGAAAACAATTGAAACAAGGTATGAACTGCAATGATCCAAAAGTTAAAACTGCTTTAAGTAAAAAAAAATCGAGACCAACTTACTTCATGCACATTTTCAATATGTATGTAACATACTCACAAAGTTTTGAAAGGATACACTCAAAGCTGTAACAGGAGTTGACTTATAAAGTGTGCATTGTTTAAACCACCATTTTATATATGGAATGGTCCAAAAATAACAAATTTTAAATTGCTGTAAATTTATCAAAAATGTTTTTTCATCATTTAACTTCTTCATGCACATCCTCAATATGTCTGTAACAAACCTGCAAATTATCAAAAGGATACACTGAATACTGTAGGAGGAGTTGATTTCACAATGTACATGTATGCACTATAAGCTATTATTCTGTATGTGCATTGGTCGAAAATTGGCTATTAAAAGATAAAAATGTTGTTATTTTTTCAAAAAATATTTTTTCAACATTAAACTTCTTCATGCACATCTTCAATATGTCTGTAACATACATGCAGAGTATTAAAAATATACATTAAATAGTCTAGGAGGAGTTGATTTCACAAAGTATGCACTATTAGCCATTATTCAATATGTGCATTTGTACAAAATGGCTTAGTTAAAAATGCTGTAAATTTATCAAAAAGTATTTGTTCAGCATCAAACTTCTTCATGCACACCCTCAATATGCCTGTAACATACCTGCAAAATATTAAAAAGATAAACTGAATGGTCTAGGAGGAGTTGATTTCACAAAGTAGGCATTATAAGCCATTATTCAGTATGTACATTGGCCGAAAATTGACTGAGTGAAAAATGCTGTAAATTAATTTTTTTTTTATTTTTTCAGCATTAAACTTCTTCATGCACGTTTTCAATATGTCTGTAACATACATGCAAAGTATTTAAAAAGGATACACTAAATGGTCTAGGAGGAGTTGATTTCACAAAGTAGGCACTATAAGCCATATTGCAAGACCACACAGTTAGAATTACAAAGTGACATAATTCTTGCAATACTGACCCTTCAGCCCCAGTTTTCCTACCAAAATGCATTGTCTTATGGTTAAAGTGTGGTGCGAATTTGATAAAAGTTAGACTAAAGCGATGTAAGTTATTTAACAAAACTTTGAAATGTTGACGGAAGGACGGACAGGCTGGAAACAGTATACCACCCTAAAACTCCGTTTTGCGGGGGGGTATAAAAATCAAGTTTAAATGGTTAATTATCCTATTAAAGATATCAGCCCATAAACTCCAGAAGTTATAATAAGTCAAATTCAGTATTTTGAGGCTGACTTTCTGTGGAAAGTCAGCCTCAAAATCCTGAATTCAGGAATAATCCTGAAAACTTTCACCTATGAATGCACATGAAAACGAAACAAAATATCTTACAGTTTCAGCAGTAAAAGGGAGACCAGTATCCACTCAGCTGGTTTAAACAATATGTTGTCCTTGGTTAAACTGAAATTAAATAAGAAATTAGGATTGTACAGAAAAATCAAACTGAAAACCAAGGTAGAACCGTTTAATAGTATACAAGGTGGCACACTACAAACCCCTAAATACAGTGGAATCTCATTAATTTGAAGTCCTCTGGTCTAGAGACTTTACTTCAAATTAATGTATCAGTATTACCAGTTAAAGGCAGTTGGTCATTGAATATATTGGGAGTCAGAATCCCAACCACGGTGTGTATCCTTTATATAGATTAGCAATCATCTTACTGAAGAAGAGAGAGAGCTGGTTGCTTTACTTCTACTGTGTTCATGCTGTCATGTAGATGTCTATGTTCTGTGTCTCTTCCTGGTGGTATCTTGGGTTGGGTCTGTTATCTGTGACTGTTGGCATTTCCTGGACATACACACTTATTTTTTCATAGCATGATTTTAGAAAATATGGAAGAATTGTCAGAACTGAGAGGTCTACATTAAACTTAACTTTCCGAATCATCTACGAGTCTTATAGTCCGGCAGTATTCAGGCGAATTTTAGGGGGACCTGGAACTTGATTTTAAACTTTTTTTATTTGTTGATTCTGGTAGTGCATACATTGTCCTTGGAAAATCCGAGTGATGCCATTCTGGCATCATTGAGCATTTCGATATATCCAAGATGGCGTCCAAGATGGAGGACAATTATAAGAGAAAAATTGTGTGATACGGAAAATAATGTCTCAAACCCATTTTCTTTCTCAAATTGTTGCTATAAAGTTGGAATCTAACTGAACACACCAGCTTGTAACCAAATAAAATAAGAATGCAGACAAGATGGCCGCCAAGATGGCAGTTTATCACAAAAAGTATAAGAAAATCTTCCCTGAGACCGACAAAGTCCAGGGATTTGCATGCAAAATGCTTATTTTACTGATTCTTGAATTATAGACATCATCCTTGTGATCCCAGTGATGCTATCACTCAGCATTTTACATATTCAAGATGGCGCCCAAAATCGTAGCCAACAAATTTTTCAAACACGTGGAAGCGGCACCCTACATGTAGGCATAATGATGGATTTGTAACAGACCAGATGCCTTTACAAATACACATATCTGAATAAACAAACCTGGTATGCGTGTACAATAGAGTTGCACTGTACATGCAGGCATATCTGAGAATGGCACCAGGGCCTAAATTACAATGCTTCCTTAAAGTTAAGGAAGACTTAAGTTAAATATTGATTAATAACGTTTCGAACTTATTAAAATCAAAATAGTTTCATTTTTTTCTTTAGATCACAATGGTGTCTTTGACCATACGTACTGCATCGATCCTGGCAAGCTATCAAACATTTAATGTAACATTTGAAATATTAATGCTTCGCTTAAAACGTCCTTAACTTTAAGGAAGCATTGTAATTTTTGGGCCCAGTTCAGCAAACATGTCTGATGTGATGACACCTCTGTACAAGGAGCACCATATTTGTATCCATCCTTCTATATGCACTCAACTAGTAAAAATGTCAGTTGCAGTGCCAACTGACCAGCAGACATGGCCTATAGTGAGGCACCACACCAACGGGCATGGTTGATAATGAGGGACCACACCATAAGGTGTGGCCTATGGTGAGACAACACACCAGAAGGTATGGCTGATAATGAGGCGTCACACCAGAAGGCATGGCCTATAGTGAGGCTCCACACCAGCAGGCACTGCTGATAGTGAGACACCATACAAGCAGGTATGCAGATAGAGAAGCACAACACCAGCAAGCATGCAGGAATGAGTAGTAAAAGATCGACAGGCATACTGATTGAGTGGTAAAAGATCGGCAGGCATATTGCACATCACTCAACCAATAGGCATGTTTGAACAGCAATGGTGTTTGTGGAAGTTACACTAGGCCAGAATACATATTTGTTGCAGTTGCAGGGACATAGCAATGGAGTCTCACTGGACCAGCAGGCATGTATCTTGCATTGACAACATAGCAATAGTCTTGCCTACTAAAGTTTCACAGTTTAAGTTGGCATGTTTGATGGAGGAGCATCGGTCGAGTAGCTTTTCTCTTTGATTTTCAAAGAAGACATGTCTGATTGAATGGTATCAAGTCCTCAAGCATATCTGTTGAAGTTTCACCGAAAGGCTTCCATGTTTTGCCACCAGGCCATCACATCAGACATCCTTACCAGCACGCATGCACATTACGTGGAACTGAAACAGCACACATGTATGCCTGTTGCCAAGACGCAGGATCTGCAAGCATGTGTGTTTGTTACATCACACTAGCAATAATGTATGCTACAATTGCACCCGACTAACAGGAATGCTGGGTACTCATGCGTTGGATCAGTGTGCATTTCTTTTATATTTGGACCAGACCAGCAACCCAGCCATTATTGCCACAGGGTCAGTAGACATCTTTACCATTTCCATGTTTGATTAAGCACACATGACTGAAAACAAGACTCCAGGCCAGTAGTTTTATATGTAACAGCTTCACGAGACTATCAGGCCTGTTGCAATTTCCATGTATTTAAACTTTGTTGTTGACTTTTCGTTTATTGTTACTCCCATTGTGGGAGTCTGTAATTGTTCTATGTTTTGTTGTACCTTACTTTATGTCCATTCTAGTATTGCAATCATCTTGATGGGGAAGAGAGAGCTGATTGCTTTGCTTAATTTGTCTTCCTGATGTCTCGTGATGGTTGAGCGGCTCGTCCTCGCTGTGCCACGGGGTGGTCTGCAGTTTGTGATTGTGGTATTTCCTGATCATACTCACTTACTATTTTTGCTCTGAGACAGCAGGCATGTTAATGACAGTTGCACCCGGCCATTTGGCACATCGAATACAAGCATGCATTTCTTAAAGATTTGCCAGCACATTTGTAGTATGGGGCTGAGACAGCAAGTATGTCTGTTACACTTGCCTCAGACACGCAGTTATGTCCTCTACTTGTATGCTTGTACCCGACCAATAGGCTGTTAAGCACAATTGCACCAGACCATCAGGCATGAATGTTACAGTAGCACCTGACCAGCAGTCATGTCTTTATATGTTGCATACAATCAGCATGCATGTCTCTTACATTTTCATCTTATCAGCATCCATGAATGTTATATTTGCATCCAGCCATCAGCCATGTCTGTAACAATTGCATCCGACCATTTGTCATGTCTATAACAGTTGCACCTAACCAGCAGTCATGTCCGTTAAACTTGCACCTACACGCATGCATGTCTGAAAAACTTGCACCGGACCAGTACTAGTATTCATTTTTGTTATAGAAATATCCAATCATCTGTGCTGTATGTTGCACTTGCACCAGACTAGTACAGTAGTAATGGTTGTTACAACTGCACCGGACCAACAGGCCTGTATTTTACAGTTTCTCCTAAGCAGCAGGAATGTCTTTAATGGTTACACCTAACCAGCAGTCATGATGGTAATGAACATCTGCAGCATGCAGATATATCTATTACTCGTTGTTTTGTTGATACGCTGCACTCCATAAGTAAATAGTATTTTCCCTCTTTTTTTTTTTTTTTTTTTTTTGGTAATTTTTTTTTTTTTTTGGTAATTTTATCTTTTAGCAATCCATCCATAAACCACTTTCAAGCGGATTTTTCCCGCATATTAATTAAAAAAGGTGTGTACATTGAGCAAGCATGCTGTCACAGAGTTTTCGTCGGTGATATCATTCTTTCAGCATACCCTGGCATTTCTCACTTAATTATTTCTTGACAGAATGTTTGCCCAAAGAAGGAACTTTTATGATAATAATATGATATTAAGGTTCGTATAATCAGATCCAGCCAAAAGTAGTCTTGAAAGTAGTGCATGGATTGATGAAAACGATTACCAGAACAAAGACACACAAAAAACATTACCATTATGAAAAAATAAGTCCATTATTTTTTTCAGTGCAGTGTATAATAAAAACCCATGTGATTCCACAATATACATCCTTCTAATTCAGCCATCTTGGGTGACATCTTGGATATTTTACAACGCTGAAACACTACAACATCATGCCAGTCAAATTCGCCTAATGCAACTTCTGTTGAAAACTATCAGAAAAAAGGTTATTTACTGTGATTCTGAGATTTTGCTTTAAAATGGTGGCCATCTTGGACACCATCATAAATAGTTCAACCTTCTAAATCAAACAAGGTTCCATTTTAGTCATTTGTATCATTTAGACTCTAAAAAGCCATACGAAGTCAACATTTAAATGCTTTCTATTGCGGTTTTTTGTCAGATAGGCCTTAGGAGACTAACTGACGGCCATCTTGGGCGCCATATTTAATATTTCAACCTTCTGAATCGAATCAATGTTCCATTTTAATTGTTTGTATCATTTAGCCTCTAAACATCCATAAAAAGTCAAAATTAGAGCGCTTGTTATCAAACCTGTTGGTCAGATAGGTGTTAGGAGCATAACTGACGGCCATCTTGGCCGCCATCTTTAATTTTTCAAAACGCTCAATGATGCCAGAGTGGCATCAGTTGGATTCATCATGTACAATGTCTGAACAATAAGAATCCGTGAAGAAAAAAACTTTAAAATCAAGTTCCAGGTCATTCTTGTTTTCTACCGGACTATTACTATTAAAAACCAATTTAAGCTTAACTTTAACAATAATAATTTATAATGATTTAAAATATATGCATTCAAGTTACTTTTTGTGAAAAATTAATTTTCAAGATTTTTCCTGTACAAAAGTATCAAGGAACAAGTTTGACTCATTCAGTAACCCATTTATGCCTCAAGATATTTCATGTCCTATTCAATTGGACAAGTACATTTTGAAATATAGCAAGAAGTGAGCGAAGCTCACATACCCCCGGCGGTAGCTATCAGAGGTTGTAACACTTTCAGAGAAAAGACAAAATTGTCAAAGATTTCATAATCCTAAATCAAGTAGTTTCTGAGAAAACTTTGATGAAAAATGTCCATATGTGTTATATAAGAGTGACAGAAGGAAAAATTGAAAATTTGAAAAAGAAGGCAAAATGAGGATTAGCACCTTAGTTTTCATTTACACAATACACTTCTCCTACCTGAAAGTACACAAATAATGTCATGATCCTAAATCAAGTAGGTGCTGAGAAAACTCTGACAAAAACGTCCATATGTGTTATACAGGAGTGACAGAAAGAAAAATTGAAAAAGAAGCCAAAATGAGCTTTAGCATCTTTATTTTCATTTACACAGTACACTTAGCCTACTTGAAGGTGTACACTAAATTTGAAAACACTGGCTCCAATAAGAGCCGAGAGATCTGCGACAGAAATTTTCATTGGACAGAAAGAAAAATGAACAAATAAAGGGACTGATAAGCAATATGTGGCTGTTCTTTTGTTACACAATACAACTAATCACTATCAAGCTTTGTACCAAATTTCAGAATCCTAACTCAAGTAGTTGCTGAGAAATCTTTGACAGAAAAAATGTCTATATGTATAATTTAAGAGTGAAAGAAGGAAAAAATGAAAATTTGAAAAAAGAAGGCAAAATGAGGATTAGCATCTTAATTTCCATTTACACAGTGCACTTTGCCTTCCTGAAGGTGTACACAAAACTTGAAAACAATGGCTCTAATAGGAGCTGAGAAATCTGTGACAGAAATTTCCATTGGAGAGAAAGAAAAATGAACAAATAAAAGGACTGATAAGCAATATGTAGCTGTTCTTTTCTTACACAATACAACTCATCACTATCAAGCTTTGTACCAAATTTCAGAGTCCTAACTCAAGTGGTTGCTGAGAAATCTTTGACAGAAAAAAATGTACATATGTATTATATAAGAGAGAAAGAAGGAAAAAATGAAAAATTGAAAAAAGAATGCAAAATGAGGATTAGCATCTTAATTTCCATTTACATAGTACACTTTGCCATCCTGAAGATGTAAACAAAATTTGAAAACACTGGCTCCAATAGGAGCTGAGAAATCTGTGACAGAAATTTCCATTGGAGAGAAAGAAAAATGAACAAATAAAGGGACTGATAAGCAATATGTGGCTGTTCTTTTGTTACACAATACAACTCATCACTATCAAGCTTTTTAGCAAATTTCAGAATCCTAACCCAAGTAGTTGCTGAGAAATCTTTGACGAAATTTTTTTCCATTGGAGAGAAAGAAAAATGAACAAATAAAGGGACTGATAAGCAATATGTGGCTGTTCTTTTGTTACACAATACAACTCATCACTATCAAGCCTTGTACCAAATTTCAGAATCCTAACCCAAGTAGTTGCTGAGAAATCTTTGACGAAAAAAAAAAGTTTACAGACAAACAAACAGACAGACAGACAGACAAACATAATTACAGAAAAGGCAAAAACTATATACCCCCTATATACTTCGTACCGGGGGTATAATTTAAGCTTTGTTGGGTAGTAATTTACAATTTCATTCAAAAAATTAAAGTACATTCTGTAAGCAAACAGTACATTGCTGTGGTCATCTGGTTCTGCACTGTTTGACGATGTCCCATAAAATGGATGCAATGCTATATGGGTTAACGGGGTGAGGGTCTGTCACTTGAAAAAATTTGAAGGACGGGTGATCTAAAATATTTCAATATGCCATACTGTAAAGAAATCTTAAGGTTCACTATTACTTTAAAGAATAATGCAGAACAGTCCCTTTATAATAGACCTTGTTATTACACCTATTTGACTATAATATGGTCATGTTGTGGCTCCTATTTTTTTACCATGGAATTTTACAAAGAATTCCTATAATTCCTATGTAAAATTGACCCTTTACATCTCCATCAACAATTTTTCAGTAATTTTGGGACATTTCCTGGGTTGAACCAGTGTTATGCAGATACAAGGTGTCCTTAAGGGCACAATGCAGTGCCTGCAGTGATGTTAGAACCAGGGACCTCTCCATCTCAAGTCACACACTCTACCACTTAGCTACTGCATTCCTCACTTTCCTTAGGTTGTAAAATGAACTTGATTTTATTAACTATATATTTAGTTATGAGTCAGTCTGAATATTAATCCTTGTCATGCTGATATTTTATGTACTACACTCCTTCCCAATTTTGGTGTAATTGACCTGCAACATTCCAGTTGCAGCCATGTATTCTCAAGCAGAGTGGAAATACAGTGTGGCTTCTTTATGGCCATATATATTCCGTATAAGTTTCATGAAATTCCATCCATTGGTTACCTAGTTATGGATGAGGACGGAAAGTCGGAAAAACAGAAAGACGGATGGACAATGCCAAACCAATATCACTCACCTTTGGCAGTGAATAAATTAGGGATAAATCTGGATTCAGCAGGACAGAGGGCTGAAGGTAAGTACTATTACCACAAGTTTATACTTACTTAAATGTACAGACAAGCTTTCTTATGTCTGTGAATATATGGTGAAACAGCAAATGTTGTGGTGTCAATAAATCAGGCAACCTGAAAGCAAATAAAACAGGACATACAAAACTTTGATGTTGAAGTTGAATGGCTCAACCAGTCATTTTGGCTGTCCAGAGAGAGAGAGAGAGAGAGAGAGAGAGAGAGAGACATAGAGACAGAAACAGAGAGAGAGAGAGAGACAAACAGACAGACAGACAGACAGACAGGATAGATAATAGAAGCTGTTATAATCATATTGAAAACAACAAAAGACACACATACCATTTGTCTGTTGTATTTTAAGATCAGTATTTATTCAAGGCAGGGTGATGCACTCCCCCACCCCAAACACTGTCTGAGGGTGTTTTTGCAACCCCTCCAAGAAATTATCAACACAATACATGTAGTTACCGTCAAATTTTAATTTTAACCTTGTCCACTCAAATTTAGATCCAGAAACAAAAGAAGCTGGTTATGTTTCTAGCAAAAAGCAGCCCAAAAGAACATCAATCAATCTAATTTTTAAAGTATAAAAATAGAACTGACAGCTATATGCCTCCAGATAAGCATATTCAAATATTAATTTTCTTATTTCTCAACCGAAATATGTTTTGGGTACTCAAAAGAACCATATCAATGGGATGGTTCTTTTGAGCGTCCAAAACACATGTTTCAATTGGAGGATAAGAAAATATTCACAATATCATGCTCAAAAAGTTTGCTTATCTGGACCAAGGAGTTAGATGTCAACAATCCTGTGTTTTCTGGAGGCAGTTTGTTGTAGCTGAAGGTGGCCTGGGAGTACTAGTACAACAAATAAACAAGAATTCTGGGAAGGTGATGCCACACATGCCGGGGTAAAGTCACTCAAGCCTCATAAATTTACTATGCAAGATAAGATGCTCACAGCTACCACTGCTGTAGAGAAACGCTTTATCAAGTTGAACTATCAGGAAGTCACAAGAGCATGAAATGTGGGTCAATGTAACTATGTCACAAGGCCAGCTAGAATTGTACGCTGAGGACATTAACGATGCTAAGCTTGGCACTTAGGGGGTAACCATATTCAAAATTTTCATTTGGGGAGGTATATCGTCTGATATTTTGAAATTATTTTTACTGCGACATACAATTTCGGAATGTATATCCAAAGATATACCTCCCCAAATGAAAATTTTGAATATGGTTTCCTCTTTAATTGCACGTCGGTGGGTCGGACTTCAGACTCTATGATGGTTCCGACTTAAAGACTTATCTATTGATGAGATGGTAGGGGCCTGATGCTTTGGCTGTTTGTCGGGCCCACCGGGGTTTACCTGTTGGATTTCTTTTGCTCCGGTATTCAGTTTGATTTACTGTTGAGTCCTTATCCTTGCTTTATCTCCTTGTTATATCTTGATTTATATGTTTTAGGAGATGATGCATTGATAAGTTAGGGGTCTTTCATGCAAACCAAATATCTATGTGTCTTGATCCACATCTGAATTAAGGGTGAGGTTCGTGCCGTTAAACCGGTTTAAGCCCTCTGGTAAAATATTTTACTGACCGTTCCAAGGCGGTACTTCTTTTGTGGCTCTTTTATGCTTTTGTTCTGTCTTGTGTTTGCTATGTTTTGTGCGCGTCTGTTTATATGTGCTTTGTGGTCACCTGCTAGGAAAGGGCTGACCTCTTGGCTCTCGTTTGTGGTGTCTACTGTGAGTTTGTCACTTTCCCATTGGTATCCTGGGTCAGGTGTGGTACTTGATTGTATCGATTCCTGATCTTTGCACCCTTACTTACTATGGTTATCCCAATTCTAATGCACTTCTGCAGTTTCGCCTCAGATTGGAGTGTTTCGAGCCCCATAATGCTGTACGTCATGTAATGAAATGTGACGAAATTAATGACATCAAACTGTTTCCTACAGTATATCGCAGGATATACTGTCGCAAGTTTTTGAGGTTATCTAATCAGAAGTAGCATAACAAAAAGCAAGTGCATTAGAATCTCAGTTATACTTTTCTTGTTACTATTGATAATAAGTTCAAAATAAAGCCTTAGATCAGTGGTTTCCAGATTATATTTTCTTATTTCTCCAAAAAAAACATTTGTTGTGGATACTACTTGGAAGTGACAACACAAAACTTCCAATCAATAGCCACAATAAATGTGTTTTATGAATAAATAAGAAAATATCACCACCATTAGTTAAAATAAAGGTTTACCTAGCGCTCTATCGTCTTAAATGGCTGTTTTGGTGTTGTCCTGAGTTGAAGTTTCCTATTTATGCTATATTTTCTGATTGTACAATCGTTAATTAATTGGATTAGGTTTTCCAATAATTGATAGCAATTTTAAGATCCCATACCCAACACTACTACGCTAAGCTATAGTAGCTTGATAAGCTACATAAAATTTTCAATATTCTATCTTGTCTCTGTAGCTGAGTAGGTCTGTTTCATAGCAAGACTCATCTTTTGCACATGTACTTACACTTTACTAATTCTGTCTAGAACTATCCTCTGTCGAATCAACATCTGGTCATATTTGTCAACACTTGGGAGAATTATTCCTTGAGTGTCATCTTTAACCTGAAGAATTGAGATATAGAGTACAGTCCCTTTATAACACACCTCGTTATAACACAGATCTGAATATATCATTGAGGAAATAAAATATACAGTGTAGTCCCTCAATTACACACCTCCTTATAACACAGATCTGCAGATTGTCGTGGCTCCAAAATTGTTTCACCATGGCATTTTACAGGGGAATTATAGGAAAATGACCATGAAATGGTCATTTTCCTATAAATCTTTCGTAAAATTGTCCTTTTATTACAAGACACTAATACGTACAACACTGTCCATTCCTCTAGACCTCAACAAAGAGTTATAAAAAAGAACTGCAATGTTACAGTAGTTGACTCCTTAACCATATTATAAAAGTAACAAGATGGTAGATTTTTGTGTGTGTGCAAATTCATAGACTCACCTTATTTAATCTTAGATAGTAGTGATTTTAGGTGCAAGTCAAAGTGGTACCATATGTTTAAACTTTGGAACCCTTGAGCATGTTTGTTTTCTTGTGTTGATTCTGCACGTCCCAGACCACATTTTTTTTTATCTATGTCAGGACAGGTCTTGCTGGGATGAACCAGTGCTAAGCAAAGGATAAAGTATCCTAAGTCAGGTGTGGTACTTGATTGTATCGATTCCTGATCTTTGCACCCTTACTTACTTTCAAGAGCAACAAGACAGTGCCACTGGTGAGGCTCTAACCTGCAACCCCTCGATCTGGAGTCACGCACTCTATCACTGGGCCACCATGCTCCTCACTCAGCATGTACCATAGTGACTCTTACAACTTATCATTGATCATTGAATGGGGTAAAATCCATGTTAAAAAACTTGCATTTGATGCAGCCTTTTTCTAGCACAACCACTTACATTTTTTCTTTCTTGTACTTTATAAGTGAAGGATCCCTTGAGAAACTCTTGTACTTTCATTGTATCATCTTCTACCTCTTGTCTGAGCACATCAAAGTGAGGCAGAGGAGCTGATGAATTCTCTGGTTCCCCACTGCTCATATCTTCTTCTCCTGTAGAAAACAAACTCAGTTTATTGAGCAGGGATCCAATTTATATTTGAGCCAGTGCATGAGAATTCCAACAATGTGGCATTTTGACATGTGTAGACTTGGACCAGCCTCTGCAGCCTCCTTTTAAGCTTAGAAACTCAAAATGGTGTTCAGTCAGTAGCTTAACAGTCATAAAATATTCAAGCGACTAGCAAAGGCTCTGATCAGACTGCGCGTATGTGCAGGCTGATCTGAGGCTTTGCTGGTCACACATACCACATTGTTGGAAACCTCATGCACTGGCTGAATTTTTTCTTTTTCATCATATACAATCATGTACCTAAATGATTATGTCAAATTTATTCAGATAAAATCATATTTGATATATCGGTCAGGTTGTTTTAAATTTGGAAAGAGAAAACCAACATAAGCTTTTCACTTTTTGTTTTCACCACTGAGCATGGTGGATTTCAACAAAAATTGGCACATGCAGTAAAAATACTTTCTGACATTGGTTTCATATAAGCCAGGCTTCAATATATTTACTTTGAATCAAGTTATTGATAATTTAAGTCAATTGTTGAGAAAAACCAGGTGTTACTTCAGGCCTCCAGATAAGAGTGTGTATTGGAAAATTATTTTCTTTATTTCTCGTCCAAAACATATGCTGTGGGTACTCAAAAGAACTGTCTCAATGAGACGGTTCTTTTGAGCACCCAAAACACATGTTTAAATTAATGGGTAAGAAAATATTGAAAATTTTACGCAACTAAAATTTCCGTATCTGGACCTATGTTACTTTCCCCATTACATTTTGTATTCATTAAAGAGAAGTTATGGAAGATTTCGCAGAAAGTGTACAATTTTAGGGGACTATTTTTGTTATTCTAAAACAGGGGGGTTGTGCATTTCAAATCAAAATTGCTACAGATCAGGAAAATGTTTTTGATTTTTAACTCTGTAAACTTGATGGAGTTTTCAGAAGAAAACATATGTCCACCATCCACTTCATAGAGTTGAATGACCCTGGTGACCTTGAAAATTAGGTCAAGGTCAACAGAATCCAACCATTTGTTAAGGTCATTCCAATGATGTATCTGTGTCAGTTTGGTGCAAATCTGGCCATTGGTTAAGACAATAGAGTGCAGACAAGGCTTCTTCTTAGTTATATGACCCCTGTGACCTTGAAAATAGGTCAAGCTCAACAGAATCCAATTATTTGTTAAGGTCCTTCCAATGATGTATCTGTGTCAGTTTGGTGTAAATCTGGCCATTGGTTAAGACAATAGAGTGCAGACATGGCTTCTTCATAGTTATATGACCCTGGTGACCTTGAAAAGTAAATAAAGGTCAGCAGAATCTAATCATTTGTTAAGGTCCTTCCAATGATTTATCTGTGTCAGTTTGATGTAAATCTGGCTATTGGTTAAGACAATAGAGCGCAGACATGGCTTCTTCATAGTTATATGACCCTGGTGACCTTGAAAATAGGTTAAGGTCACCAAAACCTAATATCTATTAAGGGTCTCCTCTTGATGTATATGTGCCAGTTTGGTCAAAATCTGGGCATTGGTTAAAAAGATAGAGTGCAGACAAAGTACAGTACATAAGTAGAAGAAAGAGAAAATGAAAATTGTCATTAATAGCGGGAAAAGGGTAAATTTTCTGCCTAATTTTATGGAATAGTTGGGTAGGGGGAAACGAAGGCTGTTAACACTTATCCTACTACTATTTCTTGTTCTGAAAATGTTGTCTACCTTTTTGTCTGCTGCATAAATTAAAGTGCACTTCAAACTAGATTTTTCCATGGAAGCAAACAATATGAACCCTGATCAGACTGCTCCTAATGGAACAGTCTGATCTGGATTCATATTGTTAGCATTATAGGCTACCAAAGAACATATGCAGACAAGAGGAGCAGATGGCAATAGTCCTGACTGGTGTGCTTAGGGTTAATTTTCAATACAACAGGTCACATTTATCTAGATGAAAGCCAGAACTAAACAACTTGAGACAGTTTAGTATGTTCAAACAAAATTAGTCCCAGATTAGACTGCTCCTAGAGGAGCAGTCTGATCAGGGACAATTTGTTTGCTTTCTTCAGCAAATTATTTATTGATAACTAGAATGGATTAGCCAAGATCACCAACAGGAAGATTCCATTTTAGAAATACAGCACTTAAAAGAGTTAATGCATCTTTTTTGGATTGTAATTTATCCCTTTCTCGCCCTTCATGATGAAACTTGAGTTTGTCACTTTCCAATTGGTATCCTGGGTCAGGTGTGGTACTTGATTGTATCCATTCCTGATCTTTGCACCCTTACTTACTTTGCCATATACTCTATCATCTGTTTATGTACCTTCTAGCCTTAAATGCAAACAATATGGACCCAGATCAGACTGCTCCCCTTAGGAACAGCCTGATCAGGGTTCATAGTGTTTGCTTCCATAGTGAAAGCATTCTGAGTACATTTTAATATTTGCAGCAGACGTAACGAGCAGACAAGTTCAGGACTAACAAGTAATTTCAGAGAATTTATGTCCCCCGCCACTTTATGTTTGTCTTTGAACATATGAGCTATCTATAGGAGTTGCATACACAAGATACCTAGTATCTATTTACTTTAGCCTCAAAAATGACTAAGTTCATTTTGTTTAAAAAAGTGACAAAAAACAATCGAGGACTATATACAAACAATATGCGCACCTTCAGATCATGACCTTAACATCAGTAAAGTTTTAAAAGAATTGGCATAAAACTGTAGGAGGAGATGCATACACAAGATACCAAGTATCTATTCACTTTGGCTGCAAAAATGACTAAGTTCATTTCGAACAGGCGGGGACAAATAAAATTTGGTAGGATAATATATATACCTATCAGGTCATCAAAGGCTCCCTCTTGTTTATCAATCTTTGCCTCCAGAGCTTTAAACTGTTTTTCAAACTCAGATTTAACAGGTGCAGGTTCATCTGGTTCACTTGTTTTCAAGTAGTCTAAACTGTCCACTGTCATCCAAGCCTGAATGTTCCTACATATCAGTTCTAGAGTTGATATTGTTTTCCCTTTAATGTCCGGATGTGAACTCTTTTTCTTTCTTTGAGACATTGATATTGCAACTGAAGGTGTAGACATCTTCTGTGTAACATTATCATCATCATTATCAACATGATCTATATTTGCCAACACTTCGACTTCAGAATTGGAACTGTTATTGATTTCAGTTACAAGAACTTTATTTTTTTCAACAATTTCAGTATGTATATTATTATGTGACTGAATTTGGGGGTGTTTATGTTCTTTGTTATTACAACTCACACCCATTTGCTCAGGCATCACAGATGAAGAGCTGTGCATGGAGGTATCAAAGTCTTTGACTTTTTTGGGGTCATGCGATGAAGATATATGCACGGAGGTATCAAAGTCTTTGACATTTTTGGGGTCATGCATGTCACCACCTTCTATTGAACTTTTTGTTTTTGTTGGCACAGTGTCTCCAATCAAATTTTTCTGACATGTTACCGACAATGGTTGAATATCAGCCATCTTTGATAACAAAGATTTTCTTTTATCCAACAATCTCATTAAATAATCTGTATTTGATTGACCCTGATCAAGTCCTGTTTTAGTTTTCTTTGGTGCTGTGCCAGCATTAGTTTCCTTTTCTTTATTAACAGAAATGGACATGTTATTTACAGACTCCACATCAACAACTTTAGGTATTTGGTACGAAGCATGTGATTTGTCATATGGCACACTTAGACTTTCAGTATCTTTATGTTCAGAACTTTCAATATCTTTACTTGCTTTTCTCGTTTCAGATGCACAACTTAGATTGGTTATACCTGAATTTTCAACCTCATTTAAACCTATTGAATCTTGGTTCTGTAAATGCATCGGAGGCCTAGTTTTTGTATCGTTTTCATCATGATCTGTACAAGTAAGATCTCCCCCATTAATATCTAAATCTTTATCATTATCAATGCCAATCTTCATTTCATCTAGAGCTCTTGCAAGAGTGTAAACTTGGGCATCACCGTTATCCTTGCCCTTGGTATCTCTGTGTAAGACATTTACATTGGGACCTGCTGATTTGTAAACTTGGGCATCACCATTATCCTTGGCTTCGGTATCTCTATGTAAGACATTTACATTGGGACCTGCTGATTCGCAATCTTGGGCATCACCATTATCCTTGGCCTTGGTATCTCTATCTAAGACATTTACATCTGGACCTGCTGCTTTGTAAATAGATTCACGTTCCTTCAAGGCCTCTTGGTATTTGTCGATTTTATCAATTTTTACCACATCGGCTTTCACATGGTCTCCAGGGTTCAGTATAACTTCCTCTCCAAGACAGCCACTGAAAGAAATAGTTTAACTCTTTCCCTGCTAGTGTTGACTGCTGATAACCTTTGAACAAAGTTTGGACCTAGATCAGGCCCAACATTCGGTTGGGCCTTATCTGGGTCCAAACTATTTGACACTCTTTCTGATATTGTTCCTGAAAGAATTGTTTGAAAACGTTAATTTTGAAAATAATCAACAGATGACAAAAAATCGGGTTAACCTTAAGCTGAGGGCACTATCAAGGCTTATGGACTACTTGAGGGTCTTGACTCAGCAGTCGAGGCCATTGATGTAAGCCAGTGTTAAGATAGAATTAAAGCTGGAAAATTTTACATGATTTGTGAAACACTGTGCCCCCAACCATATGCTTGTGCAGAGGGCCATTTCATATTCATATCAACCAGAGACATTACACTTTAATTGATTGATGTAAAGTTATGCCACCATCATTAAATATTCTACTCGTCATATACTCATAGTATACCAAACTTCAGGTTTCTAGGTTAAGATGGTCAAAAATGGGAAAATGCCAAAGTCGTAAAAAGGGACATAACTCAGTCAATCTTTTAGGGAATCTGAACAAAAGTTAATAAGGATATCAACTCATCAGCCCAAACCAGTTTACCAAGTAACAAGAGACTCTTTAGATATGAAATAATTTTGAGATATCTTGCCAACAAGACTGCCATTTTATTATAATCAAAGGGACATTACTCAAGAATGGGAAATAACTCAGACAGATGATAAAAAATAAGGGCCAGATACTTTTTCATGAGGCATAAGCATATGCAATTTCAAGCATGCATGGTTTCAAAGATGTAACAAGTGTGGCAGAAGGAATTTGTCCCAACTTTTTCAAAATTGTGGACATAAAGAGAAAATAATTTAATGCACAAATTTCCTTTATCATGTTAGATTTTTTTTATCGTGTTAGAAATTTTCAAATCAGAAAACAGCCAGAGTATGGGTTAAGGTAAAGTCTAATGGTACAGGGCAAACATATTCCATCATGAGTAGTTGTTTGATATCTGCTAGCCCCATATATGTACCAGCAAAACTTGGGGATCCAGAGTGGTGAGGGGTGGGAATGGGAATAGGGGGGTGGGTCAGGACTCTCCATAGCACCCCACACCTACCCTATCCCCCCCACTCTGGATCCTTTTAAGACTTTCTTATGAAGCATAAAACCTATTTGACCTTACCTATTACTATCTAGTGGGAGTAGTTCAAATTTGACTGGAGGTTGGTTCTTCCTGGACCATAATGGTGCAGTAGATATCTGTTTCTCCAAATACAGGCTTGCTTTATAACACATCCCACTGCAAAAATTCTGCAAAAAAACAACAGAATAATTGAGCCGTGAAATGAGATATCCAATAATGTGGAATGTGCGACCAGCAAAGGCTCAGACCATCCTGTGCATACTCACAGTCTGATCAGAGCCTTTGCCAGTTGCTTGAATATTCTATGAGTGTTAAGCTACTGACCCAATATCATTTGGATTGGACCATCAGGTAGGTTTAGATCTATTAAATCATGTTCATTTAATATCCAATATGGCTTCCAGTGTAGCTCAACTGATAATCAATTTAGCTATCTATGAAACTGCATGTTTGTGCAGTGATTGTATATTCACAAGAACCTGATGTTTGGGCCTTATATCAATTTTATAGTCTCAAAACCAGGGCTAGAGAAATCTTCAAATCCCAATCAGCAGGAATGTCACTGTTAATTATGTCAGCCAAAAGAAATCCACATCCAACCCAATATCAATCGAAAATCCCCCCCATGCACAAAGATTCAAGGTAGTCAGTCAATAGAAGTCTGTCTAAGATACTGACCAACAGTGTTCTTGATACATTGTGTATGGTCCTATTGTTTACCATTAAGTGGCAATGAAGTCTTCTGGGATGACCACATATTTCTGCCAGGGATTTTTTTTGTATTATGACATCATAGGTTTCGATAAACAAATATTTTTAGCGTAAAATTGTAAATATTTTCATACCCATAATTTTTAGTATATGTTTTGGGTGCTCAAAAGAACCGTTTCATTGTGACGGTTCTTTAGAGTACCCACAACATATGTTTTGGTTGAGAAATAAGAAAATTATTTTCTGGTACACACTCTTAACTAAAGGTCTGATGACATGTTTATTAGTGTCTCAGGCCCTCTGGGTATTTCATTGACTGCTAAAGCTGAGCTGGCTACAAAATAAGCAAGAAGACAGAACACTGGAAATTTCCGAGCTGAATTTTGATGAAATTTAGCAATTTCATTAAATCCGCAACTTTAAAATTCAGTTAAAAACTGAAATTCACAGCTTTCTCTAGCCCTGATCAAAAACCAAAATCTCACAATGTCATTAATGTACATCTTTCATGCTGTAATAGCCTTCAGGATCCACACTGCTATATTGTTGCGTTAGTTTTTTATCTGTTAGACAAACTGTCAGACTGATATGGATCTCCACTATTGGACACTCTGATGATATTCCTGAAATAATTTTGAATGTTGAAAATGTTGATTTTATATAAAAAACAATAGTCGTTTACATAAAATTGTTTGTTTGTTATTCTAAGACACCTCGCCTCTAGAGTCAATGCTAAAAAAATGTAATATATCAAACAATAATTCACAGTTTTGAAAGCGCAAGGAAAGTGTGTGCTTGCTGACATCATTTGTTATTGGAAAATGACGTCATTCATGGCATTAGACGGTATAACGTTGTTTTTACGCTTTAAAGACGTTACAAAAACAGGTAAACAAATGTGACATTGTCTAAGTATTGGCGGGAGTTCTTCAGTGCAATGGCGGAAAGATGGAAGAAGCTGAAGACTTCAAATGTGTTTTCATCGTTTATTGTGTGTTAGAATCGAAATAGATCAGCTCCATTGTTTGTTAATACTGATGCTCCTGACATTTTAATTTGGTGTCCCTTGTCAGAAGTAATACTTGATTGTATGGATTCCTGATTTTTGCTGTCTGCTGTACACGCGTAAATTATGTCATTGGAAAAGAAGTTGTTGCTTATTACAAAGCATGCAAAATTCCCCCGCATTCTAAGAGTTAATTACCTTCCTGGCTTCTATGTTATATACTTTATTGGTCTTGGTTGATATTGTAAATTTCTGTTTTGGGATCTGTGAAGAGAAATAGAGATGATAAGAAAGTAAGGTATATGTATATCAGGCCACCATCTCATTAGAGTGCATACGTTATTTAAATTAAAATGTTGTTTTTTTCTTATATCTCAACCAAAATATATAGGAGGGACTGTATGGGTTTAATGATAAGTGAATAATGGCCTAATCATGTGCAAATAATTTCTGAATCAGCATTATAATTAGAATTAGGCACTTCCTGAGAAAATAAGTCAAAGAGAAGGAGGAGACTCAAAAAAAAGGAAAAGTTGGAAAATTTCTGACTACTTCAAATTTTGTTGGCTCATTCTATTTTTACTGATTTTGCTTTTCAGATTACTTGAAAGTCACATCAGCTGTTGTTGTGCTGCATGGAACTGATGGAACTTCTCCATATACATCAATATAGAGTTGGTCTCAATATGACTGTACTTTTGAGTACCCCGAACATATGATTTGGATGAAACATAAAAAATGCTCTCTGTAGAAAGCAGAATACCCCTTTAAGCCAATGCTCTAGGGCATGAGGGCTGTTACACTTACTAAGTACTCACATGAACAGACTACATTAAATTGATTCCGCTGTTTTCAAATTTTGTAGGTTCACTATTTCCAAAGGATCTTGTTTTTTTTTCCTTTAGGTTTCAGAAAGTCTGCAAAAAGTATCATTGTCTTATTACACCCCTTATATGGACCAGCATATTAGATTTTGATACTTATTGTATTGTTAAGCAATTAAGGCTCAGGCGAGACTGTGTCAGGGTTCCCACATAAATTCAAAAACAATAATTCCATGTTTGTTTGTTTGTTTGTTTGATTTGATTCTTTACGTCCACTCAACAATCTTTCAGTTATGCGGGACGGTTCTTCCTGGGTTTAACCAGTACTAAGCTAGGATAAATGTGTCTTGCTCAAGGACCACAACGCAGTGACGCCGGTGAGGTTTAATTCCATGAGTTTTCCATGATTTTCCATGATCTACAATGTAATTTCCATGACTATTTAATGCATGGCCTCCAACCGCCGCAGTTTTAGCGGCATTTTCATTTCTTCATCGCGCCGCGTATAAATGAAAAATGCAGCAATAATGTATTTAAATAAGCATGCTTGTAGACCATGCATGCATCTTGAAATAATTATAACTTGAAACCACCAGTAGCCAGAAAACTGGCTGTCAGACACACAAGTTTTGCGTGTCTGACAGCTAGTTTTCTGGCTACTGGTGGTTTCGTCAAATTATTTCACAAAATTCCATGATTATTCAGGTTTTTTTTCAAATTCAATGATTTTTCCATGCGTGGAATTTTTTTCAGTGATATTCCAGGATTTCCAGAGCTTGTGGGAACCCTGAACTGCACAGACTAGTCAGAGCTTTTGCTGCTTCTAGACACAAAGTATAATTGTAGATGAAGACTGAGACAAAATTTTACACCGCTTGCCACACTGGATACGTCAGCATAGATGTCTGAAGGAGGCTATTGTGTATGTATATTAACCCTTAATCCGCCAATCGCAACAAAAGTTGTCTGCTTTTCTCGTCTGCTGAAATGTTTAAGAAGCCTCTATGGCAAACAGTGTGGACCCAAATCAGACTGCTCCTATAAGATCAGTCTGCTTTGGGTCCACGCTATTTGCTTCTATACTTAATTCGTCTGTAATGTTAGGCAATTATTTGCAGCAGACGACTTCAGCAGACAACATTTTCAGATGCATTTTTTTCTTGGCCTTTTAAGGGTTAAGTACTAAAATCCCATGCTCAGTCGCTCTGGCCCATAGAAATTCTCGCTCTGTCACTAGACTTACATTTAACAGCTGTTTCCCACAGATTGGATATCCACAGAGTTTAACTATGGCCCTTTCCTCTATGATGTCATTGAAGTGATTTGGTGTTATGAATTGCAACTGAAAAGTTGGAGAAAACTGATTGTATAAGAAATACTTATAACACATTCCATATACCATAGTTGACATTATAAGCAAACAACTGTTTTTTTTTTTAATTGATGCTTTACATCCCAGTCCCAACGTTTTTTTTTTTGTGTGTTCTCAGGGGCCAAAATTCGGCCCCATTCCCAATGGAATTTAGGTGACTTTTTTTCCCAATTTTGATTTTTTTTTGAAGATTGGGATTTCAATTCAGTCAACACACACGCAAGCTACATGGTGACATTCTTCT
Source organism: Loripinus fragilis (assembly GCA_964019695.1). NCBI lineage: Eukaryota > Metazoa > Mollusca > Bivalvia > Lucinida > Lucinidae > Loripinus > Loripinus fragilis. The sequence continues at coordinate 67,910,484 of OZ026515.1, read as the reverse complement.
TATATGTAATGACAATAGTATGTGTAATAGCTAATTTGTTTTTTTTATTGATAAAAAATGACATTATTGTGCACTATATGTATAACAAAGTTCCCAATTTAGGGGGTTATCATGCTACTTTTCCCAATCTGAAAGTCCCTATGGCCCCTTCCAAAAATTGCAAAAAAATTCCCTGAGTCCTGAAGGGACATTTTCCTGGGTTGAACCAGTACAAAGCAGTGAAGATAAAGTGTCTTACTCTAGGACAAAATAAATTTTAGGGAAAGCTACACAGATCAATTCTACCATGTAGCTGTAAAAAATGGCCAATATGATGATGTTACTTGAAATTAACCTTAGTGTAAACAATATTTTATTCAAATATAAAGTACATCGAGATACAACAGATACATCGTATATACAATACAATACATTTGAAACACAGTGTCCAACCGTAACGCTGGAAGAACGGTCGAAACGCCGGAACTTCGGTCGTATAACGCCGAATTTCGGTCTTTTTCAATGGATTCGCCGCCATTTTTGGTGTTTTGACTGACGGTAGGTAGAAACTATCACTTTTTAAAAATATTAGGATACGTTCATCGAACATGAAAAGTAGCCTATCCGGATCTACATGCATTCTTCTAACTGCCAAATCTTCAACTGAAACATTAGCTTTGCTGAAATTGTCAAACACTTCAAAAGAAAATCGGTGTTCAGTTTCGTACCATGCACTATGATAGCTTTCGCACTGGGAAGTTTCGTACTTTTTTGATATTTTTGAAATTATTGATCAGTGATGAATGAAAATGTATTAGAAACTGACCTTATATCATTAACTGGCCATTGCTTATATTCATTTTACCCAGAAAGCAAGGAGAGAGGCACAATTCACGAAATTTAAGGTAACGCCAGATACAACGGTCATGCATGCTTGCGTTTGTAGGTGAGAGGAGCAAAAGACAGCTTTGAATGTTACGTGTTCCATGGTCCATGCCATTTGAACACAAATTTAATTTTAAGGAGATAAATAAGCTCATTTAGCTCCAGTCACTGACTAGAATTTAATGCCATTCTTGCTTCTATAGTCAGACTTTGCACTTGCTATTTATAGAAGCTTAGGCTGTTCTCTGTTTTCGGCTGTGGCTCTGTTGCCGTTGATTCATTGTTTTTGTTGCACCCATTATCTATGGGATTATGTGTTTACACTACTTTTTGTCCTTCTAGTTTTGCACTCATTTTGATGGGGAACAGGGAACTGGTCCCTTTAATTGTTTTGCTGGTGTCTTTTGACTATTAATGTTCCATGAATCTTTCTCATGGTTCCTTGGGCTAGTCTGCAGTTTGTGATTGAAGCAGTTCCTGATCATACTCACGTCTTGTTTTTATATTTACAAGTTGATTAAATATTCAGGGAGACTTGTTCTCAGGGAAGAACTCTTTAAAGAGACCCTGATTTGAAGAACATTGGACATAATTCAGAAGTACTATAGGCCATTCCTTTTTAAATTCACTGCTCTGTTGCTTCGAATACACGTTCATTTGATTCGAAATGCACAACTGTCTTCAGGGGTTGAAAACGGCTCTGAGTAAACCAGTCTGTTCATTTGCTTAGTCCTTACAATGCTGGTTATTTTAGAAAAGGAGAGTCTCTCAGTGGTATATGTTCAGCTCAACATAGATGGGTTTCTGGTTCGAGCCTCTTTTGGGGCTCTGTATTTTGTCTTTGAGCAATACACATTATACTCTGCTCAATACAGGTTCAACCCAGGGAGCGCCCAAACCTTACTGAAAAATTGCTGATTGTGACAAATATTGATGCAAAACGGTGGTCATGTGATTCAGACTTCGCTAAAGTGTAGGGGACTTTTACTAAGTATAATATGCACCTTTAACAATCTACATCACATATGCCATTTCTTTCCAAACTGAAAATGACCATTTATAATATATCCAGAAACACTTGGACCAAATAATTAAATTACGAAAAAGACATGGTCGCATCTGGGGGGGGGGGGGGGGGGGGGGGCACATTGATATTTTCATACATTCGTAGGCTCAGACCATTTTGGGATGTGTAAAATTTTAATTTCAACATCTTTTTGGGTTTTCAGATAAATGAAAATTTTTCGGGTATGAAGAGTTTGTGGATATTTTTGAGAGGTCATCGCAAATTGGACTAGATTAAGGGGGCATTTCTATGTATTTTAGCGTATCTTCTAAAGGTTAAGGTACAGAATTTGGGTTATTTTTGGGTTGCTAAAATTTTACGTATGAAGAAAATTGAGAGTACCCCCATCCCCCTTGGTTGATCAATATTTGTTTCTGTATATACAGACCGTCAATGAAAACATATTGTCCTTGAATATTGACGTCTTTGGTGCCCCACCAAAACAAAGTTAAATCATAGAAGAAAACAACAACCAAAAACCCCAGGGAAAATACTTAACAATCTCAACAATTCCTCACATGTGTCCAGAACATGTTTAAAAATTTCACCCGAAGTCTCATAATGTGACGTAGGTTGTCGTCCTTGTGTTTGCCATATGCTGTATACAAATATGGGAAAATGGCATTGACAAAAGTAAACCCTTACTTTAAGTAAAGTAAGTAAGGTTGCAAAGATCAGGAATCGATACAATCAAGTACCACACCTGACCCAGGATACCAATGGGAAAGTGACAAACTCACAGAAGACACCACAAACGAGAGCCAAGAGGTCAGCCCTTTCCCAGCAGGTGACCACGAAGCACATATAAACAGACGCGCACAAAACATAGCAAACACAAGACAGAACAAAAACATAAAAGATCCACAAAAGAAGTACCGCCTTGGAACGGTCAGTAAAATATTTTACTGGAGGGCTTAAACCTGTTTAACGGCGCCAACCTCACCCTTAATTCAGATGTGGATCAAGACACATAGATATTTGGTTTGCATGAAAGACCCCTAACTTATCAATGCATCATCTCCTAAAACATATAAATCAAGATATAACAAGGAGATAAAGCAAGGATAAGGACTCAACAGTAAATTAAACTGAATACCGGAGCAAAAGAAATCCAACAGGTAAACCCCGGTGGGCCCGACAAACAGCCAAAGCATCAGGCCCCTACCATCTCATCAATAGATAAGTCTTTAAGTCGGAACCATCATAGAGTCTGAAGTCCGACCCACCGGCGTGCAATTAAAGAGGAAAGCAAAGTTGCCAACTGTGATTGGGTTGACTACCAAGCATGCAATCTGTTGCAATACATTAATGTTATAGCCAATCTTTTTATAATGGGAAATTATTTTAATGAACTGCGCTGAAAAATTATTAGAGCCAACAATCTTCTTCAACTTATACACCAAGTCACCATAGAAATCAGGTTCCGAAAGTCCTTGGCGCAAGAGAGATTTAAGTCCAACTTGGAATTTAGAAATCAAATCAAAGTATCGTCTATAAAATTTTGAAAATGTTTTGCGAAGTTTATGATACCGATAGCCCTGTTTAAGAAGTTTCTGAGTTAACAATTTATTGCGGGTGTTGAAGTCAGTAACATAGCTAGATGCTCTAGCAAAACGAATGAGTTGAGAGATATAGACTCCATAGGATGTAGAACGAGGAACATCACCATCTAAAAATGGGAAATTGACAATTTCAAAATCAAAGTCGTCACGTTTATCATAAATTTTGGTAAAAACAATACCATTAGAAATTGACAAATGCAAGTCTAAAAATGCGGCTTCGGTATCAGAGGCATTGGCTTTATTAAGTTGGAGCTCTGAAGGGTATATTTGACTAACCATATTTTCAAAATAAACATTATTAATATTTAAAATATCGTCCAAATATCTGGAAGTAGTGTTAAACGCATCAATAACATCAGCCTGCTTATCATCAGAAAGAGACATCATAAAGTCCCTTTCATAACAAAACAGGAATAAATCTGCAACCAGGGGAGCACAATTAGTGCCCATAGGAATCCCAACTACTTGTCTATAGAGCTTGGTGCCAAATCGAATAAAAATGTTGTCCAACAAAAAGGTCAGCGCATCACATACATTTTGACACGACCATGCATGATATTTTTTAGGTTTTTCTGAAGTAAAAAATGCATTTCTGTCACTACATGCAAGGTAAGGAGAGCCTTCTCTCTGGAAGGTTCTTTCAATAAGATCAATAAGTTTATCTTTAATTAAATTATGAGGTAAAGTAGTGTAAAGAGTAGAAAAATCATAAGTAGACAAACTGGTCGCATTGAAATCTCTAGCTTTAAGTTTATCTAAAATTTCACCTGAATTTTTAATCGACCAAAATAGGTTTTTACCTGATCTCTCATATACTTTTTCACAATATTTGATAACATGTTTTTTAACAGCTGTAAGACACGAGGTTAACAATTTAGAAAGTTCTGTTGTCGTACAAGAACTAGAATTTGCAATAAATCTTGCTTTATAGGGTTTTTTATGGAGTTTAGGTAACCAGTACAACGTAGGAACTTTGTCTTGATTTTCTTTAGCTTTGACACCAAAATGTAGGGCTGTATGACAACCATGCCCATCAACAATCACCCTTTCACTTAAAGAAGGCTGCAGTTTATAGGCATTAGTGTCAACAAGCTCACGCTTAAGAGTATTAATATAATACAATCGTCATACAACTACAACATTGTTAGCAGCTTTATCTGCTGGAACCAAAACATAGTTTTGTTCAAACTTGTTCAGACTTAGACGTACCAAAGTCAAACAATTCAAATAAAGTAGGCAATAGAAAATTTGGAACACCAAGGTAGCTCAGGTGAGTTTAGCGCTTAACTATTGTTCTGAGAGCTTTAAGTTCGAGCAGCAAAATCTGTATGACTGCCTACGTGCCTGACTTTATGTATGTCTTTATGCCTGTCTGTCTTTATGTCTGTCTGTCTGTCTTTATGTCTGTCTGTCTGTCTTTATGTCTGTCTGTCGCAAACTATGGTTGCTGTTTTGGTTAAAACAATGGAATGGCAATTCTATGTATGTTTAGCTTTGAGCTAACTTTTTGTAAAAGCTTATACTTATATAAGTTGTAGACCATTTGAAATAAGAAAACAGCGGGTACCAGTCGAGTTTGGGTCACAGTACACTGTCCGTGCGAAGTCATTCTGTGTTAAAATCTGCTAAAGCCTCATGCTAAAGCTTGGGTCACTTTCGTTTTATCTTTTTATATATTTAATTTTATCTTTATTTAGAGAATAAATACATGTTTACTTATTCGCTACCAAGTTTTATGATAATTAGAATCGCATTATACAGGCCTTCCTGCTATTCTATTGGCTTGTAACCTCATGATTCTATGGCTCAACAACAATAATCATACTGCGTTGCTAAAATATTGTCCTCGCGTCTTGCGTTGACTATCTAAGATTTCGTTTATCCGCCATTTTAGAATATCATGTGAATTGTTGCATTCATGTAAGGGATTGACCCCCACCCTTTTCAAGAAAATCACAAAGCATTAGGTTTCCATAGAAATAATGGTCCAGATCACCCTGGAAAATCACGACATGGTCAGCCAGCATTTGCTGTTGGGTTATCATTGGGCTGCCATTTTAAGATTTCGCTGATGGGCTGGCGATGGTAGAACAATAAAATAAGTTTATGATATTTTTTATAACATACATCACTGTTATGTGTTTTAGGTGTGGATCAGAATCCCAGCAAAGAGCCTATGACTCAGTGCTTAGTCTTATATTTGGTACCAGTAAAATGCACTAAAGCCAACCCAACCAGTGGCTTAGGCTTCAGACAATTCTAAGGTGGTGGTTCTGTTAATGTTGATTCGTTGTTGATTGTTATTGCCCTTGTGGGATTCTGTAATTGTTCAATGTTTAGTCCCGTCTAGCTTCCAATCATCTCGATGGGGAAGAAAGAGTTGATTGTCTTACGTTTTTTCGTCTTCCTGGTGTTTTGTGAATGTTGTGTGGATTTTCCTTATGGTGCCAGGGGATTTGCCTGCAGTTCGTGACTGTGGTCTTTCCTGATCATACTCAATATTTCTGATGATAAGGCTCATATGGTGTTTACTTATTACCAAGAATACTGGATTGAATTCGTTTAGCGAAAGAACCTATTTGTCTTGAAGTTAGCCCCATTCTTGCATTCAGCCTTTACGCATATTCCAGCTATTTCAAAGCTCTTAAATAACAAAATTTATGTAACAGCAAAAAGGTTGAACATTTCTCTGGAATGTTTGCAGCACGCCAGCATGCTTATTTATCTCCTTTAAAATTAAATTTGTGTTCCAATGGCATGGATCACGGAACACGTCACATTCAAAGCTGTCTTTTGCTCCTCTCACCTACAAACACAAGCATGCATGACCGTTGTATCCGACGTTACCTTTAATTTCGTGGATTGTGCCTCTCCCCTTGCTTTCTGGGTAAAAAAGAATCTAAGCAATGGCCAGTTCGTGATACAAGGTCAGTTTCAAATACATTTTCATTCATCACTGATCAATAATTTCAAAAATATCAAAAAAGTGCGAAACTTCCCAGTACGAAAGCTCTCATAGTGAATGGTACGAAACTGAACACCAATTTTCTTTTGAAGTGTTTGACAATTTCAGCAAATTTTATGTTTCAGTTGAAGATTTGACAGTTAGAAGAATGCATGTAGATCCGGATAGGCTACTTTTCATGTTCGATGAACGTATCCTAATATTTTTAAAAAGTGATAGTTTCTACCTACCGTCAGTCAAAACACCAAAAATGGCGGCGAATCCATTGAAAACGACCGAAATTCGGCGTTATACGACCGATATTCCGGCGTTTCGACCGTTCTTCCAGCGTTACGGTTGGACACTGTGTGAAAGGGATACAGAAATAAGTCTAAGACTTGTTTGAATCTGCCTCCCTAAAGGAATCAACTAAATAACATAATTTGATAAGCAGTTGATTTCTTGATGATGTTTCTAATTGAAATATATGTGATTACATTTTATGCAGATAGTAAACGATACTAAGAAGTGTGTGTGTGTGTGTGTGTGTGTGTGTGTGTGTGTGTGTGTGTGTGTGTGTAATCTAGCAGATAAGATAGAGAGAGAGAGAAAGGTTTCCACGGTATTGGCCTTATTGGATAAGAAAAAAGTGCCATTATATTGGTAGTTAATTCTCAAATCGTTTTGAATGGGTGATAAACTCCTGAACAGCTTTGAAGATAATACAATTGGCATTGCTGTTTAAGCTTCGTTCAACGTACAACAGCACATTAAGAGTTGGGACACAGTGTCTTTGAACCTTTTCTAGCATAATTTGACGCTGGGCAGTGAACCTTGCACAAGAGAAGAGGAAATGATGGACGTCTTCAATTTCGCCACATTTACAGAACTTGTCTTGTATGATGTTTTTACTGAATAAGGTGTAATGTAAACTGCTACAATTTGTCCTAATTCTAGCATGAAGTATCTGTTCGTTTCTGCTGCCAGTGAGATAATAATAATTTGGAACAGGTTGTCGCGTTGACATCTTCTTTTTGAAAGAAGAAACTGATGGACAGGACTGAAGTGTGTTACCTAGAGTATTCCACTCACGTATGGTTGAGGGAAGAAATGAATTATAGTACAGTTGGGATTTAGCGTCAATTGTTTGATATTGTTTGCTGTTTCTTAGTGGATACCTGGACATGGCACCTACAAGGGGAAATTAACCTTTATTACAAAGTTAAGACAAAGATACTGGATGAGTCAGCTTAATTCTTGAGTGAAAGACCTGTTGGTTAATGCAGCGTATGGATCATGTTCACTTGAAAGTGAAAAACATAAAAAATTGGGATATATTTGAAAGAAAGTAACACACATTTGGGTCTTGACATGAAAAAAAAAAACGATTTTGTTGCAAGCGCAGTCTGGTCACAGCATCTGTTATTCCCTCTCTGGACAGTAGAAAAACAAAACTAGCTATCTAGGCAAACTATCACTATTCTGGCTAGTCATTGTAGCTGAGCAGGCTAAGTTGAGCCTTACTGGTCATAAACCCAAAAGACATGTTTCTCAATTCAAGGCCCATTCGATGCTGTATGGGCCTCATTGCAAGAACGTCTGACTTTTTTGTATAATACAAAGTCAGACATTCTTGGGAAGAGGCTCTGTATGCTAACAACAAAGGTGCAGACCAGCCTGCGCACCACACAGTCTGATTAGTGCCTTTGTTATTCGCTTATTGGAAATACTATATCTTATCTTGCTACATGAAAAATTTCAATATTCTAGCTACTTTTAGCAGCTCAGCAGGACGGATTCAGCCAGTAAAAACTGTGTAAAACGGCCACTCAAAAATAGAAAAAATAAATAACTTAATGACAAATGGTAGCTTAATGAAGGTCGAAAGTATTGCAGAATTATGCAATACTTTTGACCTGCATTAAGAGATAATTGGTCTTGAAAACCAATTTTCGGACTTTTTGAGAGTGGCGTTTTTACACAGGTTTTACTGTACTCACACAATCGAGGAACAGCCACTCAAAAAAGACCTAATAAAAATCTTAATGACTAATGGTAACCTAATGAAGGTCAAAACTATTGCAGAACTGCAATACTTTTGACCTGTATTAAGAGATAATTGGTCTTGAAAACCAATTTTCGGTCTTTTTGAGCGCAATGGTTTTACACAAGTTTTAGTACCCCGTTTTACTGTACTCACACAATCGAGAAACATCTGTTCTGAAATAGGGTTCTCAATGAGCCTTTCAACGATCCTGAAGGCCTTTTCTTCACAAGCCACCTGGTACTCTATCTTCTTCCTCAGTTCTTCTTTCTTTCCATCTTCTTCTGTTGACATCTTGCTCTACAATGTTTTAACCACTTTCATTCTGATGGATTATCAATTGCATATTGTTACAATAAGACCAGATTTTTTATTAGTTGATTTACAGGAAAAAAAAATCAGATTTAGGGTCAGGGGGGACGGAAAAAAAGAAAGAAGCTCTGAAAATGACCAATTGACTGGTCATTTTCAGAGCTTTTTTTTTTTTATTTATATCCAGAACAAACAGTTAAACTAATAAAGTAAACCAACATTCTGTATTAAATCTTTCATAATTTTTGTGCATAGGACAATCACTTTGAACAGTGTCACTCTCAAAAATACACAAACAGAACATCAAAAATATATAGAGGATATTTACTTTTTTGAGGTGAATACCAAATATATTTCATCGAGTGCGGTGAAAAAAGTCAGTATTTTTCACGAGTGCGTAGCACGAGTGAAAATGCTGATATTTTCACCGCACGAGATGAAATATATTTGGTATTTGCGGAGAAAAAGTTTTTTTTTTTTATTTTATACTCAACGGAAATACAGAAATCACAGCCTTACTTTTTACTTGGTCGTTTCTCGTTCGATTTGACTTTTGCAGTGTGTTTATTGGGTATAACATTTGGTGTAAACAAAGTTTGCACCTAGAAAATGGCTTAGAATCATATTTTAACGAATGAAACACAAGAAATCAGCATTTAAAGAAAGTCTATTGAGTGTGCCTTAGGGTAGGCGTCACGTGCAAACTGGCGCTACGCCAGGTCAAACAGTGACGTCATTATGTTTGACGTTGACGTCACAACATGCGTAGCGTTATTTTTGACAAATATACTTCACTTAAAACCTTATGTTAAAAAATCCCAGTCACAAAATTGCCAAGAAAGCCTTGTTTTGCTACAGTTCTATTCTATTCTACAGTGAAAATATAAATCGTATCAGTCACTAGTGAAAAAATACGAAATTTTTTCACTGTAGAAAAATACCAATTTTACTCACATTTGATATGCATTGAATTCACTGCTTGTAATAAAATAAATTATTTTCTTCAACAAAACAAATAATATTTAGAGTCGGCAGATAAAATAAAAAAAAATTAGAAATTCATTTTTTTCTTTCTACTTTCTGGAACTTTGCAGTAGCAGGGCTCATAAATCAACTAATAAAAAAACTCTTGCCTAAGTTCTGTATTATATGGGGTCACATATCCAATTTTTATAAATAAAGGATATTTACTGTTTTGAGGTGAATACCAAATATATTTCATCAAGTGTGTTGAAAACATCAGAATTTTCTTTCCGTCCCATCAACAATTTTCAGTTATAAATAGACGGGTCTTCCTGGGTTGAACCAGTACTAAGCTAGGATTAATGTTCTTGCTCAAGGACACAGCCCAGTGACGCCGCTGGTGAGGCTCAAACCGGCGGCCCCTCCGTCTCGAGTCAAGCACTTTACCACTAAGCTACTGCGCTCCCTAAGTATAAAGTAACATGAGGTATTTCTGTCCTTGAAGATTGTTCTTATCATTGCAAACAGTGCGGCATTGCATCTGGATCTTCACTGTTTGCAAAAGTACCTGTTTTTACTGGTATCCAGAATGAAAAAAGTGAAATGCAGTGCTTTACATGACAGACTTCAAGATAAGAGTGTGTACTAAAACATTTTTTATCACTTCTCAGCCAAAAGATATGTTGTTGGTACTCAAAAAAACTCTCAATGAAAAGTCAAAATATTATATGTTGTGAGTATTCAAAAGAGCCATCTCAAGGGTTCTTTTGAGCACCCAAATAAATGTTAAAACTGATGAAAGAGTTATAGCAATATCTATGGCTCTTCTTTCTGTCACAGTGTAAATCAAATATTTTTAAATTAATATTTCTCTATAAGATTTTCCAAAGTTTGCTTGTGTAGCATGTTCTCATGAACATGCGTGATGAAGGGTTTGTTTATGTGAATAACATTTTGCCCCAAATTTTGCCTAGGAAAAACCCAGACTAGAAATATTGTTACTACATAAATAATCTGGAATTTAAACAGATCCTTCAGAAATAGAGAGAACCTACATGTACATGTATTAGAAAACAGCAGACTCAGTTTTATTGAGTCTGTTCATGAAAATTAATGAAAAGTGCAACAATTCTCATGCCCCCTAGCATCGGCTTAAGCGATATTCTGCTTTCCATCAGAACCCAATATTCCTGACAGACCAGAATATGAAAAAATATGAAAATAATTTTCACACACTATATTACTCCAAACACCTCTAGAAGAGTTTTACATGGAGTGTGTGCAAAAAAGGCAATAATTTTTTAGTCAAAATAATCAGAATATAACATGAAAAGGACAATCAATAAAGATGTATATATAAATTGACAATACATAAAATTTGGAATTTTCAACGGTCCGGCGACTAACCGAACTCACCAAAATCACCAGAGATATCAGGAAATCACCATTGTATTGTTAATTATATGCCAGAATATGATAAGAATTAGTATAATAAGCATATTACTACTTTTTAAAAAAAAAAATGATAAAAATTTGGAAAAATAAATTTAATTTAGTTCACTTTCAAATCCAGTGCACAGCGAAATCATCTGATAAAAGTATGAAATCATCATTTTATTGTTAATATATATGCCATAATATGGTCGTATGCTTGTCACAAATGGGTCTTTTGGAGGATATATATCTTGCAGTCATTTTATAGAGATCTCAGGGTGATTTTGCTGTGCACTGGTCCGAGTTTTCTCTGACATTTTAGTGGCTTTTCTTTATTTTGATATTTGCCACTACCGTGAGAGCAACTTAGCTATCGAAAATCCAGAATTCTCCCAGCCAGTCATGGCTGGACACTTTCAATGAAAAATATGGTAATTAAATGAAAGATTGGCGATATAAAAAGTTAAAATAGGGTCGAGTTATGATTTATCTCTAAAATAAAATGATATTTTTCATTTAAAACTTACAAAGATGGAAATTATCCACACCTATTGTAGCCTACCCTCGGCCTCTGTACACATATAGTTGGTGATTAAGCTATACTCAATACCCATCATTTCCCATTAATCACTTAAAAAGTGAAACTGCTTTTATTTTTCAGTTGTGTGTTCATTAGTTTTATCATTTTAAGCAGTAACCTAATGAATACATCATTCATCTGTCAATATTTTTGGTAAAAATACCCAATTTTTGATTAGGTGAAGAAAATTCTGGATTTTAGTAATAGGAGTTACTCTGATGTTAGTGGCAATACCAAAATATGGAAAAGCCACTTAAACATCAGAGAAGGCTTGGATTAGCTGAGCACTTGATTTGAAAGTGAAATTATTATACTTTTAGCAATTTATTTAAAAACAAAACTGGAAATAAGCTTATCATACTAATTCTTATCATATTATTGCATTTAAATTAACAATACAATGGTGATTCCCTATTTAAATACAAGCTGAAAGAGCTTCAGAATATCAGAAGATTGAAGTAAGCCTTGAAGTAAGTAAGCCAGCCTATTTCTGGTGATTTCATGGTGATTTCTGGTTCTACTTCTACTTTGATACTGCCCTGGGCCGAAGCATCACGGGCAAGTGACCTCATCAACATGGTTAAAACATCTTTATTTACAGTTAAAAACATGATGAGGATGTGTTGTTCAGGCTGTGTAGGTCTATAGACGTGCCTGGAAGTCGTCTACAGATAAGGCATGCACAAGGTCCGGGGGGAGCATGTTTGATTCCCCAGTAGTCTTGGGTAGGAAGCTGTTTCTGTAGTGTTCATAATTGGTTCTCAGTTGAACGTAGGCGAGGTCGTGTCTTCTTGTGCGGCCAGAGGAAGGTATTACATAATCCGGAATTTCGACCGGCGAAAGGTTATTGACTGCCTTGTAGAGGTGTGTTAATCTTCGGACTTTCCTTCTGTCTTGTAGAGGTGGCCACTGAAGAGTGTCTAACATGGAGATAACACTATCTCTGTGAGAATAGTTGCCAGTGAAGAAGCGGGGGCCTTTACGCTGGACTTTTTCAATTGCTGAGATATCTTGTTTGAAATAGGGGTCCCAGACTGATGATGAGTACTCTAGGTGAGGGTGGACAAGCGATGTGAAGGCTCTGGATTTGACCTCTTGATTGCATCCATACAGATGTCGCCGAAGCAGGTTGAGTATTCTATTTGCCTTGCTAGTTATGTTGCTGATGTGGGTTTTCCAGGTAAGATCTGATGTAAGCTTAACTCCTAGGTAGGGATGGTGGTCTACTTGTTGAAGCTGAACTCCCTTGATTGTGTAGCTAGTAGGATGGTATTTGTGCTGTCTGGTAATCTTGAGCAGAAGGCATTTAGCAGCATTAAACCTCATCAGCCAGGTGTTTGACCAATCCACCATACTGTCCAAGTCCTGTTGTAGCTGATTTGCATCAGAACAGAGTCAATAGTTCCATAAAGAAGACAATCATCTGCGAAGAGCTTGATAGTGGTCTGTGGTGATACCTTGGCCGCAATGTAGTTTACATACAGGAGGAACATCAGTGGACCCAGTACTGTGGCACACCGGAGAGAATTGGCGAGTCTGATCCATCAAGTACAACTCGTTGTTGATGCTGACAGAGCCATGAGCTAATCCATCTGTTGGTTCTTAATTCGGTTAATAGTCGCATCGGAATTTCAACTATCCTCGAGAGACCAAACTGCGCCACGCTAAGCTTTATCGGTAATTCTAAATATAAATCAAATGAAGCATACAAAATTAAATATGCTTGCCTTATTTATGCATCATTTTTGCATTTGACTGCCATAAATCCTTACTCCGATCCAACATCGTACTATGACACGCGAAGCTTATGTAAACATGGTAAATTGAAGTCCGCCATTTTCGGTTTGGCCTACTTCCGCCAGGGGAGTGACGTCACACTATTCCCGCGGAAAAACTCGAAATTAAAGCCAAGCATAATTTTAATATTGGGTTTTAACAACATTCAACTTTCTTAAAATAAAAAATTTGGGAAAAAAAACACTGTTTCAATCTGTAAAAGCAAAGTATCTATATGCACTCTATCGGACAGCCTGTCTCTTAAAGTGGTGTCGGGTATGTTGTACAGTTTTGCAGCTTTTCTCACAGGCATCTTATTTTCTACACACTGAATGTAGCAAGGTTGGCAATCGACCGGTCAATATGCATATTGACCAGACCAGTGGTCAATACTGGTTTTAACCGGTCATTACTGGTCGATTGGTGGTCAATTGGTCGATTGAAAAAAAACATGGTAGATGTGAAGATACTTAGCATTAATTATCCCATTTTACTGGACTCTATAAACAGACTTAAAATTGTTTCAATATAAGATAATACAGGCTTAATTGAAAATGTGTTTCATGCCTTGCTATTGCTTTAAAAAATGTATGATGCTGATTTAAAATGGGCCGTAAAACAAACAAAAATGTAATGTCAGTAGTTTTAGATCTTCAGTCTCAATCAAACTGAATCATTACCACAACAGTTTAGACTTTAGATTTTTAACTTATCTTCTATCAACCATTAATAAAAAAAAAGTAAAGCAAATGCAAGTAATGGAATTAACTAAATTTAAAAAACTTCTAGCTTTTTCAGTCATAAAAAATATTTAAATCAGTGACTAATTTATTACATGAAAGAAAGTACAAAAAATCAATCAATACTTCAAATTGATCATCAAAGGGGTCATGTGTACAAATTAGTCATTGCTCTATTAGTTAAACTGCAAATTGAATTGGCTTCTCACCTGAAAAGACAAAGGTGTGAAAATGGTAAAGAAAACACTAAGTGTTGAGCAATATATATCAAGGAGTTAATTTTGACTTTAATCCCCCCAGAACAAACAAAACTGTCAAAATCTGGACATGTCTCAGACTGAAGAAGGTGTGTCCAGTTTTTAAGACCTATCCAATCACTTAGCTTAAAATGCATAGCTAATTCACTGGCACCTGTGTTAATACAGAGGTGTGAAACTGGTCATTCTGTTATCTGCTGTTATCAGTTAATTTGACCAGTGTCATAAATTATTGTTATTGTCTCAAAATGATGAAAAAAGAACCCGTTAGGCTGTATGGTTATTATATTCTGCCCTTGATGATTAATAAAGAATATAAAGTGTTAGGTGCTGGACTGTAATGCAGGAGTCAGTGCTAAGGTGAAAAGTGCCCTTGGTCGGGATGAAACAGTACTTCTTTTCTTTTTTCAATAAACAGGACATAAATTCTGACCTAATATCTCAATCCACCTCTAAAACGGTCCCTTAAAATTTTCAATCGACCACTCAGATTCATATTGACCAGTATTGACCACTTTTTGGCATATTGACCGGGGCGGTTTTAACCGGTTAAAACCACCGGTTAAAACCGGGGGTGGTTTCGACCGCCCAACCTTGGAATGTAGGCATTCATCAGTGCATCATGGGTGTAGACCTTTTGGGGTTCTGAATTCTGTTCTGGTGCAGAATTTGTTGAGGTTTTGCCCCCAAAACGGGCAAAGAAACACACACAAAAAAAACGTCATATAAATGTGTTCTATTCTAAGACCCCAAGCTAGAAAAAATCAATATTAAAATAGCTTGGCCTAATAAGTGAGTTACGCTACCACGTGACTTCCATTCATAAAATGTCAACATTGCAGACGACCGGCTTCAATTTTGCCCAAACTTCAGAATTTTAGAAAATCACATGAGTTACGAAGGGGCATTTTTGGACATAAGTAAAAGTGAGTAAAATAAGCTATCTAAAGTTAAATATGCTGTACTTAACTGTTTATGCCTCATTTTGACAGGTTCAACTTTTCCTCGTTGTGTTTACACTTCCGTTAAAAAATTTCCACATTAACTCTCGCACGCACTCAAGATTTCGTGATACTACAGAGTTAACAACAAACATTGTTGTTGTTGTTGTTGTTAACAGCCCTTTGGCCGTATTATCTCGCAAGTAGTCAGCTCTTCTCCGGTAAATTTTCTGCAGGTAAAGACTCGCAGGTACATCATGGCGGACGTATGGAGCTGGCGATTGTAGGGTATTTGACGATAATATCGGGTTTCTGGACATCTCGGCCCCTAACAAACTTGGCCCCTGACAAACTCGGCCCCTATCAAACTCGGCCCCCACAAACTCGGCCCCTAGCAAACTCGGCCCCTATATAATCTAAATAATGTAGAGTTTTTGTAACTGGTGTCTAAAATGGGGCTATAGATGTTACATCTTTTGTCAGAAGCGACACCTTTATCACTGCCTTTTATATGCGAGATGCGCTGGGTTTCATGGCCTATCTCGATAGTCTTGTGTGCTGCATCCATTATATATTAAGGCATTTTCATTTCTTCCCACATAATTATTGTTTTGATATTTCCTTTGCGAAATGGAAATATTTGGAAATATTCGTTGCAGAAATCAAATTGTGTACAGTAAAACCTCGGAAAATTGAACTCCTATTTTTCGACCCCCCCCCCCCCCCCCACCCAATTCGAAATAAATTTCGAACACATTGGAATCAGAGAATATAGGGCCTATTTATGAATTATTTAAAATATAATGTTTGTGTGCGTAAAAGAAGCGTCTCCCGAGACGTTTCTTTTATGCACACAAAATATTTGTTATATAGGGATAAACGCTGATAATAATCATTTTTGAAAGTATATATTTTTATATTTTTCTCCCTATAATTCGAACTCAGGATATTTCAACATAAAATTTCTAGTACCTATGACTTTGAATTTTCGAGATTCGACTGTATATTAAAAATGTCTAAAACTATCCAAGACTGGTATCATCCATTCAATTTCCGCATATGTATGCTTTATTCACAAAACGGTGATCGAAAGCTCTGACGAATCTGTGCATTTGCTCAGGCTCGATTGAGCTTGAACAAGTGCGAAAAATGAACGATATCACTCCTTCGATTTTCACATGTTATGTATGATGCTCTAGCCACAACATTTTTTTTATCCGAGGAGCGGTCTAAAACTCTCTCGAGTCTGTGCATTTGCTGAGGCTCGATTACTAGAGCTTTAGCTGAACGAAGACCCATATCACCCATTCAATTTCCGCATATGTATGCTTTATTTACAGAATGGCGGTCGAAAGCTCTGGTTTTCTCGAGTCAAACTCTCAACATCGAGACTGTCCCGTGTTTCATGTGGGCGCTAAAACATACCTGAGTATGCATTCTCTGCATAAGTTTTTATTGGGCATTATTGTTTTTAACCAAAAAGTGAATTTAGCCAGCCTCCTGAACCATATTTTGACTGGGGGCCGAGTTTGTAGGGGTCGAATTTGGTTACCGAATATATGGGGGCCGAGTTTGTTAGGGGCCGAGTTTGTTAGGGGCCGAGTTTGTCAGGGGCCGAGATGTCCCGGAATCTAATATCGTAGTATAATTAATAATTGTTTAGAAGTGGACATGCTGTGAAACTGACACGACTAAAAGTTTTGTATGGTAGATGATATTATGCGTGAATGATGATGATGGATGATTGGTGCTTTGGGAGCTTCAGTGATCTTGTAACTTGTAACTTGGTGTTAGTAGAAACTTTAAGTCCTGACGACTTGTCTTCTACATCTCTTCTTGAGTAACAATTTAAAACTAACTTCCGGTGCTATTTTAAAGTCTATATTGGTCATATGTCTATAGTCAGCATATACGTATATCTTGAATAAGAGTACTCAGTGATTTTGTTACCTGCGCATCCTGCATCTTTTGCGCATAAGTTTTTATTTCAGCGAGTCCCAGCGAGTCCCGGGATGCAATAGTATTGCAGACTTGTCATTAAAAATAGTGTTTCGGACTCATAAGTTTGCAGTTGGGACTCATTAAAATTGGACACAGCGAGTCCCAGGACTCATAAGCCCAAAATTGTAAATGAATCACTGAGTACTTATTGTATATAACACTAGTAAATATCTCCAGTATGGTATTTCTGATCCCCCATATATCTGTCATACATGGTCTTGAAACTAAGCACAGTAGAAGAGTTCACAATATCATCAGTCAAATTATTCCACTTATCTATAGCTCTAATGCTAAATGAGTTCATTCTGAATGATTTCAATACTCTGGGCTTTTTTAATTTCAAACTATGACCTCGTGTTATTGAGTCAGAAAATTCAAAGAGTCCTTCCATCTTTATATCATCAATCTTGTTTATAATTTTGAAAGTCTGAATCATATCCATTCGATGTCTTCTATAGTTGAGTGTTGTAAGATTTAGTTTACGTAACCTCTCTTCATAACTTATATGGGACAGTTCTGGAAGTATTTTTGTGAGCCTTCTTTGTACATTTTCAATAGCACGAATATCTTTCTTCAGTGTTGGGAACCATATGGTGTTTCCGTAATCAAGAATAGGTCTGATGAGTGTCTTATATAAGACTAACAGTGTCTCTTCGTCAAGGTAAGAGAAAGCACGCTTGATTAATCCAACTAATCTATTTGCTCTGTTTACTGTCAAGCTGATGTGTTTATCAAATTTCAAATTCTCTTGTACATTAACTCCTAGATCTTTTTCCATTTCAACCGATTTCAATACTTTAGTGTTTCCATCTTTGTCTGTCATTTCATATTCAAATCTTGGATTATTTTTACCTAGGTGCATAACTTTACATTTCTCAACATTGAATATCATTAACCACTTTATTGTCCACTGGCAAAGTTTATTCAAATCATTTTGGATGGTTTCAAAGTCTTTAAGATTTTGTAAGTCTTTATAAAGTTTGGCATCATCTGCAAATAGTTTACAGTATGATTTTACTTCATCGGGAAGGTCATTCACATATAAAATAAATAACAGGGGGCCAAGGACAGAGCCTTGGGGTACACCACTTGATACGTCTGTCCATAATCCATTCTGAAGACTGTCCATTTATAACAACTCGCTGTGATCTATTCGATAGGAATGAAGAAATCCACTTCAACACATTTCCAGACACTCCTAGTCTTTCAAGTTTCAATAATAATCTCTTATGTGGTACACTGTCAAATGCCTTTCTGAAGTCTAGAAATATAGTGTCAACTGGAACGTCTGAATCAATATATTGAGACCATGTGTCAAAAACTGTTAATAACTGTAATATGCATCCCCTTTTCTCTCTAAATCCATATTGAGAGTCTGTGAAAATATCTCTATCCTTGCAATGTTCCATGACTTCATTTTTAATAATACTTTCCAATAATCTACATAATATACTAGTTATGCTGATAGGTCTATAATTTGATGATTTTGTTTTGTCTCCACTTTTGAAAATACAGGTTACATTAGCAAGTTTCCATTCACTGGGTAAGATACCCTGACTTAGTGATTTATTAAACAGAATGGTAATTGGGAGCGATATATTGTCCAAGGTCTCCTTTAAGAATCTTGGATGAAAATTATCTGGTCCTGTGGATTTAGATACATTTAATTGCTTCAGCAGGGATTTCACTTTATTTTCTGTTAGAGCGGGTGAGGGTATAAGTGAACCATAGGTAGTTAGTGAACCATTTTTATATCCCACTTTCTAATGCATAGAAGCTTATTGTTTGACATTTAAAAAGTTTAACCTAATGCGTTGTTTAGTATCTAGGGTGTGCTATCTCCATATTCACTATGTAAGTTTTTAAAAAAGACTTTATTTTTTAATGTCAATAAATTTGACAATTCTTAACCATAGTGTTAAGGAAACAAAAATTTTATCTTAATGATCAACACCTTATGTGTAGTGTTTTTGTCATGCTTTTTGATAAAAGCCGGTATCTAATTGAATTGTTAACCCAAAACGCTTCTGCGCTGGTACCTAGCGGTGTTCGATTAGTCTATAGAAAGGGTTCACTAATACCCGACGAAAATTTCTCACGGAGGGTATTAGTGAACCAAGTAACATGAACATTGAATAAAGTGTACCTTATCAGTTTATTTATGCATATTGCACTTCTTGTATCATGAATGCATAAGCTAGTTTTATGAAAGAATCCCCAAGAAAAAAATGGAAATATATGAGCAATAGGCATACATCCCCTGCATGACAAATATGCCTAGAGAATGTTTTATATTGTCTGATGGAAACTTGCCCTTGTTTGGCTTGTGTATGAAAAGAATAGGCTGTGTGATTATCACATGTTATACTCTACTGAAACAGACGATTTTTGTAGGTTCATTTCATGTTCTAAAACGTTTGTTACAGAGGAAATAAACTTACCATATATATGAGGACGATTTTCAAAATGACTACAACAAATATGACATCGCAAGTCATGTGTTGTCTGACCATATTATATGTATTTAGCTAAACACATGCAATCATAATCACATTTTTCTGTCAATAGTGTAAAGCAATAAGCTTTATAAAACGCATGCTGTATTAACTAGTTATAACACTTGGCAAGGTAGTCCAAGGCAGTCTTAAATGAGCTGACAAATTTGCACTGCCTTGGAAATGACATTCAGACAAAACTTTGCTACATGCTGCTAACATGATTGAAGAACAAAGTCAGGCCATTGTGGAAAGCTGCTTCTGCGTTTCAAATAACAAATCAAGGTTCAGGGTAGTTCTACATTTACTGGTGAGTGCAGGTCTAATCTAAGCCTTAATTGTATGTCTATATTCATCTCTATGGCGTTCCTAAATAATGCCATTGTCTCCTGTCCACTAATACCCGACTGGTTCACTAACTGCCTCCATCGTGTATAGTTGTACAACGCTATTAATGTAGCTTCTTTAACTGTTTAGAAGCTGTCTGTCCACTGTCTAACGACAAGAAAGAACCAAACTCTCAATTTGAGTAGCAGGATGTTTGAAAAGTTCATCAGATAACATATTATATAAAATATCGCTTAATGGTTCACTAATACCCTCACCCGCTCTACCACTATGTCACTGATTGAACTGTCTGATCTTCTCGAGAAATCGGGAAAATAATTGTCCTCATCTTTTGTGAATACAGAGCTAAAAAATCCATTCATCTCATTTGCTTTATCTTTATCATTTGTGATCCATTCTCCATCTTTATTATTCAAGTCACTAATCCCTGATCTAATTTGAGTTTTACTCCTAACGAATTTCCAAAAAGACTTGGGATTTTCTTTAACTTCAAGGGATATTTCCAGCTCGACTGGTTCCTGTGCTTTTGATCCCTGACTGTACAAGTTCCTGTGGAGAAAAATCGCATATTCAATGACAAATGCACAAGATTACTTTTTAATTCGAAGTCCAGTCGCAATAATTTTTAATTACTGAATAGGTGAAGCATTACGGCAGAGCAACAGAGTTTCGCAACATTAACATGGGCGCAGACATCTTGAAATACTGGCTAGCCGTGCCATACTCTTGTCATAGGAACAAGACAATTCACCGACAGTTTTTATGGAAGTAGATTCTCATAAACATCTAGGTGTATTTCTTTCTAACAATTGTGCTTGGCATAACCATATTGATCATGTCAAGGAAAACACCTTGGGA
Organism: Loripinus fragilis; assembly: GCA_964019695.1. NCBI lineage: Eukaryota > Metazoa > Mollusca > Bivalvia > Lucinida > Lucinidae > Loripinus > Loripinus fragilis. The sequence continues at coordinate 67,889,299 of OZ026515.1, read as the reverse complement.
AGAATAGATATCATGAGAGGGTTGAAGTTTTGTCTCGATAGAGAATCTCTGTGAACTTTATCTTACCTTCATAAGACCGATATGCTGGGATCCTGGTTTATCGAGGAGCTAACTAGTCGTTGTGAGACTTAGTAAGATCAAAGTAAATGAGGGAAAAAAAAAGTTTGATCAGATGTATTTCAGCCCTTCTTTCCCGTCCAATCTAGCTTCCGTGGAGGTACCAGGGCACACATGGTCCTCGCTTGCATAGCACAAGGAAATCATTAAGAATTTACTTACTCCGTGGTCAAAGTTACATTCCAGTATTGGATTTCTGACCTGTATCAGGAAGATGAAGGTGAGTTTTGAAAGCTCCCTCTTGAAGGTTACCAAGGAGGGAGCACCGACATCAGATGTCGACTGGGAATTCCAGTGACGGACAGTCGAGGGGAAAAAGTTGTGCTTGAAGTTCTTAATCACTGAAGGTTTGGGTCTGTCTCAATTTCTCTTCATGTTGAGAACGTGTTCTTGTACTGGCTGGTGTAATGTACTTGTCAGGAGGAATGTCTACTAGGTCATGCAAAATCATCTCAAACATTATAGCTAGTCTGTGCTTGATTCTTCTTGATTCAAGGGACTCTCACTGTAGCATAGATGTCACACTGCTTGTGTTTCTGTATCTGTTGGTAACATATCTTGCTGCTCTACGTTGTGCCAACTCCAGCTTCTGTTTGTGGTGTGCGGGCTCCATACAGTACAGCAGTGCTTCAAACCTGCTCTCACAGGTTAAAGGTATGCAGCTGTCTTTGTAGCCTCGTTGTTAACTTTGAGGTTCCTCCGTAAGAAACCAAGCACGATGTTCCCTTTCATTGCAATCTGATCAATGTGCCGGTCCAAAAGAGATCGTGCTGCAGTACCACACCAAGGTACTTAGTGGAGTCCACTGTAACCAAAGCATAACCCTTCAAAGTATAGTTGGCAGTGATTGATTTGCGTGACTTAGAGATTCGTGGGGTGCTGCATTTGTTCGGGTGGAAATCCAAGCTCCACTGCCACTTCCATTCCGCTATGCGGTAAAAGTGTATGTTCAGGATTTCTAGCATTTTACTTTTATCAAAAATAAGTACTTCATTATGTACTGATTTGATTTTCACAGATCAGTTATTCATCTGCTAAGTTAATTACAGAAGTATTTATAGTTTTTATCTAAACATATGGGAGCAACCATTTTACAGCTATTAGCATTAAACATATACACATTAACCTGAGTTTTCCTCTATATGTAGGACAGCCAAATTATTTGAGCAGCACCTTTCAGTGGGTTCTTCGTTTCAATATTGGAAAATGGATATTCTGTTTTAATTACAATCAACAGTCAGATCATTCCAAATTAGAATGTTACAGCTATCAAAAGAAATTATTTTGCTTTTCAATAAGTTTCATTTGATTTTATTCATTCTGTTTGTACCCAAAATGAAGAATATTGTAACAAAATATGTTGTCTGCTCTAGTATTAATTAGTGTTTGAAGGGTTAAATCTAGAAATAATTATTAAATATTGGCCAGGTATGCACATATATTCATCAATGCACACACTGATAAAACAAGATCAAACTTTTCTCGGGACTTGGACCCAGTATAAACGGACTGGTCACTGACGGAAATACAAAATTATGTTGTTGAGGCGTTATTTTAGCACTATTTCAAAGTACTACAGCCAATAAAATTTATTCTGAACATACACGAGATTATAAGAGGTTACTCCCGGTATGCAAAACTTAAATATTACGAGTTCTTTTGTGGATCTTTTATGTTTTTGTTCTGTCTTGTTTTTGCTATGTCTTTGTGCGCGTCTGTTTATATGTGCTTTGTGGTCACCTGCTGGGAAAGGGCTGACCTCTTGGCTCTCGTTTGTGGTGTCTATCTGTGAGTTTGTCACTTTCCCATTGGTATCCTGTGTCAGGTGTGGTACTTGATTGTATCAATTCCTGATCTTTGCACCCTTACTTACTTTTACAGTAAAAAGAATTGAAGTTTTCTCATCAATTTATGTTGATTTCTGACGATTTTCGGCTAAAAGTGCCAAAAATAGCTAAAAAGGGTACCTAGGTTTTTGGCTGATGTTCATAAAGTCGGATAAACTTTCAATAGATATAACAATACAGTCTTAAAGATAGTAAATTGAACCATTGTTGTTGTTTTTTAAGAAAATTCAAAGATATGCAGAGAAATAACAGAAATATGATTATTTAATCTTCAACATACGTCAGTTTTGACAGTGCATCCACCGTTGAGCCACGACAACTGACTTCATTGTTATGTTAAAGTGACGTAATCAGGTAATGCCACGTCTAAGCGAATTCGGGAACTTCTGTAAACCTATTCTAAATATAAAAATGCAGTATTAAATGGTGAGCAAGAAAAATAATCCATTAATTGTGTGAGGTTGGGAGAGAAAGATCTGTCCGTTGGAATCACTGTATATCCCTCAACGAGCCTCGTGATGTCAAACAGTGATCCCTGGGACATTTTTTTTCACCCTCACTATAGATTCTTATATTCTTGCTATTTCTTATTTGGTCGGACGTGATGACGTTCCAGCCCTAGCAACAAAGCTGCCGCAATTTTGGAGGTACAAAAAAGATGAACCCTACATGCAGAGTGTGTGGAACGAGCCCGGAGACACGACAGCATTTCTTGACTGAGTGTTAACCTCTTCAGAATCCACGTGAGAGGTTCTTTAAAAAGATACAAAGTCTTACAGATGTTGGTGGTACCATGCACGTGTGTGATATGACCCAACTTATACTTGAGGGAGAACCGCTTAGCCCCTTTAGAGGGTGGGTCAGAGTCGCCTTCGCCCGTGAAATTTGATTGAAATTACCTATTGCATATATTGGCTTTTTCCTTTGTATCTGTCTTAAGAATTCCAGTTTCTCTGAGTGATGCGATCCCAAGCACATCTTTTTTTTAAGAGATTTGACAAATGACCAATATTTTTTTTATCTTTTCAGGCTTAGGAGTATCGGGATCAGAGCTGTCGTTCTCAAAAGTAAATATATTGGAAACGTATTTCCAATAGGCATCTCTCAATACCTTCTGTACATGTGATCTGAACCGCTTGTAATTAATCTTGTCATCAGGGTCCTTGGATTTAGGAGCATGAAGGTAACGCTTATTTCTTTTCTTTACCAGCCGTTTGATCGTTAAATCGATCCATGGCGCAGAGTATTTTGCTTTGGTCATTTTCGATGGGATAAATCTTTCAACAGCCTCTACAAAGCCTGTTTTGAATTTGACCCACATGTCATTAACTGACATGTGACTGTGGTCTTCAGAAAGGTACGCGTCCTTAAATTGGGTCATGTGGTTTTTAAGCGGTATGACTAATCGGAGTAATCAAGTTGATTTCGCGAAATCAACTTTTTATTTCGAAATCAGCCTATAAAACCGGTCTTTGGGGGCAAGTGCTTTCTATCATATGATTCAATATGTGTTTTTGCAATAGTATACGAAAATTCAGGCAAAAATATTAAATTTTAGGGTTGATTTTGACTATTGTTTCACTTGGGGCACAGATCTATATAACTCCGTACTATCGTGGTATCAAATTTATTTGCCGAAATCAGCCTATGATACCCATTTTAAAGAAAGAAAATGATTGTTTTCTTTACCATATGATTAAACTTATGTTTTTACAGTAGCATGCGAAAATTCACGCAAAAATATTAAAGTTAAAGCTTGATTTTGTCCAATACCAATAGAACTCCATAATAGCACGGTATCACGGTATCAAATGTCTTCGCCGAAATCAGGCTATTAAAACCAAGTTTATGTTGTAAACTGATACTTTGCTTTACCATATGAATTGATGTGTATGTATTTAGTATTTTAACAATTATCAATAATATAATATTAAGTTTGGGGTTGATTTTGTCCTATGTAAATTTCTCTTCAGATACGGATATTACCTTGTAATATACCTACTGCGAAATCAATTTCTTTTAAGAAGATAGACTTAACAAAACATTTTTTTTTTTGTGAGGGGCTCATTATTACTTTACCGTATATCTAAATACCTATGTTTCCCAATTTCATGGAAATTGGAATTCTTTTTGACCAATTTTCGATGATGGAGAGAAGTTTAGGCTAAAATCCATTGCCGCCAAATCATCACGTTTCTCTGAAGAAATTAGCCTATCGAAACCAATTTTAGCGACATAAACACAATTCATTTTACTGAAGTCTATATTGGTGTGCTCAAAATTTTATTATAAAATATTAGAATTGAAGGGTGACACTATCAACAAGAATTTCCCAATGAGTCAGTAAACCGCGAAGTCGACGCTACGACGAAATCAGAGTAGGCCTATATAAAAAAAAGTTGCGAGCATCGGTAAAATGCCATTCTCCGTAATGAAATCGAAATACTTTATTTTTTACAACATTTCTGTAGAATAATGGATTTCGGCAAAGGACCCATTTGCTACATTTTTCATGATCAAACGGTTTTTTTTCGTGCTCCTTGAAACTGAGTATAAAATTTTTAATTTTTAATCATGACGTTAATGAATGAATGAATGAAATGACGGGCGGATGGACGGACGGATGGATGGATAGATGCATTGAATTGTTCGCGGTGGTAAGGCATTAAAGGCAACCGATAATCCATTGATCCTTGATTAGGCAATATGATTACTACCGACATGGTCACCAGGTGTGATGACTATTATCCTCTTTAATTGTTAATAGGTGTGAATTGCCACCGTTGTCGGTAAACGGTTTAAATGAACACAGAATACCCAACCTCTGTCCTGGTTGATTTATTATTATTATTATTATTATTATTATTATTATTATTATTATTATTATTATTATTATTATTATTAGAAATTTCAAATTACAGGAATAAATGAAAAATACTAAAAGAACCGTGAAGACCCATATCGGACGCCGTGTTATGCGATTTCTGAACTGTGTCTGTCCTGGTTGATTATTATGTTAATATAGATTACAGGGTTAAATGAAATATATTCAAAGAACCGTGAAGACCCATACCACGCCCGCCATTTGGTCTGACCTGATCTGGGAAAGGTTACTAGATAATGACACAATAAGCATCTACATTTGTGTAAGTTTTCAGGAGTATTCCTGAATTCAGGACTTTGAATCTGACTTTCCAGATTTTAAAAGAGTTTGCTTTTTATCTACGTATAACGATATTACCCCATCCCCCTAACCACTGGGACTCAGATCAGTCTGCGCATCTGCATTTGCGTACGTTTTCAGGAATATTCCTGAATTCAGGACTTTGAGGCTGACTTTCCTGAGAAAGTCAGTCTATGAATGCTGAATTAGGGAGATTTTAATAGAGTTTGCTTATTTATCTACGTATAACGATATTACCCAATCCCCCAAACTTCTGAGACTCAGATCAGTCTTCGAAAAATCCTGAACATGAGAAATTCAATTCAATTTTAATTCGGAATTAATGAATACAGGTACGAAGCTGTTTCAAACATTTTGGATCCATAACACGCCCGCCATTTGGTCGAGCTGATCTGGAATCAAACTGTTTGCAAAGGTTATCCTTCTGGGTTAAAACAATAAACTTCGGTTAGTCCATTTTGAGTTTCAGGTTATGATTTTCAAAAATGCATTTTCTTGTCTGCGAAGACTCATGTCAGCCTTTAGTATCTACAAAGTATGACGAGAGTCTTCGCAGGTCGCTAAATAAGTTATTCAAAATCAGCTTTAAATTGGCTTGGCAAAGCGCATTGATTAGACAGAACAGTAGTCACACTGATTTGACAGAACAGTAATCATTCACGGTAGGCACACTGATTTGACAGAACAGTAGTCATTCACGGCATGGCAACTTTCCCAATTTTAATGCGGCTTAACATAAATAATTAAAAAAAAAGCAAATAATAAAAAAAAATCTATACTCACATTTTTTACTTCAGGATTTTTTTAAAATACATACACACCAGAGGTGCACACGCTTAAAGGCACAGTTTAACACCTTGTAACCCCTTTTTAAATTAGCAAATTATAAACGGCGCGTGTCTCGCTGGCTGTATATTGTAGGGCACGCGCCATCATAATTGAGATAAGTGTAAACACATGCCAAGCTAAGGCATCTTGTCCTACCAAGGGTTGCGATAATCTAATCTTGTCGAAAGGTAGATACGACGAAACCTTCGCTGGTGAAGATGAAGCTAAGGTAGAACCTAATCTACAGTATATGTTTATCTCCCCATCCGCAGAGCCGAAATTGCATGGCAATTATTCGCATTTTGTGTCATACGGTGCACGACTTTTCGCCGAAAACCCTTTCATCGAATACGACTGTACATCGAAAACGACACATTGTGGGACACAGGCAAACAATGCAGATCCTGATCAGGGTCTCCACTGTTTGCTTACGGGGTGTTATATTAAATTTGAAAAAAAAGTTGTCGCAATCGGCGAAAATGTTTTCAACGAACAGTAATGGGCGCAAATTAATATTGTCAGTGGTAAAATATAACCCTCAACGTAATAGTTTGACTACCTTGGCATCGAAACAAAAGGACATTTATTCATCGTTTGTTATTAGATTATAACGGTGATATTTAATTTGCTTTCCCTTTTAATTTTCCCTGGTGTAATTTCCGTTTTTATTATACGGATTGGTATACGTATGGTAAGTATTTTTTTTCTTGTATAAATTAATACTCTACTTTAGGTATAAACACTTAGTTGATGAGGGAGAAGAGAGGATCCAAATACCACTTAAAGTGGGCCAACATCGGCGCACCAGCGAAACGCCATTTAAATGGCGTTTCGCTGGCGGACCGAATGCTTGTTTGGTACATTTGTAGCTTCGTGATTTTTCACGGGATCCGGACTAAATAAACCCAATATTTTTTATTAGTTTCCAAGGGGTCCCCTCTGAATCCGCCCATGATTTTATGAGCTTATTTCGTCAAAAAAGGTAGATTTCGTGGCAATACGGACTTAGAAACATCCGTCAATTATTCTTCAAAATCATCCGACAATTCAATATTTATCCATAAAAACACACTATGTATAGACGCACATTTAATCAAATGTAAAAATTAAAATATTAATTTACACAATTGTTTTGGTTTTATAGGCTAATTTCTTCACAAATGGGTTGATTTCGAGGGAATAGAAATTATATATATATCTGTCAATTATTCGACATAATCAACCTCCAAAATTATTTTTCTTGCATGAAATTTTGTTTACTATTGTATAAATACATATTTAATCGTACGGTACAGAATACGAATCAATTTACACCAAAATTATAGCCTTTATAGCTTGATTTCGACGGAGATTTCCGCAAAGAAATTTGATATCGCGGTATTACGGAGTACATTTTTACCCCAAGCAAAATATGACAAAATCAAGCCTCAACTTTATTTTTTGCGGGATTTTTTGCATACACCTGCAAAAACACATAATTTAATCATATGGCAAAGGACAGTATCATTTTTTAAACAAAAAATTGGGTTTTATAGCCTGATTTCGGCAAAGAAGTTAGATACCACGATAATACGGAGTTACACATCTGTACTCCAAGCGAAATAATAGACAAAATCAACCATAAAAATTAATATTTTTGCATGAATTTTCGCATACTATTGTAAAAACACATATTTAATCATAAGATAGAAAGAAATTATGCACTTGCCCCCCAAAAACCGGTTTTATAGGCTGATTTCGAAATAAAAAGTTGATTTCGCGAAATCAACTTGATTACTCCGATTAGTCATACCCGTTTTTAAGTACGACCATATCTGCATGTTTTTAGAGATAGATCTTCTTGATGCCTGTTTTATCCTTTAAGCCTTTATGTCATACTCTACGTACACAATGTTTGGTTTGCATGAAAGACCCCTAACTGATCAATGCATCGTCTCCTCAGAGAACATATACATGTAGATCAAGATATAACAAGGAGATAAAGCAAAGATAAGGACTCAACAGTAAATAAAACTGAATACCAGAGCAAAAGAAATCCAACAGGTAAAACCTGGTGGGCCCGACAAACAGCCAAAGTAAAACCAAGTTAAAAACCAAGTTACCAAGTTACAAGTATTTTAATGTAGCAGATACATACCTTCAGTGCAGCATGCTTTCAAAACTACACACAGCAAATTTTCTTCGAGAATACGATCTGGGTTCTACTGATTCTGATAAAAAAAAATCCGCGCAAAAGATAAGGCTGTCACGCATATAGTTAATTAATTGGGACGATTAAAAAAATCAGTTGTGAACGTTTTGACTTGGGGACGTTTTGAGCTAATTTTCGCGTAACACGAATGTCGCGCAACTAGGGTCAATGTAGGTACATTCGGCCGGTGTAGGTACAGTCGGACACTTTTGTATTTCTTAGATAACTTCAGTGCGACTGCGGCTGTCATTGCTATGTGTAATCCAGATAAAAGCCAATAAAAACAGTTATTTCATTTTCGCAGCGTTGCAAGTTCATTATCTTTGATACATGTATTTTCATTGGCTGAAAAATGTCTACGTCATAGCAAACTTTCAGAGTTCCAAATGTTAAAAATCTCACCAGACCAAACGTAACCACCGCCATAGATAATACACACGTGTATAGTCTAAATCGTGGTAATAACTTACTGCAGTTTAGCGGACATTAAATTTTGTGACTTTAAATGCATTTAATGAAAAATCCCATAGATTTGGTTGCACTTTGACAAACAAAATGTGTCCGACTGTACCAACTAAATAAAAACGAACTGCAGGTACAGTCGGACAGCATATTTTAGTTGCTCAAAACGAATACAACTTGCACCAAAACAAGTTTAAACATTTATTAAAATGCTTGTCACAGGCCTACTTAGCCCAAACTTCCTTTCTCTTCTATAACATGGTCTAACTTAATGGTTGGTATGCAGTGTGTGTTTGCGGTTATTTCCTGACCATAGGTACTCACTTTTTTGTAAGATCGTCTGGTGTACTTGGATTACCTGACGAAAGCCAATTGTGTTTACCTACGGATAGCACTGTGTGAACTCTGGCACTGGAAGATTGTGATTGTAATAGCTCTGAAATAGCCCATATGGGTATCCTTTGTGCCTGTTCGTTCTTTGTTGGTCATGTTCGTTTATTCTTCTCTTGAGGCCGTAGGTTGGCGTTGATACGTAATAACTGGTGTTTTTTGTATGTTTGTTTTTACAAAATAACCCTAGTACCCTCTCTCTATACTGACATATCTATCTGTCTACTGCAAGACACGATTGCCTAACTTACCACGATGAGTGCTTTATTTAATGTACAAAAAGTATGCGAGTATGATCAGGAAGGGAATGCCACAGATCACAGACCACCCCACGACCGACGACAACGTGCAGAAGAGACAGAGAAAAAGACGGAAAGAAACACAGAAGACAGACGGCAACAAAACGGATCAAACTCCCTCCCGACCTCACCCCCGCACAAAATGATTGGAGCAACCATATTTATTATAATCAATGAATGAACAACAACAGAACCACCGCATTTAAACAACCAACACCACTAGGGGTGGGCACTTAAATTCATTTTACTGGCCAATTCTTTGCCTATCAGTCTGCATTTAGTTTATGCACTTGTTTAAAAATTATGCCTTAAAACTATCACAGAAACATATTTTGGTTCTAATATACTGTTAATTAATCAATATAAACAATAAAGTACATGTAGTATATAGTGGGTGTCATTGGGTGGCGCAAGGTGATCAGTAGCACCCATCCTCCCTATTTCACAAAAGCTTAATTGCTGTCGTCCTTTGAATCGGTAACAGGAAGAGATAAGCTGCTGAAACTTTTACTTGATCAGTATTTATGGACAAAGTGTTATATTTTGTTGAAGAATAAATGAATAGCAACTGATAAAAATACGTTTGTCGACCGATTCTACGCCCATATGCATCGCTTTTAATGTTGTCCGGTTGTACCAGCCTGTATGTCCGAATGTACCAGCCATTGTCCGATTGTACCAGCTGTCTGATTAAAGGCAGAGTAGCGCGGATTTATCAAGGTTTTTATCATATTTTCGTGACAAAATTGTTTTAAAACATATCTTGAATAATATAAGCCTCTATATGTTATTTGAAACGTTACATTGTACGACATGTCGTGTACCCAGAAAGAGTTGAACACGAGAGTGTCCGAATGTACCTACATTGACCCTAGCGAGACTGAAAATTGTAAACAAAATGCAAAATGCAAGTCTGGAAAGAAAATGCCGAGAGAATAAATGTGACATTCCATAAAGAAAATAAATTCATGTGTATCGAATACCCAGGAATTGTTCAAAATCCTGAAAAAGCTATTGCAACTTTTGGTGGTGAAGATAAAATCAACAAGGTGAGTGTCATATGTTTTCGAGGCTATGTATGATCGTTGTACCGGTTTTCGTGTTGCTCCAGAAATTGTGATATAGAAATTCTAACTCACCTCGCCTATATTCTATTGTTAAGTCATCCGGGTATTTTAGGGTTTATGTAACCTCGGGCTGAAGAGATCCGCTGAGAAACTCGGTAAAAAATAATGCCAGAGGCTTATTCAAAAGTGTTCAAAATCCTGAATTTTTAATCAATAGTATCTATGGTTTATGCGCTGTCTGTCACTTGACTGTTATTGAGGGGGGGGGGGGGGGGGTTGCGACTTAAGAAAAGAAAAAGAGAAGAATCGATAGGAAAGTTAGAAGCAAAAGGCATGATAGGAAAGTCAGAAGAATTTAGAAAATATGTCCCTAAACGTGTCCCGATTATTTTATAAACACTTTCTGTATGAAATGAAAATCATATTTCTAATCTATACTGAAAATTTCAGCGCAAAATTAAGTTTTAAAGACATTGCAAGTTATAAGTTCACCAAAATACTTAGGGATAACGGAGAATTACATGAGTATTCACCGAGTGCGTAAAGCGCCTCGATGATACAGAGTGGGATATGACGTATCACTGTTTAAGAGAATAGTCAATGCTAAATTTTTTTTATATCAAACAATAATGTCACAGTTTTGAAAGCTTGAGGAATGCATGCATTAGCTGATGTCAATTGTTACTGCAAAATGACGTCACTCATGGAGTTAGACAGTGTAACATTGTTTAATACGCTTGGAAACGTTACAAATACATGCAAATGTATGCAACACAGTCCAACTATTGGCAGGATTTTTTCAGTGGCGGAAAGTTGGAAGAAGCTGAAGAATTCAAATGTTTTTTCGTCGTTTGTGTGTGAGCAGGGCCTTTTCCAGCAATTTTGGGGAAAATTAAGGCCCCTGGCCAAAATTGGGAAAAAAAGATCAACTTAACATCAAAATTTGGAGAAATTAACGACATAGAACATTACAAGGGTAGCAAAATATATCCTTAAAATCAACTTATTTAAGATTGTATTATGCCAAGCATACCACTTAAGCACAAGTGTTTAAGTATCATTCTGATATGGGTCAGTGTTTCTCATAAACTTGTAGTTGTGGTCTCTAAAAAACAATTTTTTTTTTTTTTTTTTTACTTAATTGGGAAAATCAGACATGGTATTGGGAAAAAAGGTGGCTGTTTTTGATTGGGAATGGGGTCGAAATTTGGCCCCCAGAGTAGAGATGGGCAGAAAAGGCCCTGGTGAGAATAAAAAAAGATCAGCTCTAGTGCATGAATTGTTGCGATATAATTAACTGTTTGTCGGTCAGTTGTACAAAGATAAATCACTCAAGCCGCGTGCTTGTGATTTGACCTTTACAACTGACATACAAACAGTGAATTATTATGCAACAATTCACCGCTGGAGCTGATCAATTCCTTAAAAAAGACATTGATTTCCTACACTTTCAGCATGAGTAGTTAATATTGTTTGCCATTTTAAAAATGTTAGTTCCAAAATGGCTTAATTGGTGTGGCTGTCACAGAGAGCATGGGTTGTGTTGGTGCCTTTTATTTGTAAGGGGCAGCTAGGGCATTGGGTTTGAACTTGGTCACAATGGTCTTTCCAGAGTTACAAAATGATAAACATCGCAATATTCTTTCAGGAATTATTGCCCTTTTGATCCTGAAATTATGCCTTTATTTTGATATTATTTTGATCGTGAAATTATGCCGTTATTTCTAATGGATCATCACTGCATGCCAATTTGGCTTTTCCATCTGGGAGTGCTTTAGGGATGTGTGCTAGGCAGGGTTTGTTGCGCCTGTTTGGGTCATGTTCTGGAACTCAGATCCAGCGTGTGGAAAAAGTGCAGTGGTGTTGAGAGTGTATGCAGTAAGCTACGGTTGCCAGCTCTTGTTTCCCTGAGGGTTCAGTCCTCTCTGCTTCTCTTCCACATGATTTGTTTTGGGCTGTCTTTATTGATGGAGCCAAGTGTCTGGCCCTAGGCTATCTATCTTGCCGGATCATTATGTGGCTCCCAGTGTTTTGGACCCATTGTATGAGGGGTAAGACAAACAATAGTGCCTGATTGACCAAGCCCAGAATCTAGAAGGGTTTTACCTGTCAGCCTGCTTGTGGTGAGCAATAGTTAGCTACAGTATAGCCATTGCCAAGATATGATGATTGAATGCTCAAAGTCCTTTAATTTAAATACATGTACATGTCTTGATACTGTACTTTGTGTGACAATAAGATGTACTTTGCAGAGTCATCGCCATACATTTTATAGTAGTCCGGCGGCAGAAACCATGGATTGCCAAAGGCATGATAGCTCGAGAGGGGGTAGCCTTGGGGGTTCTCCCTTGAGAAAAGTTTTAAATTTTGAGTGCCTCTAATGCCCTCTATATGCGCTTTTAATGTTTTCTTCAAAGTGTGTGTTTGTGGCAATTATAATGCAAAACCTATATTAGCTTTTTTGTGTAAATATCTTCACATTTCATCAAAGCTATTATATTTAACAACTTCTCACTAAAGACCATGATTGCCCAGTGTCTGTAGATAAGCATGACAGTGTTACCCCACTTCTTTGACCCCACCTATGGGCATGTTCAAAAATAATGAAGCCAAAGCGTGACATTGGGGGTGAAAAATGAAACTGTTGTCATAAGTGAAATTGTTACTCCAAACAAATTGGGGGTACTTAAGGTTTTCAAAATTGTTTAAGTTTAGAAAAAAGCAGCAAAAAAAAAATTTCTGAACATTTTCTTTCAGGATATTTTTGCAAAAATTGTTAATTATGGCTATATTCTGTGTAGGTTGTTTTTATAGGAAATCTTGATGAAATGTCTTGAAATTCCCATTATTTGATGACAAGCACTTAACAGCATGTGGATGAGTGATTTTTAGCAAATTGAATTGCCTAATTGAACAAAAAATTCTTATTTTACTGTCATTTTGCCTCATCATTTAGTAGAAGAGCTCTCAAAATGTTCATATTTTTAAAACAGGTGACTGAATCTCAATAGAATTTGCTTTGAAATAAGTGGCTTTTTTTGTAAAGAAATGTCAGATCTAATACTAAGGAGTGTAACATTTTGTACAAATGCTTAGGTCTTCAAAAACCTATAAATTCTAGCTTCAACATTAAATGACACAATTTCCTTTCTACTATATAAGAATCTCATAATCAGTGTTACAGCACAAACAAAAATTGTTTCCCCAAGATCTTGAAATAGTGTGTTAAGATATGTTGAATGTTCTTTCTCTAAATACTTAAACTGATTGCAAATAATATTTTTTTCTCAAATGATTTTAGCAATCTAACACTTTTCTGCATGTTACATACATTAAATACCATTTAACTTGCTGCCAAAGGGAATAAAAAAGTATGGTTGCATACCATTTTCTGATATTGATACTCCCACAGAGCTCTCACTAGGATTTTGAAAACAGGAGTTCAGGACTCCCATCTGGCAAAAAGTAGGAGTCCCACTCAAAAAAGTGGGAGTCCCACTCCAAAAAAGTTGGAGTCCCACCACTTTGTGCATACCGTATATCTTTTCCATTTTAGCCAGAAGTGATACATTTTGAATAATTTTTAGATCAACTGAATTCAACCCTTAAAGCATTAATGGATTGTTCCTACTTAACAAAACAAACTATTTTGGTATATTTTTTATGTAAACTGAACACACATTTTTTTGTTTGGCTTTATCAAAATAAAAGATTAAACTGTTGGTACTTGTTTTATTCACTAACAAGACAGACAGACAGACGGACAGATATACAGACAGACAGGCAGGCAGGGAGGCAGACAGACAGACAGACAGCAGTCCTCTGTTTTGTATAATCTTATGCAGGTGGAAATCTTTTTTCTTCTAAAAAACGCATCTCGCTAGTGTCTACGGCGATTGCAATGAAAAGACTGACATTACTTAGCCATTTAACATGGCTTCCATGATTTAGAATAAACGATTTTACTTGCTGAAAGTGATTTGTTTGTGTTCGCTCGGCTTGAACCGATGATACATTTCATCGCACGGCTTGTAGTGTAGCTTCATTTGGAACTTTTGTCAGTCGGACGTTACCGTATACGGCTTACCGCTGTACCGTTTTTCTTCTTCAACAAACGAATCCGTAAACTTATTGTTTTTTTTCTCCATGTTTATGTTGCTCAAATAGCAAACGAATGCAATAAAATATGTTTTCTCTTTCATCCCTAATCAGTCGAATTCGGAATTAGGTAGTTCGATGTTGTTTACAATAGTTTTTCTCCCTTTAATTAACAGTAAATCGGTAGCGCATCTGTTCAAACAATTATCCGATAATCCTTGCTTAATTACTTTAATAATCATCTCGTAATAATCACACTGTCCCGCATCGGTAATCCTGTCAATCACCTGTCAGAATTGCTACACTGCAGTCCGAGTCATACGATTGGTCAACAGAGACAGGACAATAATCTCGTCTCCCGCGGCTCGAAAAATCGTGTCGCGATCGATAATATCAAAGGGCTTTTGATCTCCCCGTGTGTATTTATCTATCAGCTACTGGAATTTTAGCGTGTGCCGACTAAAAAAACATGCGTACGCGGGACTCTCGCCTTGCGAAAATCATGCGTCCCAGGGAAAAAACGTGCGTACCAATACACGTAATTCTGCGTTTCCGAGAGCTCTGCCTCCCATCATGAACCAATCGAAAAGGTCCTTTATATTAAGTTTCTAAATGACTTACCCCAAATACAAATCAAGATTCAAAGAAATGCATCAAAAGAGCTGTTCTAAATCTTGGAAATGAATAGTCAGAGTCAATTAAAAGTGAAATGTTGCTGGTTTGGAAAAGAAAAAAGCTCTTAAAAGGCATAACAACAAAAATCACTAAGGAGTGTAACGTTTTGTGCCCTGATGTGATAGCAAAATATTAGCTTGGTTAGAAAATAGGATTATAATGGTCAATTTTGTCTTTTTATATTTATCAGAACACATGGTTTTCAAGAATAAATGTTGTCCTGAATGCCTAGATAGGTATAATTTCAAGAAAATGGATTGTCAAAATCACCAATTTTTAGGTGATTTCAATGCAGTACAGCTTTATTTACACTTTGAACATAAAATGGTGCTTACTAAAATTGTCAGAGGGACATTGCTCTATAGTAATAATGGTAAATAAATTGAAATTATACTGCTATTGGTATAGAAATAACCCACAGAAGTGTTTTGCAAGAAAGTGTTGCACTCCTTAGTGGCTTTTATGGGTGATATGAAGAAAATTAAGACCAAGATAAAAACTCGCACTGTATGAATCTCTATTATGGGTCAAACACTTTTCATATGAGGCATATTGGCTCACAAAACATAACCTTGGAAAAGGTTATGAGGCTTGGAATGTCAATTGTTACACTCCTTAGTTTAAAGGGTGCTCTACAACCAGTTCTGCTCATTCTTTTATGAATGCTTATAAAGCAGCTGTAAAACTTGAAATTAAATGTATTAAGATTGGTCAGTGCAGCAGACCACATTATAGGTTATTATCTTTTCAAATATTCATGTCAAATCAACTCTGGGCAAAATGTCTTCATTTTTACTGTACCTGAATTTCAGACTAGTCCTGTTGGACAATGCATAAAAATTACATATGTAATGATGAAAAGGCATGATTTTCCTATTTTCATTAAGTTGAAAAAAATGAGTAATCACAAAGTTGGCTAATAAGTATGGCAACATCCACAGTTTTGTATAAATGCACAAGTGAAATTCAGTAATGAAAAAAATGTCACGCAAAAGGTGTTACACCCCTTAGTTTTTTAGCTAGTTTTACTTGCATAAATTTTGTATTACTTGTTCGATTTTAATAAAATTTTGCATGATGAACACAGGGACCATAACACATATATCAGCTATGTTTGGTCCTTAAAATCTAGTCAAACGTGTGCATAGGATGCCATAAAGTGAAAAGCTTCATTATTTTTTAACATGCCCCTAAGCAGTATTATGGAGTCAAAGGTCAAATATTCAAATTTTGCAATAACTAAGGCAATTGTCATTATTTTTTGCTGAAATTTGCATGCAAGCAGAGGAGCAATAGATATGAAACATATCAAACAGGATTTTAGTCTGAAGGCCTAGGTCCAGTCCCCTGGGGTGGACTTAAGGGGTGGGACCAAGGCCAAAATTAAACTTTTTCGTAATATGGTCATGTTGCATATCAAATTAAAGCAACATGGTAGCAAATGTTTTGCCCGCTGACACACCCTCGACTCCAGGGGGTGGGGTCAAAAGGTCCTATCATTTAATTTTTTTGAGGTAATCCTGTTGCATATCAAATTAAAGGGAATTGAGCATAGTTGAGCACCATGAAAGCAAATATTATGTCCTTACACTTACCTTCGATCCCTGGGGTAGAGTCAAAAGGTCAATTTTTAAAAAAAAATCTGAAAGTGGTAATGTTGCATATCAAAATGACAAATTAAAGTGAAAGAATTGTAGACCATTAGATTGCATATCTAAAACATTGACTTTACACATACCCCTGACCTCTGGTGTTGTGTTGAAAGGTCAGATATTGAAATTGTGCAGATAAGTATATTTTTTGATAAACTAAGCACTAAAGCATACTTTGCAGGCCTTTATTATGATCTGAATGATATCTAAGGTGAACTAAGGGTCTAGATGAATGGGATTTTTGTTTTGTGATATACATGTTTCTCTAAAGTAACTCTACGTCGGGGAATTTACATGTAAATGCGACAAATTTGTCTTGTTAATGTTAAGCTCATGATTTTAGAGAATTTGACCTTTCACCCATGCATTTGTCATCAACAGGTTTATTCAGATCCATCCAAGAGATTGCCTTTACGTTGGAGACCTGAAGATGTATACTGTAAGGCAGCATTTGGAGACCGAGTTCACTCCAACAGTCTACTAATGAGGGTGAGGCGGAGAAGAAAGAAGTCGGAGGATGCTAAGTTTGAATACCAAGTTGAAGTGCTTGGTATTGTTAACGTAACCTACAAGTTCCAAGGTATTTAAGTCCAAATAAAAAAAATACTTGTGTTTAGGGTAACCCAACCCTACCTAAATTTACTGGTGAAACCTAAAATATTTTTCAGGTTTTCTGCAAAAAATATAATTTTATGCATTTCGAAAGGTGAACTCGCCTTTCAAAATGCAAAAAAATTATATTTTTTCGCCTTTCAAAATGCATAAAATTATATTTTTTGCAGAAAAAAAAACTTAAAAAAAATAGGTGTGCCTACCCTACCTAAAATTTTTATTTGGCCTTAGTGATTCAATTACAGTGTAGTCCCTTTATAACATACCTCTTTATAACACAGATTTGGATATAACACCTTCATGTGGCTCCCAAAATTGTTTTACCATGGAATTTTACAAAGAAATCAATTCCTTTGTAAAATTGTCCCTTTATGACATAATTCGCTTATAACATGGTCCATTCCTATGGACCCCCAAGTGCGGATCCAGAGGGGGGGGACAGGGGGTCTGGACCCCCCTGGAAAATCACAAGTTATATGGGTTTCTATAGGGAATAAGCAATTGGACCCCCTCCCCCCCCCCCCTGGAAAAAGTTGAACACCCCCCCCCCCCCCCCCCCCCCCCCCCCCTGGAAAATGTTGGACCCTCTCTGGAACCTTGAAAAATGATAGTTTTCTTTGAAATTAAGCATTTGACTTCAGTAAAATATGCTGAGAACTAAAAAAAAACATTGTCAGAGCTTTTTTGTCAGATTGACCTGGATCCCCCCTGACGAAAATTCCTGGATCCGCGCATGACCCCAATTATAGCATTTTAAAGGGACAATTGTGCCATAAGACTAGGGTTTTCTCTTTTAGATTATTCATATTACCATATTCAACCTTATAAGTGCAAAGGCTCTTATAAACACACACTGAATTTTTAAAAAAGTTTAAAGCACTACATAGCTCATGCCGATCCAGTAATGTAATTTCATTAGCAATATTGATTTGTGATGCGGATAAAAAGGTCTGGATCTACATTGTTTTATAAAAAAGGTTTATAAAAAAGAATTTTCATTTTTTCTAAGGTACATGAAGTGATCAATGCCATGTGTTCAGTTTTAAGAAAGTGATGCCCAAATGGTATCAAATTGACTTTGAATGTATAAAATATGAAAACAGTGCAAAATTGCAACAGTAATATGTATATGCTAAATTGATATTTGTTTTGTTGTTTTACGCCCCAAGTCAGCAGCTATGGTCATGGCGGAACGGTCAGTTCACCTAACCACACTTTTTCCTGGGCAAGCTTGAACAAGCAGTTAACAAGTACTTCGTGCACATACTTTCACTTGTAACTGACAACAACCCTTTTTGAATGATTCAGCGAAAGGGAGGAGAATGACCTTAGAAATTATTTCATAATCAATCTCCACTAAAGTATGGCACCGGGCCGGGATCGAACTAGCGACGCCTGGATCTGCAGTCAGGCTCGCAGCTGTTGCTAGACACGTTACCGACTGCGCTACGCAGCCCGGTATTTGATAAATTGAAGAATAAATGTTACCTCTTTTTGTGTGTTGTATCACACCGGATAGGCGGAAATCGAAAATGTTAATTTCTGTTGACGAACATAGATAAAAAGCATTATAAACAGAGTTTTTGATTGCCAGTTGTCGCTGGATTGGCAACAATTAATCAAAAACACCTTTTCTAGCGATTTTGGATCCGCGCTTGTCGATTGTTAAGAGAATTTTCCATTGCCTCCTATCCGGTGTGTTTATAGTACTTTCAATAAACTAATTATCAATTAGCTTTACAATATCTAATGAGGCAGAACATGAGATTTTGGTTCTTACATGGACATGTAGTGATAGGTCAAGTTTAACATTTTTTTGGGTGTAAAATTTTGAACATTTTCTTACCCATGAGTTTGAACAGATGTTTTTGGTGCTCAAAAGAACTGTCTGATTGAGATGGTTCTTTTGAGTAACCACAACATATATTTTTGGTTGAAGAAATACGAAAAATAGTCTTTATTAGCTCACCTGAGCCGAAGGCTCATGGGTGAGCTAATAGTATACCAGTGACTCCGGCATCCGTCCGTCGTCCGTCCGTCCTTCTGTCAACATTTTCAAACATCTTCTTCTCTGAAACCACTGGGCCAACTAAACTCAAATTTCATATGGAGACTCCTTAGGACTCGGGAACAAAAGTTTGTTCAAATGGTCCTGGTCACATGACCAAGATGGCCGCCACGCCCATATATGGTAAAAAACCTTTAAAAAATCTTCTTTTCCAGAACCAGAAGGCAGATGACCTTGGGGACTTGATATGTAGCATTGGGGATGTGGGGCCTACCAAGTTTGTTCAAATAATGATCCTAGGTTGACCTTGACCTACTTAACGTCAAGGTCAAGGTTTGCTTCCTAATGCATTTAAATGGAATTTTTTTGAAAAGTTGATTTTTTTGAAAACTGTGGAAGCCTTAGTCATTATTCTCACTTGATATCTTCAACCTAATGAGACAATGGCTATAAATAAGTTCCAAAAGTCAAGGTTGACCTTTGACCTTTCAGCTTAGGTCGCTCATATTGGAGTCCCATCAACATATTAAAACATAGTTTTCTCACAAACCAATGGCCCAATTGAACTCAAATCTCATGTGAAGACTCCTTATGATAAGTAAGCCAAAATGTATACAAAATATTTTGGTCACATGACCAAGATGGTCGCCACGCCCATATATGGTAAAAACTCTTTAAAAATTTTCTTCTCCAGAACCAGAAGGCCAGTGACCTTGAGACTTGGTATGTAGCATTGGGGATGTCAGGCCTACCAAGTTTGTTCAAATGATGATCCCAAGATGACCTTGACCTACTTAACGTCAAGGTCAAATTTGCTTCCCAATGCATTTAAATGGGAAATATTTTGAAAAGTTGATTTTTTGAATACTGTGGAAGCCAGTCATTATTCTCACTTGATATGTTCAATCTAGTGCTATAAAAAGTTTCAAAGGTCAAGGTTGACCTTTGACCTTTCAGCCAAGGTCGCTCATATTGGAGTCCCATTAACATATTAAAGCATAGTTTTCTAAGAAACCACTTTGCCAAGTGAAATCAAATTTCATATGACAACTCCTTATGATTGGTTAGACAAATTTTATACAAATTGTTATGGTCACATGACTAAGATGGCCACCACACCCATATATGGTAAAAATTCTTTAAATATCTTCTTCTCTAGAACCAAAAGGCCATTCGCTTTGGGACTTGGTATGTAGCATTGGGGATGTAGGCCCTACCAGGTTTCCACAAATGATGAGTCTAGGTTGACATTGGCCTATTTTATGGCAAGGTCAAATTTGATTCCTAATGCATTTATGTGGGGAAAATCTTAAAATGTTCATTTTTCTGTAAGTGTTTAAGCTGATGTCATAATACTTGTGAGAAATGTTAAACCTAAAGAGACATTGGTTTTATATGAAGTACAAAATGTCAAGCTGACCTGTGACCTTTTATCCAAGGTCATTCATTTGGACCACCTATCTAAACATCTTATTCTCAGGAATCACTGGGCTGTTTGATGGATTATTCATTAGAATGTTTAGGTCACTTGACCAAAATGGCTGCAACCCCCATATATGGTTTAACTAAATTTGTTTCATTATAAACTGTAGTTGACGTTGACCTATTTTAACATTATTAAGGAGATCAGGTGAGCGCCTCAGGACCTTCAGGTCCTCTAGTTTATGCATTCTTATCAAGAGGCCTGTGCATTGCGTTTGTGAGTAGCTAAGGCTCTGATAATTCTGCACAACTAGTCAGACTCGCCAGAGCCTTTGTTGCTGGCATACAGAAAATATGAATGCAGACCAAAATTAAGACCTCTAGCCCAGCTACTGTCTTGCCAACCAAGAGTGACAGTGACGTAATATTTTGTTTGCAATTTTTTAGTAAAATATTAACTTGTACACTCCACTTGAGCTAAGGCGAATCGATAGATCACTTGTGTAATTAATCCTATCCGCAGGATAGGATTAATACACTATTGATCAATCAAGCATGCGTCCCTGATAACTTTGTAAACAAAACATGATGTCACTGTCGCTCTTGGCTGGCAGGACAGTAGGAGGCTTTTGTGCATATATGCAATAAGTACCAAAATCGCATGCAAGTCTCTAGTAAAGAACAATCGGAACTGCCTCGGCCAATTTCCCCGAAGTACCGTGGAATCAGACCACAGATGTACATAGAAGATTTATTTTGATAATGCGGATGATAACGTGACGCTGACATTATATAACATGAAGCTGACGTCACAGAAACCATGTTAACAAAATAACAAGTGTGATCGCAGCAAAGCAAACAGTTATAAATGAAGTTTATGTTTTTTCAATAAAATACCACTATGGCGATATTTTAATGAAAAATACAATAACTTCATATATTCTGCTGATTAAACTTTCTGGGTAATCAGACAAATGGATTTTTATAGGGCTGACATTGCATGCTGAAAAACTAATTTTCCTGACACCTTTTCCGGCTAACAAAATGGAGTTTTATCATACATAGTACTACACGTAATGCACCTTACATACACTCGATGCTTGATTTGACTCTCAAATTGTGCCGGACTTTCCCGAATGTAGTTAAGAACCGCATGATCAAAAATTATTTTTCTTATTACTCGACCAAAACATGTAATGTGGGTACTCAAAAGAACCGTCTCAATGAGACAGTTCTTTTGAGCACCAAAAACATATGTTAGAACTGACGGTTAAGAAAATATTTACAATTTTACGCTCAATTTTTTCTTATCTTGACCTATCCTCATGTGCTGGCCCATTTTTTTTCAGGGATGTCTGATTTCCAATATCTTCCAATGAAAAGGAAGGAGACTTCTCAAATTTTTGTATATTGACCTATGCTGGTCCATTTCTTTTTCAGGGATGTCTGATTTCCAATATCTTCCAATGGAAAAGAAGGACACTGGCCAGTATGAGAGTATATATGAGAAGGTTGTTCTGAATAAGCTTACCAGTCGCAAAGACTATTTTGATCGTGATGCTCCATTGTTCATGCCTCCACTCTCATTCTCACGTATTGACACACCATGTGACTTCCTGCTGAAAACAGATATAGAACATCGAACTGGCTACTCAAATCCAGATACAAAGCGGGCTCCTCATTTGATAGGGACAGGTAATACAATCAATCAGATTTAACGTATATGGGGGAATTTTTCAGAATTTGTCCTGAATTCAGGATTTTGAAGCTGCCTTTCCATTTGACTTTCCATTGAAAGTCAGCCTCAAAAAACTGAATAGGGCAAATTATGATAGTTTCTCTGATTTATTTTCAGTTAATCTACAGACATTTGACCATCTAAACTTGAAATTGTTAATATTTTGTAGGCATGCATGCTGCACATTATAAATTTAAATTCCGTTAATTCAGGATTTTTGGAGTTTTTGAACTTTCACCCATGATACTATCATACCTACAAAGGTGAAATTTTTCAGGATTATTCCTGAATTCAGGCTTTTAAAGCTGATATCAATAGACTCAAAATACTGAATTGGGCAGATTACAAATGACAATAGTTTCTTTGATTTATTCTCAGATAGACAGATGATTGTTAAAAATTAGAAAATTTGTTTTCAAGTTTTAATTTTATGAGTAATTTATACTTACATGAGAGTAACTACGGTAGGATTGGTTCCCGACTGGCTCGGACGTAACCCGCACGAAAAAAGCAAGATTCATGTTTACACCATGTGACTCTAATGAAATGCTTTATCTACCTCAGTTCTATATGGCGACAAGGTGCTTGTCACCAAAGAAAACCGAGGGGAGGCGGGTGGGAATCCCTCATGTAAGTATAAATTACTCATAAAATTAAAACTTGAAAACAAATTTTCTAATTTTATTTCATAATTTAGACTTACATGAGAGTAACTACGGTAGGATGATTTCTGAGCAATTCTCCCTGGATGGTGGGTCTTTGGTGACTCTTCTTAAGTTCAACTATATACAGTTAACCGAAAACATCCCACAAATCTGTACATCTGTACCTCCAACAGAAACTTCCTGTTCCAACTTAAATATTGTATATTTACACTAAAAAGAACTTCTTGTTCTTTATGTCTGAATGAACTCCACTGTTCAAAATCTGAATGAATAAACAGATAAATCACATTATCTCATTATTTCCTCTTATATTCATTCTTCTTACAAACTGTCTACATCATAAGTCTTTCTTATGTGATATATCCACTGCAAATATCATATACAAAAACACAAAAACCAGCAACCCGCCGGATATAAAAACTATGTGTAATATCATTAAAATTCCCATCCTTGGGATTCCATTTCTCTATAATAGAACTTCTTAAATGTAATGTCAGAGCTCCAATCTGCTGCATCAAGAATCGAAGACAACGATGCTCCTTTAAATAAGGCCAATGATGGACCTATAGCTCTAGTCGAATGAGCTTTAACCTTCATATCTGAATCACTATAAGCTAATTTTATCACATTCACAATCCAAGAAGCTATCGTTTGTTTGGACACTGCTTTGTGTGGTTTGTTAATATATAAAAACAACTGAACTACTTGTTCACTTTCAATTTCAGACCGAAGCTCTGCAGTTCTTTTCAAATAGAATTCCACTGCTCTTTTTGGATCTAACTTCCTGTCCTTTGTGAAACAAGGAACAACAATTTTCTTACAAAGATGAATGGGTCTGTCTTGCTTTGACAATCCATCTCTAATAAAAAGTATCCCTTCAGGAAGCACATTCGTGAAACCTTCATCTGTTCTTAACGCTTGTAAGTCGCTGCATCTCCTGAACGTTGATACCGCTGTAAGAAAAACAGTTTTCCATGTTAAACATTTCAAGGAAATTTTATGTATTGGTTCAAAAGGAGGATAAGATAAAAGCTCCAGCACCTTTTTCAAATCCCACTCTGGAACCAAACGTTTAACTGGTGGCCTAGAATTAAACACTCCTTTCAACAGGCGAGTAATATCTGTATGCTGCCCTATAGGAGTACCATCTATTTTTGGTAACATAACTGATAACATAGACCTATACCCTGATATGGTTCTATATTTAAGACCTTTCTGAAAAAGACTACTCAAAAAATCTGCACAGTTAGTCAAAGTTGCAGTGTAGGGATCAATTTTCCGTTCACTACACCAGCCACTGAACTGTTTGAATTTGACTGAATAGTCTTTCCTGGTTCCTGGTCTCCACGAGGCAACCATGAGTTTTCTAGAGTCTTCCGAAAATCCCTTATCCTGGAATGATCTGTTGACAGAAACCATGCTGTTAGATTGAATAGTTGCGGATTTGGGTGAAATATTTTGACTCTGCCCTGAAACAACAGATCCTGCCTTACTGGCAGTTTCCTTGGGCAAGCTATTGACATTTGAAGGAGATCTGTGTACCAATTTCTCCGTGGCCACTGGGGAGCTATCAAAATTATCTGGCACCGAAATTTCTTCATGTGTTGAAGTACTTTTGGAACCAGACAAATTGGTGGAAAGGCATAAGCTTCCATGTTCTCCCAAGCAATTGACAATGCATCTGTTGCCAGTGCCAATTGACTGGGGTACCATGTGCAAAACACTGGCGTTTTCTTGTTTACTTCCGATGCAAACAAGTCTATTAGAGGCGTCCCCCAAATCTGAAAAAGCCTGTGGACTACTGTACTGTGTAGTGACCATTCCGAGGGTCTTACATGTATTCTCCCCCTGCTTAATCTTCAGGACTCCTGCAACATGAGCTGATTTGAGTATTATGTTGTTGGTCCTTGCTAAATGCCAAATGTCCCATGTTAGATAGCACAGACGAGGAGAACGAGTCCCCCCTTCCTTTGCAATATACTGAACTACTGTTGTGTTGTCGGAGCGTATTAACACAGTATAACCCTTTAGCTGGGGAAGAAAATGTCTGTGAGTCAGATAAACTGCTTTCAGTTCTAGCCAATTTATGTGCATTCTGGACTCCTGCATGGACCAGGTTCCCTGAAACAGTTGGCTTTCCATGTGACCTCCATAACCCTGTTTTGATGCATCTGTTGTGATTATTTTTGAACAAGGTTGAGCACAGAAGCTCTTTCCCTTCAGTAGATTTTATTCTTTCAACCAAAATTGCAGATGCTTTTGTATCTGAGTATTGAATGGTACCACTGTTTGAATGTCCATTTTTGCTGGTCTCCAAAAATGTAGGAGATGCAATTGTATTGGTCTCATGAAAAGCCTTGCGTTTGGAACCAGTTCTATGCAGGAAGCCATTAGCTCTAACAAATGAAGGTAATTCTGAGCTGTAGGTACTGTCTTTAACCTCATGCATGCTTCTCTTATTTTGAGCACTCTCTCTTGAGTTGGACAAACTAACCCTTTTGCTAATAGGAAATGTGCCCCAATATAAATTACCGACTGATTTGGTTCCAATGCTGATTTTTTTAAGTTTATCATGAAACCTAGATCTACAAGGAGATTGAGTGCAGTCTTTTTGTCTGCATATAATAACTTTTTTATCTGATTCACTAGGAACCAATCGTCTAGGTAAACAGCTAGACGTAAATTTAGAGTTCTGAGGTGTGCCGCTGCTACAGACACCACCTTTGTGAACACCCTGGGGGCCACTGCTGGGCCGAAACAAAGGCAGGTGAATTGGTACACCTTGCCCTGAATACAGAACCTTAGAAATTTCTTGTGAGCCTTGTGAATGGGTATGTGCATGTAAGCATCGGTCAAGTCTAGACTTATGGCCCAATCTCCCTGTTGAACTAGATTCAACACTGTGCTTAAAGAATCCATTTTGAAGTGTTGTTTCTCGAGATACCTGTTGAGAGGACGCAGATTTATAACTGGTCTGAGGCCTCCTGATTTCTTGGGTACTAGGAAAAATGTTGAGTAAAAACCTTTGTGAGTGTCTTGCCAAGGGACAATCTCTATTGCACCTTTTTTTTAATAATTTTTCTACCTCCTGCAGTATAATGGGTAAACTTTTTGCATTTACATGTGTTTCTTTTATCCCTGCAAAAGGAGGAATTGACAGAAAATCTAATTTTAGACCATCTCTTATTGTTGACAACACCCACTGATCGTCTGTTATTTCTTTCCACTGACCCAGAAAATATTTCAGCCTCCCGGCAACAGGTATCTCTGGAAAACGACACTTTATTGAGTCATGCTCCATTTGGTTTGCCTCCTTGGCCTCGAAAAGAACTTACCACATGAGACTTGCTCTGGTTACCCCTAAAATTGGATGACTGGGGTCCCTTGTATGGTCTTTTATAATTGGAGCTGTAAATGTTTGGTTTGTATGACCTGTTATAAGAGTCTTCTGTACCTCTTGTTCTCTTAGCACTAGATGCTTCTTGTGGATATGAAGATTTCCTTTTAACAAAGGGTTTCTTGTAAGTCTCTGGCATAAGTTCATTTATCTGCTTATCATTCTCTTGACGAACTTTCAATTTCTGTGCAAATTCTGGTCCAAAAATACCCTCACTCGATAGAGGAGAAGCCAAAGCAGTTTTCTGCAAGTCTTTAAATTCATGTAAGCGTGTGTCAGCTACTGTCTCCCTCCTGCGGACTAAATGGAAAAATGCGCCAGATCTTGCAAACTGGTCTAAGGACTTGGTTGACATTGAAAACAAATCTCTCACATTTTGAGTAGCTTCATCAATGTTAGGTGATTGGCTTTTCAAATTATGCAATAATGAGCCCAATGCCTGTTGAGCATAACAAACAGAGATCAAACCCATCCGTGCAGCCATCTGCCCTTGATACGCAATCTTCTCAATAGATTTAAAAGGTTGTGTGAACAAAGTCTGAGAGCCGGTGAATGCAGCACGTCGTCCATGTTTTTTGACTAATAAACTTTCAGTAAAGCTATCTAGACTTGGCACTTTAAGCAACTCCTCTGCACTCTCATGCACTGGAAAAGATTGCCTACACGAAACTTTAAAGGCTGAAAGTCTATCAGGCTCTTTGCTTTGCCAAATTTGAGAAATACTGTCCACCTGAGCAGCATCTAGGACTAGTCCCTTGGTGGTATGAGAAGATTCTGGTACCGCATCTTCCCCAAACATTTCTTTCAACATATTGTGAGTTAAGGGTGGGTTGTTGAACTGACTTGTAACTTCTACTGGATCTGACCCAGTGTATTTGTTGAATTGCTTGCTGAAATCTGGTCTCCCATCCTCTGATGGACACAGAATGGACTGACGATCAGAGCCATTTTCTGAATCAAAAAGTCCTAAAGACTGCCGCTCTTTCTGACCTGGCTGTATGGACAAAATATCATCTGGCATCTCAGAAACCAAGAGTCTGTCTTCGTCAACATTTCTTGACAAATCCGCACCCAAATCTGGCATGCTCTCCGGATTAATTGTGGTCTCGTTGGTCTGCGCGCACCGCTAGTGCCGCTATCCAAAATACACTCAAGATTAATGCAGGCAGTCTCGTTTGGTCTGCGCGCACCGCTAGTGCCGCTATCCAAAAAACAAACACTCGACCTCCCCTGACGGTCATAAGCATTGGTGCTGTCCACCGATAGGGCACCCAAAAGTCTTTCGAACTTGTTGTCGAAAGATGAGAAACGGGCATTTATTTCCCCAACAAGCTTCTCTTCCAAATTTTGCAAGTCAGAAAATTTAGCAGACTTACGTGAGCTAGACATTTTCCCCTTTTCCTTGGACTTCATGTTCCCTTTCAACGTTTCCGTGTTCTTTTCCGCTGCAGCTGATCTACCGGAAGTAGCACGTGTATCGGTGCATGCATCTACCGCACCACTAAAAACAGACGAAACATCGTCGTCTGAAATTGCACTGATAGGCACAGTAAACTCATTCATTGAGTCCACATAATTGTTGGCCATAATGGTAAAGAGAAACAAAAATCGAAATAAATTATACCAGACTTCTATCAAATTCTTCTATCAAAAACTGCGACAAACTTTATTAGAACATCCGAGCACCTTGTCGCCGGAAATAAAACTGAGGTAGATAAAGCATTTCATTAGAGTCACGTGGTGTAAACATGAATCTTGCTTTTTTCGTGCGGGTTACGTCCGAGCCAGACGGGAATCAATCCTACCGTAGTTACTCTCATGTAAGTCTAAATTATGAAATAAAATTAAAATTTTGTAAGACATTTGGCAAGATCTTTCCTATAAGAGTAACCTCTATGAGAATAGAAATCTACAAAAAAAAATCACCAAAATTATACAATAAAACCTGTCTTAAGGGGCCACTCAAAAAGAATACCAAAAATTGGTTTTCAAGACTGATTATAGCTTAATGCAGATCAAAAGTATTTTCGACCTTCATTAAGCTACCATTTGTCATTAAGATATTTTTTTTGTTTATTTTTGAGTGGCCGTTTAAGACAGGTTTTAATGTATTAAATCAGTATGTCAATATTGGAAAATTGCCAAATTTGATGATGGGAACACTATAGTATTTGCCCTGAAAAAGTACACTGTGCATAACCTTTTTAAAATTTTATACCATCTTACTTATAACAATGTGAATCCAGACCAGCTAGCTTAATTGGTATCCAGCTAATCAGGATCTACATCAGAAGCCAGTCAAGCTGGGTCTACGCTGTCTTCCATCCTGAGGATTAATCCACAGTAGTATTGAAACTGTATTGAAACTGCACTGCTCAATTTGCTGAAAATCAGAAGATGCTATAGTGTTCACAGATCTTATAATACAATGGCTGGTTACATGTTTGATTAGTATAATTTTTTTTTGAATTACAAAGGGAGAAACACCAGTCCATCTTTTATGTCAGATAAGACTGAAATGTCCTGTGGTCAAGAAAAAAATTCCGAGTGAACAAACATTTTTATTCCAATCAGCAAATATTTTAGAGAAGACAATTTTTATGAGAGGTCAGGCTTGATTTTTTATCTGTTACCTCCATATTAACTGCATTGACTCATGTTGACCTGATAAACATTGTTATCTGCATCAGGTCAACATGACATTGCTCTTTTTGCATGATGTCAATGACATTGAATCAACGGGAATATCAATAATTATCTCATGATTATCCGTTTGAAGAGAGAACCAATGGGTAAGCTGATAGATAGAATACCAGGTTCGCATCTTTTGATTTCAAGTTTACCAGGCTCGGCTTTAAATTTGAGAACGCATGTTGAATCGCTCAGCAGAGCCCCAGGATTCAGCAAGTGTTCACAACATTTTGGTAAACTTGATATCAAAAGACAGTCACATAGATGTAGTACAGCAAATCTGTCTTAAGGGGCTACTCAAAAAGAAGACCACAATTGGCTTTCAAGACTGATTATAGCTTAATGAAGGTCAAAAGTATTGCAGAATGCTCCAAGAGAGCATTCTGCAATACTTTCGACCTTCATTAAATTACCATTTATCGTAAAGACCTTTGTTTCGTCTGTTTTTGAGTGGCCGATTTACACAGGTTTTACTGTATTCTCTATGTAATGCATTGTTCCCTGTTTTGTAGTGAGACAGAAACGTACCATATATACTATATTTGTTAACTTTGGTGAGCCGGTTCCCGAGAAGCCAATAGAAGCAGCTGTGAAAAGACTAAAATCAAAATATGTAAACCCACAATGGGAAATGGAAGTAAGAAAGGTAAAACACTGTTTATATTCTTACTTTTGTTTGTTTTGTTGCTTTACGTCCCAAGTCAACAGCTATGGTCATGGCGGGACCGTCAGTTCACCTAACTACACTTTTTCCTGGGCAAGCTTGAACAAGCAGTTAACCAGTACTTTGTGCACATACTTTCGCTTGTAACTGACAACAACCCTTCTTGAATGATTCAGCGGAAGGGAGGAGAATGACCATAGAAATTATTTCATGATCAATCTCCACGAAAGTATGGGACCGGGCTGGAATCGAACTCGTGACCCCTGGATCTGCAGTCAGACTCGCATCTGTTGCCAGTCACGTTACCGACTGGCTCATGTTTTTTGAATTTATTAAACGAGTTGAGGAAAAGAGATAAAATGCAAGGTTGGCCAAGCGCTTTATCGCTCTTTCCCAACGAGTTTAATAAATTCAAATTATTCAATAATACAGGAGCACGAATGTTAGATTCTATTTATCATATGACATAAAAAAATATTTTGAAATCCTATTTTTGGCAGAAAATGTTAGGGTTTTGCCGTAAGAAGGAAGTTAAAAACATCATTTCATAACGTTTCTCGAAAATCTGTAATCCACTAGTGGTTTATCGATTTTAATGCATGGCGTTATTTCACTCCAAGACGCAACATCATAGGATAAGCTGAAATAAGTCTTGACTATTTACAATAATGAATATATGTGCCAGCACATGAGATTTGGGCATTTATCGCATGGGAGATGAGACAAGGCTGAGGTGAGCATGTACATCTGTGCAGCCTCATCAGAGCCCACAGGTTTAGATAAACAAACAATGTCAGCGTAAAATTGTAAATATTCTCTTACCCATAATTTTTGGATGCTCAAAAGAACCATCTCATTGAGATGGTTCTTTTAAGTACCCACAACATATGTTTTGGTTGAGAATTTGTTTTTTTGTTACTCACTCTTATCTAACTTCCTGCAGGGTTCCCTGAAGCTCTGGAAATCATGGAAAACCTGGAAAATCACTAAAAAAGAGTTCCATGCATGGAAAAATCATGGAATTGGAAAAAACCTGACTAATCATGGAAAATCATGGATTTTTTTAAAATAATATGACAAAACCACCAGTAGCCAGAAAACTAGCTGTCGGACACTTGCATGTCCGACAGCTAGTTTTCTGGCTACTGGTGGTTTCAAGTTTTAATTATTTCAAAATGCATGCATAGTTTACAAGCATGCTGTTGTTGCTGCATTCCGCATTTATGCTCAGCACGGTGAAGTTGTTGCTAAAAAGGGAGGCTGGAGTCTGTGCATTAAATAGTCATGGAAATTATATGATTGTTGATCATGGAAAATCATGGAAAAGTCATGGCATTGTGTTTTTGAATTTCTGTAGGAACCCTGTTCCTGAGAACCTTTACTGCTCACATACACTAAATATGGAAGATCAAAGAGGGTCAGACGAAAATTCAAACCTGTAGTCTCATTTTGTAGCTGTGCATGCATCTTTGAATTGTGACTTTACAAAAAGTGAGTATGAACAGGAAATACCACAATCATACACTGCAGACCAACCCACAGCACTTTGATGAGGAGCCACAAAACTGTGACACAGTAACAAGACATCTGAAAGACAATAAAAGCAAAGCAACTAGCTCTCTCTTCCTCGTCAAGATGATTGCAAAACTAGAAAGGACAGAAAGGAATGAATACCGAAAACAAGACTAACACAGAACCTCCACAAACAATTAGAGGTATTGTTTGTCAAAATTGACCCGAGACATATGAATATTCAATGACCTTTTACTCAGTCTTCGTGAATCTTCGTAAAAAGTGCGCTTTAGATTGTTGTACAATTACTAATTTGAATGAAATTAATCACAATTCCCCGATAACCTAGTGGATATTCGAGTGTTTTAGCACTCAAAAGATGTGGGTTCGAATCCAGTAGCATTTAAGTTTTTTTTTTCATTTTTGTTTTCGATTTGCTTGTTTCTTGTCTTTATTCTTGATTTTGTGCACAGCTGGATACATTTATTTCAATTTGGCATGCGTTTATGTAACAAATACAGCACCTTGAATAATTTCAAAAAGCCTACATGTGATTAACTCTTTGCAAGCTGAATAATTTTTGAGACTTTTGTTAGCATCTGCTGACTTTTAATCAAAATTAATTATTTCAAAAATACTTACAGGAACAATATCAGAGTGCCAACTGGTCTGTATCCTTATCAGAACCGACGTTCTGTTGGTACAGAACTGGGTCCAAACTAACATGGAAAGATTGGGGAACTTGGGGAATAAGGATTGTAAAGGCGGCTAAAGTAAACAAATGAAAGATGTAAAGCTCATCACAAGATAATGTAAAATATACGAACAATAATAACTTAAAAAGATAGCAATTTGACAATTATATAAAAAAAAAGGTTCCTTCCAAGTTTCGATCCAGGTATGCTTGATCTGTAAGTAGTCAACTAACCACTAGGCTATCAGACCATTTGCATTAACGAATTGGCATTATCTTCATATTCTCTGTAAAAGCGTGACCAAGGTCGGAATACTCCACGAAAACGCACGAATATCACGAAGATTTTGGCGAAAATTAATCAGTCTAAGGTCAATTTGGCAGACTATACATAAAACAATAGATCAACAACAACAACATCAGAATCACTGCCTAAGAACGGACAGTAGCCTGTAAGCTACTGTGTCTTAAATGTATTTTACTGGCGCCAAATCTTTGCCCTAGGTTCCGCTGTTGTTAAAACACAAAATTGTTTAGCTCGCATGGAGACTTCCTAACTAATGTGATGCATCATCACATAGAAACAATCTAATCAAATTAACACACTATGATGAAACAAAGAAAAGGGCTCACGACTCACAGATAGTCAGAGCTAAAATATACCTCAAATTGAGCTATGGTCATATGAGCCGTGACATGAGATTTCCAACGATGTGGTACGTGCGACTGGCACAGCCTCAGATCAGCTTGCCCATATGTGCAGGCTGATCAGAGCCTTTGCTAGTCCCTTGAATATTCTATGACTGTTAAGGTGCTGACCGAACATCATTTGGAGTTTCTAAGCTTAAAAGGAGGCTGCACAGGCTCGTCTGAATCTACACTTGTCAAAATGCCACATTGTTGGAAATCACATGTCCGGCTCAATTATATGATTAGCCCTTAAAGCACCAAGAAAAAGGCATCTTAAAATGTCATCTGCTGAAGTCTTCTGCTGCAAATAATTGCCAAACATGACTGGCGAATTTAAGTAAAGAAGCAAAAAGTGTGGACCCAGAACAGACTGCTCCTATAGGAACAGTCTGATCTGGGTTCACACTGTTTGCCATTGCAGGGGTGTAAAATTTTCAAAAAAGTTACTCGACCTCATGTCTCAAATTTTTCTCCGAGATGCTGTAAATTAGAAAAGTACTACACAGTTTGTCAAAACTTTTACTCGCCCTGCATCACATTTTACTCGCAAATGCTAGCTGTCGAGTGGAATTTTACACCCCTACATTGAGGCCTCTTAACATTTCAGCAGACGAGAAAAGCAGACGGCTTTTGTTGCGATTGGCGCTTTAAGAGTTAATACCAAAATATCATGTGCTAGCCTATTTTTATTTCCAGCTTTTTGATGAGAAACCTTTATTCTTGAAAGCTGAACTGATGCGACGTCTCAACTGTGGATCAGACCATTTGAAAATTTGTCTACCGGCGGTGTGCTTTTACTGGCTAGATGGACCCTGGAGAGCCCAATGGAACAAGTTTGGGTTTGACCCGACAAAAAATATAGAAGCCAAAATTTACCAAACTGTAGACTTCAGGATTAGGGCATGTGAGTTTAAATCAGAACTAAAGCATTTTTATAAGTGTTTATAATTCTTTAAGGCCCTATGGTAAAAAGACGTAAGACATACTTTGTTAACCTGTTAGGTTTTAGCAAAAACAACAATGCTTTTTCTTTACGGCGATAGACATATCTTTTTTGCATTTTTCCAACTTTGGACCCGCTTGAGCTAGAACGCTGAGTCTTTTAGAATACTAAGCGTATTTGATGTGTAGGATATTTTAATGAGGGTTACATAACTTTGCATCAGGATCCGATTGTATCAATATTTAATAACAAATTAAACCATCATTAAACCATCATTAATTAAGTCGTCATTAAACCCGGTTGTACTAAACTTTTAACGACGAATGTTGGTCGTTAAATCAGAGAGTTTGTCATTAAATTTAACGATGGTCCAGGGGTAGTTTTAAACCGTCATTAGCGGAAATAAAGATGGCCGCCAATGTTGTTGTTTCATCGACTCGGACCGATGAAACCAAAGAAATGCTCGAAAAAGACGCCCAATGAAGATCTAGACGTTGTTAAAATGGCCAAAGAGATCAAAAATACATGGATACATACGGGAGCAAATTCTGCATGAAATAGAAACCAAATCAAAACAAGTAAACAATATCGGCAAAACGTTCAGTGTCCTTTTGGTCATTTCATCGTCCTTCTTTGAAAGATCAGAGGCGAGTTCAATAATGCGAGCGCTCTCGGGCGCTCGTTGTTCTGATGCCAGGCTTTACACATTATGAATAAAGATAGGTACCAATCAACGAGCGCTCGGCCAGCACTCGCATTGTTGAACTCACCTCTGCTGTTGTTTTGACTGATGACGTATTGAAATCGACATGACGTGATAAAATAAAATAAAATACCGCACACTAGTAATTTGCATAATAAACCGTATGAATCCATTATTATTTAAATATTTGATTATCTAACTAAGGATTCAGTGAGGACAGGGACTGGGGTCCGGACCTCCCCCCCCCACCCCCGGTTGGAAAATGAGAAAACTGTAGGAGGTCACCCTCTGAAAGATTACGAAGCTCCTCAGCCAGCTATCAGCGTTGGGCTATCATGACACACCATCCCAAAGCAATATGAGATTTAAATGGTGTTTCCCTGATAAGCCCACTTTGCTTACTGTATATAGGTTTTAGGCATGGACCTCCCCCCGGGGGGGGGGGGGGTACTCTCAATTTTTCTACATACCTAGGCTCGGGTCCAGCATCTAACCTTCACCCAAAAAAAATATCAGGCATTTCAAGCACCCCCAAAAAATATTTAAAATTTTAGCAACCCAAAAGAATATCCCAATCCTGTACAATGACCTTAAGAAAAGATTCTAAAATGCATGGAAATAACCCTGAAATATAGTCTAATTTTGTGATGACCCCCCAAAAATATCCACAAAATCTTTATTTTTCTGAAAACCCCCAAAAATATTGAAATTCAAAATTTTGAACGCAAAAATTGACTCGAGCCTACGTATGTATGAAAATATCAGAGTACCACCCCCCCCCCCCATGGGGGACCTCCTCTTCTCTCTGTAAAATACTAGTAAGACGATGTAAACAAAACACTCTGAACCTGAACACCATTCTTTCCCACCCCCTCACGCCCCGGCGAAACTTTTTGTGCCTGCGTAGAGCACAGGAAAAGTCACAAAACCTTAGAATAAAAAATAGGCCTATATTTACTTTTATAGACGATACACGTCAGCCTTTTTTCTAAAATGTTTGTGACTATAGTTCCTGTGGCGTAGAGTGGTAGATGACTTGATTGTAAACCCAGATTGAACTAACGGTCCAACCACCAGATTAATAGTTCTTTCAACCGACAGAGGGATGAAGAAAAAAAGAACAAATGCAAAAAAGAGCAGTCGGAATACCGACTCAATCCTCTATCTATGACAAATAAAGCAAGCCACTTTCTTGTCTGAGCCTAACCCTACCATAAGCCAATCTTGCAGTTATTCTCGATTTTAAAAACCGAAAATCCGAGAATCGGATGTTTCGCTTGGCAAAACTGAAGTCAAACCAGTCAAATTTGTCAAATTTATATCCCCGGGGAAGGGTTATTTTAGAAAAAACATAAATCTTAAAACATAAATCCGGGCCCATTTCTCAAAACCATAAGTACATTGGGTAGCATGCAGATCAAACTTAAAAGCATAATTGATCAACTTGTTTTCATTGGTCAGTTCTATAATAAAAATATCTGTACAATTTCAATATCTGACTTCAACCTGACCCAGGGTCAGGGGTGTGTGTAAGGTCAAAGTGTTTACTTCTATGTTTAGTCTATACTTCTTTCCCAAAAATTTGATATGCAAACATGACCACATTCAGATTTTTTTTTAATCGAACCCACAGGTTGAGGATGTAAGTAATGAGAAAATATGTGCTTGCATAGTGTTATATATGCTTAATCCCCTTATATTTTGACATACAACATGACCGTGTTCTGAAAAGTTGAATTTTGATATCTTTTTACTCCCCCCCACCCCCCTGGTTCAGAGAGGGGGTGGGGTTGGGGTTCTTTTTCATTTGTTTTAAATATGATTTCCACGATGACGCTGGAAGAATGATAGTTAAAACGCGTGAAATTTAAAGAAATATCTGCGTCGATGGTTTAAAAATATAATGTATGGCACAATACCTTTTCCGAGGGGAAGAATTGTCGATATTTGTAGGTTACGGTCAACAAACTAATATTTGTAGGTTGCGGCCAACTAAATTGATTATTCTACTACTGTTGTAAATTTTTTTGCACCAGGCATGTATGGCACTAGCTACTTGAATATGCAGCGTTTGAGCGCAGGGATTTTTTTCCGATCTGATTCGAGTTTTCGCGAGATTCCAGCAATTCTGTACCCTAGAAGCATCACTGCAGATATTTTGGAATGGCAAAGGTTCCTTAAGCCAAAGCTTTACTGAGCTCAGCTGACACAACAAAGTATAAACATTCCCGATTTTCTTAAAAAAATTCTCACTTTACTCATTCAAATATGTCATCTGTCACTTCGTCTTGTATACGTTAGCTTATGAAACATGTATGTTTTTTCTCTGCATGCGTGTTATTATTTTATGGTGTGTTCAATGCAACGCGCGTTTCTCCGTACATTGATATAGCGTTGACTTTTTTTTTGCAACACCTGCTTCTAGTTCAAATTTGCGTCATTTTGTTCTTCTGTGCGACCATCTTACAACAATTTATGTTAAAGTGCCTCTTCTCTGCAGCTGCTACAGAATAGTGCTAGAAAATTGAAGCCGACAGTTTGTTTTTCTTCTTCAAATTTGTAGGTGTCATCTATTTGTAAATCAGAAGGATTCAGTATTTACTGTATTTAGAGGTTGCCAAAGTTTGGTGTAAATCTCTCAAAGGGTCCGGGAGATGCGAAGCGGATAGGAAGTGCTGAATATTTTGCAAGAAGCTCCCTCGACCGGTGGCATAGGTTGCTGCCCTTGAATCTGTTGTTGTTCATTCATTGCATCATTTGTTTGTGTGTGTGTGGGGGGGAGTGTTTGGTCCTTGTTTTGTTGTGTAGTACTTAGTGTCCTTTCTAGGTTTGTAATCATCTCGCTGGGGAAGAGAGAGCTGGTTGCTTATTTTCAAATGCCTTCTAGATATCATGTATATAGCTGTCAGTGGTATGTGTTTCTTTCTCATGGTGCCGTGAGTTGGTCTACATTGTGTGATTGTAGCATTCGTGTATCTAGAGGGGGGCAGGGGGTCCAGACCCCCTGAAATAGGGTTTCCTAGTAAAAATGGTCCTGAAAAATCATGAAGCTAGGAAGCCAGCATTTAATGTTGGGCTATCATAGGCACGCCAGCGACGAAAGGCCATCTAAATAATGATGGTGATCCACTTTTTGTGGTATTTGGATCACCAACTAAATAAAATCTGGACCCGCACATGTAGACTTACAGTGACATTTAGGGGATTACTATGTTCAAAATTTTCATTTGAGGGGGCACATCATCGGCTAAATTGTCCGAAATTTAGTTTTACAACGACGCGCGAGGGGAGCCATAAAACTTGATTTGCGAACGTATCCGATGATACACCGCCCGAAATGACAATTGTGAATATGGTTATCCCCATTCTGCATACCACGAGGACACCTTTGTTTTTTCTCGTTCTTTAAACATAATTCATCAAAAATAGTCTACATTTATATTTCCAGCTTAGATATTGATGCGACATCAAATCTGCTGAGTGGTAGAGTGCTTGACTCGAGACCAAGGAGTTGCGGGTTCGAGTCTCACCGGCGCTACTAATATAGTTGTGACCAGTTGTGTCTTTGAGCAGGACACATTTATCCTTGCTGAACACTGGTCTAACCTAAGTAGAACCGTCCGGACATAGATGTAACTGAAAAATGTTGACTGGAGGTTAAGAATCAAACCAATCAATCAATTAATCAAACAAAGAAACATTATACTTGGGATGTAGCATGCGTAAACACAATTTTGGTCAAAATTTAATTTTAAATTGCTGGTGTGAGTTTGAAAGGTCAAGGTCTCCTAAATTCCGTCTCCAGTGTATCTATACAAGCTTGGTGAAAATCCACCTACGGGTTCATAAGACAGAGAGCTCAGACAAGGCCGATATTCAGTCTTAAAGGAATGGTGACCTATAAAATTAGGTCAAGTCACCAACTCTTTATTGTGCTGTAATATAACAATATATAAAAAAAATTGACCCATTGTTCGGTTCAAGAAAATTAGGTCTAAGTCACCAAATCTAATCAACTCTTTCCGCCCTTTGGTCTAAGTTCAGAAGAAGAACATACGGAAATGAAGCAGAGAGTTAAAGCTGATACGTGCACACACAACATGCACAAACAAACAAGGAATATTTTAAACATAATTTGTGACTGCGTTTCCCTTTGACAATAACGGCGTTATGATAATATCGCACAATGCGTTGATTCATGCTTTGAACGACTATCCTGCATTTGGTGTCGTTCTTTATCTTCTTCTTGTTTTCTTCAGGGAATACGATGTTAAGCATAAACTAGTTCTGCGATTGGGATATAACAAATTATGTGTGAGTTACTTGTATTGATGGGGGCGGGGGCCTGTCAACTTTGCGAATGATAGACATTACTGTCGAAAGGCGATATGGCTCTAATAAACCCCGGTCTGCACTGCTGGTATGACATGCGCGGATCCTGAAAGTTTTGTCATAGGGGGTCAACTTTAACGTTTTTTTCTTGTTGTTGTTTTTTGTCGATGAGGGGATAGAGAATCCAAATACTACTATAAGCGAGCCATCATCGTTCCGCCAGCGAAACGCCAATGGCTTTTCGCTTGTGTGCGGATGATGGCCTAACATGGATGCTGGCTTAGAAGCTTTGTGATTTTCAGAGTATCTGGACCAGTAGTGCTAAGAAGCGCTATATTTTTGTATTTTTTTAGGTGGGGGGGGGGGGTCCGGACCCCCTGCCCCCCTCTTTGGATCCGCGCATGAGGGACAGAAAACAGGGGCAGCATAGGTGACGAACTCAGGGCAATCGTCTGTTGATTTCTACTAGTGCGCTGTAGCCGAACAGTGTAACAAATTGAATTATCAGTACGCTGTCAAATAAACATGGGGTGATTTTTGTGACGTTTCACATTTACACGACTGTCTATCTTCGTAATTGTAATCAAAACGACTTTCAATAGCTGGTAGCTACAAATATTGATAGTCTTTCATAATAAAAATGCAAAATTTAGTTTTACGAGTGTATCTGATTTATGTAATGGGTATTTACATTATTTTTGAAACTTTGCATACGTTTTCGACATTTTACATGTATCAGGATATGCATGTAGATTCACTGGTTGTATCGCCAGGTTATTTTTTTTTACTTATTGTAGCTATGTTACTGACGAAGCCCTTACACTACAATACTTCTGACCAGACACAGTCTATTTTCTACTATTGGCACTGGAAGACCATGAACAATGTAAAATAGCACCCAAATTTGAAAATCTATAATAGCGCAGACACATAATTAATGGAGTAATGATCCCAGTGTGGTGGGGGTAGGGGTCTCTTCATTTTTTATATGTACGTAGCCTTGATTAATCTTTTCTTGAATCAAATTTTTGAAAAAATACATATTTTAGCGGTTCACAGAAAAATTTATAAGATCAAGGTTTAGGATGGGAATATAATATGGGGTATAGGGAGCGTTACTACGCAAATACGCACATGCTTACAACTTGACGCAGCAAGTACAGGTTTTTTAGGTACAATAAAACCTGTCTTCAGCGGCCACTCAAAAATAATATAAAACATCTTCCTTAGGAGCATTCTGCAATACTTTTGACCTGCATTAAGTAAGCGATAATCGGTCTTGAATCCCAAGTTTTGTTCTTCTTTTTGAATGGTCCCTTAAGACTGGTTTTGCTGTATTCAATTTGACTTTGGAAGAAAAATGTAGCTATATAGTGTTAAGTTGCGTGTCTTGAGGGCTCATTTTAGCTCTTTGGAATGCCCATAAACTATTTTTTGCCACAGGCTTCGCCCCTGACCCCATACAAGGGGGATAACCCCCAGATCCCCTCAAGAATGCGTACTCTATAAAATACACCAGAAACGTACCTAGGTATTATGATGAGAGTACCCTCCCCCCACCACACACACACACTTTTCTAGGGGTATAACCGTACCGTATATCTATCTTACGAACGAATTGTCTAATGACATAATGGAACATTAATAAAACTATATGAAATATAGAAGGAAATAATACTTACTAGTTAGGATAGCAAAATTTGAGCTGCGACATGAGATTTCCATTTGGACATGTGCAGTCTGATCAGAGCGTTTACTAGTCGCTTGAATATTCTATAACTGTTACGCTACTGGCCGACTATCATTTGGAGTTTCAAAGCTTAAAAGGAGGCTGCACAGGCTCCTCTGAGTCTAACCTTGTCAAATGCCACATTGTTGTAAATCATATGTCGTGGTTCAAATTCAACTTACTGTGCCCTGGTGTAAGCTGAAACTGTATTACAGAATTCCATTTAGGGAACGTAAGCAAGCAAATACCCTGCTATCGTGTGGCTGTCTGAGCGTCAGTTTGCCATCAACCGTCCGTCCATGCAATCTCGCATCTATTTTTTCTGCTGAAGCAAATTTGAGAAGAATTGGAAGGAAATTTCCTGGACCAAAGAGAATTCAAATGCAATTTTATAATGATATACTTGTAGGCGACCTCACTCAACAAGCTAATCTCAATGCTGGTTTAGCAAAACTTTCAGCGTTTTAAATTCGCTCACGATGTTGGAATTGTGATAATAAGTAGTCGTGAATATTTTGTATGTTGTTATGATATCAGAAAGCGGATTGCTTTGAATTAAATCATGAAAAAAAAACACAATTATTTATACGGGATAATTCCACTTATTCAGCGATAGGTACATATTGATTCTCATAAGTTCTCTCCTCGATCGACAGTTTTAGTGATCGAATACTCCTGATTCTTCGTGGATTTTTGCTGTTGCTGACAAACGATGTAACAGCTGACTCGTATCAACATTCATTTGTTTTAATTTTCTTTCTTTTGGTCAAACGAACTTAGATTTGTTAGATCTAATTGTTTTGTTTACCGACCGGAAATACTGTAGGTGACTGGTTCACGTTAATTTTAATGACGAGGTTTGTCATTAGCGCGTTATTAACTAACGTCGGCTTAATGAACCTTTCGTACAACCCACTTTAATGCCGTCATTAACTAATTTGTCGTTAGCGTTTTAATAACGTATTAGCCGCTAATTTGTCGTTAGGCTAATGACGTGTTGATACAATCGGATCCAGGCCTTTAGTTAAGAGTGCCTACCAAAAAATAGTTTTCTTATTTCTCAACCAAAATATATGTTGTTGATGCTGTGGGTGTTCAAAAGAACTATGATCTCAATGCGGCAGTTCCTTTGAACACCCAAAATATACGGTAAATGTTCTAAAATTTCGAACACTTTTCCCCTTCTTTTCTTAAACAAAATGTTGGTTTTCAGCGCTGGAATCCACATAATATGTGTCAGAATCGCAAACAGGGAAGACCCTGGTCAGACTGCTTTATCAGAAGCAGTCTGATCTGGGTCTGCCCTGTTTGTCTAGACCTTTTTGTCAAGCAACCAGTGTTCAAACAGTGTTTCTGCAAGACCAGAATTTTTGGGGGTCATTGATGACCCATTGTTTGAAAATTTGGGGGTCATTGGCAAATTTAGAGGGTCTGAACTTTTTTAATGTATAATTACTTTCTGTCTGAGCATGTGTCAATATTAAAGGTATTTGAAAAATGTCCCCTATCGTAAGATAAAAGTTCTCGAAATTTGGTGCATGTTTTACTATCAATAGGCTTGTGATCGACGGCTTTTGTTACATTCTGTTTCATGGGAATTATTCAATGTTGTGTTGCTTGTAGTTAAAGCCCTATCCTCCAGAGGACAAGAAATAGAAGCGTCTGCTCACCAATGTAATTACGGGGCAGCCATTGTTGTTTAACAGTTGATCGCTTTACCCATGCACAGACGGTCAGTCTAAAAATAGACGTGATGCATTGGTTTCATTTCTTTAAAAACTGTTGTCTTATATATTTTGATGTATTGGAGCAATGAAAACTTTCTTTTTTAGTCTAGTTTTTTAAAAAATTTTGCTGCATAATGCCCCATAATAGCAGCGAGAGTGAAACAAGCCAAAATAATTTGGAATGAAACTCCATCTGTGCGAATCGCAAATGACTTTTGACATGCACAGTCGTCGTTTTTGAAATAAATCAGATACGTCATGGAAATACCCAGCAAAGATATTTGTAGGCAGGTCTGTTTTCCACAAGAACACTATTTATAGAAGCGTTATCATCAAGGTAAAATTGAAGTCCTCAGATCTCGGCACATAAAGAAGATGTTCTTGCTGCTGTTTTTGTGTGCGTCACTAAAAACGCACAGACAAACTGTCAGTGCGTCAGCAGTCAATTTATTATACCCCCCGCAAACTTTGTTTTTATACCCCCCGCAAACTTTGTTTGTGGTGGTTATACCCCCCGCAAACTTTGTTTGTGGTGGGTATACTGTTTTCATGTTGTCTGTCCGTGCGTCCGTCCGTCCGTAACGTTTTGTTTCCTTAATAACTTGAAGAGTCATCGCTGGATTTTCATCAAACCTTGCAAACATGTTTATATATGCAAGACAAATACTTTAGAAAAAAAGTAAGGGCTAGGGGCCAATTCTATTAGAGTTATTTCCCTTTGTAGTTCTAAATGGCTTTTAATATAGGGTTTTATGCTTATGCTATTATAGGCCATACACGGGCTGATCAACTCCTACCACAGCTTTTGATGGAACAATTTGATACTTTTCCTATACAATGTAGACACATTTAACATATGCATGAAGGAGTTTGGTTGAGAAAAAATATTTTTTGACAAAATGACAGCTTTGAGAACTTAGATAATTTTTCCCTAATAAGGTGTTTGTATATGCATAGATGGTGCCTTTATGGGCCGATCAACTCCTACCACAGCTTTTAATGGAACAATTTGATACTTTTCCTATGCAATGTAATCACATTGAACATATGCATGAAGGAGTTTGGTTTAGAAAAATAATTTTTGAGAAAATTACAGCAGTGAGAACTTAGACAATTTTTCCCTAATAAGGTGTTTGTATATGCAGAGATGGTGCCTTCATGGGCCGATCAACTCCTACCACAGCTTTTGATGGAGCAATTTGATACTTTGCCTATACAATGTAGACACATTGAACATATGCATGAAGGAGTTTGGTTGAGAAAAGATAATTTTTGACAAAATGACAGCTGTGAGAACTTAGACAATTTTCCCTAATAAGGCTTTTGTATATGCATAGATGGTGCCTTCGTGGACTGATCAACTCCTACTACAGCTTTTGATGGAACAATTTGATACTTTGTCAATACAATGTAGACACATTGAACATATACATGAAGTAGTTTATAATTTTTGTTTGCACAGATTCTACTGAAATCTTCTTTCAAAACTAAGGTCTGCTGGTTTGAACTATAACTTGCCAAGTTTTTTCACTGACTCTTACTGTGCGGGGGGTATCTTATAAGCATTGCTTATTGACTTTTTTCATTGCGTCAAAAACGCAAGAAACACACTCTGGAGGAAACACTGTTCAAATTTTAGAACATTTACCATAGGGTAAAACTGATGGAAAGAAAATATTCACAATTTTAACCTAAAAAAAATTGTGTATCTAAACCTATGTTTGCATCAATTCATCACTGAGTTATTGCCCCTGATTCACACATACATTATAAGCCAGATTTCTCACAAACTATAAGCACTACAATCTTGAGACTTGGTTAGCTGATGGTTAGATGATTTTATAAGTGATTCAGATAAACTTAAATTTTGAGCTTAAAATTGTAAATATTTTCTAACCCATCAGTTTTAACGTATGATTTAGGTGCTCAAAAGAACCAGCTCATTGAGACAGTTCTTTTGAGTACCCACAACATATATTTGGTTGTGAAATAAGAAAATTAATTTTTTGGTAAGCACTCCTAACTCATGGCCTGATCACCTGATTAACGTTGGAAGGAATTCTGAAAAAAAACAACACAAACATTATTATAGTTTCTGGAAATCTTGTTCACAGCCCTGTAAAACGTAATTTCAGTTAAACTAGGGTGGAAGTGTTGCACAAACATTATTATAGTTTCTAGAAATCTTGTTCACAGCCTTGTAAAATGTTATTTCTGTTAAACAAGCGTGGAAGTGTTGCACAAACATTATTA
Organism: Loripinus fragilis; assembly: GCA_964019695.1. Taxonomy (NCBI): domain Eukaryota; kingdom Metazoa; phylum Mollusca; class Bivalvia; order Lucinida; family Lucinidae; genus Loripinus; species Loripinus fragilis. The sequence goes on along the minus strand of OZ026515.1, from coordinate 67,844,709 downwards.
TAGTTTCTAGAAATCTTTTTCACAGCCCTGTAAAATGTTATTTCTGTTAAACAAGCGTGGAAGTGTTGCACAAACATTATTATAGTTTCTAGAAATCTTGTTCACAGCCCTGTAAAATGTTATTTCTGTTAAACAAGCCTGCAAGTGTTGCACAAACATTATTATAGTTTCTAGAAATCTTGTTCACAGCCCTGTAAAATGTAATTTCAGTTAAACTAGGGTGGAAGTGTTGCACAAACACTATTATAGTTTCTAGAAATCTTGTTTACAGCCCTGTAAAAGGTAATTTCTGTTAAACAAGCGTGGAAGTGTTGCAAAAACACAATTATAGTTTCTAACAATCTTGTTCACAGCCCTGTAAAATGTAATTTCTGTTAAACAAGCGTGGAAGTGTTGCACAAACATTATTATAGTTTCTAGAAATCTTGTTCACAGCCCTGTAAAATGTAATTTCTGTTAAACAAGCGTGGAAGTGTTGCACAAACATTGTTATAGTTTCTAGAAATCTTGTTCACAGCCCTGTAAAATGAAATTTCTGTTAAACAAGCATGAAAGTGTTGCACAAACATTGATATAGAATCTAGAAATCTTGTTCACAGCCCTGTAAAATGAAATTTCTGTTAAACAAGCGTGGAAGTGTTGCACAAACATTATTATAGTTTCTAGAAATCTTGTTCACAGCCCTGTAAAATGTAATTTCAGTTAAACAAGGGTGGAAGTGTTGCACAAACATTATTATAGTTTCTAGAAATCTTGTTCACAGCCCTGTAAAATGAAATTTCTGTTAAACAAGCATGAAAGTGTTGCACAAACATTGATATAGTTTCTAGAAATCTTGTTCACAGCCCTGTAAAATGTTATTTCTGTTAAAAAGCATGAAAGTGTTGCACAAAAATTATTATAGTTTCTAGAAATCTTGTTCACAGCCCTGTAAAATGTAATTTCTGTTAAACAAGCATGGAAGTGTTGCACAAACATTGTTATAGTTTCTAGAAATCTTGTTCACAGCCCTGTAAAATGAAATTTCTGTTAAACAAGCGTGGAAGTGTTGCACAAACATTATTATAGTTTCTAGAAATCTTGTTCACAGCCCTGTAAAATGTAATTTCAGTTAAACTAGGGTGGAAGTATTGCATAAACATTATTATAGTTTCCAGAAATCTTGTTCACAGCCCTGTAAAATGAAATTTCTGTTAAAAAAGCATGAAAGTGTTGCACCAAAATTATTATGGTTTCTAGAAATCTTGTTCACAGCCCTGTAAAATGTAATTTCAGTTAAACCAGGGTGGAAGTATTGCACAAACATTATTATGGTTTCTAGAAATCTTGTTCACAGCCCTGTAAAATGTAATTTCTGTTTTATAAGCGTGGAAGTGTTCCACAAACATTATTATAGTTTCTAGAAATCTTGTTCACAGCCCTGTAAAATGTAATTTCAGTTAAACTAGGGTGGAAGTATTGCATAAACATTACTATAGTTTCCAGAAATCTTGTTCACAGCCCTGTAAAATGAAATTTCTGTTAAAAAAGCATGAAAGTGTTGCACCAAAATTATTATGGTTTCTAGAAATCTTGTTCACAGCCCTGTAAAATGTAATTTCAGTTAAACTAGGGTGGATGTATTGCATAAACATTATTATAGTTTCTAGAAATCTTGTTCACAGCCCTGTAAAATGAAATTTCTGTTAAAAAAGCATGAAAGTGTTGCACAAAAATTATTATAGTTTCTAGAAATCTTGTTCACAGCCCTGTAAAATGTTATTTCTGTTAAATAAGCGTAGAAGTGTTGCACAAACATTATTATAGTTTCTAGAAATCTTTTTCACAGCCCTGTAAAATGTTATTTCTGTTAAAAAAGCGTGGAAGTGTTGCACAAACATTATTATAGTTTCTAGAAATCTTGTTCACAGCCTTGTAAAATGTAATTTCTGTTAAACAAGCATGCAAGTGTTGCACAAACATTATTATAGTTTCTAGAAATCTTGTTCACAGCCCTGTAAAATGTTATTTCAGTTAAACTAGGGTGGAAGTGTTGCACAAACACTATTATAGTTTCTAGAAATCTTGTTAACTACCCTGTAAAAGGTAATTTCTGTTAAACCAGGATGGAAGTGTTGCACAAACACTATTATAATTTCTAGAAATCTTGTTCACAACCCTTAAAATGTAATTATAGCTAAACCAGGGTGGAAGTGCTACACAAACATTATTATAGTTTCTAGAAATCTTGTTCACAGCCCTGTAAAATGTAATTTTTGTTAAACTAGGGTGGAAGTGTTGCATTAACACAATTATAGTTTCTAGAAATCATGTTCACAGCCCTGTAAAATGAAATTTCTGTTAAAAAAGCTTGAAAGTGTTGCACAAACATTATTATAGTTTCTAGAAATCTTGTTCACAGCCCTGTAGAATGAAATTTCTGTTAAAAAAGGGTGGAAGTGTTGCACAAACATTATTTATAGTTTCTAGAAATCTTGTTCACAATCCTATAAAATGTTATTTCAGTTAAACCAGGATGGAAGTGTTGCACAAACATTATTTCTTGTTTCTAGAAATCTTGTTCACAGCCTTGTAAAATGTAATTTCAGTTAAACAAGCGTGGAAGTGTTGCACAAACATTATTATAGTTTCTAGAAATCTTGTTCACAACCCTGTAAAATGTAATTTCTGTTAAACCGGGATGGAAGTGTTTCGCAAACACCATTTCTTGTTTCTAGAAATTTTGTTCACAGCCTTGTAAAATGTAATTTCAGTTAAACTAGGGTGGAAGTGTTGCACAAACATTATTTCTTGTTTCTCGAAATCTTGTTCACAGCCCTGTAAAATGTAATTTCAGTTAAACCAAGGTGGAAGTGTTGCACAAACGTTATTTCTTGTTTCTCAAAATCTTGTTCACTGCCCTGTAAAATGTTATTTCAGTTAAACCAGGGTGGAAGTGTTTCACATACGTTATTCCTTGTTCCTAGAAATTTTGTTCACAGCCCTGTAAAATGTAATTTCAGTTAAGCCGGGGCAGAAGCAGATCAAGCCTAAAAGGCTTTCTTTTGAAGTGAACCGATGGAATCACCAGACCAAAATCAAGCCTCCTGTTGCCAAGATCACTGTGGCGTCTCTCAGTGGGGTTGATAATGGTAAAAAAGAAAAGGAAAAGAACAACTCTGATCAGGTGAGAGATACTGGGGAGTTCGCACTGGGTAGGCTGTGATCATGATCACACTGATTTATGGTAAATTTTCTAAAATTTTGAACACTTTTCTCATTCTGTTTTCAAAGAAAATGTTGGTTTTCAGGGCTGGAATTCACAAAATGCTTGTCAGAATAGCAAACAGGGAAGACCCTGATCAGACTGCTTCAGCAGTCTGATCTGGGTCTACCTGTTTGTCTAGACCTTTTTGGCTGGCAATCAGTGTTCTAAAGTTTAGAATATTTACTGTATATTTTAAAAACTGAGTATTTATGTAATCCAAAATGTTGTTTTAGTGATCAAAAAAAACAGTTTTGTTTAAAAAAAGTCCAAAATTTTATAATTTCAAGGACATGTTTCACTCGCTATGTTTTCAGGAAGTATTCTACAAATTCTTCCCAGACAAGCTTCCTCTACATAGATTGATGTATTATCAACTATGCTATTTCTATGTCTATATTCAAGGACATGTTTCTCTCCTGTGTATTTCAGGAAGTATTCTACAAGTTCTTCCCAGACAAGCTTCCTCCACATAGACTGATGTATTATCAACTATGCTATTTCTTTGTCTATATTCAAGGACATGTTTCACTCCTTATGATTTCAGGAAATATGCTACAAGTTCTTCCCTGACAAGCTTCCTCCACATAGACTGATGTATTATCAACTATGCTATGTATTTGTCTATATTCAAGGACATGTTTCACTCCCTATGTTTTCAGGAAGTATTCTACAAGTTCTTCCCAGACAAACTTCCTCCACATAGACTAATGTATTATCAACTATGCCAGATAGAGCTTGATGAAGTCAAGAAGTTGATTCATGAGAACGATGGGAGGGTAAGGCCATACTAGTAAAGAAAAATAAAGTTTAATTTTTTTTAGAATGGTTCAAAAGTGAAATAAACTCTGTCCTGCTGGGTCCAAATATTATACAGTTATTTCATGCCTGTAAGTAGTATAATCAAAACTATTACCCCGAGGTACAGTGGACAACTTGATGCACTATTGCACGAGGCGGTAGGCCGATTGCAATAGTGCATCAGGTCGTCCACGGTACCAAGAGGGTAATAGTTTGACTATACTACAAACAGGTATGAAATGTTTTATTACCCAAACTATTTGATGAAATACTTAGCAGCGTTCTTTGCATGGAGTTGCTATAGACGATGCCAGTTTGTTGCAGAACAGAAAATTTCACCAAATCTGCTCAATTTGGTCTCAAAATGTTCTTCACGTTCTGAACTAAGAAAACGAGTACCCACACTTTATGTTTCTGACCATAAACAATTAAGTTATTGGAGTTTTAAGTTGCCAAACCATGCCTTATTTTCACCACTGTTGCATAATGTGTCCTTTCATAAGCGAACCATACGTCCATCATTGTCGCCCATGTCTATAAGAGCCTGTGTGTTTTAAAAGGGAAGCGGGTAACCTGGCCATGGTATAGTGACCAGTCAATATTTTTTTGTCGCCCATGTCGATAAGAGCCTGTGTGTTTTAAAAGGGAAGCGGGTAACCAGGCCATGGTATAGTGCCAGTCAATAGTAAAAGATATTGACTGGTCAATAGTTCAGTGACTCATGACATAGCAAAAAATAGACAATTACTCCATATATAGACGGTATGTTAATAAACTGGTTTAGCTCACCTGATGACAAGTTCATGGTATATGGTTTGAGGTCTGTCTGTGTTGTCTGTACATTCACATTTTTGTACTTGAATATCTCTTGAGACCACTTGACTGATGAAGATTTTTGATTTTTCACATAATCCATCATAGGTGGAAAAGACTGGATCTAAGTATTTTTCATTTAACCCTTAACCCCAAAAGGGCGCCTTTTGAGGCCTTTGAAATATCATGTATTTGAAAATATTATGGAAAATGGAGCATTTGCTCCAAAAGAGCAAATGCTCCATTTTCCATACTATTTTCAAAAGTATTCAAAACTTTACTTAACTTTTTCTTGAAATTTTTTCAATGTTGTCTGAAAAAAGAAAATGATGTCATGATCTAAAATAGCCTATGGAGTAAATGGATAAGGGGGTATATCTTTCAAATGCTCTTATTTGTTTGAAAATTTTCCTGCATAAACTTTTGCCAAGGAGATGGATACCTTTGGCCACATTGTTGTATGAACTACTTATACATCTCACATAGATCACTTTATGCCCCAACATACATCTTTTGAGCAATCCGCAGCATGCTTATCAGTCTTTTTAGCTCACCAGAGCCGAAGGCTCAGGGTGAGCTAATAGGATGGGAGTCGAGTGGGCGTCCGTGCGTGTGTCCGTCTGTCCGTCCACACTTTCAAACATGATTATCTCTGAGATTAGCTGGATGATTGTAATCCAATTTCATCAGAAGCATCATTGGGGTGGGGGATTGACTCCATTAGGTTTTGGGCCAGATCGGATCAGAACTCTGGTTTCCATGGCAACAGATAGCTCCCATAGGGTTATAATGGGGAAAACCTTGTGACCACTCTAACTCCTTCATTTTTGATTGGTTCTTCTTTATTCTTGCAGGTAACGAGGACAACCATAAAATCTTGGATGGGTTGAAAAATTGGGCAGTATTGGACAAAGAACTTATGAGTTAGCTGCCCTTGAGTGTTTGGAAAAATCCCCATAGACTTATAATGGGAGAAACATTGTGACCACTCTAGTGCCTTCATTTTCCAATGGATCTTTTTCATTCTTGCAGGTAACAAGGTCAACCATTAAAGCTTGGATGCGTTTGAATTTCGGCAAGATTCCATCACTGACTTCGGAGTTAGCTGCCCTTGAGCGTGTGAAAAATCAATGAATAGTGTTTTTTCCACTCTAGCGCCTTCATTTTTGATTGGATCTTCTTCATTCTTGCAGGCAACAACGACACCCATAAAATCTCAGATGGGTTTGAAATTGGGCAGTATCAGACGAAGGACTTATGAGTTAGCTGCCCTTGAGTGTTTGGAAAAATCCCCATAGACTTATAATGGGAGAAATGTTGTGACCACTCTAGTGCTTTCAATTTTGAATTGATCTTCTTCATTCTTGCATACAATAAGAACAACTATTAAAGCTTGGATGAGTTTGAATTTCATCAAGATCCCATCACACATTTTGGAGTTAGCTCCCCTTGAGCATCTTAAATATTAATGAATGATGTTGTGACCACTGTAGCTCTATACTTTCATTTTTGATTGGATCTTCTTTATTCTTGCAGGCAAAAAGTAAACCCATAATATCTCGGATGGGTTCCAAATTCAGCAGGATCTGACCAGGGACTTATGAGTTACCTGCCCTTGAGCGTTTGGAAAAATCCATATAGACTTAAAATGGGAAAAATGTTGCAACCACTCTAGTGCTTTCAATTTTGAATGGATCCTCTTCATTCTTGCATACAATAAGGACAACTATTTAAGCTTGGATGAGTTTTGTCAAGATCCGATCACATATTTTTATTTTGGAGTTAACTCCCCTTGAGCATCTTAAAAATAAATAAATAATGTTATGACCACTCTAGCTCATTCATTTTTGATTGGATCTTCTTCATTCTTGCAGGCAACAAGTAAACCCATAATATCTCAGATGGGTTCAAAATTCAGCAGGATCTGACCAGGGACTTATTAGTTACCTGCCCTTGAGTGTTTGGAAAAATCCTTATAAACTTATAATGGGAAAAATGTTGTGACCACTCTAGTGCTTTCAATTTTGAATGGATCTTCTTCATTCTTGCATACAATAAGGACAACTATTAAAGCTTAGATGAGTTTGAATTTCATCAAGATCCCATTGCCTGTTTTGGAGTTAGCTCCCCTTGAGCATCTTAAAAATTGATGGATAATGTTGTGACCGCTCTAGCGCCTACACTTTTGATTGGATCTTCTTTATTCTTTCATCTAACAAGGACTCTAATAAAAGATTGGATGAGTTTGAAATTCAGCAGGATCCGACCAAGGACTTATGAGTTTGCTGCCCTTGAGCATCTGGAAAAATCCCCATAGACTTATAATGGGAGAAACGTGTTGACCACTCTAGTGCTTTCAATTTTGAATGGATCTTATTTATTCTTGCATACAATAAGAACAACTATTAAAGCTTTGATGAGTTTGAATTTCGTCAAGACCCCATCACACATTTTGGAGTTAGCTCCCCTTGAGCATCTTAAATATTAATGAATGATGTTGTGACCACTCTAGCTCATTCATTTTTGATTGGGTCTTCTTCATTCTTGCAGGCAAAAAGTAAACCCATAATATCTCGGATGGGTTCCAAATTCAGCTGGATCTGACCAGGGACTTATGAGTTACCTGCCCTTAAGCGTTTGGAAAAATCCACATAGACTTAAAATGGGAAAAATGTTGCAACCACTCTAGTGCTTTCAATTTTGAATGGATCCTCTTCATTCTTGCATACAATAAGGACAACTATTTAAGCTTGGATGAGTTTTGTCAAGATCCGATCACATATTTTTATTTTGGAGTTAACTCCCCTTGAGCATCTTAAAAATAAATAAATAATGTTATGACCACTCTAGCTCATTCATTTTTGATTGGATCTTCTTCATTCTTGCAGGCAACAAGTAAACCCATAATATCTCAGATGGGTTCAAAATTCAGCAGGATCTGACCAGGGACTTATTAGTTACCTGCCCTTGAGTGTTTGGAAAAATCCTTATAAACTTATAATGGGAAAAATGTTGTGACCACTCTAGTGCTTTCAATTTTGAATGGATCTTCTTCATTCTTGCATACAATAAGGACAACTATTAAAGCTTAGATGAGTTTGAATTTCATCAAGATCCCATTGCCTGTTTTGGAGTTAGCTCCCCTTGAGCATCTTAAAAATTGATGGATAATGTTGTGACCGCTCTAGCGCCTACACTTTTGATTGGATCTTCTTTATTCTTTCATCTAACAAGGACTCTAATAAAAGATTGGATGAGTTTGAAATTCAGCAGGATCCGACCAAGGACTTATGAGTTTGCTGCCCTTGAGCATCTGGAAAAATCCCCATAGACTTATAATGGGAGAAACGTGTTGACCACTCTAGTGCTTTCAATTTTGAATGGATCTTATTTATTCTTGCATACAATAAGAACAACTATTAAAGCTTTGATGAGTTTGAATTTCGTCAAGACCCCATCACACATTTTGGAGTTAGCTCCCCTTGAGCATCTTAAATATTAATGAATGATGTTGTGACCACTCTAGCTCATTCATTTTTGATTGGGTCTTCTTCATTCTTGCAGGCAAAAAGTAAACCCATAATATCTCGGATGGGTTCCAAATTCAGCTGGATCTGACCAGGGACTTATGAGTTACCTGCCCTTTAGCGTTTGGAAAAATCCACATAGACTTAAAATGGGAAAAATGTTGCAACCACTCTAGTGCTTTCAATTTTGAATGGATCCTCTTCATTCTTGCATACAATAAGGACAACTATTTAAGCTTGGATGAGTTTTGTCAAGATCCGATCACATATTTTTATTTTGGAGTTAACTCCCCTTGAGCATCTTAAAAATAAATAAATAATGTTATGACCACTCTAGCTCATTCATTTTTGATTGGATCTTCTTCATTCTTGCAGGCAACAAGTAAACCCATAATATCTCAGATGGGTTCAAAATTCAGCAGGATCTGACCAGGGACTTATTAGTTACCTGCCCTTGAGTGTTTGGAAAAATCCTTATAAACTTATAATGGGAAAAATGTTGTGACCACTCTAGTGCTTTCAATTTTGAATGGATCTTCTTCATTCTTGCATACAATAAGGACAACTATTAAAGCTTAGATGAGTTTGAATTTCATCAAGATCCCATTGCCTGTTTTGGAGTTAGCTCCCCTTGAGCATCTTAAAAATTGATGGATAATGTTGTGACCTCTCTAGCGCCTACACTTTTGATTGGATCTTCTTTATTCTTTCATCTAACAAGGACTCTAATAAAAGATTGGATGAGTTTGAAATTCAGCAGGATCCGACCAAGGACTTATGAGTTTGCTGCCCTTGAGCATCTGGAAAAATCCCCATAGACTTATAATGGGAGAAACGTGTTGACCACTCTAGTGCTTTCAATTTTGAATGGATCTTATTTATTCTTGCATACAATAAGAACAACTATTAAAGCTTTGATGAGTTTGAATTTCGTCAAGACCCCATCACACATTTTGGAGTTAGCTCCCCTTGAGCATCTTAAATATTAATGAATGATGTTGTGACCACTCTAGCTCATTCATTTTTGATTGGGTCTTCTTCATTCTTGCAGGCAAAAAGTAAACCCATAATATCTCGGATGGGTTCCAAATTCAGCTGGATCTGACCAGGGACTTATGAGTTACCTGCCCTTTAGCGTTTGGAAAAATCCACATAGACTTAAAATGGGAAAAATGTTGCAACCACTCTAGTGCTTTCAATTTTGAATGGATCCTCTTCATTCTTGCATACAATAAGGACAACTATTTAAGCTTGGATGAGTTTCGTCAAGATCCCATCACATATTTTTATTTTGGAGTTAACTCCCCTTGAGCAACTTAAAAATAAATAAATAATGTTATGACCACTCTAGCTCATTCATTTTTGATTGGATCTTCTTCATTCTTGCAGGCAACAAGTAAACCCATAATATCTCAGATGGGTTCAAAATTCAGCAGGATCTGACCAGGGACTTATTAGTTACCTGCCCTTGAGTGTTTGGAAAAATCCTTATAAACTTATAATGGGAAAAATGTTGTGACCACTCTAGTGCTTTCAATTTTGAATGGATCTTCTTCATTCTTGCATACAATAAGGACAACTATTAAAGCTTAGATGAGTTTGAATTTCATCAAGATCCCATTGCCTGTTTTGGAGTTAGCTCCCCTTGAGCATCTTAAAATTTGATGGATAATGTTGTGACCGCTCTAGCGCCTACACTTTTGATTGGATCTTCTTTATTCTTTCATCTAACAAGGACTCTCATAAAAGATTGGATGAGTTTGAAATTCAGCAGGATCCGACCAAGGACTTATGAGTTTGCTGCCCTTGAGCATCTGGAAAAATCCCCATAGACTTATAATGGGAGAAACGTGTTGACCACTCTAGTGCTTTCAATTTTGAATGGATCTTCTTCATTCTTGCATACAATAAGAACAACTAGTAAAGCTTTGATGAGTTTGTATTTCGTCAAGACCCCATCACACATTTTGGAGTTAGCTCCCCTTGAGCATCTTAAATATTAATGAATGATGTTGTGACCACTCTAGCTCATTCATATTTGATTGGATCTTCTTCATTCTTGCAGGCAAAAAGTAAACCCATAATATCTCGGATGGGTTCCAAATTCAGCAGGATCTGACCAGGGACTTATGAGTTACCTGCCCTTGAGCGTTTGGAAAAATCCATATAGACTTAAAATGGGAAAAATGTTGCAACCACTCTAGTGCTTTCAATTTTGAATGGATCCTCTTCATTCTTGCATACAATAAGGACAACTATTTAAGCTTGGATGAGTTTTGTCAAGATCCGATCACATATTTTTATTTTGGAGTTAACTCCCCTTGAGCATCTTAAAAATAAATAAATAATGTTATGACTACTCTAGCTCATTCATTTTTGATTGGATCTTCTTCATTCTTGCAGGCAACAAGTAAACCCATAATATCTCAGATGGGTTCAAAATTCAGCAGGATCTGACCAGGGACTTATTAGTTACCTGCCCTTGAGTGTTTGGAAAAATCCTTATAAACTTATAATGGGAAAAATGTTGTGACCACTCTAGTGCTTTCAATTTTGAATGGATCTTCTTCATTCTTGCATACAATAAGGACAACTATTAAAGCTTAGATGAGTTTGAATTTCATCAAGATCCCATTGCCTGTTTTGGAGTTAGCTCCCCTTGAGCATCTTAAAAATTGATGGATAATGTTGTGACCGCTCTAGCGCCTACACTTTTGATTGGATCTTCTTTATTCTTTCATCTAACAAGGACTCTCATAAAAGATTGGATGAGTTTGAAATTCAGCAGGATCCGACCAAGGACTTATGAGTTTGCTGCCCTTGAGCATCTGGAAAAATCCCCATAGACTAATAATGGGAGAAACGTGTTGACCACTCTAGTGCTTTCAATTTTGAATGGATCTTATTTATTCTTGCAGATAAGAAGGTCAACTATAAAACTTATAATGATGGATAATGTTGTGACTTCTCTAGTGCCTTCATTTTTTATTGGATCTTCTTCATTCTTGCATGTAATAAGGTCAACTATAAAACTTAGATGGGTTCAAAATTTGGCCAGATCAACCCTGCGATTGTGGAGTTAGCTGCCCTTGAGCGTCTTAAAAAATCCCCATAGATTTATAATGGGAGAATTGTTGTGACCACTCTAGTGCTTTCATTTTTTGATAGATCATATTCATTCTAGCAGATAAGAAGGACAACTATAAAAGCTTTGATGAGTTTGAATTCAGTCAAGATCCCATCACCTATTATGGAGTTAACTGCCCTTGAGCATCTTAAAAATTGATTGATAATGTTTTGACCACTCTAGCACCCTCATTATACCCCCCGCAAACTTTGTTTGTAGGGGGTATACTGTTTTCACGTTGTCCGTCCGTGCGTCCGTCCGTCCGTAACGCTTTGTTTCCTTAATAACTCGAAGAGTTATACTGTTTTCACGTTGTCCGTCAATGCGTCTGTCCGTCCGTCCGTCCGTAACGCTTTGTTTCCTTAATAACTCGAAGAGTCATTGCTGGATTTTCATCAAACCTTGCAAACATGTTCATATATGCAAGACAAATACTTTAGACAAAAAAGTAAGGGCTAGGGACCAATTCTATTAGAGTTATTTCCCTTTGTAGTTCTAAATGGCTTTTAATATAGTGCTTTTTCCTTAATAACTCGAAGAGTCATTGCTGGATTTTCATCAAACCTTGCAAACATGTTCATATATGCAAGACAAATACTTGAGACAAAAAAGTAAGGGCTAGGGGCCAATTCTATTAGAGTTATTTCCCTTTGTAGTTCTAAATGGCTTTCAATATAATGCTTTGTGCTTATGCTATTATAGGCCATATATGGGCCAATCAACTCCTACCACTCGAAGAGTCACTGCTGGATTTTCATCAAACCTTGCAAACATGTTCATATATGCAAGACAAATACTTTAGACAAAAAAGTAAGGGCTAGGGGCCAATTCTATTAGAGTTATTTCCCTTTGTAGTTCTAAATGGCTTTTAATATAGTGCTTTTTCCTTAATAACTCGAAGAGTCATTGCTGGATTTTCATCAAACCTTGCAAACATGTTCATATATGCAAGACAAATACTTGAGACAAAAAAGCAAGGGCTAGGGGCCAATTCTATTAGAGTTATTTCCCTTTGTAGTTCTAAATGGCTTTTAATATAGTGCTTTGTGCTTATGCTATTATAGGCCATATACGGGCCAATCAACTCCTACCACAGCTTTCGATGGAACAATTTGATACTTTTCCTATACAATGTAGACACATTGAACATATGCATGAAGGAGTTTAGTTCAGAAAAGATAATTTTTGACAAAATGACAGCTGTGAGAACTTAGACAATTTTTCCCTAATAAGGTGTTTGTATATGCATAGACAGTGCCTTTATGGGCCGATCAACTCCTACCACAGCTTTTTATGGAGCAATTTGATACTTTGCCTATACAATGTAGACACATTTAACATATGCATGAAGAAGTTTGGTTTAGAAAAAATATTTTTTGACAAATGACAGCTGTGAGAACTTAGACAATTTTTCCCTTATTAGGCTTTTGTATATGCATAGATGGTGCCTTCATGGGCTGATCAACTCCTACTACAGCTTTTGATGGAACAATTTGATACTTTGCCGATACAATGCAGACACATTGAACATATGCATGAAGGAGTTTGGTTCACAAAAAATAATTTTGACAAAATGACAACTGTGAGAACTTAGACAAGTATTCCCTTATATGGCGTTTGTATATGCATGGATAGTGCCTTTATGGGCCGATCAACTCCTACTACAGCTTTTGATGGAGCAATTTGATACTTTGGGGATACAATGTAGACACATTGAACATATGCATGAAGGAGTTTATAATTTTTGTTTGCACAGATTCTACTGAAATCTTCTTATCAAAACTAAGGTCTTCTTGTTCGAACTATAACTTGCCAAGTTTTTTCACTGACTCTTACTGTGCGGGGGGTATCTAATAAGCATTGCTTATTGACTTTTTTCATTTTTATTGGATCTTCTTCATTCTTTCAGGTAACAAGGACAACCATAAAAGCATGGATGAGTTTAATTTAAAGAAGAACCATTTTTAGACTGTGAAGTTAACATCCCTTGAGCATCATAAAAAATCTGCATAGACTTACAATGGGAGATCTGTTGTGACCATTCTAGCACCTTCATTTTTGAATGGATCTTCCTCATTTGTAGGTAACAAGGACTTCCATAAAAGTTTGAATTAGTTTGATTTTCCGCCACACCCATCCACCAGCTACAGAGTTAGCTGCCCTTGAGCATCTAAAATATAACTGTATAATGTAGTGACCACTCTAGCACCTTCATTTTTCAGTTGATTTTCTTCATCCCTGTAGGTTACCAGGACATACATAAAAGTATGGATGAGTTTGAATTTCGGTCAGATCCCATAACTGATTATGGAGTTAGCTGCCCTTGAGTATCTGAAAACTACACTTTCACCAGGTTTCCTATGCAATTTCTATTCAGATCTTTTTAATACTTGCAGATAACTAGAACCGGCATAATATCTTATGCTTTTGAAATAATTCGTGGTCACTGTTTCAAGTTCAGAGTTATCTGCCTTTGAGCATCGTAAATTATGGTGACTCCAAACATTATGCTTGCTCCATGGTGAGCGACTTGTTAGAGTTACTTCCAGGTTTGATACCATTTACAATGTTGTGACACGCTGGATGAATTTTAAAAAAAATCAATTGCACGAACATGAACAACAATTATCCGATACAATATTTAGAAGTATTTTCTCCCAAAATAAAAAAAATTCAAGTAGGAAAATATATATTTGCAATTTTTGCTTATAAATTTTTCAAGGTCAAATTGAAAAATTATAAATAATACCAGAAATACATAATATTTGGGTTAAAATGCTTCTAAATATTGCAGTCAGATAATTGTAGCTCATGTTCATGCAAATGGTTTTCTCTAAAGTTCACCCAGCTTGTCACAATATTGCAAACGGTATCAAACCAGGAAGTAACTCTAAAAAGACTGATAAGCATGCTGTCGATTGCTCAAAAGCTGTATGTTGGGGCATAAAGTGATCTATGTAAGATGTATAAATTGTTCATACAACAATGTGGCCAAAGGTATCCCTCTCCTTGATAAAAAAGCAATTTTTGTTTATACATGAATAGTTTCATGCAAGTAAGAGCTTTTGAAAGAAAGATACATCCCCTTAAGCTGGTGAATTTATGTTAATCAAATCATTCAACCAAGGTGGCTGCAAATCAAAAAATAGTTTAGCATGTTAATTTACTCAAAATGACAAGGGTTGGGGTATTTTGGATTTGGCTTTAATATGCCTGGAGGCATTTCTCCTTTCAAAATTTCTTAATCGATATACATAAAATTGTTAATGAGTACTTTATTCCCCCTGCTTTATGATTAAATAACTATTTTACTCTTTATGCTTAAATTGTTGACATGCAAAATATTTATTCCTTATGCAGCCATTTAAAACACCACAATTTTGTTTGGTATTTCAACTTGACACTTTTAATAGTAGAAGAAGTAGTAGTAATAATAATAATAATAATAATAATAATAATTATAGTCTTTATTTTCAGAGGGTTACACATTTAGCACAATAGAGGCTGATTTTTCATGGGGCCCTCTATTACTGACACCATATATACAACAATCAATGGTGAACAAGCACATTATGCTATGTACAAAAACAAAAAATCCTTTGATTACATATATACACTACACATTGGTATATTGGTGTATCTTTTGAGTTGTCTTGTTTCATTTAAACAAGACAAATCAGACTTTGAGTGAAATGTCAAACTATTTTTTTTTAAAATAGATATCAAAATTCAAATTTGCCCTCTGCTGTATTTAGATACTGACTTGGTCAACTTATTTTTATAGACAGACGGATCTGAGTTATACTGAAGGGCTAAAATTGGCCTTGAAATTTAGTGAAAATGATATTTCTTGTTCAAGAAATGATGAAGTTTTTACTAATGGGTTGGAAGAGTGCAGTCTCTTTATAACACAACTGATTATAAAACAGATTCTGTGTTTGCTATGCCTTTGTGGGCGTCTGTTTATATGTGCTTTGTGGTCACCTGCTGGGAAAGGGCTGACCTCTTGGCTCTCGTTTGTGGTGTCTACTGTGAGTTTGTCACTTTCCCATTGGTATCCTGGGTCAGATGTGGTACTTGATTGTATCCATTCCTGATCTTTGCACCTTTACTTACTTTGGATATAGCACTGTCATGTGGAGGCTCCTAATTTTTTTACCATGAAATTTTACAAAGGATTTATTTAAGAAATGAATTTAATTTTTGGTATGTTCATGGAATCATGAATGCTTCGGGTCTCTTGCAAAGTTAATGTGAAGCCCTTTGGGCTTCACATTAACTTTGCAAGAGACCTGAAGCATTCATGATTCCATTGGGCTTCACATTAACTTTGCAAGAGACCTGAAGCATTCATGATTCCATGAACATACCAAAAATTGAATTTATTACTTATATTTACATTTTATACTAATTTCAGTTTTCACCTAACTTGGCTGGTTTTCCAGATATTTTGAATTAAATCAGACATAACGTAGGGTTTGGAATAGCCAAAATTCCGCACTTAATGTCATGGCGACATGTGTTCAACGTCACGCAAATAGCCTGCTCAAATTGCGTGTATGTGGGTGTGGCTTAAAATGATTTGTTCATGAAGGTATGAACGACATCTCAAATGTAAAGGTTTATTTAAAGACTCGCAGTGGAAATGTAAATATAGGAAAATGACCATAAAATGGTCATTTTCCTAAAATTCATTTGTAAAATTGTCCTTTTATAACACGGTTCACTTTTAATGCAGTCCATTTATATGTACCTCCAAATATAGCATTATAAAGGGACATCACTGTCATAGTAGTACTCTGATTGTTTGAATAATTATGTAAGATATAATAGCTGTATTTGCTGAGCTGTAAGTTTCACACAAGAAAATTTCTTTTTTTTGGTGGGGGGGTTGATTCTTTATGTCTCAGTTACTCAGTTAACAACTATTGTCATGTTCACCTAACTACACATTTTCCTGGGCAAGTTTGACTAAGTGGTTAACGAGTACATCGTGCACATACTTTCACTTGTAACTGACACCAACCCTTCTTGAATCAGTGGAAGGAGGAAAATGCCTGTAGAAATTATTTCATGGTCAATTTTCATGACAGTATGCGACTGGGTCGGGATTGAACTTGCAATCCCTGGATCTGCATTCGGACACACTACCGATTGCACTACGAGGCATGGTAAAAAATTATACAATTACGGGTGTACAGTATAATAACACTTTTACTGTAAATAGCTTGTGATTTATGAAGTGGTGGAATCTTTGTCATCTAACATTTCAGAAGTTGATTAATAAACATTGTGTATTCATAAAATCATGTTATTGAGTGAGAAAATAACATTCTAATAAAATATAACCAATGGATAAATTATATCCGATGGATAAATTATAACCTGCGGATAAATCCATCTGACTAGATATAAAGGTAAGTCCCCTCTTGGAGCCCCCTTCATGGGTAGGAAACTTCATTTTGAGTCTGAAAAAAATCACCTAAACTAAAAATACTTCTTTAATCATGTACAATAGCGAAAAAAAGAGAATGTAGTGCTCCGCTCTGGTCTTTTAACTTTCTATCGAAGCTGATGCGAGCTGCAATTGTGTACAGTTTTGTCGGAATCCTTTTTGTCGTGAGGTACATGAAGGTTGTTTACCTTACAACAAAAATTATTCAGATAAAGTCATACACAATTTGCAGCTCACATCAGCTTGGATTAGAAGTTGAAAGACCAGAGCAAAGCACTACATTCTCTTTTTTAGCTCACCTGAGCCGAAGGCTCCGAGGTGAGCTATTAGTATACCAGTCACTCCGGCGTGCGTCGTCCGTCCGTCGTCCGTCCGTCAACATTTTCAAACATCTTCTCCTCTGAAACCACGGGGCCAATTGAACTCAAATTTCATATGGAGACTCCTTAGGATGGGGGAACGAAAGTTTGTTCAAATGTTCCTGATCACATGACCAAGATGGCCGCCATGCCCATATATGGTAAAAACCCTTTAAAAATCTTCTTCGTTCGAGCCTCACCGGCGTCACTGCTTGTGGTCCTTGAGCAAGACACATTTATCCTAGCTTAGTACTGGTTCAACCCAGGAAGACCGTCCCGCATAACTGAAAGATTGTTGAGTGGACGTAAAGAATCAAAGCAAACAAACAAAACAAACAAAAAAATCTTCTTCTCTAGAACCAGAAGGCCGATTACCTTGGGACTTGGTATGTAGCATCGGGGATGTGGGGCCTACCAAGTTTGTTCAAACAATGATCCTAGGTTGACCTTGACCTACTAAACGTCAAGGTCAAATTTGCTTCCTAATAGATTTAAATGGGAATTTTTTTGAAAAGTTGATTTTTTGAATACTGTTTAAGCCAAAGTGATTATTCTTACTCGATATGTTGAAACTAATGAGACAATGGCTATAAATAAGTTTCAAAGGTCAAGGTTGACCTTTGCCCTTTCAGCCGAGGTCACTCATATTGTGGTCCCATCAATATATTAAAACATAGTTTTCTCACAAACCATTGGCCCAATTGAGCTCAAATTTCATGTGAAGACTCCTTATGATAAGTCAGCCAAAATTTAAATAAAATATTTTGGTCACATGACAAAGATGGCCACCACGCCCATATATGGTTAAAAACCTTTTAAAAATCTTCTTCTCCAGAACCAGAAGGCCAGTGACCTTGAGACTTGGTATGTAGTATTGAGGATGTGAGGCCTACCAAGTTTGTTCAAATGATGATCCTAGGGTGACCTTGACCTACTTAACGTCAAGGTCAAATTTGCTTCCTAATGCATTTGAATGGGAATTTTTTTGAAAAGTTGATTTTTTGAATACTGTTGAAGCCAAAGTCATTATTCTCACTTGATATGTTCAATCTAGTGTCTATAAATAAGTTTTAAAGGTCAAGATTGATCTTTGACCTTTCAGCCAAGGTCGCTTATATTGGAGTCCCATCAACATATTAAAACATAGTTTTCTCAGACAATTCTTGGCCAATTGAAACCAAATTTCATATGACAACTCCTTATGATTGGTTAGCCAAAACTTATACAAATTGTTATGGTCACATGACTAACATGGCCACCATGCCCATATATGGTAAAAACTCTTTAAAATCTCTTCTTCTCTGAAACCAAAAGGCCATTGGCTTTGGGACTTGGTATTTCGGATCCGAGATGTGGGCCCTACCAGGTTAGCACAAATGATGAATCTAGGTAACCTTGACCTACTTTATGGCAAGGTCAAATTTGTTTCCTAATGCATTTATATGGAGAAAATCTTAAGATGTTCATTTTCTATAACTGAGCCGAATTCATAATAGTTAAACCTATTGAGACAATGGTTTATTTAAGTACCAAATGTCAAGCTGACCTGTGACCTTTTATCCAAGGCGACTCATTTGGACTGCCACATACCTATCTAAACATCTTTTTCTCAGAAATCACTGGGCTGTTTGATGGATTTTTCATTAGATTGTTGAGGTCACTTGACAAAAATGTGGTAAAAACAAAATTTGTTCCATTTTAAGCTGTAGTTGACCTTGACCTATTTTAACATTATTAAGGAGATCAGGTGAGCGCCTCAGGACCTTCAGGTCCTCTAGTTTGCTATTTTACACCATAAAAGCACAGAGTGTAAAACTGAAGGTTTTTTTGACGATTTTTTTCAATCTCCATATATAGAAGCGGAAAGACATAAGAGTCCCTTTTCAGAGACAGCGGTTCTGTTTATGAAGTTTCCTACCCATGCACTTAGTCTGGTGAGATATTGAAATTGACCTAGAGGTGATATTTTATTTGCCTTATCAGTTAATCGCTAATGGCACCTCATGTCCAAAAATATAGGCCTTTAAATCTATTTGAGGGTGTTTGAAAAGTCCATGGCATATTACCTATCCTATATGTAAGCTTAGCCTCCTTTTTGTGGGGCATTGTCAAACAGTGCAGACCAAAATCAGACGTCCTAGAACACAATATCTGATCACAACAGGATCTTTACTTTTCGAGTTTCAGAATGTTTTATCTAAATTTAAATAAAAATGAAAGTGTCTATATTTGCACTACAAAATATCCAATAAAATCCATCCAAAATTCAACTCTTTCCCTTCTAGTGGCGACAATTGTTGTTGCAAACAGTTAGGACCCAGATCAGGACTGACAGAATGTCGGTCCTGATCTGGATCCAGACTGTTTGACACTCTGAAATCTGTTTCAGAAAGAATTTTGTGAAAAAGGTAATTTTGAAGAAAAAATGCTTATTGTTTGAAACACCCTATTTTGGGTGTTTATTTACATTTATCAACAAAATAACTGGCTGTTAAAATGATTCTGATATCCCAGTGATATGATAAAGGCTGTCACCCTTGTAACAAGGAATGTTTATTTAGAAGCTAAGTAAAAAAACACAAAAAAGAAAAACAAACAAGCCACCTTGTTAAGACAATATCATTTACTAATAGATGGAAAGATATTTGAATGTGTTTTGATTATTTAAAATTATTTTTTTTATGTGGTGTTTGGTAAGATAATTCAACTTTAGAGTAATGGTAAACTTTACAATTATAGAGAAATACATTAGTCTCCCTTGCATTGTAAATTGTTTATTACTTTGAATGCAAGTTAACCCACTTTAGTTTTGATCCTGATTCAACAGATATGCTTCCTTGGCTTCTTTCATGATTGCAAATTGAACGATTCCAAATGTATTGACAGTTCGGTATGCTCCAATTAACACCCCTTTAAAGATGCTGACATATCCCACCCACTCTGATTCCTAGTCTAGCAATAAAATTCAACAGATTAGGCCTTTCAAAGTTTCCAATTTTTTTGTTTGGGTTTGTTGGAAAAGGCTAAGGGCACATACAAATGACAGATTATGCATAAAATATGCTTGTATCACATTTCTTTTGTATTGTGCAAGTGACGTTAATGTAAACTTTTTAGACGTTCTCAATCACATGACAGCATATCTCATGCCATGATTTACATCATAACGTCTTTCCCACATGATTATCAGTGTAAGTAGTCAATATCAATGATAAAAGTGTGCATAAAGGTAACTACGGAAATGAAGATGTTTCTGAAAAGGAGCTGTAAATTAATGTTTAAATTTGACATTAATTTCGAAATATTGAAGTTATTAATTACTTTTGATTAGAAAAAGTCAAAACACACAAAAAATAATCAAAAAGCATTAACTGACTTTGCAGAATGGTACTGGTTGCTGTATGTATCCATCTTACATCATCAGCAACGTCACGTTATAGTGCTGTCAAATTACCAACTGATTCATACCAATTCAAGGTTGAACATCAAAACCTGCGAGTAACTTTTCAATCGCAAATACGGTTTGCCAGAAAAATGCAAAAATATGGTGATGCTTTTTCAAAGTACTCTAGTATAGAAAATTGCATTTATCTTATTTATATTTAACCTTGTTTATCTGATATTTTAACTCTTTCCTGCTAATCACTACAGTTGTCACTACAATTGTTGTCTGCTCACTTATCAGCTTATACACTTTGGAAGCCTATAATGCAAAAGCCAGACCATGGGAGCAATCTGATCAGGGCTAATGGTGATTGCTTGCGTATGCAGTAGATGTAAAAAGCAGACAACATTTTCAGGACCAAAAATATATTGGTCGGATAAGAATTTGATTTATAAGTCTTTTTGAATACATGAAGCGATTGGCAACTAGTTCCCAGCCTATATAGACTTCTGATCAGTGTCTACACTGTTTGCTAGGTCCTGTATATTTTTGTTACTTTCTAGGTATTAATAGATTTTGAAAAGGCATTAAGGCTTATCTGCACCACTGTGGCTTATGAAATGGAGACACTTTCTCATGTCATGGCTTATAAGACTTGTCTTTGATGTGTGAGACCAGGCAAGGCTCAAACCAGCCTGCTCAACTACAGAGACTAGCTAGAGTCTTGAAATTTTGTATGTTAAATGTAAAGATATTATTCTTTCCTGAGGCACTGATCAGACTGTGTACTGTGTTCTTGTTGTTTGCATACAACAAAGACAGTTTTTCACACAATGTGGCTCGTATATAATAGATGATGCATACCAAAATGCCTACACAAAACACTTAGATCCTGGAATGAATAATTTAGTTGCAATTATTGTACCCTCACTCCTTATTCTGTTTGATGTAATGTGTTTTTTGTACATTTTGCCCTTCATGCACCATAAATTCCCAAGTTTTAGGCCCATTCTTGGGCTCCTGAGAGTCTTATTCAGTCATATTATACTGGAGGGTCTGGATGGGGGGGTCTTGTATTCACTATTCATTAAAAATTTAGCCCATTATTCATCTCATTAAAATTTTGGGTTATTCATTAAAATAAGACCAATTATTCATTAACAGTAAGAAAGGTGGCAAAGAAATCTGATTATTCACTATTCATTATTTTTTTCTTCAATTCATTAAAAAATAGGATTATTCATTATTTTTTAGGCTCTCATTATTCACTATTCATTAATTTTTTGGCTCATTATTCACTATTCATTATAAAAAAAGGCCATTATTCACTAATCATTATACCCCATCTAGACCCTCATACTGGTATATGAATGTACCATATTTGTATCGAAATTGAAGGGAGTCTGAAGGACATTGACCCTGGGCCATCCCTAAAGCTGGTGATCAAATCTAAAACCATAAAAAATATTTGCTGATGTTGGAATGTTTAATGGAGTGTTTCAATTTGTGTCCTCCAGCTATTGACCCTTGTCATGCTGAACCTGTATATGTTCTCTTTTGAAAACAGTGTAGATCCAGATCAGCTGGCTTCTGAAGAAGCCAGCTGATCTGGATCCACACTGTTTTTCTATGCAGCCTTATAATTCATTGTAATGAAGTTATTCACGGAACCATACTGGATTTAAAAATAGGAGTTGATGCGGCTTTTCAAAACATTCAGTAGGACATGGGTTTAAAAGGAAAAGTACATTTACATTAGCCCCTGATATGCTACCTGTTTCGTTACCAGTTTCTGAGCACTGTCACAAGAAAACCAGTCTTCTGGGTTAGTATGGGTCCACACCTACATGCTCATGCAGCTACACAACAGAGATTCGCTTAAATCTTAAAAAAAAATGGATTTTAAGAAAATTCAGTTGTATATTAATTTTGCTATCCAGAAAATGACTGGGCAAATGGGTATGCTCTATCTTTGTTGGTTTGGAGTTTTTCTTAGGGAACAGTTCATAGCTAGAGGATGTCTTTTTAAAAAAGCAAAATTAATGAGCTTTCCACTTTTTCTGGTGGAGATGATTAATATTAAAAAAAATCTCATTTTCTCAGATTATTAGAAATTATAATAAAGCAGTTATTTGTTGGACTCTGGCAAAGCTAGTTTTTGTACTGTTACATACTAACATACTGTCTGTCCATCCTGACTCTCTTCATTCAAAATTTACTTCATAAGAAATATATTGATGCAGGAGCAAAATTCATTTGTGAGTTGTTCACTCTTGCTGGTCAAATGTTAACGACCAGGCAGTCCACCTAGCATCATGTTTATCTTTACGCTTCATATACAGGCAATAACTTTAAGTGACAAATTTAAAGCTTGAGCTAACAGCTGAATCACATTTGAGCCAGTGCATGAGATTTCCAACAATGTGGTATGTGCGACCAGCAAAGCCTCAGATCAGCCTGCGCATACGCGCAATCTGATCAGAGGCTTTGCTAGTCGCTTGAGTATTCTTTGATTGTTAAGCTACTGACTGAACACCATTTGGAGTTTCTAAGCTTAAAAGGAGGTTGCACAGGCTCATATGAGTCTACACTTGTCAAAATGCCACATTGTTGGAAATCACATATCACTGCTCATTTTTGTTAGATAAACATGAGTTACACATGACATTGTGTATTTTAACAGGTAATCTACCTTTGTTGTGTCTGAATAGGAGTGTGAAAGATGGAAAAAAATGTCGACTTTTTTTGCAAAAAATCCCAAAACAAAATGATATTTAAATGGATGGAATGTACAATTGACATTTAATGTCAGTTTGCTATATGTTCAGTGTTTAAAGCATTTGCTGTGGCCCTCCATATAAGTTCACACCCTCTGCTTACTTAGCCTGGAGAAGTAACAAAAAATAAGACACCAAACATTAATGATTGAATCATGGTTACATGTAAATGAGTGATTTGACAGATTTATTTCACCTTCACATTTCACACAGTTAATACAGTGAAGTAATGTTTTCAGTATACCATAGTTTGTCCGCCTGTACATGGAGATAATCCACAAGCATTAGCGAGTGGATTATCTCCCTTACAGGTTTACAACCATGGTATAACTATCTTATACCACCTACATCAGTGTAGGCCTTGGACATGTAATAGTTTACCATGGGTTGTTCACCTGTACGTGGAGATAATCCACGAGCTTTAGCGAGTGGATTATCTTACATACAGGTGGACAAACATGGTATAACTATTTTATACAACCTACATCAGTGTAGACCTTACACATCACGAGATATTTTGTACTAAAGTTGGAAAGCGTGGTATAATACAAGATATTTTGTGATAAAGTTGGGTAATGGTGGTATAAGGATAGTTTTTCACATGAAACGCTTCTCAAATATGTAGTATTTTGTGAAGTTCAAGTCATCCATTGTATTCTAAATGTCATTTGTCAGGTATTTTGTACAGTGAAATATGTTCATTTCACCTTTACACCTGATTGATTGTGATGTTATTTTTTATACTGCTAATGTCAAGGTTGTAGGAGGACGAATAGTAAAGCTGTCATTCTACTGTCCAGCCAGCCAAAAGTGACAGTGACATGATGTTTTATTTATAAGTTATCAGGGACTTAAAATCGATAGATCACTTGTGTATTAATCCTATCCACAGGATAGGATTAATACACAAGTGATCTCTAAATTCGCGATAGCTCAAGTGGAGCGTACTTGTTAATGTTTTACTTAACAATTGTAACAAATTAATACGTCACTGTCACTCTTGGTTGGCACGACAGTACTTCATGGGTGTAGATAAACAAAAATATTGAGCGTAAAAATGTTGATATTTTGCTTAGCCATACGTTTTAACATATATTTTGGTGCTCAAAAGAACTGTCTCATTGGGACGGTTTTGAGTACCCACAGTATATGTTTTGGTTGAGATATAAGAAAATTAATTTTTGATTATGCGCTCTTATCGGAAGACCTGAAGTTGTATGAAAAAAGAACCCAGGCCTTCAGAGGATAAAGGTGCACTAATTGAAACCAATTCAATTTGGCATTCCCATGATGCAATGAGGCCTAAGCTGAGTGTGCATGTCCCAAAATATTTCTTTAAAAATACATATCCTATATTTGACCCTTTCATGGTAAGTCATGGTTAGGTGTCATTTGCTGTATTAACACTTTCCTTGCTATCGGCGGCTTTTCCCATCTGCTGATAACCTTTGCAAACAGTTTGGACCCAGATCAGGACCAACAAAATGTAGGTCTTGATCTGGATCCAAACTGTTGGCACTCTGATAATAGCAGTTCTGAAAATCTACACTTTTTTCAGTCAGCCTGATAATAGATGCTTTTGCAATTGAACTGGCTAGAAGTTGGGAAGAGGCTCATGGTATATAAATTTAGGTTTAGCAGGAAACAGGCTAATCCACCAAGCATGACATACTAGTAGTTTAAATTTAAACTGCAGATAGCTTAGAGGAAATGAAAAGCAGTGAGTCAGACTTCATGCTTTAAGCCCCCTCAACTTCACTGTTGGTGAAAAGTCCAAAACCAGCTGGGTATTTCAGTCTGAATAATACAACTATGCAAGACTAGCTCTATGAAAATAGTATTCATATTGGGGGTTACACTCTAAAAGTATTGAAAAATCATCTGAAAGCTCAATAAATGAGCAAACAGGCTTGACTGCAGTGAAAGGTTGCATAATCCATTACATTTAAACTGCCAGTGGCTCAGTTGGTTGACCGTTAGACTTGGTATCGAAGGTGTTGCTAGATCAAGACTCACCGCCGGTAGAGTCTATGTGTTGTGTCCTTGAGCAAGACACTTTATCCACTGCTTAGTACTGGTTCAACCCAGGAAGACAAGTCCTGACATTACTGAAAAATTGTTCACTGTGACGTATAGCATCTAAACATTACAAATTTAAGGTCTGTTTTCTTTCTTGCAATTTTTAATTTTAAGTTACTTTTTCTACCATAAAGGCTGACTTCATTATCATTCAAAACATACCACAGCCCTACAGGGTACTAGAGACATGTTATTAAGTAACCTTGCGAGTGTCAGATATTTTATTATAAAAACAGATTCACCCTCTAAATGAATGTCTTGATTTTAAAATTGAATAACCTGTTTCATGATATCGTACTTAAATCCATATATACGTAATTCTATCATAACAGAGCTAAAAGCAGTTCTAGATCAGGCTGCTCCCCATGGGTGAACCAGAGGGGGGATAGGGAGTCTGGACCCCCTGGAAAATCACATGTTATATGGGTTTCTATAGAAATTAGCATTTGGACCCCCCCCCCCCCACCTGGAAAAAGTTGGACTCACCCTGGAAAATGTTGGTCCCCTCTGGATCCTTGAGAAAGTATAGTTTTCCCTGCAATAAAACCATTGTACCCCCTCTGTAAACTATAAAATAAGCTGAGGACTAACTAAAAAAAAAAGTTGTCCAGGCTGTTTGGCCTGGAACCCCCCCCCCCCCCCCCCCCCCCCTGACAAAAATTCCTGGATCTGCGCATGCTCCCTGATGATTTTGTTTGCTTCAAAGAGCATTGTGAATTACTTCTTTCCTTGCTAGCCGCGACTTTTGTCCACTGCTGAAAACCTTTGCAAACAGTTCAGACTCAGATCAATGTCAGTCCTGATCTGGATCCAAACTATCTGACACTCTGATAGTGTTCCTGAAAGAATTTTTTGAAAAGTTTATTTTGAAAAAAGCACTTTTCTGTAGCTGCCTGTTGTGCAATGATAGCTGTTTTATTGGTTATGCACACACGCACAAAAACACCATAGAGACTGTCTATGCAACAGTTCACTGCACTTTCCGTGCGAGACTAGTTCATAAGTTTGGAATATTTATGCATATGTTACTTCACTCTTTAAACATGCATGTCCAGTTGTCCTATGAATTTAGAGGCCTAAATTTGGGTCAGATCCTTCATTTACATCCCTCCTTTATGTGTGTTAGTAGAGAAGGCAGACTGGCTGGTCTGAGCCTTTGCTGTTTCATATGTGATAATTAACAAAATTGCATGAATTAGTTTTGGCTCATATAAATACATTTGTATATACTGTACAGGTGTATGATTCTTGACTCTTGCCAGGGCTCATATTTGTTTTGAGCTTATTGGAAGGTCGTGAATACCTAATCAGTACATGATACAGCCCAACAGAATAGGTTTGCTCATTAATTCAGTAAACAACTCTCTATAAAAGTTATCTTTCCAAAATAAATGTATATATGAAAGCCATCATTAAGTATTGCCGCTTTTACCCATTGATAATCCATTATCTTGCTTGGTTGCACAGACAAAATGATACGAGAGAGTCAAGGTTACTGTCAGACGATGATGAGAGCTAGAGGACAAGTATACTAATAGAAATATCTAGAGCATAGCAAGAAAACCTGTCTTCGGAGAGTTTCCCAAACAAGCCTGCTCAGCTACAGAGATTAGCATCTTGAAATTATGCATAATGCCAGGTTAGATATCATACTCAGCGAGAAGCGAATAACAAAGGTGCTGACCAGACTTTGCAGATGCACAGGCTGGTCTGCACCATTGTTGTTTGCATGCAGCAAAGTCAGGCTTAGGATATGTTGATTAACTTTCTGTTGAACCAATACATACCTGGCAAATGTATATCTGTCTCAAGAAAGCAGAATTTGCTCAGGGTTGCCACAGTCAGGGAAAAAGTTCTGGAAAGTAAAAAAAATTCCAGGTCAGGGAATTACATTTTCAGTCAGGGAAATTTAAAAAAAAAATGAAAAAAGTCAGGGAAAAGTCAGGGAATTTCAAAAATTTTCCTAAAAAGATGCTAGTTAACAGGCTTCTGGAAATTTTAGTTTCCATAACACGGCCTCCAATCTCGGCCTCCTTCTCCAAAAAGAGCAGAACGTAAAGTGAGGCGAAGGCCCTTCCGGGAAGCAGGCAGTGGGCAAAACAATGGAACACGGTAAGTTGTGTTGACACATTTTCAATCATAAGTAAATTTTCAGCGCAAAACTCGAAAATCTAAGAATGCTATGCTTCGGGCAATTGTTCAAGCTATCCGTAGAGCATGCTGTTTGCACATTTGAACTTAGTTTGTAAGCGTGAGAGTTTTTCTCCCGTTGCACAGTTGTCCAAGAAACGGTGGTTCCCGCATGGTTTTGCCTTCTAACCAAACGTATAGTAGCGTTTGGACCCTTATTCATACTACCGAGGCCCCTCCACACCCATGTTGTCCCAAATGCAATTTTTCGAGATATTTCAATGATAATTGAGTGATTTAGAGCCAAATTTCTTTAGGAGCAGGAGGCGAAGGGCAGGAGAAGCAGGCTGGGAGAGGAGGAGCAGGCGGCGATGAAATCAAAATTTGCATTGATTTTGCTTATTTTTAATAATATACTTATCCAATCTATATCAAACTTGCATGTATGATACGAATGATTAAACGCTATTGTTAACGGAATTATTCTGATCACAAACATTGCTATATATACCTCTCTTATAATATATATACCTCTAGCAAGCTCATGACATTCTGGGTTAAACAAACAACACAATGGGAGAATAAGCGAAACGCTTTTGTTTCCTTTATAAAGCGTGTACGGACATTATCAGATTTGCAATAATTAAGTTAACATCTTTTGAGACTGCTCTTATACACGAGTTGTTATATCAGTTATATGATGTGCAAGGTATTCGTACAGCATGGTTATTTTCAAAAAGTACACTTTTATACATTGTAGTATGGCTGATGCTTTTTTTCTTTGATCTTTGCTGATGTTTAAATCAGACACCCTAGAATAACGACGAAGGAGGAGCTTAAAACCGTACTCTAACTTCCAATTTTAGTTAAACAGCGATGTAGGCGGTAACTTCCTTAATACACTTGGTTTGAATTCCTTTTTTTTCTGCGTCTAAGTCTTTCGCACCATCAGTAATTGTTACTCTTAATCAAAGCTTGAGAGGGGGTGGGTATAAAACAGAGGTTTGACCCAGTCTGAGATTTTTGATAATCCTTTTCCCAAGAACTTAGGGAGAAATTCACAAGTATCACTAATCTGTGAGCATTACATGATTCCAATGAGAAAAAAAGTGAACCACACATTACGTTGGTGGTGGCATTTAAAGCGAAGTAATTTCGATTTATTTAAATGGTTTAAAATATTCATACATGCAAGTTTGATATAGATTGGATAAGTATATTATTAAAAATAAGCAAAATCAATGCAAATTTTGATTTCATCGCCGCCTGCTCCTCCTCTCCCAGCCTGCTTCTCCTGCCCTTCGCCTCCTGCTCCTAAAGAAATTTGGCTCTAAATCACTCAATTATCATTGAAATATCTTGAAAAATTGCATTTGGGACAACATGGGTGTGGAGGGGCCTCGGTAGTATGAATAAGGGTCCAAACGCTACTATACGTTTGGTTAGAAGGCAAAACCATGCGGGAACCACCGTTTCTTGGACAACTGTGCAACGGGAGAAAAACTCTCACGCTTACAAACTAAGTTCAAATGTGCAAACAGCATGCTCTACGGATAGCTTGAACAATTGCCCGAAGCATAGCATTCTTAGATTTTCGAGTTTTGGGCTGAAAATTTACTTATGATTGAAAATGTGTCAACACAACTTACCGTGTTCCATTGTTTTGCCCACTGCCTGCTTCCCGGAAGGGCCTTCGCCTCACTTTACGTTCTGCTCTTTTTGGAGAAGGAGGCCGAGATTGGAGGCCGTGCATAATTTGCAAGCAATATTAGAAAAGGAATGTTTCTGAACATAAATTGCAAGCAATTTATGTTCAGAAACATTCCTTTTCTAATAATTATGGTTTAAGATTTTTCATTAAAGATTAAATCAGCAAGTTCAAATATTTGTGCAAAATCTTCGAATAGTCGATGGATGAAAATGGCTTAAATTGGCCTTCCAAAAGGGTCTGGAAAATGGTTGAAAGTCAGGGAAAAGTCAGTGAAAAGTCAGGGAATTTTGAAATGGATATTGAGTGGCAACCCTGTTTGCTTTTCACAGGCATAAAATAATATTAAACTAAAGTTGAAACTTCACAGGCTGATGTATCATTAAGAAGACCAATAGCGTAGCCAGAGTGCTGAAAAGTTACGCACATCAAAGGGAGACTACTTGATCAAGCAATGATTCTCTTCAATTGGGTCCCTTTTCAAAATGAGAACTTCTCTTAAAGGAAAGAATTTGCTACCAGAGGGAGCAAATTCTTTCCTTTATGAGCAGTTCCTTATAGTATGGAAAATCACCTTTATCACATTGACCTCTCTTGAATGTTTCTATTTCTATTACGCACGTGCATAACCTGCACTTGTGGAGACAAATGTGTTGCACCCTGTGATTTTTAATCATCTTTATATACCTATGTCCAGACTATATCTTGTACACTGTACACTCTTATATCAATGTACAAACTTCATGGTAGCAAGTGCAATGTGTAGGGGCACCTGTCTCCCATTAGACACTTTTCTGACAGGGCAAGGCATTTGTTCTTTTTGACAAATATCTTGATAATCAAGCAAACAGGGCAGATCCTGGGTCATATGCTGCATTCTGTAATATACATGTATCATCTGAGTCTACATGGTTTGCCAATATATATTAACATTAATGGCTTTCCCAATGAGTACTTACTGAGATAGTATTGAAGTTTAATGTCTCTCTGAAACTGAATGTTTCAGTGGAGTGTAACCGTACTTAAACCCTTGATAACTTAAGTGTCGTCTGTTCATAACCTTTGCAAACAGTTTAGACCCAGATCAGAGATCAGGCACAACCTGATCTAAATCGAAGCCGTTTGATGGTATTCCTGAAAGAATTTTTGAAAAAGTTGATTTTCAAAAAAATCAGCAGACGTCAAATAAGCATACAAAATTACCCTGGAGTAGGCAATGAGTTTAAAAAAACATAACATAGCAATGTTTCATGTAAGATTTTAATGGAGATAAATTTACCTGTAGGCTTTAACATTTCACTTCAGGGAAAATGTCACTTTTTAATGGGAGACAAATTTAAAGTCTATTTCTGACTTTTCTTTTTTTTCCTTTTTTCAGTAATTTAAGGTTGATTCTTCCCTTGACACCTTCAAAGAGCCAATCATGACACTATTAAATGACAAAATTTGTGACAGGGAAAATAAGGATGGACATTTTGTGCCAATGGTCTGCTGGTCTGAAAATATTATGTCTGCAGATTCAAGTGGAGAGTCCTTTTTGTAAACTATTAAGGAAACCGTTTTCATTAAATTGCAGTGTTTATAATTGTCCTAACCCTCGTCCTGCTTAACACAGATTTATCCATTTGTCTACAAAGCGTCAAGCCAATCATTTCGTGTCACCATCCATGACAGAACCCTTAGCCCTTTTCATTCTGGAACCCGGTAATCAGGTACTTTGGCAAACAGTGACCAACAGTGAAGACCCAGATGAAATGCCACATAAGGTGGCAATTTATCAGTGTCTGCACTGTTTGCTAATTAAGATATACAGTAAAACCTGTCTTAAGAGGCCACTCAAAAAGAAGACCAAAATTGGTTTTCAAGACCGATAATCGCTTAATGCATGTCAAAAGTATTGCAGAATGCTCAAGGGGAGCATTCTGCAATACTTTCGACCTTCAATAAGCTACCATTTCTTCTTAAAATCTTTGTTTTCTCTATTTTTGAGTGGCTGCTTAAGACACGTTTTACTGTAAACAGTCTTCAGGGGCAGAAATACGTAATTTTATGGAACTTTTGACAGGCAACCCCTTAAAATGCAAAATGGACCATTCCATACTAATTGTATCAATATATATGGGATAATCTATCAGAATGAAAAGGGTTAAGGTAAAAAGTATTTATGTGTATCTTTCAGGAGACGGTTTGCTCAGAAAAAGATGGTTGGTGTATCATAACCATGACGGACAGGTGTCGAGACATAATGTACAAATACACAGAAAGACTTCTGTCAACTGATCTTGATGAGGCTGTGCAAGAGTCATTCCATCATCGTAAGTTTTAATCCTTTGTGTACTGGGTATGACGTTAAACTGCATCCCCCACCTCTGGGTTAAGAGGCTGCCACAGCCTGGGTGGCAGAGCTAGATGGCAGCCATCTACACACCGATGGTTTGGCATCCTAGCTATTGTGGCTTGGCAGACTACTCTGTATAAGAACAACGGCAAGGCAAGGCCGTCATAGATCTGAGTTGGGATGTCAGCTAGGACAGGCGATCCCAGAAAAACCTTAGTTCCAAAAACAATCATGGCAGAATCAACAAATGAAGTCACGTTAGACGATGCTGGCAGAAACCAGATTTCTGTCAGTGGCGTCTCCGGCTTGGCCCCCTCTCAGGTGTGGGGGGCAGGGTCGGGCCATTGCGGCAAATCCAACAAGCATCTGAGAAATTTCAGGGTGGGCACTCTTAATGTGAACACTTTAAAAGGGAGGGTCTGTGAGGTTGTGGAAACACTATCTCGTAGAAAAGTAGACCTTTGTTGTGTCCAAGAGACCAGATACCGGGGTGGTCATTGCCGTATAATAACGGGCAAAGACTCAAGGTACAAACTGTTCTGGTCTGGAAACAGCAAGGGTACTGCTGGTGTTGGAGTGTTTGTGGCGGAGAAGTGGATAGAGAAGGTATTTGAGGTCAAGCGAGTCTCCGACCGGATCATCCTGGTTAAGAACATAGTCGGTCAGTGGGTGCTTTGTCTTCTGTCTGTCTATGCCCCACAGTGTGGTCTCAGTGATTCTGTAAAGGATCTATTCTACGACCAACTTAGGGCCGTGACTGCAATGATCCCAGCATCGGAATTCCTCATCCCATGTGGTGATTGGAATGGCCATGTAGGCAGTACAGGCTCCGGTTACAAAGAAGTTCACGGAGGCTATGGGTATGGCAAGCCAGACCCTGATAGTGAGGGTGAGAGGATCCTGGAATATGCACTAGCATATGACCTGTTCCTCGGTAACACATGTTTCAAGAAACGTGACAGTCACCTCACCACATACAGGTCCGGTAATACAGCAACCCAGATAGACTTCATGTTATTTCGAAACAGCCTGCGCAAACTTGTTATGGATGTGAAGGTGATTCCTGGAGAGGAGGTTGCTCTGCAGCACCAGCTCCTTGTGTGCGACATGATGATTGATATGCCGCCCCAAATCAAGCGCAAATTCACCCCACGTCCAAAAATGTGGAAGCTCAGAGATCCTCAACCATTTAGCCGATTCCAGGAAGTCTTCAAGGCACATGTGCCCGCTGTGGAAACTGAAGCGGCTACTACTACTGAGGAAATCTAGGCGAAACTCGAGACAGGTTCGCTGAAGACAACAGAGGAGGTGTGCGGCACAACAAAGCCCCACCGATGGCGACGTGAAACTTGGTGGTGGAATAAGGAAGTAAATGATGCCATCACAGCCAAGCGCCAAGCTTTCAAAGCACGGAAGGCTGGCAAATGCACACGAGCATCATATAACACTGCCAAGCGCATCACCATGCACGCCACAAAGCAGACAAGGTGGTCTATGAGGGCATTGACCACAAGTCGTCTGATATCTTGCGCCTCGCCAACCAGATGAGGAAAGAGAATGTTGATGTTGTAGGCGACAAGCCAGTGAAGAATGACACTGGGGAAATGTCAATGAGCGAGGAGGCAAAGCAGAATGCGTGGGCTGAACATTATGAAAGGCTTCTCATCGTTGAATTTGACTGGGACCCTGATCACCTGTCCAATGAACCTCCGTTAGAAGGCCCGCCTATCCCAATCACTATTGACATGGTGAAGAAGGCCATCTCAAAGATGAAATCGGGCAAAGCTGCAGGTCCATCAGGCATAGTGGTGGAGATGATCAAGGCAGCAGGTGATACAGGTGCCACCATGATCCGAGATCTTGCTACTGCCATTATCCGTGATGGCAAGGTCCCAACTGAGTGGGAGGAAAGTTTCATTGTCTGCCTTTACAAGGGCAAGGGTGATGCTTTGGATAGAGGCAACTATCGAGGCCTCAAGCTGACTGAGCAGGCCATGAAGATCCTAGAGAGGATTGTCCATGGTCTCATAAGACAGGTGGTGTCTATTGACGACTCCCAGTTTGGCTTTGTCCCAGGAAGAGGCACTACAGATGCAATCTTTGTGGTCCGGCAGCTGCAGGAGAAATACCTAGCAGTGAACAAGAGGCTTTATATGGCCTTCGTGGACCTAGAGAAAGCATTTGACGGTGTCCCTCGGAAGGTTATCTGGTGGGCCCTGAGAAAGCTAGGCGTTGAGGAATGGATTGTGCGGTTAGTCCAGGGAATGTACGCTAATGCACGAAGCCGGGTTCGTGTTGGCGAGGGTTTCAGCAAAGAGTTTGAGGTGAAGGTCGGGGTCCATCAGGGATCCGTACTCAGTCCCTTGCTCTTCATCATTGTGCTGGAGGCCTTGTCACGTGAAACTATTTCATAGAAATGTAGTTGTCCCATTCTTAAACATATTGGTAAGCTGCATCTGGTTAAATTCCATTACACAAACATATCAGTGCTGAAAACAGATACATGTATAAGCAATGAGGAATTTTGTACATTGTATTTTAAATGAAGAATTATTTTTTTGTGGTCTGCAATCTCATTCATGTACAGTGAGTGTCTTGTATATTCTGTAGAGCTTTTAGTAACTCTTATCCTGCTGAACCCGGTTTTCATAGTATTTTTGAAAACTGGAGATCCAGATCAGCTGACTTCTGACAAAGCCATCTCATCAGGATCCACGCTGTTTTCAACTCTGATTGAAAACACATGCTTTCAACTGGAATGCTGCAGGTTAAAGGATACAAATTTGGGAAGAGTGACTAACTAGCAAAAATATTCAACAAGATAAGGGTTAACCCTCTCAACACTACAGACCTAAAAAAGGTTTGGGCATTCAGTGTAGAATCCAGATGAGATGGCTGACATATGAGCCATCTCATCTGGATCTACACTGTTTGCCTAAATGCAATTAGCTTTTTTTTTTCAATCTCAATTTTTGCATTTTTTTCAGGATTTGTCTTACACCCCTTTTCAACGCATTGGACTCTTCTTCAATTTAAAGCTTAAGAGTGTTCCTCAGAAAAGGTAGTAGTGTTAAATCCATTTATTGATTCTATTTTAGGTCTTAAACATAAAAGAAGGCCAGCAAAAATGGCAGGAATTGATGAGGATGAGGATGATGACGATGAAACTTACAATGAGCCTGACATACCGATGGAAATGGACGATGGTTGAAACTGAAGGTCACATGACAGAAAAGAATGTTCTTGAAACAACATATCGAAGTAATGTGATGTGGCGGATTGGGAGTCAGTTCAGTGTCTGGTGTTTACTGTTTCTATAGGAAATGGAGTCACACTATGCTCAGGATGATTATCCTGATAAGAATAGGGTCATTGGATATGGATTATGGTTGAAATGGCAGTTCTCTGAACAGACAGAAAAAAACAAGTACCACTACTAAGTAAATAATTAGATTTATGGTAAACATTCTAAAAAACACTTTTTATATCTGTTCTCAAATAATATATTGTTTTTCAAGACTGTAATTCACAAAATGCTTATCAGAAGAGCAAACAGGGAAGACCCTGATCAGACTGCTTATTTAGAAGCAGTCTGATCTGGGTCTTTATTATATACCTACAACTGATACGACTTTAGAACTGTCTGTTTTCTGGCCATCTGATACAGAAAGCCAGATCAACAAACTGAGATTTTCTGAATCCATATCACTATCCTTTAAAACGAGGCTAACGTTGGTTACCTGCTTTTGCGGCAACGTTACATAAATTAAATTGCTAGCATGGAACCAGAGACGGAAAACATGTTGACGTGACGTCAAGAAATGTAACGTTATGGTAAATGTTCCCGCAATTTTTTGGGGATTAAAGACCAAAACAGGTTTTAAAATCAGAAAGAGTGTCAGAAAAAAGGCATATAATAAACATATTATCAAAATAGTAACTTGATCTGGCGTACGGTATCGCGTCTCGTGGATGAGGCCATACCATTGGATCACCCTCGACGCTACGTGTCTCGGGTCAGCCAATGGTATGACCTCATCCACTCGATGTGATACAGTAGGCCAGATCAAGTTACTATAACGGTAATGTGTATGTACTGTTTATAAGGCCCTGATCAGACTGCTTGGTCTGCACTGTTTGTCTAGACCTTTTTTGAAGGCTACTAGTGTTGAAAATTTTAGAACATCTACAGTACTGTACAGATGAATGCTAAATGAACAACCAACTGGATGAATGCATTTGCAGCTAAGTGACTGTACAGTGAATGTGAAGTTTCCCAGACAGATAATAAAGACTGGATGCATGTGAGAAAATGGCTTTTGTAGTAAATGTAGACAATAAGGCTAAGATGAGACAGACATCAGTGCAAGGCTTTCAGAGTCCGCCGAAGATTCTTGCCAATAAGCTGAAAATAGTTTGTTAGGTGAAATGAACCAGATCCCATAGATCATTCTTTAGCTTAAAACTGTGATCTTGTCCATCAGTTAAAGCATGTATTTTGAGTGCTTGAAAGAACCATCTCATTGAGAAGGTTCTTTTAAGTACCCACACCATATGTTTTGGTTGAGGAATAAGAAAAACAAACTCCCATTACACACTCTTATCAGGAGGCCTGGATCATATAAAGATGGTTCTACTTACCGATATTCAGTCATTCATTACGTTTACATGGACAACTAATCAGTGAGGCTAGATGTGTAGTTCTAAACATTGTTTTTAGCTCACTCGAGCATGATGTACTCAAAGTGAGCTATTGGGATCATGTGTCATCTGTCGTCAACAATTTACTTTAAATGGCAATTTCTCCTATACTACTGTGCCAATTTCAACCAAACTTCACGGGAATATTCACTTGGAAACCCTCTACAAAGTTTGCTGAAACAAATTCGATCCATCAAAAAACATGGCCCCTGGGCGTGTGGCTTTATCTTTAAAAATCTTGTCCTCTGAAACCGCTGATCAGAATTCAAAACAATTTGGCAGAAATTAGGTGACCTACAAAATTATAGCTAAAACAAATATGTCAAATTGAACCATTGGCGTAGCTCCCATTACGCACTTATGCATGTGCGTAATAAAAATAGCTACATTCAAGGGAGGTCACCCAATGTGGTAAAAGTGATTGTCCATACCATAAGGAACTACTCTTAAAGGAAAGAATTCGCTCCCTATGGGAGCAAATTCTTTTCTTTAAGAGAAGTTCGCATTTTAAAAGGGATGTAAATGAAGAGAACCAGTAGTTTCTCTTTGATGTGTGTAACTTTTTCAGCATTCTGGCTACACCATTGTGATCGGTTAAAAAACATAACCTCTTGGGGTGGGGTCAGTTTTCCTTATGTACCTACGTAAGAAACTTTAAACATCTTCTAGATTTTTTTCATGGAAGCAACATCTGGTTGAATGCCTGATCAGACTGCTTCCAAGGGCCCTATATTGTTTGCGATATAGGCTACCTTTAAGTTAGAACATAGCAGATGAGAGAGGGGATGACAAAAGTCATGACTGGCAGGAAACATATTAACCATTAAAGCGCCACCTATAATTTGCAGCTGACGACAATTTCAAATTTTGCCGCTTTTTCAAAAATAACAAATAAGGCATGTTATTTCATGAGAATTGTCCGCTTGCAGACGATTCTCATGAAATATAATACCTTATTTTTTTCGAAAATCTGGAAAGATGTCGAAAAATTTGTCGTCTGCTGCAGTCGTGATTGGCTCTTTAAGGGTTATTTGTAAATGTTAGAGATTAACCCTGGCATTTAGTTTCACATGCTCAAAAGTTTTTTTTCCTCAAGTTGTAGCTATAAATGATTTCCCTTCATTGTTGTAGAACTTGTTTTAAGTCTGACACTTTACCCTAAAGTTCCTTCAAACATCTGAAGCAGACGACATCTTTCAATTGATATTGCTGCTTAAAGAAGCCAAATAAGGCTTGATATTCCATGTGAATTGTCTGCTGGCAGACAATTCACATGAAATATCAATCCTAATTTTCTAGTCTATTCTAGAATGATGTTAAAAATTTGTCGTCTGCTGCAGTTGTGTTTGGTGCTTTAAGTGTCTGATATCATATCAAGTTGACATAAACATCCAGTTTTACTACTGTAACAGAGAAATGTTGCATAAAATATGTTGTCATATTTTTTGTTTCCCCATTATAGATGCAAGTCAAGTGAAAATGTTGTCCTTGATGCATGCTAACCCTTATCGGGCTCAAAGGGAGCTTATGCCATTCTGAGTGGAATAGGGTTGAATACTGAGATTATTAACATACTCTATTGGTAGCCACAATATGATTGTTCTTCAAGTATAACCTGGTCGTTGGAGGCATAGTATATAGATCATCTTGCCCATTGTAATTGATTTTGGGGTTACTTGAAATCCTTAAAATATCAAGAGTATTATTTCCTTCTTAAACCTCATTTTATAAGAGAGTCAGTAGGCCAGCAGTTTTTTCATGTCTCGTTTTACAGCAAATTACATATTCCACAAAATTGTCATTTTTCATCTGAGTTTGATGACATTTTAAACATGACCACAAAATAGCAGTCAGTCTCGATTTTATAAGGACAGTCTGGAAATCTCAACCAAGACTTTATTTCCGGAAAATAACAATTGTCATCATTTTTTACAGCCATTTTCTAGATCCCAAGTGGTAGAGGAGACACAGGCGGCACTTTGTTGTCTCTTTGTGCAAGACACCTTATTTTCTGCTTAGTATTGTTTCAAACCAAAAAGTCGCAACATGACTGAAAAATTATTGACAGGGATTTAAAGCACCAACACAAAGAATAAACTTATTTTAATGAAATTTTACTAAAATGCTAGTTTAGCATAGCCCTTTCCCTATTTTTAGGGTCAGTCTGTAGTGGGAAAATACTTTATTTTTAGGCCATTCAGACTTATCTGATGAAACTGCAGAAAGGAGTTACCTGACAATAAGCATCTTTTCAAACAGTGCAGACCCAGATCAGACTGCTCTTTAAGAGCAGTCTGATCTGGGTCTTCACTGTTTGCTATTTAAAAAAAGGATTTGTGAATAATGTACCAATAATAAATTGCAAATGAATATCACCAGCAAATCCCACTGTCCCAAATCATAGCCTTACTATGTTACCACAAGGAAGAGACAGAAGAACAAAGTTCATCTAACAAATGACATGTGTATAGGTCAGAACATAGAAAACCGAGAACCCCAGTCTTCAGCCTTCTCTTTCTTGGTGAGATGATTGCCTTAGAAAAACCAGGACTTAACACAATTCACAATAAACTTTTCTCCATAAATCTTTTTGCCCGAGACAGTCTGTATGATGGCATGTTTTTATGATGTATTATTATGCAGTTATGTAAGGAGTGTACTAAGTTTTGTAAGGAGCGTCACAGTGAGTGATTTAACTGTAACTTAACTGGAAAGTCGTAAATGGAGACATGAAAGAATAGTTTAGACCCAGATAAGGTGCCAGAGAATGCAGCATCACACCAGGGTCTGCACAATCTTTATAAACATTGGGAAATTCTTACATTAGACTCTTGTAAAATATATATGATGTACCATCCAAATTTTATTGAATTAACTGAATGGAGGATTCTGTCAGACAAGGCTGATCAAGTTGTACATGTATATCACACAAACCTTACCCCTTTGTATACGATACACTCCTAAACTAGAACATTGGCAAACATTGAAGACCCAGGTGAAATTCTGCTTCATGCTGCATTTCATCAGGATCTGCACTGTTTGCTAAGATTAAAAATAATGTGTTTCTTCTGGAACTGAAATACATCTTAATTTGGAAGTTTTAACCTGAAACCCCTTGATATGCACAATGAACCATCCTGGGCTCATTGTATCAAACAAGATGGAATAATTCATTGGTATACATGAAATATCCTTTTTGTAGGTCTAGATCCATGGGTGAAAGTTTTCAGGATTAATCCTGAATTCAGGATTTTGAGGCTGACTTTTAATAGAAAGTCAGCCTCAAAATGCTGAATTAGGAAGATTATAATAGCTTCTTTGATTAGTTTTCAAATTAGCTTAACAAAATTTATCATTTTAACTTTGAATTATCTATTTTTGTAGACATCCTGCAAGTTTTAAATTTTGTATTTTCAGAAGTTCAGGATTTTGGAAATTTTCAACTTTCACCTTTGTAGATCTGCTGCATTATCCTTTGAAAATTAAAAATGGTAGGTACTGAATTGTTTTAAAGCCCTAACATGACAGCAAAAATTGAAGCCAAAGGACATTTTCAAAGTACTTTGACTTCTTTGGGACAATAAAAACAGGGCTTGATATTTCATTTGCAACTTCTTCAAGCAATCATGACTCACATGAAATTTCAAACCTTATTTTCCCCCAAAACAGAATTAAGCATCTCAAAACTTGTCATCTCCTACAGCCATGATTGGTGTTTTAACCCTTAAAAGGCCAATCACGACTGCAGCAGACGACAAATTTGTGTCACATCTTTCCAAAGGGGTACTTGCATCTGTGCCCACGCATGGATTTTCTTTAAACTTACCATAATAATGACTCATTATATACAAACTATGAAAATGTATGTATTGAATTAGATAGTTAAGAATAAGGCTTAGGAAGCAACCCTGACGTCCGTACTCCACCTTTGAGGTGGCACCTGGCTCTAAATGTCCATGTCGTAAACCTATAGTTTTGTTTATTTCTATGATTCTATGGATAAATTATGGTTTACGTTTTATGAAGAAGTGATTATAAAATTTCAATAATATTTTTCAAAAATTTACAAAACATTCAACATTAAATTCCAAAGATAGATATGTTCTAGTCTTTGTCAAGATATCATATTATCACAAAAACATGCCTTATATATCCTACTGATCTGAGCCAAATTTTATGAAAATCCAAAACCGGTAACTTTGTCATTTCCTACCTCTTTTGGGTATTGGCCAGTTTTAGCAAAATTAATTATTTTGTTGAAATAAATCAATAAATTGACAGAAGGTGGTTGTTTTTAAATCTACAATCCACTTTTCTTAAAGAAAGACATGTTTAGACAATTTCAAATGATTCAATGGCAGGAAATGCCAAAGGCCATGGCCCCATGTCATGCCACTATGGGGCCAAGACAATGTGTATCACTTCCTCAAGTCCTGCATGATGTTGGTAAAGAAACATAATATCCTATCAAAAAATGTGTGAAAACAAGAAGACCAAATATTTCCTTTACATTCCAACTGAACTAGAGTAACCACATTATGGTGCCGTGACCAGGATTAAGTGTAACAGAGTCATATCAAAGGTATCATAGAACAGTGATCTACGTGAATAAGTGAGGTCCAGAAACAAAACTGTATGCCTGGAATATACAGCCAGCCAAAGAATAAATGATGCTATTTGATGGAAATCAGCATCAGTTTTACAAAACAGAATAAACAGAGAAGATTTAAGCATTAATTTCGCAATACCTTTGAAGCCAAGGGTTCTCTGTGACCAAAATGGTTAATTTTAACCAATAGGTTTGACAGGGGGTTATTATTGTGAACCAGGTGGGAGTCTGTAATTGTTCTGTATTTTGTTGTATGTTACTTTATGTCCATTCTAGTATTGCAAGCATCTTGATGGGGAAGAGAGAGCTGATTGCTTTGCTTAATTTGTCTTCCTGGTGTCTCATGATGGTTGAGCGGCTCTTCCTCGCGGTGCCACGGGGTTGTCTGCAGTTTGTGATTGTGGTATTTCCTGATCATACTCTCTTACTATTTTTTATTAATGAGGCTTACAATTATAAAACCATAGTTATAAGGTTCTTCTCCTGTATGAACTGACTTATCATAAGGTTTCTCTTCTGTATGAATTAAAATTCTAAATACTGTTACATATTAAGTGTAACATTGGTTAGATGTAGTTTTAACGTTCTAACTAGATGTGGTAAGTCCGGTGTCACCATATTGTATCGTTTTGGGTAATATTATTGTGTTTGCAATTCATTAAATAAGAATCATGGCACTTAGTATCAAAGAATATTGATTTTTTTTCTTTTTCCAATCAGTAATAGGGAAAACACTGAACATATCAACTTCTACCAATAAACGTACTAGCATGGTGATTCAAACTAAGCAAGTATTCAAGTATGTTTTACTCTGAAACATAATTATAGTATTTTTTACATTTCGATGAATTAGGGCAACGTGTTTACATCAAGTTGAAAAAATATGTTACCGGGCCTTGAATATCATGAAATTTTGTCTCCATATTTTTTAACATATATGGAAAGTTTATATGTTGAAATGGTATCTTGACAAAGACTGCAAAGTGTAAAAATTTTAATTCTAAATTTGACTGAGTACAAAATATACAGTTGAAAATTGAGGTACCATCTCATAAAAATGAATGCCCACCCACTATTCTAATACATACAAAGTCATTTATAGTATCAATGAACTTATCAATGATATAGCTATTTTATAAAGCATTTCTGGGCCCGTTACATGATATGTCAATTACTTAAGAAATGATTATAACTGGATACCCTAAGGTATTGTAGCGATATCATACATGACGTCATAAAATAGCAATGGAATTGCATAAAAAATCAAATGCACCATAAATATAAAAGTCATAGCCCAGACAATTAATAAACTTAATATTATCAAATTCCAAGCGTGGGCAGACTCCCATGTTAATTTCCCATACCATGAAAGAGCCCCTTTTTGAAAGAAATAAGGAATGATATTTAATGAGAATCGTCTGCTGACGATTCTCGTGAAATATCATGCCTTATTTGTTATTTTTGAAAAAGCGGCAAAATTTGAAATTGCTGTCTGCTGCAAAGTATAGGTGGCGCTTTATGGGGTAAGGGTTAAAATGACACACATGTATAAACTTCAGAAATGACTACAAGGGTTACATTATATCCCACAAAAGAGGTCTTATTTACTCTTGAAAATGTTTGTCTAAAGTATTTACCCTAAAGATTTGGACACTTCAACTCGTTGCCAAACTTGTACTAAAATTCAAACAAATCCTTTTAGAACTAGATTTTTTTTAGTAGATCAGGTTTTTAAAATGTAGCAATGAAACAACAAATAGTGTATACCTTGATCAGACTGCTCCTCAGGAGCAGTCTGATCTGGGTTTACACTGTTTGCTTTGATCTACCTGTCCACTATTCAGGGTAAATATGGAATTCTGATTGCTTTAAGTAAATGTTTGCTGAAATCATTTTACAAAGACATCTTCAACAGCTAAAATTGGTTAATACAAATAAGAACCTGTTAAGTAAATGCTATTAAAGTTTTGAACACTTATCATTCTTAGATCTATAATCAACTAAATTCTGCAAAGCTCAGTTGGTGATGACTCAGGAAGGTAATTTGATTTCCATGGACTGCAATAGAGGGACTCTGGGTTTGAATCTTGATATGGCCGCATACTTTCATAGAGCTGTTTCTCTATCTATTGCTGATTCTAATAGTCTAAGAGTAGTTGTCGGTGACTTTTGTTTTGTTTGATTTGATTCTTTATGTCTCAGTCAACAATTTTTCAGTTATGTGGGGATGGGTCTTCCTGGGTTGAACCAGTACTAAGTAAAGATTTATGTGTCTTGCTCAAGGACACAATGCAGTGACGTGGAAGAGGCTTGAACCCACAACCCCTCTGCCTCAAGTCAAGCACTCTACCACCGAGCCACTGTGCTCCCAGTTGTCAGTGACTAATTAAAGGATGCATACACTAAGTACTGGTAAATTCTTCAAATCTTTTCATTCTGATGGATTTTCCCAAACATGTTGAAACATTATATATGGGGTAGTCCATTTTGTGTCTTTAAGGGTCACAGGTCGAAATTTCTATAGTAAGGTTTATATATGCTTCTGAAGATTGTTTATATCTTAGCAAATAGTGCAGACTCAGGTGAAATGCTGCCTTAAGCAGCATTTCATCTGAGTCTGCACTGTTTGCCAAAGTACCTGTTTACCTGGTATCCAGAATGAAAAGGGCTAGTGATCAGTCTGTCCAGGAACAGTGTAATATGACTGTGATAAGGCTGGAAAATTGTTAAGCAAAATTTAGCTTCAACACAGAAACAAATATTTTTTTTTTATCAGGCCTGAGTCACACATTTAAATTGCTGGAATAAAAACAGTGAAGACCCTGGTCAGCTTGTTCCTTCTGGGTCAAGCCAGCACTGTTTGTCAAGTGACTAGTGTAAGATAGTGAAAATCAAGACTGCAGGAGACAAAAAATGTAATGTATCATTTTTTTTTATTTTTGGGTAAAACGGACTGCTTGGGAGAAATAGTCTGTATGATCTGGCATACTCCTCCCTATTTTCAACTGACTGAGAAGTCTAAATGTATGGATTGTAGGTGAATTCAAAATTTAGACTGAAACTTGTCCCTAAAAGTGGATAAACTTCTCTCTAGCTTGATCATGAGCCCTGCTTTGAATGGTCTGTTGGTTACTAAGTTCTACTTTTCATTTGGAAAGTCAGGGATGAAGCAGTTAGACAGAACTACAACAAACCATGCGGATCTGAGTCTTC
The DNA here is from genome assembly GCA_964019695.1 of Loripinus fragilis. Taxonomy (NCBI): domain Eukaryota; kingdom Metazoa; phylum Mollusca; class Bivalvia; order Lucinida; family Lucinidae; genus Loripinus; species Loripinus fragilis. The sequence goes on along the minus strand of OZ026515.1, from coordinate 67,800,443 downwards.
TCTTCTCTGCATTATGGCCGCGAGGTTATAAAACTTTTTTCATGCTCAACTTAACTGAGCAAGGCATTTCAATTGCTCATAAAATCTAAAATGCTGAAAAATAATGATTTTTCTGTCTTTCAAATTCTCAGATGTTTTATTTATCATGCTGATAAATGTTAAAATGCCAATGATTGTTGGCATTTTAACATTTGTGAGCATGATAAATTTTATGCTCAGTTGAGTTGAGTATGAAAAAAGTTTTATAACCTTGAGGCCTGTCTGTATAGGTAGCATCTCATTCAGTGTTAATTATTAGTACACCGTCTCCACTATAACAGAAAAAGTACAATAAATGTGTATTTAAAGCATTATCATATAAGTTGCACTTAGTTGATATATTAACCTCTGTCATGCTGAATATTTTTTATTTTTTATTTACTACATGCCTCCCCAATTTTTATCCTGTTAACATGTAGCACTCCTGTTGTAAGCATGTATTTTCAATCAGAGTGGAAAATTAAAAGTGTTGATCCTGATCAAATGGCTTCATCAGAAGCCAGCTGATCTGGATCTGCAGTGTTTTCTAAAGAGGATAAATCATGTTTCAGCAGGACAAGGGCTAATGAATATTAAAAAAAAGTATTAATATCACATGAAATACGTACATGCCCTCTCCTGAAATGGGAATAAATTGCACATATCTGAGTGAATCTACATGTACCATACTTCATCAAATAAGTGCACTGAGCACATAAATTTGAAAATTTCTTTACCCTCCTTTGAAAACAGGGTAGTTCCAATCTGTAGGCTTCTGATGAAGCCAGCTGACCAGGATCTACATTTCAGCTGGACATGACTGAAAAATTCACTGTTTGCTCATACAATACATGAAGAGATTCTGAAGTGGATGAAAGCGGGCATTTTTGGCCTCCCTATGAGGCTAAAATATAAAAATTGTTTTTCAGCAATTTGTCCTTATTAGTTTATTAGGACAATGACGGAGAAATTAATATAGAGCACAAGCAAATACCAAAAAGATATTTTAATAGAAGATAGCACACAACATATTAAAAGGATTTTTTTGGTATTTTGCTTTGCTGATATCTAATTCTTAAAAAAATCGGTCTCCAAAAGCCTTAAATTTGGTCCAAAATGGCAATTTCTCTGGTTGTAAGCCTATTTTGTCGGCCATTTTTGTTACCATAGCAACGGCAAAAGTTAAATCAATGTTGAAATGTTACACCTTGATAATCTTCTAATAAACCAATCAAAAGAATTTGGTGAAAAGCAATATTCAGTTTTTGGCTCCAGAGGGGGCCAAAATAGCCCCTTTATGCACGTACTCCTTTGGGCTCCTAGCCCCAACAGATAGCTTTGCATACATGTTTTTATAAAAAAGAATGACATAACACATAAAATTATGCAACAAATACCAAAAATCTTATGAGCTTGCCCAAATGAACTATATCCACCTAACAAGGTGAAAAAGAAATTACAGTAAAACCTGTGTAAAACGGCAACTCTCAAAAAGACCAAAATTGGTTTTTAAGACCAATTATCCCTAAATGCAGGTCAAAAGTATTGCAGAATGCTCCAAGGGGAGCATTCTGCAATACTTTCGACTTTCATTTAGCTACCATTTGTCATTAAGATCTTTGTTTTATCTATTTTTGAGTGGCCGTTTTAGACAGGTTTTACTGTATATTGATAATAAAATGGGATCATTTAATCCAGATATAGTTAAATTCAATGTATCAAGCATTAATGACTTTGTGAAGCTAACAAATCTTTTTATAACTGAGCCCAGGCTAAACCTCTTATAGTATGATTGATCATTAGTAGTCTGTTTAAAGATAGGATTTTCAAACTTTAATTAGATACTACTCAAATCTTGTTTTTAATGCCTTAGTTTGCATCCAAAATCTATGTTTTCTAGAAACAAGGACATCATCTTTTACCCAAAGAAACCTAGGATTTCTATATTTGATAGGGGTTCACTTAAATATCAATTGCATAAACTTAATTTTTAGTATACTTATGCTGACAAGGGACCTTTTCATATCACATGCTAGACTGATGTAGTGTCACAAAAAGGTATATGCATATTGCCTGATCGCTCCATTGAAATTTACACTTGAGTGGTTTTGGGGAGCCCATAATTGACATTGACAGATTTTATCTTTTATTAGTAATCCCCAGCAGTCCGCTTGAAAATGCAATATATTCTTTACTCCAGATAGGTTTCCACAGCACCCTACCAACTACTATCTTTAAATAAGATATTTTTCATAAAACCTAAATAGCAGAAATCACATTCCACATTTGCCTACACAAGTTAGATAATTTTTAGGGCCTGGATGTACTTTAAAATTTGGACGTCATCGAGAGAAACCCGTCTGGCTCTGCAACTGATAGGGTTCGATCCAGCCTGCTCAGCTACAGAGAAGAGATGAACTATTGAAATCTTGCGTGAAGCAAGTGTATCCGAATTACTCTTTACAGACAATAGAGGCGCTGATCTGATGACACTCTCCGATGTGGAGACTTGTCTGAATCTTTGTTTTTCACTGCAACAAAATTTGAGTTGAGCATGAAAAAAAGATTTATAACCTTGTGACTAGATGTTCAGATAGTGCAAACAACCCACAAGATACTCTGTTATAGTGTATGCTAATTTAAGAGCAAGTGTGCTGATTAGGTTGAATAAGATATTGGGTTTATACTCTAGTCTGCAGCTTGGTGATATAATTTTGTTAAATATTTTCCTGACTGAAGTTGTTTGGTGCAGATCCTTATGGGACACCTGTTTTATCTGGGGGTTCACTGTTTGGTAAGGTCATAGGGCATTAATGGACAACTAAGTACAACATATCTTAAATTTGTTGCACACAATGTTATGAGTGCATTTGGGGTAATGACAAAATCTAGAAAAACGCCTGTGATGCACCCTTTTTAGGCATTGTAAGGTTGTTTTGGTACACAATAGATGAATTGTGTATGATGCAATAAAAGTAATTTTATTTATTTCAATAAAACAGCTCACAATTTTGGTGGTTGATATTATGTGAAACATAAAAAATAATTGTAGTAGTATTTTTAAACAATAAATATATATTTATTTTATCGTTACAGTTACAACTCGTGTAATATATCAAATGGTCATTTGAGAGTTATGGCTGCACATTATTTGAAAGCAAATTTGATGAACTGACAATTTCAGAGCCAAGAGCATCTATCTTAACCCATGTCTTGCTATATTTCTGTATATATGCACCTTGAAAATAGTATAGATCCAGATCAGCTGGCTTCTGAAGAAGCCAGCTGATCAGGATCTACACTGTTTTCAGTTGGCCATCTGAATACATTGTGATAATATACTGCAGCGGCACAGGCTGACAGCAAGAAGCGGAAATAGCCTATCAATTTATTGAGCAGGCCAATGGTTAATGGAATCTCAATTATGATAATGAATGTCTATCAGCTGGCATTTTGTTGAACTATCAATCGATCTGTTGTGACTGTCCAAACTGGTTCCATTGGGAGCGCAGTGGCTCAGTGGTAGAGTGCTTGACTCGAGACCAAAGGGCAGCGGGTTTGAGCCTCACTGGCGTCACTGCGTTGTGGTCCTTGAGCAAGACACATTTATCCTAGCTAAGTACTGGTTCAACCCAGGAAGACCCGTCCTTTTATAACTGAAAGATTGTTGATGGGACGTAAAGAATCAAAGCAAACAAACAAACAAAAAACTGGTTCCACTTTCAACCAGCCATACAATCTAGAAAAGGATCTAATGGAAAAAGATCTCATGGAAAAAGATCTGTCTGGTTTCTATCAAAAAATGAGTATATGATCAGGAAACGTCACTATCACAGACCAACACATGACACCACGAGGAAGAGACACAAAGACACAGATAGACACGTCACAATTAAAGCAAAGCAACCAGCTATCTCTTCCTCAGCATGGTGATTGTTAAACTAGAAAAGACACCAAAAACCAAACCACAAACTGGCCAAAAATCCACACAAACTGGGAGCAGCAACTAACGATGAATAAGCAACAACACAATCAATGCCCTAGAAAGGACAGCGGCTGGGGAGGGGGCTTAAAAATAATATTTTACTGACCAAATCTTCACCCTAGATTTACCTTTTGTAAAAACAAAACAAAAATGTTAAGCTAGCATGGAAGTAATGCTTTGTTTACAGGAGCTTGAAGTTCTGTCTTTATCTCACCTCTATAGCCTCAAAACCAAAATCTCACGGTGTCATTACGTAGTGACATTATGAGATTTTCGATTTTAGGGTTTAGAAATGATAAAATGATCGAACTTAATCTCCTGTGCTTTGTCACAGAGAAACAATCAAATTGAAAGAGTACTACTATGGTGAAATAAAGAAAAAGGCTCTTAACCCAAAGAATGTCAGAGCTAAAGAAACCTTCAAGTTCCAAAACTGTTTTATCAGGTCGAATTGAATAGGTTAGAAAATAGTTGTATCTGAGTGGAGGGATACACAATACTTGAATATGTTAAATGTCCAGCGACCCCCACCCTCTACATCCCCTCCCTTGTATCTTATAAAAATGAAATAATTCGGGACCAAAACATTTCATTTTCATGGGATATTTATTAATAATAAGAATTAGACAAATCAGCAAAGCGAACCGCCACACCTTTATACACATGAACCCCCTTTCCAGAAATCCTGGATCCGCCCCTATGCCCAGCAAAGAATCAGATAAGCCAATGCATCCACACACTAATGTCAGATAGATTAGAATATTTGCTGTCTACACGAATGTATTTGTCCTTAGCTACCCAGTAAATACACAGTGGATACTTTGATCTGACTGGGTTGATCTCAAGTTTTATCTGAGTCTTGGCTAGGGACACAGCTCATTCTTGTCATCACACGCTTGTAACTGTGTGCATCTATCAGCGCGTTTGTCTAATTAACATTAACCCATTTAAGCCTAGTACATCAGTAAACATTGCAGATCCAGATCAGTCACAGCGCTTTGTCTGATCAGTTTTTGCACTGTTTGCTCACAGAATGTACTTGTAAAATTTATGAATGAAATTGAAACTTTCTATTTACCCAACAGCCCTTAAATTCGAAATGGATTCGTCCACTTGATAAGGGTGTTTTGCTGAAGACCCCGTCTCAGACTTGATTCTGTCTCAAAGGACAAGATCCACCAGGTCATCACCCAACTCACAGTATTGCAGGCCCCAGACTTATAGTGATGCCCTGAAGTATTCTTTTTTCCCAAGGACTATTCCCCATTGGAATAGACTGGCTCCAACTGTGGTCGCAGCTGAGACCACAGAGGAGGTCAGGGCACTCATTTAAATAACTCTGCCAGGTTTTTCCCCCAAAAAAATTCAAATTTCACTCACCTCTGATAATGATCAGATTCTGATCGACAGAGTATATATAGAAAGAAAGGGTGGGAAATTTTGATTACAGTCTTTCCATATGTTGTATTGTACTTTATGATTGGAATAAATATTGTCTTTATCATGCTTAGTTCACACCAACGGCGCTTTGATGGCACTTTAAAGCGGCGTGCAAAGCGTAACAAAGCTTGATTAAAGCGGCAGGGTCGTAATAGATCGTGGGAAAGCTTGGAGTTAAGCGGGACATTCGGCAAGAGCGCCAAGTTTTTTTAAACTGTTTAAAAATTTTGGGCGCTCTGTCACGAATTGATTAAAGCGCCGAGAGCGTATCAAAGCTTAACAAAGCGTAACAAAGCTCAGCAAAGCTCTTCACGGTCTGTCACCACTTGACACGCTTCGTTAAGATGTCTCAAGATTTGCTACGATCTGGCATGAAGATCTGACACGAGGTCAGACGCTTTCACCAAGATCTGACACGCTTTGTTACGCTTTCATGAAGGACTCTCACGCTTTCACAAGATTTGAGGCGCTTTGATCAAGGATTGACACGTTTTGTTAGGCTTTGTTACGCTTGGCAAGCTTCCTCACGCTCTCTCACGCTCTTTCATGCTCTCCTCCGCCTCAAGGGCTAGGATGTAGTTATACAGCAGGGAGACAAACATCATGTCTTCTTCAGACAGATCATGCTCTGGTACATCTGGAATTTCTGGATCTTGTTGTTCTGCCATCGTGTTCTGGAATCAAAGATGCAATGATTTTGTGGATCTGCTGCATCTTTATTTATAGCTCTGGATCAAAAGCGGCATGAAATCGGCGATCTCGACATTTTCCAATGCGTAACAGAGCTTAACAGAGCGTAACAAAGCACAACAGAGCTTGATAATCGTATCAGAGCCTGATTTAAAGCGTCATAATCGCACCAAAGCGTAATAAAGCTTATCAAAGCGTGATTTGAAGCGTAACATAGCCTCATCAAAGCGGGATCAAATCGTGAGGAAACGTAACAAGTCGGGCAATAATTCGTCCCCAATTCGTATCAGAGCTTATCAGAGCGTAACATTACTTAGGAGATCGTGATATTTTTGAAAAAGTAAACACAAATGACGGCGCTTTGCTCGCTGATTTAAAGCGGGGCATTCGCCGTTGGTGTGAACCAGATATACTGAAATAAATATTGTTTAAGCTAAATTTCATTTGGCATATATGGGTTATATTAATAAATTGTGTGTTCGCAGCAGTGTAATGTAATACAGCTGCAAATATCAAACCTTGCATGATTATACTCTCGCAAGTTGGCACTATGGCTCCATGACCTTGACAAGCATTTCTTGTCATTCTACGTGGTATAGAACGTTTCTCAGCAGCATTAACAATTTCCTTTGTTAAAACTTGCACAGTAATTGTCTTCAGCAAAACGCCATTCAAATTGGTGTCAGGTAGTGGGACTAATCTGGCTGGGGATTTATCATTTATTTGATTTGTCTGAACTAATCCACAGGTGGGCGGCTACACAGATGTATCCACCAAGGTGGATAGAAGTTAGCATCCAAAATGAGCTTCTGACATCTCCACTGTTAGAGAGAGTATCCCTGTAAGTCAAATTGTTTGATCTACGTTTCTTAAAAAGTGTATAAACTTCACCTTTTGAACTATCTACATGTACTTCAAATAATGTGTCAAATCCTGGTGACACATCAATTATCATTCATTAAACGCAATGAAAGTTGAGTACAAGTGTTTCTAAATTAGTTTAATTGTCACCTAATTGCCTGTTAAAAGACATCTATCGTCCGCTCAGATCTGTCAGAAAGATCAAACTATACAAAAAGTCAACCAGGTACCATGGTTATAAAACTTCTTAATTCGCCCAAATCGGGCAAATCCACATGCCAAATGAAACCTGCAGCAGTTTATTTTAACAAATGTATTTCATGTGTCAGCTTATACAAATTCAATGTTTCTCTTAGCAGTTTACCTTAGCAGGTTTGACTCGCGTATCAATTAAAAACCTCAACAGTTTCAGCTCACAGTTCACGTTATCAAACCTGTTTTATGTGTCATTTGAAATCTGCAAAAGTTTCTCCGCACAGTCAACTTATCAAACGTGTTTCAAGTGACAACTGAAACCTGCAATAGTTTCATCTCGCAGTTCTTTTCACCAAACGTGATTTAAATGTCATTTGAAACCTGCAAAAAAGCCGGGCCGCGTAGCGCAGTCGGTAGCGTGTCTGGCTACAGATGCGTGTCTGACTGCAGATCCAGGGGTCGCAAGTTCGATCCCGGTCCGGGCCCATACTTTCGTGGAGATTGATCATGAAATGATTTCTACGGTCATTCTCCTCCCTTCCGCTGATCCATTCAAGAAGGGTTTTTTGTCAGCTACAAGCGAAAGTATGTGCACGAATTACTGGTTAACTGCTTGTTCAAGCTTGCCCAGGAAAAAGTGTGGTTAGGTGAACTGACCGTCCCGCAATGACCATAGCTGTTGACTTGGGACGTAAAGCAACAAAACAAAAGAAACCTGCAATAGTTTCCACTAACAGTTCACTTTTTCAAACGTGTTTCAAGTGTCAATAAAAACCTGCGATTGTTTCACCTCACAGTTCACGTTATCAAAAATGTGTTTCATGTGTCAATTGAAACCTGCAATAGTTTCACCTCACAGTTCGCTTTATCAGTTGTGTTTCTTTTGTCAATTGAGACCTGCAAAAGTTTCACATCACAGTTGGCTTTATCAAACGTGTTTCATGTGTGAATTGAAACCTGCAAAAGTTTCACCTCACAGTTGGATTTATCAAACGTGTTACATGTGTCAATTGAAACCTGTAATAGTTTCACCTCAAAGTTGGCTTTATCAAACGTGTTGCATGTGTCAATTGAAACCTGCAATAGTTTCACATCACAGTTGGCTTTATCAAACATGTTTCAAGTGTCAATTGAAACCTGCAATAGTTTCACATCACAGTTCGCTTTATCAAACATGTATTAAGTGTCAATTGAAACCTGGAATAAATTCACATCACAGTTCGCTTTATCAAACATGTATTAAGTGTCAATTGAAACCTGCAATAATTTCACATCACAGTTCGCTTTATCAAACATGTATTAAGTGTCAACTGAAACCTGCAATAGTTTCAGATCACAGCTCGCTTTATCAAACATGTATTAAGTGTCAATTGAAACCTGCAATAAATTCACATCACAGTTCGCTTTATCAAACATGTATTAAGTGTCAATTGAAACCTGTAATTTATTCATATCACAGCTCGCTTTATCAAACGTTTATAAAGTGTCAATTGAAACCTGCAATAATTTCACATCACAGCTCGCTTTATCAAACATGTATTAAGTGTCAATTGAAACCTGCAATAGTTTCAGATCACAGCTCGCTTTATCAAACATGTTTCAAGTGTCAATTGAAACCTGCAATAGTTTCACATCACAGTTCGCTTTATCAAACATGTTTCAAGTTCAAATTGAAACCTACAATAGTTCACATCACAGTTCGCATTATCAAAAATGGTTCAAGTGTCAATTGAAACCTGCCCTAGTTCATATCACAGTTCGCTTTATCAAACATGTATTAAGTGTCAATTGAAACCTGCAATAGTTTCACATCACAGTTCGCTTTATCAAACATGTATTAAGTGTCAATTGAAACCTGCAATAAATTCACATCACAGTTCGCTTTATCAAACATGTATTAAGTGTCAATTGAAAGCTGCAATAATTTCACATCACAGTTCGCTTTATCAAACATGTATTAAGTGTCAATTGAAACCTGCAATAGTTTCAGATCACAGCTCGCTTTATCAAACATGTATTAAGTGTCAATTGAAACCTGCAATAAATTCACATCACAGTTGGCTTTATCAAACATGTTTCAAGTGTCAATTGAAACCTGCAATAAATTCACATCACATCTCGCTTTATCAAACATGTTTCAAGTGTCAATTGAAACCTGCAATAAATTCACATCACATCTCGCTTTATCAAACATGTTTCAAGTGTCAATTGAAACCTGCAATAAATTCACATCACAGTTCGCTTTATCAAACATGTATTAAGTGTCAAATGAAACCTGCAATAGTTTCACATCACAGTTCGCTTTATCAAACATGTTTCAAGTGTCAATTGAAACCTGCAATAGTTTCACATCACAGTTCACTTTATCAAACATGTATTAAGTGTCAATTGAAACCTGCAAAACTTCACATCACAGTTCGCTTTATCAAACATGTATTAAGTGTCAATTTAAACCTGTAATTTATTCACATCACAGCTCGCTTTATCAACCATGTATTAAGTGTCAATTGAAACCTGCAAAAATTTCATATCACAGCTCGCTTTATCAAACATGTATTAAGTGTCAATTGAAACCTGCAATAGTTTCATATCACAGTTCGCTTTATCAAACATGTATTAAGTGTCAATTGAAACCTGCAATAGTTTCACATCACAGTTCGCTTTATCAAACATGTATTAAGTGTCAATTGAAACCTGCAATAAATTCACATCACAGTTCGCTTTATCAAACATGTATTAAGTGTCAATTGAAAGCTGCAATAATTTCACATCACAGTTCGCTTTATCAAACATGTATTAAGTGTCAATTGAAACCTGCAATAGTTTCAGATCACAGCTCGCTTTATCAAACATGTATTAAGTGTCAATTGAAACCTGCAATAAATTCACATCACAGTTCGCTTTATCAAACATGTATTAAGTGTCAATTGAAACCTGCAATAAATTCACATCACAGTTCGCTTTATCAAACATGTATTAAGTGTCAATTGAAACCTGTAATTCATTCATATCACAGCTCGCTTTATCAAACATTTATTAAGTGTCAATTGAAACCTGCAATAGTTTCAGATCACAGCTCGCTTTATCAAACATGTATTAAGTGTCAATTGAAACCTGCAATAAATTCACATCACAGTTGGCTTTATCAAACATGTTTCAAGTGTCAATTGAAACCTGCAATAAATTCACATCACATCTCGCTTTATCAAACATGTTTCAAGTGTCAATTGAAACCTGCAATAAATTCACATCACAGTTCGCTTTATCAAACATGTATTAAGTGTCAAATGAAACCTGCAATAGTTTCACACCACAGTACGCTTTATCAAACATGTTTCAAGTGTCAATTGAAACCTGCAATAGTTTCACATCACAGTTCACTTTATCAAACATGTATTAAGTGTCAATTTCAACCTGCAAAAATTCACATCACAGTTCGCTTTATCAAACATGTATTAAGTGTCAATTTAAACCTGTAATTTATTCACATCACAGCTCGCTTTATCAACCATGTATTAAGTGTCAATTGAAACCTGCAAAAATTTCATATCACAGCTCGCTTTATCAAACATGTATTAAGTGTCAATTGAAACCTGCAATAGTTTCATATCACAGTTCGCTTTATCAAACATGTATTAAGTGTCAATTGAAACCTGCAATAGTTTCACATCACAGTTCGCTTTATCAAACATGTATTAAGTGTCAATTGAAACCTGCAATAAATTCACATCACAGTTCGCTTTATCAAACATGTATTAAGTGTCAATTTAAAGCTGCAATAATTTCACATCACAGTTCGCTTTATCAAACATGTATTAAGTGTCAATTGAAACCTGCAATAGTTTCAGATCACAGCTCGCTTTATCAAACATGTATTAAGTGTCAATTGAAACCTGCAATAAATTCACATCACAGTTCGCTTTATCAAACATGTATTAAGTGTCAATTGAAACCTGCAATAAATTCACATCACAGTTCGCTTTATCAAACATGTATTAAGTGTCAATTGAAACCTGTAATTTATTCATATCACAGCTCGCTTTATCAAACATTTATTAAGTGTCAATTGAAACCTGCAATAATTTCACATCACAGCTCGCTTTATCAAACATGTATTAAGTGTCAATTGAAACCTGCAATAGTTTCAGATCACAGCTCGCTTTATCAAACATGTTTCAAGTGTCAATTGAAACCTGCAATAGTTTCACATCACAGTTCGCTTTATCAAACATGTTTCAACTTCAAATTGAAACCTACAATAGTTCACATCACAGTTCGCATTATCAAAAATGGTTCAAGTGTCAATTGAAACCTGCCCTAGTTCACATCACAGTTCGCTTTATCTAACATGTATTAAGTGTCAATTGAAACCTGCAATAGTTTCAGATCACAGCTCGCTTTATCAAACATGTATTAAGTGTCAATTGAAACCTGCAATAAATTCACATCACAGTTGGCTTTATCAAACATGTTTCAAGTGTCAATTGAAACCTGCAATAAATTCACATCACATCTCGCTTTATCAAACATGTTTCAAGTGTCAATTGAGACCTGCAATAAATTCACATCACAGTTCGCTTTATCAAACATGTATTAAGTGTCAAATGAAACCTGCAATAGTTTCACATCACAGTTCGCCTTATCAAACATGTTTCAAGTGTCAATTGAAACCTGCAATAGTTTCACATCACAGTTCACTTTATCAAACATGTATTAAGTGTCAATTGAAACCTGCAAAAATTCACATCACGGTTCGCTTTATCAAACATGTATTAAGTGTCAATTTAAACCTGTAATTTATTCACATCACAGCTCGCTTTATTAACCATGTATTAAGTGTCAATTGAAACCTGCAAAAATTTCATATCACAGCTCGCTTTATCAAACATGTATTAAGTGTCAATTGAAACCTGCAATAGTTTCATATCACAGTTCGCTTTATCAAACATGTTTCAAGTGCAAATTGAAACCTACAATAGTTCGCATCACAGTTCGCATTATCAAAAATGGTTCAAGTGTCAATTGAAACCTGCAATAGTTCACATCACAGTTCGCTTTATCAACATGCTTTAAGTGTCAATTGAAACCTGGAATAGTTTCAACTCACAGCTCGCTTCACCAAACATGTTTTAACTGTCATTTGAAACCTGCAATTGTTTTGCCTCACAGTTTTCTTTATCAACTTAGTTTCATGCGTCAATTGAAACCTACAATGGGTTCTCTTCACAATTCATACTAGCAAATGGATTTCGTGTGTCAGTTGAAACAAGAATTGGCTCTTTTAGCAGTTTATCACAACAATACGTTCATCATGGCAATTAAAACCGGCAATCTATCTCTTTGCAGTTCATCTTAACAAATGTGCCAGTGGACAATTGAATCCTGCGCATTTGCAAATTCGTCATTCATCCTTTCATTTGTACCATGTTCACATTGAATCTCTTCGTATTTCTCTTCGTATTCCATCTAAGCAAATATGTATCATATGGCAATGGAATACTTCAATAGTTTATCATATTTTATCGTAGCTGATATATGTCATTTACATAAAGTAATGGAACCTTGAGCAAATATGCGTCATGTGCCAATTGAGTCATGAGATGTCATCACAGCTTATCCTAGCAAATGTGTGCCATTTGACAATCGAATCTGTCAGTTGCTTCTCTGTGCAGTGTATCTGAGCAAATGTGTATCATTTGAGTCCTGAGATATTTTCTATGCAGCTTTATCTAGTAAAGGTGTGCCATTTGTCAATGTAATCATGTGATTGCTTCTCTGAACAGTGCATCTGAGCAACTGGGTGTCAATTGAGATATTTTCTTCTCAGCTTATCCTAGCAAAGGTGTTCATATGACAATTTAATCATGCGATTGCTTCTCTGCATAGTGAAACTAAGCAAATGTGTCATGTGACAATCGAATATGTCAATGTCTGCGCAGTACATCTGAGCAAATGTGTGACAATTGAGTCCTGGGACATTTTCTTCGCAGCTATCATAGCAAAGATGTGCCATGTGCCAATGTGCTCAATAATATTCTATTGCTTCTCTGCACAGTGCATCTGGGTGAATGTGTGTCAATTGAGTATTAAGATATTTTCTTTGCAGCTCATCCTAGCAAAGGTGTGCCATGTTTTAATGTACTCATGCCATTGCTTCTCTGCGCAGTGCAACTGAGTAAAGTGTGCCAATTGAGTCATGAGATATTTTCATCGCATCTTTTTTCTACTAAAGGTGTGCAATGTGTCAGTGTACTCACCTGAGCAAATGTGTGCCAATTGAGTCCTGCTCTATTTCCTTCGCAGATTATCTTAGCAGAGGGGTACGTGCATTGGCCCCCTCTAGAGCCAAAACCGAAAATTGCTTTCACCAATTTCTTTTGATTGGTTTATTAGAAGAACAACTGAAGTGTAAAATTGGTCAAAATTCTGGCATTTATTTAAATTTTACCGTTGCTTTGGTAACAAAAATGGACGAGAAAATAGGCTTAAAACAGAGAAATTTTGGACCTTTAAGGCTTTTAGAGACCGATTTTTTAAGAATTAGATATCAGCACAGCTAATTACCAAACAATCCTTTTAATATGTTGTTTGCCTTGGTAATTCACATCTTCTGTTATAATATCGTTTTGGTATTTGCTTGTACTCTATGTTAATTTCTCTGTCAAACTTCTCAATTTTGCTCCAAAATGGTCAATTTCCTATTCTCAGCCTATTTTAGCGGCCATTTTTGTTACCATAACAACGGTAAAAGTCAAAGTAATTCGAGACTTTTTACACTTTGGTTATTGTACTAATAAACTAGTAAGAGCACATTGGTGAAAACCAATTTTTATATTTTAGCCTCATAGGCGGGCAAAAAAGCCCCTTAATGCACGTAGCTCTTTGTTGCATTATGTGATTGCTTCTCTGCACAGTATATCTGAGCAAATGTGTGTAATTTGTCAATTGAGTCCTTAGATATTTTCTTCGCAGCATATCAGCAAAGGTGTGTCATGTGTCAATGTACTCATGCGATTCTTTCTTTGCGCAATGCTTATGGACAAAAGTGGGCAGATTTAGTCCTGAGATATTTTCTTCGAGTCTTGTCTTACCAAATGTGTATCATTTGTCAATGTAATCATGTTATTGCTTCTTTGCACAGTGCATCTGAGCAAATGTGTGTCAACTGAGTCCTGCGTTTTTTCCTTTGCAGCTTATCCTAGCAAATTTGTTCAATGTAATCATGCGAACTCTTGTTTGCGAAACGCTTATGAACAAATGTGGGTAATATGTCAATTGAGACCTGAGATATTTTCTTCGCAGTTTATCCTTGCAACGGTGTGCAATTTGTCAATGTAATCATGCGATTATTTCTCTGAACAGTTCATTTGAGTAAATGTGTGTCGATTGAGTCATGAGATATTTTATTCGCAGCTTATCCTAGCAAAGGTGTGCCATGTACCAACGTACTCATACTAATGCTTCTCTGCGAAGTGCATCTGAGCAATTATGTGAGATATATTCCTAAGATCTTATCCTTGCAAAGGTGTGCCATGTGTCATTGTACTTACGCGATTACTTCTCTGCACAGTGCACCTGAGCAAATGTGATGCAATTGAGATCTGAGATATTGTTTTCGCAGCTTTTCCTAGCTAAGGTGTGCCATGTGGCAATGTAATCATGTGGTTGTTTCTATGCACAATGCAAATGTGGCAATTGAGTTCTGTGGTATTTTTTTCGCAGCTTATCCTTGCAAATTTGTTCCATTTGTCAATGTAATCATGCGATTCTTTCTCTGCACAATGCTTATGAACAAATGTGGGTTATACGTCAATTAAGTCCCGAGATATTTTCTTCGCAGCTTATCCTAGCAAAGGTGTACCATGTTGCAATGTACCCATGCGATTGCTTCTCTGCACAGTTCATCTGAGAATATGCTTGCCAATTGGACCTGAAAAGCTTTCTTTGCAGCTTTTCCTAGCAAAGGTGTGTCAAATGCCAATGTACTCAGGCGATCGCTTCTATGCACAGTGCAACTGAGCTAATGAGACCCGCAGCTTATCCTAGCAAAGGTGTGATTTGTGTAAATGTACTCATTGTGATTGCTTCCCAGCACAGTTCAATTGAGCAAATATGTGTCAATTGAGTCCTGAGAAATTTTCTTCGCAGCTTTTCCTAGCTAACATGTGTAACGTAGTTGATTCTAATATTCTATGTTCGCATTTGTGTTATCAAAGTCCTTTCTAAGTGTGTGTCAATTGAGTCCTGAGATATTTTCTTCGCAGCTTCTCCTAACAAAGGCGTGTCATATGTTAGTGTTCTCATGCGATTGTGTCGCTGCGGAGTGCATCTGAGCAAATGTGTGTAATATGTCAATTGAGTCCTGAGGTATTTTCATCGTAGCTTATCCTAGCTAAGGTGTGCCATGTGTCAATGTATTCACGCGATTGCTTCCCTGGGCAGTGTATCTGAGCAAATGCGTAAAATATGTCAATTGAAACTTGGGATATATCCTAGCAAAGTTGTGTAATGTGTCATTGCAGGTCTGAAGAGTTCACAGTATGTCAACTGAGTACTGAGACTTCCTAGCAAGGTGTGCCATGTGTCAGTGTACTCATGCGATTGCACCTCTGCACATTGCATCTCGACAAATGTTTGTCAATTGAGTCCTTAGATATTTCTTGGCAGCTTTTCATAGAAAAAATGTGTCAAATATTAATGTACTCATGTTATTGCTTCTCAGCACAGTGCAAGTGAGCAAATGTGTATCGATTTAGTCCTGGGATATTTTCTTTGCAGCTTATTCTAGCAAAGGTGTACCATCATGCGATTGCTTCTCTGCGGATGTATCTGAGCAAATATGTTTTATATGTCAATTGGGTCCCCAGAAACTTCCTCTCATCTTATCCTAGCAAAGATGTGCCATGTGCCAATATGATTGTTTCTCTGCGCAGTGCATCTGAGCAAATGTGTGTAATATGTCAATTGAGTCCCGATATATTTTCCTCGCATCTTATCCTACGCACATTAAGCGAAGGTGTGATGTATCCATGTACTCATGTGATTGCCTCTCTGCACAGTGCATCTGAGCAAATGTTTGTCGATTGAGCCCTGAGATATTTTCATCGCATCTATCCTAGCAAAGGTGCTTCTTGTGTCAATGAACTCATGTGATTGCCTCTCTGCATGTAGTTGTAGTGTGTGGAAGTTGATTCCCGAGATATTTTATCGATACTATCCTAGCAAAGGTTTTTCATGTGCCAATGTACTCATGTGATTGCCTCTCTACACAGTGCATCTGAGTAAATGTATGGCATTTGAGTCCTGAGATATTTTTATCGCAGCTTTTCCTAGCAAAGGTATGCCATGTGTAAATGTTCTCATGTGATTGCTTCTCTGCACGGTGCATCTGAGCAAACATGTGTCAATTGAGTCCTAAGATATTTTCTGAGGAGCTTATTGTCGCAAAGGTGTGTCATGTGTCAATGTAACCACGTGATTGCTTCTCTGCACGATGCATCTGAGCAAACGTGCGTCAATTGAGTCCTGAGATATTTTCTAAACAACTTATCCTAGCAAAGGCGGAACATGTGTCAGTGTAAAATGTGATTGCTTCTCTGTACGGTGCATCTGAGCAAAGGTGTGTCAATTGATTCTTGAGATATTTTCTTAGCAGCTTATCCTAGCAAAGGTGTAACATGTAACCATGCTATTGCTTCTCTGTACGGCCAACCTATCAGTAAATGATACCAGAAAACGCCTAAGCAAATTTCATTTAATTGTATCCGAGAGACTTAACCGAATACACGGACCCTCAATTTCAAAATTCACAAGAATTTGCATTGGATGGCGAGGCCGTAGTTTTTGACATAATGGCCAAAAGCAACGAGTCTCATGCAGATGGAGTGTTCATTTTAACATTTCACCATATGAGTTTGGCTTTTGAAATGAAAACGTTCTGCGTGTGAAAGGTGGTTATTTCAAAAAGTTACGACTCACAAATTTTGCAAAATGCGAATTTTGAAAATGGGGGTACCACTATTCAAATTGACATCCTGCATGTACTGATAAATATTTTGTCAATATCTTTACTGTCTAGGGTACATGACACGTCTGGCAATTTTGAGATGCAAAATGAGTAGTCGTAGCATTTCTCGTTTTGAAGAAAACTAATAAAATGCTGATAGCCGGTTATAACTTTTGGCTAGTATATTTGCCTACTTAGATATTTCATCATTTTTGTGTCAAAGAGTGTCAAACAGTTTGGACCCAGATCAGGCCCGGCAAAAATGTCGGGCCTGATCTGCGTCCAAACTGTTTGTAAATGTTAACAGCAGACGGCACTAGAAGGCAAAGAGATAAGTGGTCGAACTTCGCTGGCACTTAAAGTGTTTGTTGTAATCCTCTTCCATGGTACTTCATTTTTTAATAAATTGTTGAAGAACTTTTTAATCCAGATTCATGTACTTAGGACAGCTTAAACATTTTATTCTTTCTGGTATTGCACGGGTGCGCCTTGTAACATTGTAGGCGCGGTTGCAGTCATACTAATCCGACTCAATGACTATTTGCTTTCGGATGAAAAATAGGACTCGTGGTTTCGTTACAAGACAAAAGGCTTTTAAGAATACATGGTGGGGGGGGGGGGGGGGGAGGGGGCATCGAATATGTTATTATTCCTAACGAACGTTATATTTATATCAATTAAGTGAGAATGCTTTCTATCCGATCAAAAATAAAGCAGTTAAACAGGCTAATAATTATAATTGTGTTTTTTTTTATTGAGGATAGTATTCAAATGACCCTTGTTTGTAGCATTGACCATTCAACCTGGTCACAAAGGCACTATAACCCAGCGTTAAAAATAGGCATTTTTGACTCGAACCAAATTACCGTTGTACTTTTAGGTCAGTCAATCCCTCATGAATCCACTTACAAGTGCGTCTTTGACTGTTCACAACAAGTTACCTATTTCGCTCAGAGACCGTTTCATGTATTCAATGATCTCAGCAGGCATTGCTGAACATTTCCATTCGGGCAACGGTCATTTTTTTCCTCAGTTTTTTTCAAGGCCGCGGATTACTGTAATATGAAAAATTCACAAAAGCAAGGTCACCTTTGTATAATGGGGTCTACCAACCCTCTTAAAGACCATTCCTTCGTAAAGCTTAAAGTACATATTTTCTCATTTCACCACTGTCCTTGACTGCTAAACTGTATGTGCGACCAACAAAGCCTCAGATCAGGGTTTTAGGGATATATGGATACTGGCCAAATAAGGCCAAAATGAAATGTATGTGTGGTTCCTGTTTCATACCGACAATTTAGGGTAGGTAGGTAGGGAAGTTATTAAATTTTGTTATATCATTTAACACAGAAAATAGTGACAAAAACTGAAAATGTGCCCATTTTAGGCATATTTTCTCCAGATACCATTCTAACGTTTAGGGTAGGGTTAAAAAATTAGGGTAGGTGGGGAAACAGGAACCACACATAATTCATTTAAGCCTAATTAAAGGGTTGTGAAAAATCTTTTTTTTCCGGATATGGTGATACAAAGCTTTCTATATTTGGGTGAATTTTGGGGATATTTGCCAATTTCTGTTCAGGGATATGGGATATTTAAAGTGATATTGGATGCCAGGGACCGTCCTTCCAGGGCCTCACTAAATACTAAAAATTTTGCTGCAAATGATATACTTATGCATCATTTCTATGAAGGTGTTTGTAACTCGATCAAGAAACTATGACAAACGTCATAATAGTGGCTGAATTAAGATATAAGCAAATTATTTTTCCAAGTTTGATACGTTTAAGTAAACATTTACTTTGTAGGTCAATACAGTTTTCTATTTGTTTCTGACACCTGCATTGTATATCTTTGAAAGAATCCACTATATGTTATGTGTGGGATATTATTTTAGCTATGCCATGAGAAAACGTGTATTTGCTGCATGCGCATAGCAAAGGCGCGGATCAGACTGCGAAGCTGCGCAGACTGATCCGCGCCATTGATATGCGCTGATTAGGTAGCGTGATTAAAACACTTTCTTCACCCAAACATTCAGGATGCTAGCCAGTCATTGTAGCTGAGCAGGTAATTGTGAATGCCATGGACTCTATCGCATACCAGGAAGGCTGGCTTTCTCCCGACGATGATTTTTTATTATGAGGGATATTATTTGAATATGTTTACTTTCTTCATATCTCATTTACGTTTCTTTTGTGATAATTCCGTTTGACCTATGTCCTTCAGTTTCCATTGAACTCCCCAATAATCACTGCACAATAAATTATGTGAACTTGTTGAAGACCCCACATGTGCAGGTCCATTCGTGCAACAAGACACCGGTCATTTCACTACGGGCAAGGGGCTTATTACGGAAACTGAACAACGGCACGCCACGAGAAAACATGTCACAGGTTTACAACCAGAAAACGTTATAATAGTTGTGTACTGCGCAGATAGCGAGTGGTTTGGTTATTGTTTAGGCGTTCAGAGAAGCCTCAGGCGAGCCCGCGCATCAGGACAACCTCGCCAGAACCTGCACTATTAGCACACACACAGAACGGAAGTAGAAGGTTCCGATCAAAGTCTAGACATAAGCTTCACCGGATAGCTGCGCAAGCTGTTGACCAATGGGTTTTCCCGTTAAGTTTGGCACGGTTAAGCCAGGATAGTCCATTATATATTTTGAGGGGCCACGGGTTATTATTTTCAAATGATATTGTATTTCTCTCTCTCTGAATATCGTTTTTGTCTTTAGTAACAGTGTAGATCAAAATGAAATGCCGCATAGTGCGGCATTTCTTCTGGGTCTTTACTGTTTGCAAAAGTACAGATGTAGGAGTTACTGGTACATGTATTATACAAAGGGTTATACACGTTTACGCATATGCTATAGACTGGTGCGCTGATCCATATGCGCAAATGCACTCGCGGATCGGTCGTTGATATCACATGGCATATATAGTTTTCTAATGCCTTGATTTGAGCTAACATGTGTCTACCCAGATGTGTATAGAAAAAAACACTTGTGGGATTGATGAATGAAAGTCCTGACCACATGGTCAAGATGACCGCAAAAGCCAAATACTATAAAACAGCATTCTCAAAAATAGGCCGATGGTATCGAAGCTTAAAATTGTATTGAGCATCCACACAATTTTACAAACCTTCTACTTTTTTCCTGCGTTTCTTTAGAACCTACTTTGTTGCCCTAAAATACAAAATTCAGGAAAGGCTGATAAGATTGCAGCATTTACCCTAAAGCTTCTGGGGGCCTAGGTGGCGCCTGACCTAATAAAGTGGGCTGCTTACTTTACAAATTTCATACGCAATCAGTTGCTGATCTAATAGTAACTAGTAGCTGCCATAGATACAAGTAGATGTTGTGTAATTACTATCAAGAATCAAAAGTGTGATTTGAAGATGGGCATACCCCCACCCCACCCCTACCCCTCACACATACTTCATAAAACTTAAGATTCCTACTTATTTCATACTTGTCTCCTACTTTTCCCCTAAAAAGTACCTTTTAATACTTTTTACCACAAGCTACAACCCCAGCTCTGGGTAGCTCCACAAGGGATTTTAAACAATTGAGTCGCGACATGAGATTTCGAATAATGTTGTATGTGCGACCAACAAAGCCTCAGATCAGCCTGCGCATACGCGCAGTCTGATCAGAGCCTTTGGTAGTCGCTTGAGTATTCTATTACTCTTTGGCTACTGAGTGAACAGCATTTGGAGTTTCTATGCCTAAAAGGAGGCTTCACGGGCTCATCTGAGTCTACACTTGTCAAAATGCCACATTGTTCGAAATCACATGTCGCAGCTCACATTACTTGTGAAATAAGTTGCTTATCTCATTGTGACGTGTGACTGCCATAGACACAATTAGGTCAGTGTTGGGTAATTACAATTAAGAATTAAAAGTGTGATTTGAAGATGGACATACCCCCACCCCCACTCTCACACACATCCTAAACTCCAGATTCCTACTTGTTTCATATTTGTCTCCTACTTTTCCTAGGCTGAAGGAAATGGTTTTGGTATATATACGCGATCTGGTTAGCCAGGGAAAGAGACAGGCATGTGTTTGCATGTTGACAATGGCTCGAATTCAATCAAACAGGTGAAAACTGCACAACGCTTGTGTCGTGAGATTTTGACTGGTCGAAAAATAGATCAAAATCCAACGACGCTCGCTCCCGGTTTATAAATCTGCGAAGCGCTAAACTGTTACATGTACACATTGCAATTTTGCTAAAATATCATTAAAAGTGAAGGCGCATTCACATAAAATGGAATTATGGCTTAGTGTAGTACCTTTCGGAATGTTTGGCCATGACATTATCGTTATAAGTTAATCCACAAAAATAGCAAATCACTTAAATCTTAGTCCTTAATCGCTTATTACATTTGAAAAAAGGTTTAAAGTCATTAATCCAGACCCCATTGAGCATTTCGTGTTTCTCCGGTCATATATGATTAGATAGCAAAATATATACTTTAGATGCGCATTCACTGACTATGACAACACATCCCCCCCTCTCTCTCTCTCTCTCTCTCTCAACATGAGCATGGGATGCAGTATATATGAGCCGTGACATGTGATTTCCGGCAATGTGCTATTTTTGACAAGTGTAGGCTCAGCCTCCTTTTAAGCTTAGAAACTCCAAATGATGTTCTGTCAGTAGCTGAACACTCATAGAATATTCAAGCGGCAAGCAAAGGCTCTGATCAGACTGTGCATTTGCGCAGGCTGATCTGATGCTTTGCCGGTCACACATACCACATTGTTGGAAATCTCATGTCGCGGCTCATATATTTAGTTTCTAAGTACAGTCAACTACTTTCTCATAATTTTCTAACAAAATGCATTGGCATGCATATAGATGCGTACATGAGCCAACGCAAATACTAGACTCCTCTTTGTTCTGCTCTCGTCAGATTATCAGTGTCAACCTGGCGTCACCTATATAGCGGCCATTTGATCCCATATCTTACTGTTACATGTAGTTCAGCAAAAATGAGCTATTATATATGATTTCAGGCGAGTCTGTGTATATGCGACAGAGCTTCGATGCTCGTATGAACAAAGTGCGGATGTGGATGCAGACTCGGACCAAATTTAGACCTCTAGCCCCGTTGAACAAGTGAGCATAAGCGTTTACTGATTTAGGCATTTGCTTTTAAGCGTTTAATACATGTACCACGATCTAGGGAGTGCAGTGGCTCAGTGGTAGAGTGCTTGACTCGAGACCGGGGGGCCGCGGGTCCAAGCCTCACCGGCGTCACTGCAATGTCCTAGAGCAAGACACATTAATCCTAGCTTAGTACTGGTTCAACCCAGGAAGACCCGTCACTACATAACTGAAAGATTGTTGATGGGACTTAAAGAACCAAATCAAACAAAACAAAGTATCAAAACATCATGTACTGGCACAAATACAATTTCCACACCACGCGCCAAAATTCATGCATTGACGACAAAAACTAAATTGTCTGAACCCATTGATGAGGCGATTTGGCGAAGCGCCCCACTTAAAGCGCACGAGCTCAAAAACGTAAAGACACTATCGAAGCAATTTTTGGTCGTTGCCATATCTTGTGTATGCGAGCAGCAAAGTCTCCGATGAGACTATGCGGTGCGCAGTCTCGTCTTAGCCTTGGCTACTCGCCGATGCGATAAGATCCAAATCTCGTGGCTTGCCTTATTGGGCCACGTCGCGAAGCGAAACTCTAAACAGTCTCCCCAGAACATTGAAATTTCGCTTGAAGCAAGTTTAGCTATGATTCTTTCAAGTAAGCGGATAATAAAGGCGGCGATCAGTCTGCGCGGATGCACAGACTGATCAGCGGCTTTGTTGTTCGCAAACCCCCGAAGATAGGTTTTCTCGCGTCGAGGACCAATTACATACATGATCTTATATAATTCTTGACCCAATATTAGGCGCTTTGACGCTAGAAAGAAATCTGTTGGATAAGTTTGGAAAACAACACGATGTTCAAGTTGCAGACAAACAGTTTGGACCCTGATCAAATTGTCTTATAGGGAGCAACAAATCTGAATCCACACGTATTGCAATTGTGGCTTCTTAAATATACCAACAGACGACACTACTCGACAATGGCGGTGAAAGGGTTAATTCAGTCGTTTTGCATGCTTTATTGTCGTCTGCTGATTTTTTTTTCAAAATAAACCTTTTTGAAAAAATATTTCAGGAACACCATCAGAGTGTCAAACAGTTTGGATCCAGATCAGGCCCGACGTTTTGTCGGGCCTGATCTGTGTCCACACTGTTTGCCAAGGTTATCAGTAGATGGCACTAGTAAGCCAAGAGATAATGGTGGGCGCCTATTTCGTGAAGAAACAATATTATATTTATGTAAATGACATAATAAGTCCCTGCAGAGATCTTGGCTTCAGCCAAATCATCCACATATTATACACAAGAGACTTCAATGCCTCGTTATATAGTAATGAAATTGATTGTGTTCCAATTTTGCTGACCACTACTTTGTAACAACCAATTTCGACATTTTGCCATATCAGAAATGTATGGCATAGTGCATAAGCATAGCTGCCATAACGCAGTTACATGTAGTACGCACGTGCGTAATGAAAAATGTACACTTTAAGAGGAAATCGTTTAATGTGGCAATAGTGTTTCCCCATCCCATAGGGGACTTCTCTTAAAGGAAAGAATTTGCTCCCGAACTCCTTTAAGAGAAGTCCTCATTCTAAAAAAGGGACACAATTGACGAGATTCACTCCTCGTTTCATTAGTTTCCGTTTGATGCGTGCGTAATTATTTCATTGCTCGGACTACGCCCTTGTATTGGCCGGCAAAATTATATTTATTGCTAGCAAAAACAACCAGAGTACGCGCTTGCGGAATGATGGTGGGCAATGCTTTACGCCTTGCGACCCAAGCACTGAACATTCTACATATGAAGCGCTGCAGCACTCTCATCTGTATCTTCACTGCTTGTCATGTCTAAGAGTTCCATGTAAAGGCCCCTTCCTTTGTCTGTATGCGCAAAAAAACCCAATTTGTTACTTTTGTATACATGCGCAAATGAGTATTCTACAGTGCATATTGTACTAGTATATACAAAACAGGGCATTTTTATTAAATTTTGAAAATGTTAAAGATTTATTTGTGTTAAGCATTTCTAAGCTGAAAATAAAAGTTTGTGAAAAGCGTTAAGGCATTGCTAATTGAATTAGGAGGAGGTTAAATTAAACACCAGATAAGTATTTAGTATTTAGCTCCTCTGTGGGTTACCCTGCATGACATGTGCATTAAAATGAGGGACATGTGGAGTACTCTTTAATCTGTCTATGCATGTACACCTTTACAAAAACCGCAATGTACCTTTTTTGAAACCTCTTATAGAAAAAGTTACATATTATTAACCCATACATGGAGTTTTTGATTTTATATAATACGCAAATTTTAACGTCAGACCATATAATCGACTTAAAGCTGTTTGCTTACGTGGCAAAAGGCAAGATTATACTATTTTGAGGAATTTAGATCCGCTTGGTGGAGAATGCCCAAAGAAGCTTATCTGCGCTTACAATTCATGATTTATTACGAGTATGTGATTAAAATATGTAATTTTGCCACAGTGTGTGGGTGTTCAATCCACGTATGATTCACCCAAATACCTGCATGTTACAGTTGAAAAGACAAAATGCATGATTTTGAGAGATATGGTCGTAGAGGATAGAAAGGCCCAACACCAACGATGAACTTTACATTAACTAGGACTTCCCATTGACAAAGTAAACCTTTCCCATGAGGTCATTGTAGAAGGCTGGTCTCATGCATGGAGCACATACAGCCCAACACAAACTATCAGCTTTATATAATCAGGGCTATCCGATATATTTTGATAAAGTATACCTTTCCCATGAGGCCATTGCAGAAGGATGGTCTCATACATGGAGGATGTACAGCCCAACATTTACTTGAGCTTTACACAATCAGGCCTATCCCATATATTTTGATAAAGTAAACTTTCCCATGAGGCCATTGCAGAAGGATGGTCTCATGCATGGAGCATGCACAGCCCAACACTAACTATTAGCTTTACACAATCAGGGCTATCCCATATATTTTGATATAGTAATACTTTCCCATAAGGCCATTGCAGAATGATGGTCTTATGCATGGAGCACGTACAGCCCAACATTTACTGTGAGCTTTACACAATCAGGGCTACCCCATATATTTTGTTGAAGTAAACATTTCCCATGAGGTCATTGCAGATGGATGGTATTATGCATGGAACATGTACAGCCCAACACTAACTGTGAGCTATACACAACCAGGACTACCCCATATATTTTGTTAAAGTAAGCATTTCCCATGAGGCCATTGTAGAAGGATGGTCTCATGCATGGATCACGTACAGCCCAGCACTAACTGTGAGCCTAACACAATCAGGGCTACCCCATATATTTTGTTGAAGTAAACATTTCCTATGAGGTCATTGCAGATGGATGGTATTATGCATGGAACATGTACAGCCCAACACTAACTGTGAGCTTTACACAATCAGGGCTACCCCATATATTTTGATATAGTAAACCTTTCCCATGAGGCCATTGCAGAAGGATGGTCTCATGCATGGAGCACGTACAGCCAAACACTAACTGTGAGCTTTACACAATCAGGGCTACCCCGTATATTTTGTTGAAGTAAACATTTCCCATGAGGCCATTGCAGAAGGATGGTCTCATGCATGGAACATGCACAGCCCAACACTAACCATAAGCTTTACACAATCAGGGCTACCCCATATATTTTGATAAAGTAAACCTTTTCCATGAGGCCATTGCAGAATGATGGTCTTATGCATGGAGCCCGTACAGCCCAACACTAACAGTGAGCTTTACACAACCAGGACTACCCCATTTACTTTGATATAGTAAACCTTTCCCATAAATCCATTGCAGAATGATGGTCTTATGCATGGAGCATCTACAGTCCAACACTAACTGTGAGCTTTGCTAAAATTAATCTTTCCCATGAGGCCATTGCAGAATGATGGTCTTATGCATGGAGCATGAACAGCAACCCTAACTGTGAACTTTTATAAAGTAGACCTTTCCCATGAGGTCATAGAAGGATGGTCTCATGCTTGGTGCGCATACAGCACCATTACCAACTGGTAGCTTTACATAATCTGGGCTTTCTCATTCATTTTGAAAGAGTAAACCCTACCCCGGTGGTCATTGCAGAAGTGTGCCTGAATGCATGGTGCGCCTACAACACCTATTTTGAGCTTAAAACAACCAAGGCTTTCCCATTGGTGGTTATTGCAGAAAGCTGACCACATGCATGGTGCGCCTACAATACCAACATCAATTTTAAGCTTTACACAAAATAGGCCTGCCCATTGACAGAGTAAACTCTTCCGTGATGACCATCGCAGAATGTTGGCCACATGCACGGTCAGCATACAGCCCTAATACCAACTATGAACTTTACACAAACTAGGCTTTCCCATATACTTTGCGAGTAAACATTTCCATAGTGGCTATTACTGCTCCACACTAACAACGAGGAGTTCATAGATTGTGTTTTCTCATTCTATACAATAGCTGTCTTTTAAGACATGTAAATTTTACTGCTCCACCCCAACTGAAAACATTGCCAATATAAAGCATGTAAAATGTACTGCTATATTCTACATGTGAGCAATACAAGGGCTATGATTTGCCCAAACTACACAGCGAGTTTTCTGTTGGCAATTTATGGAGCTTGGTCACAACAAGTAAAGGTTACTGCTCCAAGCCATCGGTGGGCAGTACAAAGGCTATTACTTGCCCATAATACACAGTGAGAGTTTTCTTTTGACAATTCCAAGACCATAGTCACAACATACATATGTTACTGCTCAAAGCCATCAATGTGCAGTCCATGTGCTATGTAATGCTCATGGTTATCACTGTATATTGAAAGACATTAACATCGGTATCACGATTATTTGCATTCCTGTCTTGAAAACGTTATACAAAACTTATTGGGACTTTGAGAAAACAAACTAAAAAGGGTGGTTGTGCTTTATGTATTGGCCTATTTATAAATATTCTCCAAAAACATTTTAAGCTTTAATTAAATGACTCCAGTGTATTTGATCGACATTTAAGGTCTATTATGTCGCCCTAGAACGTCAATTTTCTTCCCATTAGCGAGATACGACAAAGAAGGTGAAAATTACGATGCATAAGTTATCTGTCCAACCTCGACGGTACTATAAGAAAATTGAACTTACTTACACTGGCCTATCCGATGAGAAAGTGGTACTTTACGCATATATGCGTAACATCATACCTTAGAAGTAAAGTAAAACCTGTGTAAAACGGCCACTTAAAAATAGACAAAACAAAGATCTTCATGACAAGTGGTAGCTAAATGAAGGTCGAAAGTATTGGAGCATTCTGCAATACTTTTGACCTGCATTAAGCGATAATTGAGAACCAATTTTCGGTCTTTCTGAAAGTGGTCGTTTACACAGGTTTAACATAGACTCGCAGCTATTCACTAGGGCTGCATGAACCTTTAACCATTACCTTACTTGGTTAACGTAACCATAATGCGCGAATGCTCAGGCTCGTATTGCCGGTCTTCTATTTTGCGATAACTATCTGATTGCTCAAAACATGTCGTTTTGTGGCGGTTGAGTAAAAAAGGCCAGCTAGGGCGTCGTTTGGTGGCGATTGAGTGTTAAATGGCCAGCTAGGGCGTCTACACCTGACTGATGCACTAACTTTTTATCAGGCATCCATTCATTGAATCAATTTACATGTAAACACACAAAGGATTTAAGTGATGGGGATGGGGTAAGAAGACGTTTGCACAAATTACAATGAGTATAGTGTGGCTAGATTTCAGAATCTTGCCAAGCTTAAATACATGTATAACGTAGACATAGAAATTTTATTTTGTGTCGGATATTATACATCATGTAACATAAGCCCAGTAGGGCTTTTACTTCGACAAACAAAAATAAACAATTGTTTTAAAACAGCAAGTATCACAGGATGCACATATTAAAACAGTATTATAAGAAACAAAGCACAATGTACAAACTATATCACAGCATGCAGAAAGCAATTAAGATATAAAGAGGTAAAATGTATAAACCAATAGATATCATCAGCAGGGAGTTTGATGAACCACCAAGCCCACCGTTGATTAGAACTGCTGGACACTGCACTATATAGCTGGAAATAAAATAAAATTTTGGATTTTATGAAATTCAGAAAGGATTTCTAGCGATAAGGCGGGCTATTTCCCTAAATGAGACATTCAATTTATTTTGTTGAAATAAGGACTGGAGATACTAAACATTCAACAAATACATATAGACCAGCCGTATATGCACCCTTGCACCCTAGCCCTTATATTCAAATCGTTTTTTCCCTTATTGCATGTAATAACCCTTCGTTTTTTGAATGAAAATTTATTTTGATCATCAACTGTTCTTGCTAGTTCATTTACATGTATGGGAAATAGACCGATAAAATAAGGTAAACAAACGTCATATCACGATAGAGGCCCACTTCGAATCGAACTAAAGTTCCTACCATAGTTCTTACGTAATAATTGCGCGCGCACGTTTACATCCAAACGGCTGCAGTTGGAACTTTAGTTGGTTTTCAAGTAAACAAAGTGAATTCTTCATTGTAGACAAAAATGATGTTCATATACTGCACAGCCAACTCTAATTAACAACTACGAATAAGTAGGACCGCAAATAGAGCACAGCGAGTATTTATTTTCTATAACAAATAATTTTGAGGCTACTGACAGATCTTTTACCCATCTTGTTAGATAGGGCTAGAGGAGGGAACCAGACAATCTACTAGAGTAACGGTGCTCTGACCCACCGTTGATCTCTAGTAGAACTATAGTAGCGACTATCGATGTTCGAATCGAACTATAGTTACTATAGTAGGAACTATAGTTCGATTCGAAGTGTGCCAGAGTATATTTATATAGTTGATGTACAATAAAAATCACCATCTTGCAAAGTGGTCTATTTTATCAGATGTATGATGTATTTTTTGGCTTGTTCAACCCCCCCCCCTCCCCCGACCAAGACGCCCTTTACACATGTTGCCTTTGTTTATAGCGAAATATCACTTTCCTAAGGGTATTTTGGGTCTAGGTGGGGGGATCTAATAACAAACTCAAATACACCAATTTCGACTTTCAAATGACAAACGTAAAGGTTTTAAGTGTATTCGTACGAATACCGTAAAGTTTTGGAAATGAAGAGCACTTCTATCCTTAACATTTTAGCACGGTTACTTTTAGAAAACTAACAATGCACTTGCTCAAAGTCTGGCCTAAACGGCCGCAAGTATAAAGACGTAAAATGAGGGGTGGGAGTAGAAAGCTCAAGTTTTCACGGCTTTGTGAAAGATGAATCCATTTGGAACGGTTTTTTTTATGCTTACTATGCATATTTTACTGCCGAACCACACCAATTAAAAAAAAAAAAAAAAAAAAAACATTAGGAAAATTTTGTGTTTGAAATTATGTCAACTAGGGAAATACACTCCTTATCGCTAGAACTTCTTTAAAATTTAAAGCTGCATACTCTGCAACTATGAACATTTTTCGAAAAAAAATAATTTCTTTTTAAATCATTTGTAAAAGTAGAATAAAGTTGTGTTGTCACAATAAATCCAATTTCTACAGCTGAAAACTGCATGGAAAAGTGAATTATCCTATAAAAACAGGTGTTTTTTCTCTTGTTTGTAATTATTTGCGTCCCTCCAATAATTCTAGACAGTTAATTTTTAACATACATGCTGTTGTTTTGGCACTAATAATTTGTTAATTATTACGAAAAAGGTAAAATGTATACCGCCATTTTAGTATTTTTACAGTGTTCTTTAAAAATAGAAACATTATTTCTAAAATGAAAAGATCAAAAGTTACAGACTATGCAGCTTTAAATTGCAGTGAGCAGACACCCAAAGAATCACAGCCTTTGCAACAAAGCTAAAAGCGAAAAAAGAGGGTTCGAAAAGCGAAATCTTGTGAGCAAATTAAGGGAATGCAAGGGAGTTAAAACTGAACTGCAAAAGCAAAGCACAAACAAAGCCTAAATTAAACACGAAGGACATCCGCAAATGTCACCATCCCATGCATGGAGCAGTCTCTTGAACTGAAGGAAGGACTCAGCCAGCCTCAGGTCATTCGGGAGACAGTTCCAGATTCGGTCGGCGTATGTTGTCACCTGCTGGGAAATGGCTGACCTCTTAGCAGTCCTGTTTGTATTGTTTTGTCACTTTCTCAAATGTGTCCTGGTCCACATCAGAATAAAGGGCGAGGTTGGCGCCGTGAAAGTGGTTTACGCCCTACTCGTACAATGTCTGTGAAAGCAAAACACGATAAAATGGATTTTGGTGTTTAAACGGGCAACTCAAGCCCAGATCAGCATTGCGCGCATGTGCCATGCTGATCTGCGTTTAAGTTGTTATTAAATAAGAATTAAGTTGTCATTAAATAGGAACCATACTTTTTGTTGAATCTTTATACGAGTGGAATGAAGGTTTTAATGTGGGTGTTGTTTCTTTTTCTAAATATATTATAGCTATACAATGCGAAATAAGACCTAACGGTATGTCTTTCCTAGATGGATACGTGGGTTCGAAACACAAACACGCGGATTTGAATCTTCACACATACAAGTATTTAATGGCAAAGCTTGACGTATCAGAAAGCTCCTGACGAAGACTTTGTGGGTGTACAGGCTACTGAGATTACCAAGTGTATGCACACATCTTACCGTATATGGTACTGTTTACATGAATGTCACAGTATACATTTAAAAAAGATTTGCACTGCCATAACTTCGGTGCACATGTAATAAATTATGCAATATTCAATTCAACACTGGTATTTTATCTTTTGACAACTCATCCATCAAATGCATATCGAATGTTATACCTTGCAATATTTTATGCAACGATGGCGTTTTCTGTATGCTTAACTTTGTATTTATGACAGTACTATATACCACAAACTCAGCCACTCTCCCATATTATAGGAAACAGGGAGCCTGTAAATTGTGTTTATTTGTTAGACTTAAACTACAGGAAACTACGGAGGCTATAAAACGGACTAGAAAATTGAGCCGCAGCATGTGTTTTCCAACAATGTGGCATTTTGACATGAATAGACACAGACAAACCTTTGCTGCATCCTTTTAAGCTTAGAAACTCCAAATGATGTTCGGCCAGTTGCCTTATATCCATAGAATATTCAAGCGACTAGCAAAGGCTCTGACCAGACTGCGCGTATGCGCAGGCTAGTCTGAGCCTTTGCTGGTCGCACATACCACATTGTTGAAAATACAGCAAAAATAACAGAGGGTATTTCTTTTTATCTGCATTTAGCATTTATGGCAAATAAACACGTTGTTCAATCATCTCTTCAGAAACTGTTCAGAACTGAAATTGTAGTTTTAAAAAAGTCATGAACACATTCTGGTTTTCAAATCATCTCGATGAGGAAGAGAGAGCTGGTTGCTTTACCTTTATTATATTCCTGCTGTCTTGTGGCTGTTAACCCTTAACTCCATAAATAACGCCTTTTGATGCCTTTGAAATATCATGTATTTGAAAATATTATGGAAAATTGAACATTTGCTTCAAAAGAGCCGCCTTTGAAATACCATGTATTTGAAAAATATTATAGAAAATGGAACATTTGCTGTTTTGGAGCAAATGCTCCATTTTCCAGAATATTTTCAAAAGTATTCAAAACTTTACTTAAATTAATGTTTCTTGTCTTTTTTTCAATGTTGTCTAAAAATAGAAAATGGTGTCATGATCTAACATAGCCTATTGAGTAAAGGGTTAAAGTGCCACGTGTCTTCCTCGTGGAGCCATGTGTTTGTCTGCAGTGTGTGATTGTCGTATATTTCCTCATCAAATTCTTACTTATTTTTTATTTTAAAAAAAATCGGAATTTAGGTGCTTGGGAGAGAATTGCTGGTCCAATTCCCAAACGAAGTGAACCATTTGACATATCATGCCAGTTTCTATACACTAACAAAAACAATATAATGGTGATTCCAAGACTATTGTACCTAACAACATTATTGTTGACAATAATTATTTTGTAATGCAATACAGGAAGAAATTGATTTAATATAATGTATATTTGAAAAAGTTATATCTCACATGTGAAAATATAAAACATAACTTTTTTCACGGGTGTAAATGGATGTCCTTTGCTCTCTCCGTTGACTTCCACAAGAAACCACTTCAGATTTCCAAACGCCTATAACTTTCTTATTAGTGGACAAAAACACAAAGTGTGGATATTCTTTTTTTTTTATTGGATCGTAAGGAACATTTTGGTTATAAAATTGTTGGGATTTGCTGTAATTTTCACTTTCTTGTGGTTTTAGTATTGCAGAAAGCAGACACATATTAGGCTACACAACGCCATCATAAATATGACGTCATTTGCGATCATGCATGTCGTCATGTGCGATCTTGTATAATGCAATAGTGCAAAACAATCTGTTATGCTTCAAAATTGTATATAATAGAAAGGAAATTCAAATTTTTGGAATGAACATGACATTTATTTCATCTCGTGAATTTTCGCCACTCATGAAATATAGACTTTTCGCTTTCAGACTCGATAAAATAATTGTCTTATTCATTCCAAAAAAATGAATATCCTCTATGTATGCCTCCGTGCGCTTAGTAAATCGTACACTTGTGACATTTTTTCGTTTTACTGCGCAGCTGAACAAATCAACATTACAAGCATGCATAACTTTTTGCATACTGGGAAATTTTTCATGCTTTTCTATTTTTTCAAAAATTCTTTTCAAACAGTTCGTTCAGGAACACTATCAAAGTGTCACACAGTTTGGATCAAGATCAGGCCGGACATTCTGTCCAATGCCATCAGCAGACGACAAAATTTGCCACTAAATGATAGATCAATTCTAATCAATTACGAGTGAGGCAGGAAATACATTTTCTTGATTAGAAATATAATATAACGCCAACAATTACATTAATATTGCTCTCCAACTAATTAAATTGATTACATCGTCGCAATCACTTTATTTCACTACATGATTCGTAACATATAACTGCATATCCAGCGTCACCAAAACTATAAAACAGCAAAAACAAATATAAGGATTTGCTGATTGATTTAGTCGAAATCAATTGAAAATACCTTATGCTGGCATTTTCCCAACACCATCACATTAATTTTAACTTATATTTCAAAATGTTGATGTTCATGTTATATCAAACATTTTTTAATTTTGGTTTCTAATCTGAAAAGGTCGTCTGCTGTATTTTTTGCAGCATTTTAATGTTTTTTTACTTATGTTTCCTGTAGTTTTGTGGTGAAAAAATTTAACAGCTAGATACTCATATAAATTTAATTTTACGCTCAGTTTACTAAATTATAAAGTTTCAGATTTCTATAAAAGCTCCCAGCTGAAGCTTTACTTGTATGTTATTATTCTACATTTCAAAGGCATTTCACACCGGTAGGCCAACAATATGCAGGTCTTTCATTTGTAAAATAGATACCCTGAGAATCTTCAAGCCATGTCGTAAAAATTGGATTGTGTAGAACACCGCAGGGTGGATTTGGGCTTTCGTTGTCCGATGTATATCGGACAACGAAACCCCAAAGCAACCCTGTGCGTTGATCACATCAATAGCTGAACTTTGAATACTGGCACATATAAAATTCCATATCCAGCTAAACACATAGGCAGGCTGATGGCAGTGCCTATATGCGTATGGCATGTTATAAGGGTCGTTTCCTCATGCCTATATTTTTCCTGCATATTGCCTGTATTTTTAAACGTAGGCTCAAATTGCTGAACAGCTAAATTTTGTTGCATTTAAATTAAGGTCTTATGCCCTTGCCATTGAAAATGTAGAGAACGATACGGATGGTGCTCCGTATTAAACGTTTCCTTGGTTGAATAGACGTTTCCGAACCACGCCCAGAATGTCACTCAAAGTTCACCTGATAATGTATAACAGACCAATTCAACGACGACCCAACATGTGACATAGTCCCACAAAAAAATCAGGAATATTATCCGGGTGTCAAGCAGCTTGAATCCAGACCAGACCCTTGGTCCAAACTGTTTGCATATGTTATAAGAGGACGACGCAACCCGGAGTGTACAAAGTACACAGGTCTGCCGATAATACTCGAAAAAGGGTCTGGCAGTATATAGAGAAAGAAAGAAAAACACTGGTAGACAGAGTTAGAGAAGGCGTGGTTTTCGGAAAGGAGAATTGCTGAGGATCACCGTGATTTGTAGATGAACAACGGAGAAACTTTACAAGTGCCACCAGAAATTCCTTTCGACTGTCTTGATGTTCATATATATATACATGTAGAATCAGTGGCAGAGACGGTTCATTTACAAATTCAGCACGATTCATCACGTACCTAGCCTAGTGGCAGCGAAACTGCCAAAGATTTTAGTCCAAACTTTAAACTACTCTAAAAGCAACGCTCTGTTCGATTGCATCAAGTGAGCCGGACAATTATAGTCACAGCAATAACTGGTCGAAATGCTTGAACATTTATCACTGAAGAAAACATATTTTAGTAGAAACTGAGTAAGTGTAAGTTTACACCAGCGGCTGCCATCTCTTTTGATGTTAACTTACCCCCTTTTTACAGCGGGCCCTTATTATATGCTTATCAATCCAAGAAAAAATGGAAACCACTACGACTTGTAGTGAAAATGCATCAATTTGTACAACTAACTTTGTTTATTGGAAACCCAAAGACAGGTTTGGCAAGATAAAATATCGCGGTATGCGTTATCTTACCCTCGACATTTATGTCGAAGAGAATTTGGTTTAGTCTTTCCGTTCGTTCGTTCGTCCGTTTATTCGTTCGTTCGTTCGTTCTTCCTTCCATCACGTTCATAGAATTACCACACAGTTTTCAACTTTTGGTTAAAGTTTCGCCAACGATCTCAATAATAACTTATAAGAAAGCATTTATATTTGAACCACAGTTACCCTAGAGTATTGACATTCGCATAATGACTCCGGATCCAGTGGTTTCTACCTATGGGTAGGGGCTTGAGGTCAAAATCTAGGAAACCAAAAGTAGTATTTCAAAATGTATCAATGTTTGACTTATGCAGATACTTCACCGAAAGCATTCATATTTGGACAATTGGTAACATCCATTGTTGGATGCCATTCCACAGCTTCAGAAACTTGGGTTAATGCCACACGGTTGGGCTAGAGGTCAAAATATTCGATTTCTCTATCTCATGCAAATATCTTACCAACCATTCATTAGGAAAAAAAATCGTATTTGGACAATTTATTTCATAACGGCTGGGTTCCACTCGATGGCTTCAGACGCTTTGGTACATGCCCAAAGGTGAAAATTATTGAGGTTAAAATAAAAGGTCTATTTCCGTCGTAAGGGTTGTTTGGTGGTATTAGTTTCATTTTTGCTCAAATTTTAACAGAGCATAATAATTCTACAGCAAACAGTCGAGGTCCAAATCAGACGCCGCGTTTTGCGGCGTCTGATCTGGATTTGCACTGTTTGCCTTTGTCCCACAAAAAGGATTCTGGGCTTATATTGGTTAAGCGAGATGGGGCTGTTGGGAAAATGTTTACCGTAAACGCATCAAAGATTCTTGACACGTTAATATTCGTGATGGATGAACTTTTCAATTGCTGTATCTGTGGTCAAGTATGCGTAAAATATGACTCTAATGGATTCTTAACTCATTTATTCATTTTTTTCTCAAAACTGTCAAAATTTATCTTAAAACATATCAGAAGATAACACCCACTAATACTAATCGACACGACACGACAGAAGCAGGACGTTCTTGAAAGTGAGCTACCCAAATATTTCAATGGAACAGTTGAGTTGTTTCCAGCCATATCGTATTTAGGGCCTAGAAATATATTTAGACCTGGGCCCGGAATTACAATGCCTCCTTAGAGTTAAGGAAGACTTAAGTTAAGTATTGATTTTTCAGGATGCGAAAAATAATGTTTAAAACTGCTTAAAATCAAAATAGTTTTGATTTTTCTGAAGATTTAAATGATATCTTTGACCACAAATACCACATCGATCCAGGCAATTTATTTAGCATTTAATATAGCATGTTGAAATATCAATACTTAACTTAAGTCTTGCTTAACTTTAAGGAGGCATTGTAATTCCGGGCCCTGGTAACGTTATTTTAGACATTGGTTCTATACTGTATGTGTGTCTCTCTTTAAATATTCATGCACAAGTATTCAGTGCGGCTATACGTGTCCTATATCATCGTCATCTACATATATTTACATTTTAATGAATCTTTAGATTTGTCTCATGAATGACATATATTTGATTGACAGCTACCAAGCTCACTTGCCCGTGCAATACGCTTCGAACATCGAATTCATTCGCCAGAAGTGACACTGGTGTTGTGATTAACAGCGAGCAACACCTGAGTCGAACGTGCAGAACAAGCCTCTTGTTAGCTCCATTGGCTGCCCGTGTTCACACTGGCTGTTCCGCTTTTCCGTTTTACACTCCAACAAACCCGTTAATACGATTACATATTAATTACAAAACTGTTTTGTTTCCTAAGTTATAAAATAATTTCTATATACTAGATATTTATGATAAAATGTAAATATAAGTAATAAATTCATTCTTGGAATATTCATAAATTCATGACTACTTCGGGTCTCTTTCAAACACGTTTCGCTGTGTTTAAAAGTAAAGATTAAGGCGATACAACCAAGTACTATGTACACCTTACCTGAGAAACCATATGGGAAAGTGACAAAACACAAGGAAACACCACACACAAGAGAGCCAAGAGGCCTGGCCTTATACAGCCGGTGATCACAAGGCTGCAAGGAACAGACAAGACAGTATGTTAAGGACAAACGTGAAACATAAATAAAAAACAAAATCCATAAAAGAAATGTGCTTGCATTTTCCAAGGCCAAAGAGCCAATAAATGAAGCAATTTTCAAATTAGGCTGTAATGCTTCATTACACAACTTATTTCAAAACAGATTTCTTCATAGTTTCAGATATGATTTATTTCTATGAATACATGCATTTTAATGTGCATTATTGTCCCTCCTCACTGAAGCCCTTTGCCAGAGTCCGATAAACCTGGCTTGAAACAGTTACGATTGTCAGTTTTTGTGTGTGCCACAATTCGTATTTTTATGCTATAACTAAAAGGGAAAGAATGTAAACCAGTGTTCAGATTAACAGCCCAGATTAACGAGAAAACCTATCTTGGATAGGTTTTCTCGTGGCGCGTCTCATTTGTGCCCTGTCGCCAGAAACCCTATCATAGGTGTTTGCGACCAGGCAAGTCTCAACTGCTTACAAGAATATTGTTTTTCAGCTAATATCCTTACCAGAACTAAAAAGCGCAGATCACTGCGCGAATGCACAGGCTGGTCTGCGATTTTGTTGTTCGCGTGTATATTAAAATCAGTTTTTTTTCGTGACAGGGCCCATTTAAGAGATATCAAACCGTTCGAAATTACTTTTTAGTGCAGTATAAAGTCACTGTTTCCTTTAATGTCTATTAAATTGCTAATTTCTGCTGTCGATGGAAATTATGTGCAATTTTAGTCGTAAATCACCAGAAGTCGACATGAAATTAAATTCGGAAACATCTTTTTAACTGTCTCCCCTGTCATTATCAAATAGTGTTTTGTTCGGGAAGCAATTATCGCGATTGGTGTCGTTTCGAAACTGTAGAAAGTTGAAAAAGGTGTTAAACATTACGAGGGTCATCGGGTTAAGTAAGTTAAGACGCCACAAGATGTCGGGAATAGGCCCTTATGACATAACTTACTGGGTTTAAAAAACCTATTTCCTCTTAACCTATTGTATTCTGTTGGATTTTCCCATATATATTGATACAATAAGTATGGGACTGCCCATTGTGTACTTAAAGGGGTCACAGGTAGAATTTTCTAAAGTATGATGTATTTCTATCTCTGAATGTTAATTTAATCATAGCAAACAGTGTAGACCCGGATGAAATGCAGCATTTTCAGAACACTTTAACAAATAATCAATGCGAGCAAGAAAACTTATGTCAAAACTCTCTAGAAGTTTGCAATTGTTTTGTGGGTATAAAATTGTTGAAGCGATGTTAATACCAATAAATTTGCATCAGACGACCTTTACAAATTTTCTTGCCGATTTAGGATTAATATTGTAGCTCTTGTGGTGTGTGGGAGTTTTGTGTTTGGTCCTTGTTTTGTTACGCAGTACTTAGTGTCCTTTTTAGTTTGCTAAGGAAAGGAGAGCTTGCTGCGTTGCTTTAATTGTCTTCTTGATGTCATGTGACT
Organism: Loripinus fragilis; assembly: GCA_964019695.1. Lineage (NCBI taxonomy): Eukaryota > Metazoa > Mollusca > Bivalvia > Lucinida > Lucinidae > Loripinus > Loripinus fragilis. The sequence goes on along the minus strand of OZ026515.1, from coordinate 67,761,860 downwards.
GTTAGTGTTCTGTGTCTCTTCCTCACGGTACCACGTGTTAGCCTGCATTGTGCAATTTTGGCATTTCGTGGTCATACTCACCTTTTTGGATAGTTCGTGTAAGACGATTCAAACGGAATTTTTAGTGTAATTTTCCTAGAAAATCAAGAAAATTATCTCAAAAAAATCTCGATTGCTGCACTGGTGAATGACATTGTGTTTATATATAACAGGTGTCAAATGAAGTACTCACGATACCCATTTTCACGACAAAGCATGTTGGCAGGATAAAGGTTGATTAACCCTTTGTATACGGGAAACCCTAAACGGATACATTTGCAAACAATGAAGACCCAGATGAAATGCAGCATACTGCTGCATTTCATCAGGGTCTGCACTGTATGCTGAGATTAAAACAAACACCATAATTCAGAATGTTCTAGCTTCGACATCTAAAAGTTCACAATTGACAATCCCATAATTGGTGTATCAATAAGTATGGAAAAATCTATCCGAATACAAGAGGGTAATGCACGGTGGTTTTAAATAACTACCAGGCAAGAAACCGCATGCATTTCCCATTCATTTTATTGAATATAGGGATTATAATATTTGTATAAATCATAACGTGCTGTCTGTAAATTTTAGAGCAAATATAAACATTGCAACCGCAACTTGTAAAACATTTGACCGCAAAATGGAGTACGCTGCGCCCTGGAAATGAATCACTTGCTCCTTTGGTGAAATATTGTTTTATATTCGTTCCCCAAACTAAAACTATATTCCTTTCCAAAAGTTTAACAAGCTTGTATTAACTTTCACAAAAAAACCTACTCTATGATACTATAAGCAACAAATCAAAAGTGATCTAATGTCTTATATCCTATCCAAAAGGGGTGCATTGCGCCATTTTCTGATTAATTTGGAGCCACAAGGTGAAGCTAAGAGAACCTTTAGAATCTGTCCACAACTTAATCTGACCCACACTTTCATTAGCTAGAAGGAACATAGATATGTTTAGTTTTACCTAACATAACCCTTACCTAACCGTAACCATCATAATAGATGTTTAATCTAAAACATTAACATCCAAGTAATGTATGTTCAAGCAAATTCACCCAATTGACCTAGCCCACGGCGGACAGATTCTAAAGTAGAGAGAGAGAGAGAGAGAGAGAGAGAGAGAGAGAGAGAGAGAGAGAGAGAGAGAGGAAAATAACACATAGTTCGTACATTGTAATTCATTTGTCAATAAAAGTTGATGTCAGTTTGGAACACATCTTCTTGGATAAGCTGAAAAAATACAAAAATCAGACTGAAACTTGTTCATAATTTCATGAATTTCGTTGATATGTACAACACCGTACCTGGCAATACATTTATTATTCAAAATATCACGCGCATGCCTCTTGAGAAAATATACTCTCACTTAACTATGGGCATTACTGGGCCTTTACTCAACATGGATCCATGACAAAAGCTAATGCATATTATATACATATCTTTTATGTGCTTAGACTCAGAATTCTGGGTCTATCTTTGGAAGTTGGAGCCAAACTCCTGCTTTCATACATAATTCTGAGACTCAACATCCATGTATACCAATTTTAGAGATATTTTCTCTTGTTAAGTCTCGTATCTACCTGTGCGCACCTTTTCAAATAAAGTCTAATCTTTTATAGCCTTTTTCAAAAGCACATTTGCATCATAAATTTAAATTCAAAATCGATGACTGTCACGCTCATATTGCCAGATAAGTTGACTTAAAATAAATATACAAACCATCTACTAACCCTATTGCACGTTTGATACCATTTTCCAATTCTTGGTGCAACAGGGCTAAAACACAACATTGACACATTCGTAGAGGTTTTATGAATGATATCGTTTGTATACTGGAAAAATTACTGACCAAATTGATGTCATGAAAGATTCGTTTGTACGTTATACCATATATGGTAATGTCAAATTCTTGCTTACGTAGCAAAATTAATGCAATTACTATATCCACAGAAGAGCGATAAAAATCACATGGCCAAAAACAAGAGACCCTCAACCGTGTATGTCCATATTTCTGTCTGTCACTCAGTACGTTAGCAGTTACTGAAAATGCTAATAACTTTTTAACCACATGGTATATTTTTTAATCAAATTTCAACATTGTCTAACCACTGGCATGCATAACAGCCTTTTTGGATGGACGAGGTTTTGCTGAGCATCAATCCGGCAGGTCGTGGTTAGTAAATGAAAATGCCCATAACTCTTGTACCACATACAATGTAGCATATTTTTATCCTTATTTTAACTCTGACCAACCACTTGTAACCAAAAAGGTGACGAGGCTTCGCCGAACATCATTTCGGCCGGTCGAGGCCTTTTGGTGAAAATGCTTGACCATATCGTTAGTGTAAGGATGATAACAAGAAGTGAATAAGGCTAGAAAATGGCACAACAACAGGCCACAGACTAGCCCGCACCGTTGGGAACTGGGGCGGATCCAGGATTTGTGGAAAAGGGTGTTCATATGTATAAAGGTGTTGGGGGTTCGCTCTGCTGATTTCATCTCATTTTACTCTAATATCCCATGAATATTTCATAGGGTATTTAGAAACAGAGGGTGGGGGGCAGGGAGGGGGTTCAAGCGAACACCCCATGCACCTATGCACGGATCCAGGAATATTCGTCGGAGAGGTGGGGGGGGGTCCAGGTCAATCTGACAAAAAAAAACTTTCAAAACGTGTTTTTAAGTCCTCAGCTTATTTTACAGAAGTTAAATGGTTAATTTCAATGAAAACTATCATTTTTTGAAGGTGCCAAAAGGGGTCCTACATTTTCCAGGGGTGGGGGGGTCCAACTTTTTCCAGTGGGGTTCAATTGTCCCATACTTCCGAGGAGATTGATCATGAAATTATTTCTATGGTCATTCTCCTCCCTTCCGCTGAATCATTCAAGAAGGGTTGTTGTCAGTCACTAGTACAAGCGAAAGTATGTGCACGAAGTACTGGTTAACTACTTGTTCATGCTTGCCCAGGAAAAGGTGTGGTTAGGTGAACTGACAGTCCCGCCATGCCCATAGTTGTTGACTTGAGACATAAAGTAACCAAACAAACCACCACCACCACCACCACTACCACCACCAAAACCACCACCACCACCGTCGCCTTAGAACGGCGGTAGCTGAGACACCTGGACGGCCAAAGTATATATATTTTCACTGCCCAAATCTTCGCCATGCAATCCCTCCCGGCTGAGAAAACACAGTTAAAAGGTGTATATCTCAAACAATGGCTGCTAGATGCCATTGTAAGGAATATATTTTCCTACTGAAATGCAGGGGCAACTTCGCTTATGGTAAGGAAGATGTATCTCCTAAAAGTGAGCAGTATCAGGAAATACCACAGTCACACACTGCAGACCAACCCACAGTACCGTGAAGAAGAGTCACAGAACAATAACAGCCACAAGACAACAGGAATGCAATCAAAATCAAACAACCTGTTCTCTTTCCCCATCAAGATGATTGCGAAACTAGAAAAGACACAAAAACAATGACCAAACACAGAACCCGAAATTGCCTCAACAATAATAGAACCACTGCCTGAAATAGACAGCAGCCTTAGCCACTGGGTGGGGGCTTAAATGCATTTATGGTACCAAATATTCTACCTATATAATGTTGTTGTTAAAGCGCAAAAAATGTGTAGCTCACATGGAGGCAGCTTCCTTACATATGCAATGTATCACCACAGAGAAACAATCTGATCAAATTAACACACTATGATGTAACAAAACATGGTTCACGGCTCACAGATAATCAGAGCAAAATAAATCTCAAGTTGAACAGCCAAAGTCAAGCATCCGGGACCAACAAATGGATGAAAGCTTCATGTCAGGGCCGTCGTTGAGTCTGAGGCCTGACCCATCGTTGTGTAATTAAAGAGGAAACCATAGATAGGGGTTTTGCAACTAGACATGCAGACTATCGCATGATATCCATGCTATATCCAACCTTTTTTTTTAAACTTTTGATTATCTTTTTGATAGTCTGGAATGACTCGACTTCCTGTAAGGACAGTACCCTTTGATGATTGTATGCCCTCTGGGAGCCTTTATATCTCCAATGGCGTTTCGCTGGCGTGCCGATAACGTGGCCCAACATTGAATGCTGGCTTGGTAGCTTTGTGATTTTTTCATGGGATCCGGACCAGTATTTTTTAAGAAGCCTTATATTTTGAGATTTTTCAGGTGGGGGGGGGGGACCCCCTGTCCTTTTTCTGGATCCGCCCTTGTTTCGCAAATTGTGCATGTGTGGCGAAAGGTTCGCTCAATGTACACGCCACGTGCATTCATTGCACATTAAAAAAGTGCAAGCAATGGGATCGATCAGTGGGCGTAAATCCAACTTCAAGGTTGTATCATGGTTGTTAATTCATCGTTTGTGGTTTTATTAACTCATTGCTTCCTAGTGACGATATTTGCAGACAGTTTGGGCCTGATCTGGATACAAGCAGCGTGGTACTCTGATAGTATTCCTCAGAGAATAAGAATATTTTGAAGAAAAAAAATTATACCTTTTAAGAAAAAACTGCAGGCGACAATATTGCGCAAAAATTGCCCAGCTGCCTGTCACTCCCTAAGCAAAGTGCACCAATATACGCCTACGTACACTTCTTACAGTAGAGAAAATAAAATCAACACATCCTAAACGAGCCGCGACATGTGATTTCCAACAATGTGGCATTTTGACAAGTGTAGACTCAGACGAGCCTGTGCTGCCCCCTGTTTAGCTAAGAAACTTCAAATAGTGTTCAGTCAGTAGCTTAATAGTCATAGAATATTCACGCGACTAGCAAAGGCTCTGATCAGACTGCGCGTATGCGCAGGCTGATCTGAGGCTTTGCTGGTCGCACAAACCACATTGTTGGAAATCTTATGTCGCGGCTCATTTAGTTTTCTTAAAAGCAGACCCGTGTGATAAGGTACCTAGCAGTCAGGAGCCCATTATCTAGCCCAATATTACTCTGCGCATTCGCTCATTCTTACCAGAACCTTCACTGTTCATGCACACGCTACATATATATGGAACTATTAGGAACTTCACACGAACGGCATATCCGAACCTTTTAAATAGCTGCGTATGTGCTTTTTGGGCAATATAAAATACAAGACGCAGAAACCCCTCTTTCCCGTCAAAGTACTGAAATATTCACAATATTGCAAGTATTCAAGTACAAATTCATTCTCAGTGTCCAGTGACCGTAAACTATCACCTTTACCAGATTTCGACCCTCAAGTCACTGGCAGGGATAAGCTACCATATCTGTATATCTCTTATTAAATTGTGTGTATCGCTTCATTTGACGGTAAAGCCCGAAAAACATATCCGTATTTATAATTATTGAGCCATGTTTAGGTAAAAGGAATGCCGAACACACCCACACACTTTCTTTCTTTCTCTATATACTGCCAGACCCTCTTTCGAGTATTATATTATCGGCAGGTGTACTTTGTACACTCCGGGTTGCAGGATGAAAGCCTACAAGTAACCACATCGAAATTACCGTGGGGTTCTTTAACCTGCACAAGGGGTGACTCTCCCTGCACAGGGGACATCCAGTTAACGTCCTGATCCGAAGGACGATGCACTTATCAAGTGTCATTTCTGCAAATGACACTAGGGAAAGTGTGTTCGGGCACCGAAATTTTCCTCGCCGCGAGCGGGGATCGAACCTGGGACCTCTAACACCACTTAACCACTGAGCTACCACGCACACTATTACATGTATCTCTATTGACGACCTTTGTCAGCTGACATATTGTACCCTCATCACGCCCAACAGAACGTCCGGCCCGACCGGACCCAAGCAGTTCGACACCCTTATGAAAAACGAAAAAAAAAATCAGTAGACGAAAAATGAGCATGTAAAGTAACATAGAGCGAGTGGAATGAGCTTTAGACTGGTGCCCGACAAATGCCCTGGACAATGGCATAGGTTTATCAGAATATATGACAAAAGAATACTGTTAGTGGCACATGCGTACGAGGGCTGTTCAAATATGAATGCAAGTAGCTTCATAATTTTCGTCACATATATGCTACGACAAAATGGCATACGTTTCTATAAAGGATTATATGTCACCTTAAACTGGCACCGGACCTAAAGAAAAATACAGTATACTAATCGAGTTATAGCCCTTTGAATGAGGGTCATTTGCGTATACTAAGAAACTCAATGCTTCGAACATACCAGTGATATAGACGAGCGTATAATTCTTCGATAAATTGTTGAAATTTCTTGAAATTTTTAAGGAAGTATCCCCAAATACTTATATGATGAATCTGTGAAAGTGGCAAAAATCCGACATGTTTTTGTTTAATTGCATCGAATCGTTTTCACTAAAGTCTCCTTACGTTTGCAAATAAATGGTAAACAAAACACCACTTTTCAGTTTTCATTCAAACTTTTCTCTAACAAAATGCACGAAGCAACAATTAAACTAGTTTTAACTCAAAGACAATATGTTGATCGCTCATACTGAGTAGTTGCTACAAATTATTGAAGGATAATGGGTAACTTTTAAACGCTGAAAAGCATTCTTATTAAGTCAAAACTGCCTTAAGTGAAGGGGTTATAGAACTTATACTTAATTTTGTTGCCATAACACTGCGGTTTTAATCTAAATGTGAACGTTAACTTTAAGTTTTACCAAAATAGGCATTATTTACAATAAAATTACTCACCTGGTCTTGAGGACTAGACAGATTGAACATAATATAATTAATGTAAACACGTCATTAAGAAGCAGAAAAATGCTTGAAAAATGATATTAAATGTGATAACTCTGTAAATAGAGGAGGGAGCGTTTTGAAAACTTCCTGATGATATATTAAGCATGTTTTTAGCAAAACGCAAAGAAAAAAGACACAGCAATGTTCATTATTGCATCACCAGTAGATAACTTAAAATGACGTTTATCATAAAATTAATGACGTCACACACGTGCCTGTTTAATCGAGAGTGAAACATGATTATATAAAAAATTTTCTGCAAGCAACTTTGTCAATGTATGTTAATCTTGCATCTAAAATGTGGTGCCATGTTGTCTTAAACTAACAAAGATATGACACTATATCCGCACATGTACCAAAAAGTGTATGGCAATTTGCTTCAGAAAAACTTCAGTATACAGGAATGACCTTTATATAAACGTCTGTAACTCGAGAAATATAGTGTTTCTTTATGGTTGGTACCCTTTTAAAGGCGACAAATAGTTCTTTCCAAAAAGGTATGACATTTTGTCGTAGCATATATGTGAAGAAAGTTATGGAGCTACTTGCATTCATATTTGAACAGCCCTCGTACACACATAAAAAAAAGAAAAGAAAAAAAAGAGCCGCAGATCAGCATAGTTGTTTGCAGCAGCTGTATATGGACGGACCCAGAGGGGGTGACAGGGGGTCGGACCCCCCTGAAAAATCACAGAAATATAGGGTTTCTTAGAAATATTAGTTCGGATCAGCTGAAGAATCGCAAAACTACCAAGCCAGCCATCATCGACACGCCAGCGAAACGCCATTAAATGGCTTTTCGCCTGTGGGCCGATGATGGTCCGTTTATAGTGGTAATTGTTTCGATCCTCTCTCCCCTCTAAAAACAGCAAAAAATAAAAAAATAAATAATTAAACGTCAAAGTTAGGCCTCTGACAAATATTTCTGGATCCGCGCATGCTGTAAACGCGCATTTTCTACGTCCAAGTATTCGAGATAGCTACTCATTTTAGCTGAGCAGTCTTTTTTGTTGCAAACCAAATAAAAAAATAAATCGTACAATATGCAGTGGAATGACCACTTTTAATTTTAGGAGTTTAAAGCAATGGTCCATGATGCTTAGCTAAGTTTTGCGTAGTTTAAACGAGCCCGGTTATAATATATTGCGAAGATGTCTCATAATCTTAAGAAAATATATGTGGTCTCCTAATGCTGCGACGATGTCTACTCATCTTGCGAAGATCAATTATGCCTCCTAAGATTGCACTGCGAAGATGCATGAAGTCTTATTATTTAAATTCTCCTCATCATGCCAAGGTGTATGAGAGCTCCTTATCTTGCGAAAATGCTTGGTCTGTGGTTACTATTACTGCTATATGCAGAAAGATCATGTGTTCATCTGGCTGTTCCTAATTCTCCTAAACTTTATAAAAGAGTGTTTAACATGTTAAATGGTTTATAGAAATGCTTCCGGACGCAAGTTTGCAAGTTGGCAAAATCATACCCATAAAGTTCAGTCTATGAAAAACATATGTACTAACGATCTGGTGGGGTGAAAAAAACACACAAAAACATAACAGTTGGTAAATTTATTCAATGATATTTTTCTTGCACGGATCTCGAACTCATACAATGATTGTCTGACATATGCATAATTAATTCAGAAATGTTCGTTTTACCTTACTAAAGACATAATTACCAAATAATAAATCTGTCTCGAGACGTTAAAAGGACTGTTTGGACAAAGTGACAAGGCCTAGATACATACATATCTACTTCCACCTTCATGCACGCACCCAGGAAGTATCGTCGGGGGTGGGGGGAGGCCCAACTGTCATTAAAAAGCTCTGACAACGTTTTTGAATATGACATAGTTTGATATCTGGAGTTTTTTTTATTTGCAGATGTAGAACTTATGAGATTTTGATATGAATCGCATATGCGATACAGCAACCTTTACATTCTTATGTGAACATATCCAGCAGGGCTTGAAATCTTCGCAAGCCAAGGTGACTAAGCCTCCTTCATGAAGCGGACTAAGTACCCCTGGCTTGCGAAGACGGAGGGATAGCATTTAGTCTGAGTCTTCAACTACATCCATGCGAGCGTGTTTGCGAGCAACGGAGACTTAGGCGTTGCTCGACAGTGCGATAAATGCCAAAATCCCATTTGTTGGCCCACACAATTTAGCTTGAGACTAGATGTACACCTGGATCTACGTCATGTCAAGCACTGGTAAGAACGATCCTGCTATGCATACTTCAGCTACCGCTTTAAAAGTGTAGGTATTCGAAAAATGTGCTGCAGTATATCTTAAATCATCTTTTAACATGTTAAATAATTTGCCATTTGCGAGCAATAATGTCTGTTTTGTTGTATTATGGTCATTATTAGTAGTCTATATAGAAAACATGTTGGACCCAAATCAGACAAGCTCCAAGTGAACTCAAATGGTTCATTGCATAGCTAGGTCAAATGAGCTAAAGAGATCTTCGAAAATCTTCTTGGCCTAAAACCTTTACAGTTGGTATGTAGCATCCTTTGTTGACCCTCCACCAAGTTTGTTCAAATTGTACCCAGTGGATCACATGGTTAATGCAGGCTTATATAGGGGAACATAACATACAAACCTTCTTGTCTGAAACATATGGTACGTAGCATCACCTAGTTGTCATCGTCCGAATTTGTTCAGATTGAGGCCCCGTGGCCAAACATGGTTCCAACTTGAGGAAAATATGATTTACATAGGCATATATAGAGAAAACTGTCTGAAACTACAAGGCTTGGTATTTGATTTCGCGTGTAGCAATACCCTGTGGTCCTCTATCAAAATTTGTTTAAATAAAGACTATGTGGCCAAAACTGGCACCATCCCAGGAGTATTTTTAATTTGTAGCATAAACCTATTTAGAGAAATATCAAGATATCTTGTTTTAAACTAAAAATGTCTGTACATTGTAGTATTACCTGGTGGTTATCCACCAGGCTTGTTCAAGCTACAGCTCTGTGCTAAAATGATTCGGGCCGACACTGTAAGGAAAATAAACTTGATTAACTACACCACAAACAGCTTGATCATGGTCCTGTAAATTCAAGTTTTAGAAAATAGATGTTATCATTGTTGAAAAAACGACTTTTCCTCTCTTTATGCAAAAATCCTTCATATGACCCCCTGGTTGCACCAAAATTATTCTTTTTGTCAGGATTTGGTGTAATCATTACATATCCATAAAACACGAAGCCATTAATTCGACACCACAAATTTTGACTCAGCTGGGCAGTATAATATAGAGGACCCATGATTAAAATTTCCAGGTGTCGAATTTATAGCTTCAGTATGTAATAAAGAGAAACCTGACTGATTCACGTTCTGATATTCTTTCTGTTCTAGCGAATTTAAACTTGTTATACAAATATAGGTACAATGTATCCTGCCAGGGTTGGACTATTCGAAAAGCCAAAATACGAATATTCTTGCAAAGCACACATTTTTGCAAATACCGCAGTATTAATAAATATGTTCTAAGTTACTGTAAACGAAGAGACACTCGTCTTGTCACTGTAAGTTTTGTCCATATTGGCGTTGTGCAGTGAACGTGATGTGAATTTATCCTTTTATCATATTTTGAAACGTAGACATGCAGGGCTTTATTCTTCTAAAAGTAAAGTAAAGTAAAGTGCTTTTTTATTATAGTGTCACCCCTATTGAAAGGGCCAGCCATTTCTGACTTATGAGACACCTCAACTTGCCACATTTACTTCCCAAATCCCAGCAGGGCTTTATTCTTCTATTTGGCTGAATATTTGTACGAGGGTCAGTCAAAAATAACTGAGCCATACCTCATAACATTTAAAGTAAGTAAAATGGACATATATTTGGATGATATTTCATTGAAGTTATATGTCGTCTATTTAATCACCTAATTTATTTCTGTTGGTAGGCTTTTTGTAACGGTTGCTAGGCAACATAATATGACCTGTCAAAGGGGTGCGTTCACGCTGTGATATATCTAAATCTAAGCGTTGCTATGGAAACAGTAATGTTAAAGCAAGCCTTTATTCACTGTCGTCTGATACCTTGAACATGTACCTATTCAGTGTCACAGAACAGAAACCAACTGAACCATTATTATAGATACTGTAGTAGTTTGATTTCAGAATTTATCAAATTTTAACATCCCTGAAGTCTTATAATTTACCCCACCCACATTCATATTTACACAATTTTAATGGAAAACATAAAATATTAGCATAATAATGCTTTAACAGTACTGCATACACAAACCAACCCTCAGACATATTAAGTTCCTTGATTTAAATGCACAATTTTGTTTCCATGGCAACACAATCCTCGTGTAATTGAAAATTTGTGGAATTTTGGAGATTTTTGCTGCTAGGCAACGCATACACTCAATATTCAACTAAACATTAATGAACTTAGTGTAATGAAAAGACAATATGGTATATGTTATTAAAATAAGTGTCAAATATGCCTTTCACAAAAGCTGTCAAGCACACAAACTTTTTAAAGACATACTGTAAATTCCTGGTGACTGAGATCGTGAACGCATCGATCTGAGTGACTATCGTCAGTTGCCTAGCAACCATAATAGAAAGCTTCACTAGGGTAATTTTTTAGGGTTAAAACATCTTTGACATATTATACTTATAGAACATAATCACATTGGTCGTCTACAATACCAAACAAAAATGTAATGAGGTAGGGCTCAGTTATTTTTGACTAACCCTCGTACTTACCAAGTTTGTTAAAATAATGGATCTGGGCTGAGAATGGCTTTGTCATTTGAAACACTGTTTACATAAACCTCCTATCTAACCACAATGCATTCTCTATAACATCATCTAGTTGTCTACTGCCAAAACCCGTAACTGATATGACTAAGTTGACCATTTCTGTCCAAGATATTCAGTATTTGGCGTTTTTCCTTTACACACTTTAGAAAATAAGTTTTATCATATGACTTCGCATCTGGGAGTAAAATAACGCCATGCAATAAAATCGATAAACCACTAGTGGTTTATAGAATTACGGGAAACGTTATGATGTCCATAACAACGTTGCGATCATAATGACAAAATTATAACGTTTTTACGCCAGGAATGAGATTTCAAAGTATTTGTCATATGATCAATAGAATCTAACATTCGTGCTTTTGTATTATTGAATTTATTAAACTCGTTGCGAAAAAGAGATAAAATGCTCGGCAAGCCTCACATTTTATCTCTTTTCCCTTACTAGTTTAATAAATTCAATAATACATGAGCACTCATGTAAGATCCTCTATTTACTTTACACCAAATTTGGTGGCAGCTAAACTGCCGCTGGTCTTCTTGTTACCTTTCATCTATTTTAAAAGCGATGCTCTGTTTGATTGTATCAATCCGGAGAACAACTAGAGCAATAAGAGTACAGACTTTTTTAACATTTATAACTGGCCTCGAGTTTAAATAACTTGAGGTCATTCTCAAACTCAAAATAAAGCTCAATGATTGGCTGCTTGCGGACACGTGTCCGCAACTAACCAGTCAGTGCGCTTTATTTTATTTGGAGAAATGTTACAGTGGGATTTACACCAAAAGGATGGCAGCCAGTGGCGTACCTGAAGCATTTTATGGAATACGCACTCTAGATTGTGGCAAGGGGAAAACCCTTGTTTTAGAGCATTAGCAGGACTAAAATTAGCTTAAACTTATTGCCTAATGAGTGTCGTCTGTTGAAACCCCTTTCAAACAGATTGGATGCAGATCAGGCCAGACATAACATCGGGCCAGACCTGGATCCGATCTGTTTGACACTCAGATGGTATTCTGATAGTTTTTTTCAAAAAGTTGATTTAGAAAAAAATCAGCAGACGACAAAAAAGCAGCTGCTGTCATCGCTTTAGGAATTTACTTTTATGTATTTTTCAGAACATGCTTGACATCTGCCGGTAGACAATTCAAAGGAAATATCAAGCTTTATTTAGCCCACAAAATGAAGGCCATGCCGCAAATAGTCATCTGCTGCAGTCGTGATTAGCCACAGCATAAGGCATGTTTTCTCCAGATTATCTTGTTGCAACTAAGTCCTTGTCATTTGGGTGGCCTTTCACCTCAGGCTAGTAACAGTCAATCAACAGTTGAACTGTCGATTGTAATCACACCAAGATGTCTGCAGGTTGATTGTTGTCGTTCTCACGTTATGTTTTTTATCTTCTTGATATATATTATAAACTTAAAAGTTCAAATTAAAGGACACAATCGCATTGTGATTGAAATAAACTTTGTTGACGACTCAGCCAAATAAAATTTGCTTACACATATTAAAATTTATCAAATTATGTAGGGTGTTCAACAATGAAATATGAGTGAGCATCGAAATATGAGTGGGTATCGCTCATATAGTCCCAATTATTTCCATACGCTGTTATGTAGAGCTATTGTAAACTGTTCATCGTGTACTACATAAATTTCAGGTCACCAATAATTTAATCCATGCGTGCTAACTCTAACAAAATCTAAATTACTTAGCACGAGTTCTGGTTACACGAATAATGAACCGACCAAGAAACAGCCTTTCAATGACGATGCCTGGTTGACTGGGACGTAAAGCAATAACCAACACAACCCAGTGTATGCCACAAAAATGAAATACGCTGCGTCCTTTGAATTGCATGTACCTTCTCCGTTTTTCATGAGTTTTCTTCGATTCTTTAGTCAATGTCTTATCTTTTTGTCAGGACAACTTGATAAGAATTGTATTTCGTTAAACTCTTACTTATGAATGTTGAGCAGATTATTTCAGTAATGTGCCAGATAATATGACCAGGCCACGTATTACAAGAATCCAACTAGCTTGCGTATCCACGCAATCTCGCCGGAGAATTCGCTCTTGGCATACTCAAAGCATGGAAACAAGGTAAATTAATGTTTTAACATCTGGCAAACAATACAGCAGTGCATACACGTCAACACTGTCATTACCAGTTGAACATGTCGCCTGTTACATGAAAATGTCGAATGTTACATTTTTCTTTAACTGCAGCTTAAAAGGTTGCATGTTACATTTTCCTTAACTGCAGCTATAGATGTTTCCTGTTACATTTTCCTTTACTGCAGCAGTTAATTTTTCCTTAACTGCATCTTAGAATGTTGCCTGTTATATTTTTCCTTAACCGCAGCTGAAACTGTCGCCTCTTACACTTTCCTTAACTGTGCACAGCTGAAATGTTGCCATATACATCTTTCCTAAACTGCAGCTGAAAATGTCACCTGTTGCATTTTCCTTATAGGCAGTTGAACATGTTGTCTCTCAAACTTTCCTTAACTGCAGTTGAAAATATCACCTTCTACATTTTCCTTATCGGCAGCTGTAAATGTTGACACTCACATTTTCCTTAACTACACCTGTAAATATTCCCTGATAAGTTTTCTTTAACTGCAGCTTAAATGTCGCCTCTTACATTTCCCTTTACTGGAGCTAAAATGTTTCCTCTTACGTTTTCCTTAGCTGCAGTTGACATGTTGCCTGTTACATTTTTCCTTAACTGCAGCTGAAATTTTCGCCTCTTACATTTTCCTTAAATAGGTCTGAAAATGTTGCCTCTTATAGTTTCTTTACTGCAGCTGAAATGTTGCCCGTTACATTTTTCCTTAAATACATCTGAAAATGTTGCCTCTTACATTTTCTTTAACTGCAGCTGAAAAAGTTGTCCATTATATTTTCCTTAAGCAGCAGCTGAAAATTTCGCCTATTACATATTTCCTCAACTGCAGCTCAAAATGTTGCCTCTTACCCTTTTCCTTAAATACATCTAAAAATGTTGCCTCTTACCTTTTCCTTAACTGCAACTGATAATGTTGTATGTTATAATTTTCTTTAACTGCAGCTGAAAATGTTGCCTCTTACATATTTACTCAATGCAGCTAAAAAGGTTGTCTGTTACATTTTTCCTTAACTGCAGCTGAAAATGTCACCACTTACATTTTTCTTAACTGCAGCTAAAACTGTTGCCTGTTATTTTTTTCCTTAACTGCAGCTAAAAATGTCGCCTCTTACATTTTTTCTTAAATACATCTGCAAATGTTGTCTCCTACATTTTCCTTAACTGCAGCTGAAACCGTAGCACGTTATATTTTTCCTTAACTGAAGTTAAAATGTTACCTATTACATTTTTCCCTAAACACGGCTGAACTGAAAATGTAGCCTTTTATTTTTTCCTTAACTGCAGCCTAAATGTTGCCTGTTATATTTTCCTTAACTACAGATGAAATGTTGCCTGTTACATTTTCCCTTAACTGCAGCTGAAAATGTCGCCTCTTTCATTTTCCTTAAATAGGTCTGAAAATGTTCCTTTACTGCAGCTGAGATGTTGCCAGTTACATTTTTCCTTAACTGTGGCTGAAAATGTCGCCTCTAACATTTTCCCTTAATACATCTGAAAATGTTGCCTCTTTCACTTTCCTTAACTGCAGCTGAATATGTCGCCTCTTAAAAATATCCTTAGATACATCTGAAAATGTTGCCTCTTACATTCTCCTTATTTGCAGCTGAAACTGTAGCACGTTATATTTTTCCTCAACTGAAGCTAAGATTTTGCCTCTTACATTTTCTTTAACTGCAGCTGAAACAGTTGCATGCTATATTGTTTCCTTAACTGTAGCCAAACAAATGTAGCCTCTTATACTTTCCTTAACTGCAGCTGCAAAAAATGCATGCTATAGTTACCCTTATCTGCAGCTAAAATGTTACCTACTACATTTTCCTTAAAGAGACTAAGTCTGCAACTATGAACATTTTCGTAAAATTTTCTTTTCTTGTTAAATCATTTCTAAAAGCAGAATTAAGTTAAGTTTTCACAATAAATCTGTTCACTAAAGCTGAAAACTGCATGGAATTCTATAAAAACAGGTGTTTTTTTTTCTCTTGTTGGTAATTATTTGCGTCCCTCCGTCAAGTTTTAACATAAATGCTGTTGTTTTGATACTGATAATTTGTAAAGATTTACGAAATTGGTAAAATGTATACCTGAATTTTAGTTTTTACTGTGTTCTTGAAAAATAGAAACATTATTTAAAAAATTAAAAGATCAAAGATCAAAAGTTACAGACTATGCAGCTTAAAACATAGCTGAACTGAAAATGTAGCCTTTTATTTTTTCCTTAACTGCAGCTGAAATGTTGCCTGTTACATTTTCCTTAATACAGATGAAATGTTGCCTGTTACATCTCTCATTAACAGAAGCTGAAAATGTATTTTACATTTTTTCTCACCTGCAACTGAAAAGGTTGCCTATTACATATTCCCTTAACTGTAGCTGTAATATGTTGCCTCTTACATTTTCCCTTAACTCTAGTTGAAAGTGTTGCCCGTTACATTTTCCCTTAAATGCAGCTAAAAGAGTCGCTAATACATTTTTCTTAACTTCACCTGAAAATGTCGCCAGTTATATTTTCCTTAAATGCAGCCGAAAATGTTGCTTTTTACATTTTCCTTAGCTGCATTGAAACTGTTGCCTGCTATATTTTTCCATAACTGCAGCTAAAAGTGTCGCCTGATACACTTTCCTTTCCTCAACTGCAGCTGAAACTGTTGTCTCTTACATTTTTCCGTAGCCGCAGCTGAAATGTTGCCTGTTACATTTTTACCTGGCCTTTTGTATACTAATGCATTCTTCCATCTGGTTTGATAAACCATCAAGGGATCAAAGGTTAGAATTTCTAAATTAAGATGCGCTTAATAATTATTGTTTCTGTCGTAGATAGGCTTATTCATACCACAGCTTTGAAATAAATGGCATGGCATGTTTTAAACAACTTTGACGGCATGTGCGGACATGCAACAACTTTGGTTAGAAAATTCCGTCAACGTAATTCACTGAGGACCGTACCAGTATCTCTAAGGTTACCTATAGCGACATGTGATTTTCCAGGAAGAGGGGTCGTCTGGATCCGCCCATGGTCGACTCAATAGATGATGTTCTCCCTCACGACAAAAAGGCTGTTCTTTGCCTTCATGAGGAATAAAAAACTTTTAAAGTTCAAAGGCAAAATGGTACTCTCTTTCATGGCCAATCATTTTTCTTCCGATTTGCTATAAATCACTACAAAGACGTCTACTGTACCGATATGACATTAAGGCAACAATGATACTTATTAAAAGATCATTAAATATATAATTAGATGAGTTCTGTATTATCATATGTGGCAAATAGCGACGGTCATGACAACTGTAGGTGTCACAATGGCTAGTTTCGCCCAATTGAGCTATAGTACTGTAATAAAAGAATACACAAATATACAAAGTAGGCAATTTTATAGTCGAGTGGACCGGCAAGATCAAGTGACATCGATTGATGGCTTCGGTGATCATGAGGCGCAACATATTGTTTTGAAGTGGCTATATTCGGTCTTTTCATGTAAAATTTGTTTGAATTTGATCTGGCGCACTATGTGTAGACTAATGGCTGCGCTCCATAGCTTTCAACTGGCTGCTATACAAACATCTGTAGCATGCGCGGATCCAGAGGGGGGGGGGAGGTGGTCCGGACCCCCTGAATAATTACAAAACTATAGGGTTTCTTAGCAATATTATTGGTGCGGACTCCTTGAAAAATCACACATCTACCAAGCCAACATTCAATGTTGAGCTATCGTCGGCGTTTCGCTGGCGGGCAGATAATAGGCCGCTTTTAGTGTTTTTGGATACCTCTTTCCCCTCATCAACTTAAAAAAGAAAAAAAGTCAAGAGTTGGACCCTTCTGGATCCGCGCATGCGTAGCCTCCTTATTTAGCATTTCAGCTTCACGTGCTTACAATATGGCTGTTCCTTTTAAATGTGTGCTTTGGGTTTGTAACACTTTAAACACAAAAATTTGTTTTAATAGAAAATGTTTTGCTAGAAAACGTTTTAGCGCTTTAAGTCATCACCCGCAAGAAAATTATTTTGAACATTCAATAGCATTACTGCATCACTTTTCAGGGTTTCATCTTGCGAAATATCAATAGTTTGCATGAGTACTACATAAAAAATTAAATGTATGGTGTTGACTTGAAGTTTGGAAACCACTATAGTAATGGTAAAGAAATGGTTAGGATTGGGTCCAAATCAACTTCGCACACTAAAAATAATTATAGTCCTCAATTTAACCGCAAACCGTATATGGACTGCCTATATATATATTAAATGTGTAGATTCTTTTGATATCATGTTATTCATCAGTGACAGTGGTGGCGGTGGGCGATAGGTTTAAAGTCACAATCGATCATCGGTTAATAATCGGAAAGCCTAATCTACTAGTTATCGATTTTACAATCAAATAGCATACAGTCCATACTGTTTGCTTCATTTAAAGAACTTAACAATGTTAAAAAGGGATAAAAGTACTTTGTCACGCTTGAAAACAGCCCTAGAAAGATGGTGCATCGTTAATAAATTTGCATGTTATTTCAAATCCCTCTTTACACATATTTTGTATTATTTACTTCCGATTATCATCGATTGTGAAGTTTACAACAGAATCAGTTTCATAAACCATCCTTCTTCTGATTAAAATCGATCAAAATAGAGCATCGGGCCAACACATACCACAGGAATACTTTAATCAAGAAAATAACTTTTACATGTTTTTTAATCATTATTTTGGATACATACCTATTTCTGTTCTCGTCGCGAGAAAATCTGGCACCGCGGTTAGAACACTTATTCAATGCTCAACTCAAATGAACATGGAATTTATTCTGCTCATAAATGTTAAAATGCCAACAATTGTTAAAATTTTAATATTGATAAGCTGGATAAATACAACATCTGAGTATTTTGTGCAGGCAAACATTTTTTGATATTTTTCAGCATTTTAGTTTCTATGAGCAGTTTAAATTTTATACTCAGTTGAGGTGAGCACAAAGAAAGTTGTATACAATAAAACATGTGTACATGTACATGTAAAAGACAGAAAATTGGTTTTCAGGACCGATTATCACTTAATG
The DNA here is from genome assembly GCA_964019695.1 of Loripinus fragilis. Classification (NCBI taxonomy): domain Eukaryota; kingdom Metazoa; phylum Mollusca; class Bivalvia; order Lucinida; family Lucinidae; genus Loripinus; species Loripinus fragilis. Next base: position 67,743,123 of record OZ026515.1, on the reverse strand, counting down.
CAGGTCAAAAATATTGCAGAATGCTCTGCAATACTTTTGACCTTCATTAAGCTACCATTTGTCATTCAGACCTTTGTTTTGTCTATTTTTGAGTGGCCGTTTTACACAGGTTTTATTATATAACCACGGTGACTGAATTTGGTACATGCGAACACACCAGCCACGCAGTCAGATCAGTGCCTCTGAAAGGTAGAATAGCTGAACTTGTGTTTTGTGTTTGGTCCTTGTTGTAGTGTATTTTTGCAATCATCTCGCTGGGGAAGAGAGAGCTTTAATTGCATTTTGATCTTACGTTACTGTTAGTATTCCGTGTCTCTTCCTCACGGTGCATGGGTTGGTCTGCAGTGTGTGATTTCCTGGCATTTCCTGGTCATACTCACTTACTACAAGCAACAACTTAAGATTTAGTACTGTACCTAAGCAGCCGATGACAGGTTTCCTCGAGACGAGACAAATTAAACTTATAATATTACCTAAGGATATGTAGGGGCTACTAGTTAATTTCACCACTCAAGATCCCTATCAGTCAACATGTAGTCTAATACATAAGATTAGATCAAATATGTCTCTTATTATTATACGAAGTCTTATAATTTCATTGTTGGTCAAAAGTTGACTTGATCTCTGAATGGAAGAAAGTACATGCCATGAAATGGTTATTAATCTGTCGCAGAGAATTAGTAGTATGCTTTGTTTTTTCTCACTTTTTCAGTAGATTTTAATATGATTGTCACATTAACGCTGAAAGAATGATAGTAAAAAAACACGAGAAATGTAAAGAAATAAATGCGTCGATGGTTAAAAATAAAAGTATGCCTCTCCCGTAGGAAAGAACTGCTGATATTTGTAGGTTACTGTCAGCTAAACTAATATTTGCAGGTTACGGTCAACTAAATTCTGCTACTGTTTTAGAGTTTTTTTCACCAGGTATGTATGACACTAGCTATTTAAAGGCATGTATGACACTAGCTATTTAAATATGCAGCATTTGTGCGCAGGGCATATTTTGTTTCGTTCTGGCTCAAGTTTTCGTGAGATTCCAGCAATCCTGTACCCTAGAAGCATCACTACATATTTTGGAATAGCATAGGTTCCTTAAGCCAAACGCTTTACTGAGCTCAGCTGGCCAGACTTAACACTGTATAAACATCCCCAATTTTTCTTCTCAATTTCTTTAAAAACGCTCACGGTACTCATATCAAATAGGTCTTCTGTCACTTCGTCGTGTATCTTTTTAAAAGATATTTCTTGTTTATAATCCTAATGAGCATGGATTCATTACCCAAATACGTGTACGGGCCACATTTGGAGGAAAAAATACAATTTTGAAAGTTCCTTACTACATGTAGATGCTTTCTAGAGAGAGTAAAATAGCTGCGCTTATCAGACTGCTGGTACGCAGAGTTGGGGTAATTTAAATTGTAATTGTAATTAATTGTAATTTAATTACATTTTCTAAAGTAATTGCATGTAATTGTAATAAAGACATTTCTTTAATTACAGTAATTGAATATAATTAATTACATAGCCAAAAATGGGAGTAATTAACAATTACTTTCAATTACTTTTCAATTACTTTCAGATCAGTTATGAACATCAGTTACTAAAGATTATCATAGATACTTAAAATACTGCGTAATGAATTATTCTTGGTCTTTGTAAATGCATATATCATTTGCTGTACTAGTTAAATGCAACATGAAGCAAATGAGAATAGGAACTAGTCATGCTAGTATCTATAGACATAAAAATAGAAAATAACAATTTTACTGCAGACACAGACTGTATGTTACTTCTACTATTCCTTTTTAAACAAATTATTTATTGTTTGTTCATCTGCTTATAAAAGATCTGGCTTTGTGACAATCAACCTTTAATAGTTAAGTTACCAAAACAATACAAAAACAAAGAAGGTGTGAAAATCTCAACAATAGTATTTACTCAGACAATAGTGTTGGTTAGTGAATTGACTCCTTGAATACATTATAATAATAATAATAATAATAATAATAATAATAATAATAATAATAATAATAATAATAATAATAATAATATTAATAATAATAATAATATTAATAATGAAAAAATGTGATTCAGAAAATTAAATTGAATTTCACTCATTCAGAGAACCTGGGGCCCATCATTGTTAATATAATAACAAAAAATAAAATAGATGACCAAACTAGTGACCTCTTGCTTTCCAAGCCAGCATTTCAACAGGCTATTAATATTTTAGTTTGTCACTATCTGATATTCCTTTTTGTACTTTTTTGCCAACTTTCAGAACTCATAGGGCTACACAGATTTTTTATCAACACTTTTTGAAAACAGTTATTCTCTGGCATTTAAGCTAGTTTTACAAAAAAAAAAGTTTCATGGTTAATCGTCCCAAGTTGTAAGCCTTTCTAAAGCAAATGTGTATTCCTGAATTTTGTTCTGTGGTTAACAGCTAGTTTGAGAACTTTGACAATTTATCCTCCCCCCTTCCCCCCCCCCCCCCCCCCCCCAAAAAAAAAAAAAAATAATCTGTTTCTGTATTTTCTCTTGTGTGATCAGGTCATCATTCACAAAAAAACAAAAATTGATTTTGTACATTTCATTTCTTTTAAGTTGCATCACTTGACAATAATTTGATGCAAGAGGAAAAATAAAATCAACCTAATAGACATATATTGAATTTAGAATATCAAGTTTACTCAGACTTCTAAGGAGATTTTAACTCATTTTGAATATCTCTGAAATTAAAATCTGACGAAGCTATCTAAGTGGCAGTGAAATGTAATTGTAAAGTAATTAAATACATTTGGCAAAGTAATTGTATGTAATTAATTACTTTGCTCAAAAACCATGTAATTGTAATTTAATTGAACAATTTCCAATGTAATTGTATGTAATTAATTACTTTTTCAAAGTATTTGACCCCAAATCTGCTGGTACGTGTATGCGATGGCAAATTGGGTTAGAGGTTTGTTGGCTAATGGTGTCTTGATCCCTACTCACGTATGTCGAAATAAATGTAAGCAAGACTAAACGTTTATAAGTTGTGCTGCATCATGACGAACGGTAAGTGTGCAGAGGATACTGCACATCCCGCGCATTCCGATTAACGTTTTTGTTATTTAGTATCTAGTGAGTGTTACAGCTGAACTTGATGCATACATTCTTTCAATATAAGAGCTAGTCTTTGTAAGTATAGGTTATAGATCATATATTACAATTATAAAGTATTTAAATAGGAACGAGTGCAGTGAGTGAACCACTTAATCCCTTTATAATTTAAATAATGATCTATGACCTACTTATAGTTTTCTCCTCCTTTTTCATGCTTGGGCCCTACTTATAGTTTTCTCCTCCTTTTACATGACTGGGCCTTTGGAAATGGTCGCATTGACCACTTCACGGATTTTCTTAATGATTTTACAAATATTGACAAAATATGTGATTAAGTTGGCCAAAATTTTAATTTCTGTGCAAACTGATTTGTGAAGCACATGAAGGGGCGGAGTAAACTATAAATGGGCAAATTTGTCGTTATCTAAAGCAGGGACGGTATATTGAAATGTTATGATCCATGTCTAAAGCTCGCGTGATGAGGCCAATATGCGCTGGCGGAGATAAGCTGGTAAGAATTATTCCATGTTAAGCCTCAATGCTCTAAGGAACCACCATACAAACAACTTTAAGCTTATAAGAGCTGTCATTCATTTCTAGGCAAAGACATCAATCCAAGCAACAGCCAATCACATCGAGTTCTATAAAGCATTGACTGTGTTTATGTTCTATGTCTGAACGGAAACTGAGATAATAGGGATATTTATTTTAAAGGCATGACAAATCAACTGCAAGCACACTATCACTGCATTATGTCACCTGCGTGACAAAACACATGTAAGTATGCAGAATTTTCCTTTTACGAGTATATCTAAACAAGGTAATATACATAACTTTCTCGACTTAACAACCAATGATTCATAAAATGGAGTACTTTTACAAAAATCACCGAAGCAAGGCTGTAAACTTCAGTGGTAAAATCATTTCATTATTTCAGTTAACTCTTTCAAAAAGGGGTACTTCAGTTATAACGTATAGGCGTTGCTGTATGTCGCTCTTTAAACGATCGTGCGAAGCTATCATCTGAGTCTAGCGTTTGGTACGAACTCTTTGCGTATGCGAGCAGCGATGGCTTTTGCACCAGAGCCATCGCTGTTCGCCTTAAGTTTGCGATAACATGTACATGTATAAACCAATTTCTCCTGGGCTACCGCATTTACACTGTGTGCTCCGGGGAAAGCATTATCATGTTTATCACATATGCTAATGCAAACACCTGGGTCTGTAGCAAAAATTATATACCTTGACAAAAACAACCAGATACTTTTCGGGTTTCCGTGGCAATTATTTTACATAGCCATGCATATAAGCCCAAATTTTGTATGATGCGTATATGTAATGATTTGTTATCTATTAACCAACCCTTAAATCTCCAAGAAAAAATGCATCTGAAAAATTTACGTCTGCCTAAGTCGTCTGCTGCAAATAATTGTCTAACATTACTGACGAATTCAAGTATAGAAGCAAACAGGGAGGACCCAGGTCAGCCTGCTCCTATAGAGGCAGTCTGATCTTGGTACACACTGTTTGTCATAGAGGCTTCTTAAACATTTCAGCAGACGAGAAAAGCAGAAGACTTTTGATGCGATCGGCGCTTTAAGGGTTAAAGTGTCATAGCCTCTTTTCTTTCGTTTATACAGTAGTCATAGAGTGACAAAAACTGCTGTTCAGACGTTTACTGTCCTATAATATGGACTCGGGAATAAAGATTTCATCAAAAATCATCTTTTATGAACTATTCTGACTCTTCCTGGCGTGAAAATATATGACGAGAGTATTCTTTAGAATCGCCCCTCTGTGGCGATTCTTATGAATGTACGCAATAATGTATTTATGGGTAAAGAATAGTCAAAACTGTGCCCACATCCTCGTTCATCTGGGCCGCCCTGTCACCTTGAGAGTTTCGAGTTGCATGGCTAGGCAGCAGTGTGAATAACAAATTCGCAAAGATGAAATTACGAGAATGGCCGTATTTATCGCAGATATTCGGAAAGATATGCGTCAGCAAATTGTGTAAACCCAGATCAGGCCGCTCCTGAAGGAGCGGTCTGATCAGGGTTTGCACCATTTGCCATTCAATCGCTAAATATTACACACATACTCAGGTAGTAAAATTGATTCGTTCGAATTTTTGGACAAATTTGGCGAGCAAATAAGGTGCCCGTATAAAGAATATATTTATGGTCTCTCAAATCAAATTCACATGTAATAAACTTGCAAGGGCGTTTACAAATTATTTTGCAATTTTTATGCCTCGTTAAGCCTGGTAGGTTTATTTATGTCAACTTGAATGAATTGTTTGAAACTTAAGGCTTACGCTTAAATTCCATTACTCAGCATGTATCAACTCGAAGTATCATCCGAATGTGGCTAACCAATGTTTTTCGTTAATTTTTGACAAACAAGCTTAAGTCAATTTTCAGTCGCAGAAGATTCTGGTGGCAATAATTATTATTTTTTTCTCAAAGTTATCAATTTCGTTTTAACTATACTGTACTGGATGATATGGGTCGCGGTCACGAGATTTTTTGTGGCATCCGACAAACTAAGACTTAAAGCAATTTACTTAGCTATAGATATTAGCTAGATGACTGTAGCTTTTTAGATATTACATTTTTCAGAGAGCGAAAATAACAAAGGCGTGATTAGACTGCGAGAAAATCCTTTAAAACACACAATCGGAACGTACAGTATTTTCTCAGTTGTTGCGAGCTGTACACAGGCAACCGCATACATTTATGGTGTGCGTTTCAATAAAGCGTACAGTATGAATGTCTTCTTTGTCAATTCATTTCCCTGTTTTTTTTTCTGTTATATCCATTCTGGTCCCTCGGTGGGTGAGATACTTGTTTAAGTATTATGTGATTCACCATCTTCCGTGAAGGTAATATATCACTAGAAGACTTATTCAAAACTCTCATTTCATCCGCAAATCGCTTTCTCCCTGGAAATTTGCGAGAGCATAATGCATGCCTTTTCAAATTGAGGAGTATCTGTATTATCAAGAGTGGTTCCAGGGTTATCTAGTTGACATAGATTTTAGAATGGCTTGTGACAAAATCTGTAAAAAGACGAAATAATTATACTACTTTGACTGTATGCTTTGTGAACCCTAACCAGTGAGTTTTAGTGTACGGCTCACGACAAAGTGCACAGATATGTAGCATGGTGATGACGCTTGTCCATGCTGTGTAAAAAGCACTGATAATACGAGACAGTATTCCATTTCTTAATGAGCTCTAGGTCTTTGGAGATAATGAAGGGGTACAGCAAATGTCGTGGTCAATGTTTTTAGCTTTAGTCAAACAAAATGTGTTTACATGTGACCTAGTGCACGCCGTTAACATTGTAGTATGTTGACTGTGAAGCCCATGTACGGAAATATTTATTTATACAATATTTCAAAGGGGTGACATATTTAGCACGATTGCCAGTCTACCACATGACCCTCTGAACATATAAGATGATCTGGCATGATTGACTGGTATATGAGTTATGCCCGGAAATCTGCAAGTTGCAGCTTTTCGGCCATTACTCAGCATGATTTCAGACACGATTCAAAGATGGTGTAAGCGGTTCAAATAGTAATAATTTAATTAAGTAGTAGATTGAATATGAAACAACCCATTCAAAAACACAATGCACTGCACCCCACATTTTGACAATCTATTATCAGAAAAGGCGAAGATTCTAAAGACTCCTCCTGGAACAAGTTGCTTCTCACTTTCCATAGGTCAATAGGCTATGTAGGCAAGGCAATCAGATTTTCCAATATAAAAATGGACAGCGCATAAGATTTCAGTACTTGTCGCATCGGTGAGCAGCAAAGGTTCGTATAAAGGGGCTATTTGGCCACCTGAATCCATCAAATGAAAGTTACTTTTCACTAATGTCTGCTAATTGGTTTATTGGAATAATAAACCCAAGTGTAAAAGTCTGGTACATGTATTTATTTGACTTTTACCGTTGCTATAGTAACAGAAAATGGACGCCAAAATAGGCTTAAATAGAGAAAGTGCCGGTTGGACAAATTTTGAGGCGTAGGAAGACCGTTTTTCTTCAGGTTATAGTCGCCTTCCAGTAGATCGAATGTGAATCCATGCCAAAACACAATACACTAGACCCCAACAATGCTATAAGCCTAGCTAAAAAGGTCCCAAGAAACAACTCTCTGATCATTCTTATCATTTGTATTTTTTAAATTCGCTTGTGTTCTCTGTTAATTTCATTGTCAAAAGTCTCAAATTTGTTCCATAATGGTCACTTTCCTATATTCAGTCTTTTTGGTGGCCAACGGTAAAAGTCAAAATGATACCGGACCTTTACATCTAGGCAATTGTTCTAGTAAAGCAATAATGAGAAATTGGTAAATAGCAACTTTTAATTTTGTCTTCATAAGGGGATCAAAATAGCCCCTTAATGCACGAGCTCTTTAGTCATCAGGTCAAAATGTGCGTTTATTTGAGACATACATGCGATAAGTATACAAATCTTGTGTGCCGGTTTAAAATCTAAAATACTATGGTGATCAGAATCATACACAGAGAAATGGCAAATAACTGCTGTTTTCGAACAAAATATTTCTTTGGACTCGTGTGACCTCTGCTCACACCAGATTCAGAAAAGAGCCATGACATGAGATTTCCAACAATATGGTATGTGCGACCAGCAAAGGCTCAGACCAGCCTGCGCATACGCGCAGTCTGGTCAGAGCATTTGCTTGTGGCTTGAATATTCTATCACTGTTAAGCTACTGACCAAACAGTTTCTGAGCTTAAAAGGAGGCTGTACAGTCTCGTCTGAATCCACACTTGTCAAAATGCCACATTGTTGGAAATCTCAAGTCGCGGCTCAAAATATATATAAAATATGCAACATAAGGTAGATATACGGTCATCCTCAGTGATAAGGTAATTTAAAAGAAGGGAAGATGGATAAACATCATGCCTCATTAAACAAGTTGATAATACGAAGCATTCAGGAGCCACACTATAATAAATAGACAAGATGTCGCAGGAAAATCACACAAAACAGATAGTAAATAACATTAGGTCAAACATGTACATAGAATCTACATATGAAAAAAGGGTTATCACCGAGTCCAATTTCATAAATTTGGTGCCCAAGACCAGTGGCAGAATCACATGGTTTGCGACAGGTGCCGCTTTAACACGTAGATTCTGATATTCATGTAGCTATAGTAGGGGCGATCAGAGAAAATCTGGGCTATCATTGCCCACAGAGTTACAAGCGATGAGAAAATGGTACTTACAACAAATGTATTAACGCTTTGAGTACTTAATGGATTCTTCCTTCTGCTTTGTTACACTAAACTTGACATGGTCCATTGTACACGTATACAGTGACCCACAGGGTATAATTAAAAAAAGATATTGTATGTTTTGTCCTCTGAAGATAGATTTTATCTAAGTAAACAGTGCAGATATTGATGAAATGACGCTTTTCATCTGGGTCTTCATTGTTAGGCAAAGTACTATTTTAGGGTTTTTTGCTTTTAAATGGGTTAAATATGCATGCATATATGTTGCTGGTAAAAACGTTAGATGTCTACTGTTTGATCTGCACATTCTTATACTTGCGGACAGCAAAGACACTGGGGACACTGTGCGGTAGCGCAGGCTCGTCTGAGCCCTTGCATGTCACATATGCAATAAGTACTGGTATTTCATGATCTGGCTCAAGGGGCAGACTTAATTTTTATTGGTTTTGTACATATACGTGTAACTGATTGAGGTTCAATGACATTTTAATCCCATGTACTGTACGGCTACTAGTACATAAAGTACATTGGTACTGAGTCTTCAGATGATACAAAGCCAAGTACCTGGGTGATTGGTCAATTTAACAAGTCAGTCAGAAAATTAATTCTTTAATCAAGTGGCAGGAGAGAGAGAGAGAGAGAGAGAGAGAGAGAGAGAGAGAGAGAGAGAGAGAGAGAGAGAGAGAGCAACCATTTGTAATATTTATTCTGTTTGTTTTGCTGCATTGAATTCAGTCAACATTTTTTCAATCATTTTGGGATGTTTTCCTGTCTTCCTGGATTGAACCAGTACCGAGCTGAGGATAAAGTGTCTTGCTGAAGGCCACAGCACAGTGATTCCGATGAGTCTCTAACCAGCGACCCCAGGATTTCAAATTTCAAACTGCGCTCCTCTAAATTTTGGGATTGTTAATTGGGGAATTCCAGCGGTAAGAGGTCCAGGAAATTCGTGAATTCGGCTTGAATTGGCTTATCACCTATAGACCATTATGCTAATTTTGTTATGATATGTGCCTATATAAACCCTTTATCCACTCAGAGGCGGATACAGAGGGGGTTAGCTTTTAAATGTCCTATGAAAATGAAATAGTTTAGTCTCAGTTTTAAATATCCTATGAAAATGAAATAATTGGTCTCAGTGAGACCAAATTATTTCTTTTTCATGGGATATTTGATGAAAAAAAAAGATAAAATCAGCAAAGCGAGCCACACACCTTTATATACATAAACCCCCTTTCCAGAAATCCTGGATCCGCCCCTGTCCACTAACGGATTCTTCCTTCTGGTCTGATAGAATGCTATTCCATTCTATATATCGAGGTGTCACAGGTTATTATTACCAAAAATGTATTTCTATCTCTGAAGATCTTTTTTTTTATCTTACATGTAGCAAATAGTGTAGACCGCGATTGAATGCCGCCTTATGTGGCATTTCACATGCGTATTCACTGTTTGCAAAAGTATCAAAGAGTCTAAACATCATACAGTGGTTATTCTCCTGGACCTGGCCCAGAGGTTATAAAACTTGAGTACAGACTCAAACTCAAAATAAAGCGCAATGATTGGCTGCTTGTGGAAACGTGTCCGCAAGCAGCCAATCATTGCGCCTTATTTTGAGGCTGTACTTAAGTTTTATAAACCTCGGGGCCTGGTCTTTTCATTAATAGTGATAGGAGTACACGGCCTTTAAAATGACTAAGCCTATTGACATTTTCCCATTTTTAGTAGCACTAATATTTGATTACCTTCGGAGAGGGCGTATCAAAGGCCACCTATATCATTAACAAATCGTTAAAGAAATCATAAAATAACACTTTTCTATCGAAATAAAAAACGTAAGGGCTAAATACATGTACACAAAGTAATAGATTAACCTAACCATGTTAACCCACGCCGTATTTGCATGATAATTTATTTAAGAAATAAATTAAATTTTTGGAAGGTTCATGAAATCATGAATACATGTACTAAGTTATGTTTACATTTTATTATTAATTAACTAAAATATAGAAATTATTTATAATTTAGGAGATAAAACAATTCTGTATTTAATATTTAATCGTATTAACGGTTTTGTTGGAGTGTAAAACGGAAAAGCGGAACAGCCGGTGTGAACACGGACAGCCAATTGAGCAAACACGAAGCTTGTTTTGCACGTGCGACTCAGGTGTGGCTCGCTGTCAATCACAACATCAGTGTCATATATCTGGCGTATGAATTCGGTGTTCGAAACGAATTGCACCGGCAAGTGAGCTTGGCAGCTGTCAATAAAATTTTGTGTCGTTCATGAGGCTATGAACGGTTTCAAACATCTAAAGATTCATTAAAGGTTTGCTTTAAAATGTTAATATTTAAGAAATTAATTGGATTTTTTGAAGGTTCATGGGATCATGAATACTTTGGGTCTCTTGTGAATCCCGAATTTAACTTTGCAAGAGACCCGAAGTATTCATGATTCCATGAACCTTCAAAAAATGAATGTATTGCTTATATTTATACTTTATTATAAAATAACTAAAAAAATAGAAATTATTTATGATTTAAGAGATAAAACAATTTTGTATTTAATATTGAATCGTATTAACGGTTTTGTTGGAGTACAAAACGGAAAAGCGGAACCGCCAGTGTGAACACGGACAGCCAATGAAGCAAACAAGAAGCTTGTTTTGCACGTGCAACTCAGGTGTGGCTCGCTGTCAATCACAACACCAGTGTCACATTTGGCGAATGAATTCGATGTTCTAAACGGGCAAGTGAGCTTGGCAGCTGTCAATGAAATTTTGTGTCGTTCATGAGGCTATGAACGGTTGCAAAATCCTAAAGATTCATTAAAGGCTTGCTTTGAAATAGCAAAATATTAAAGCTAATGACTGCTCAATCTGGTGTTAGTGGATATGATGTCTGTAGTGTTGACTTTTCGTTTATTGTTACTCCCATTGTAGGAGTCTGAAATTGTTCTATGTTTTGTTGTACTTTACTTTATGCCCATTTTAGTATTGCAATCATCTTGATGGGGAAGAGAGAGCTGGTTGCTTTGCTTAATTTGTCTTCCTGGTGTCTCGTGATGCTCTTCCTTGCGGTACCATGGGGTTGTCTGCGGTTTGTGTTTTTGGTATTTCCTGATCATACTCACTTACTATTTTTAGAACGAAATGATTCACGGTCAGTCCATGTCAAGCTGATGCCTTCCACCAAGTTTCGACTCGATCAGACTTACGATTTGATGGCACAGTAGCGGCGATCATCTTTGATATTCCAACGAACCAATTTTAACATTTCTGAATCAAGTTTCGGCTTGTTTAGACTTAAAACAGTTTAGGGAGATGGTATTTGAAGACTTTCAAGAAGGCTGTTGTGGCGGCCATCTTGGATATCGGGATATCTTATTTTTAATTCTGAATCTCAACTCGCCCAAATGCCTCCCACAAGACATATGATTAGGGGGTGCAAACTGAGGAATTTCATATCTGAAACTACTTTACGCAGGGGATACGATGTTCGTTTGGGCCAGTGCATTAGAATTTGGTAGTAAAGTCATCCTATAGACATGCATGCACAGCTAACTAGTGGATTTCATTTTAATTAAATGCATATCTGCGTTCCCCCAACTTTGTGTGTGCGAGCAGCGAAGGCTCTGGCGAGACTGTGCATTTGTGCAGGCTCGTCTGAGCTATTGTCTGAGCCTTTGCCGCTAGCATATCGCCTGAGCCATCACCGCAAGCATATGCGATAAGTCCAAAGGCTCATTTAACGTCACTGTATATGACATTGCCTAAAATATGTGGTACGATTCAAGCGGCTTTTATGATCTCGACCCCAATTTTGTACCATTTTAATAAAATATTTACATAAATTACAACATTTATTGTGTCTGTTTACGAGTACCGTAATTTCGCTGCACGGTGAGAAAACAGGCTTACTCCATCTGCGAACAGCAACACGCAGGTCTACATGTGCGTCCGCGCATGCTGATCCATATTTATCATTGGTGTTTGTTTGCTGTACATAAAAATGCATTCAAAATTATAGGGTCAGAGTTAGTCTATGTAGCTAATGGTTGCCAATCATGCTCATTGCAACCTTCATTGATATTCCAATGTCAAATATCTTGCAATGCACAAACTGCAAATGCATGCTGGTGCAATAAGCAAGTTGATGATCTTCCCATACAGAGGACAAACTATACTGTAGATTCGGAAATTTTAGCGAAGGTTTTATTTTCGCGGAACTTCGCGGATGCGGAGTTTCGCGAAAATAAACCCTAGCGAAATGGCGAAATCACTCTGTCGTTCAGTGATTTAGGTAAATCATGTCCAAATCGTGAATTTTAAATGTGGCAAGTATGTCTTTTAAGCCTGTTCGCGAAAATAAATTCTCGCGAAAATTTCCGAATTTACAGTACACTAACTTCTGATTGTAGGTTTCTTGTGACGTGGTCATATTGTCTCGAAGGTAATATATTTTAATAGATTAGTATGCAGATTTCGGTTTGTTGCCTGTTAGCTATAATTTATGGAGGTTTAAACAAATATTTAAGTAAGTCGTAAATATCAAGTAGGATCTTACTACGCCCATTGTTAAAGGCAGTCTACATGTATGCACAAATAGTAAACATGACCTCGGTTAAAATAATTTGCTGAGCTAATAAAATTTTAGAAAATAGCAACGCTGTCTACAGGTTTAGATTCGTATGCTGTGACTTGGTATAAAAATGTACCACTACGGATCAATAGCCATGCACTATCATTTCATTGATATTTAAATGTCTCGCAATGCGCAACGTGCTAATACATGCTTGTTCAATAAGCAATATATTGTATGGTTTTGTATCTGTACGGGCGATAATCCACGAGCTAAAGCTCGTGGATTATCTTCCCATACAGACGCACAAACCATACAATAACTTACACTAATCCCCAAAACTAATGAATGTGACCAGAAAATGCTTATTATAGACCACAATCCAAGCGAAGAGACACGAGGACTTAAACAAACCAAAACACACACATGCATACAAGAATACAATAAGCAAAGCCACCAGTTCTCTCTTCCATAGCAAAATATTTGCCAAACGAGAAAGTGCAGTGCGAACTACATGGACTAAACACCAAGATTACATGAAATTTGTTAACAGTTAAATAGTGTCACTGGTCTGGATGCCTTAAACCTGTTTTGTTCGACTGTATTGACATGAAGAATAGCCATACTAAGAACAAGAAAAATGTTAAAACATTTATTACTTATGGTGACACAAAAACAGGTGGCAGTGCACCCCAGTAAGCATGTAACAGCGGGCCATCATCGGCCCGCCAGCGAAACTTCATTTGAATGGCGTTTCGCTGGTGGACAGATTGTACGATTCGCTGGGATACGCAAAAGTGTTCGCATTTCAAAATCACAAACAAAAATTCACGAGATTGCTTTTGTGCTTTAAGAATTGCTTCTGTTTCTCTATTTGCATTTGTCAAGTTGCTATCTGCTATCGCACTGCTTGATTAACCATTTAGCAGCAGTGGTTATATATACTAGGTCATCCTGTTACAAATGCACCTCCTAGCCGGCCACTATCGGCCCGCCAGCGAATGTGGCCCGTTTTTACATGCTTTCCGAGCTTGAGAAACATGCTCCGTTATGCTAACTTAGCCAGCTTAACATAGTCTCTTAATGTCTACCTTTCCCCAACTGTTACATTTAACCTAACTTAAGCAGCAAAATAAAATGGTCAAGTGAGTGCTGCTCGATCCTACAGAATTGCTTAGTAACGTTGATGACAATTCTGTAGGACCGAGCAGCACTCAGTTGACCATTTTATTTTGCTGTTAATGGTTGTGATGTTGACGTAACCGATTGGTTCTGTTGTTCTGTTGCCCCATTTATTGCACAAACTTATCTGTTCTACTGTTGTGTAATATAACATGACTGACTTTATATACATATATAGCGTAAATGTCAACGACACTCTAAAATATTTTCAAAAGCTTAACCTTGTGACGTAATGCTTACGCCATTGTTCTGCACTAACCGACACGGACGTATGGATTTGTTGTCAGAGGAGAAATCGTCTGGCAAATTATATCATTGATAGGAATTTCTTTGTCCAGGCTGTATGTAACCTTGGACTTTAGATGCTATCGAGCCGGCGAATACACTAAATGTCCCGCTGAACCCGAAAATTTTCCGCCTGTACAAATGTGCAAGCTCGAAGTTTCGAGTGTATGATACACAAATGATGCATGAGAACCTAGGACCAACAAATGCAGTTCTGTACAAGACAATATTTGGAGTGGAGGTGTTATAATTATTAACCCTTAAAGCGCCAATCACGACTGCAGCAGACGACACAATTAAAACATCCTTCCTAGTTTTCAATAAAAATAAGGTATGATATTTCATGAGAATCGTCTGCCAGCAGACGATTCTCATGAAATATCATGCCTTATTTGTTATTTTGTAAAAACGCAGCAAAATTTGAAATTGTCGTCTGCTGTAAATTCTAGGTGGCGCTTTATGGGTTAAACCATTCAGCAGGAGAAACGTACAAGGAGCCAGTTGTGGACATTCTATAAATCTATACTACTAAATAAACGAATTACCGCATAAACTGAAAAATCGAGGTCATTTTCATGCTTGATTTCTTTACTGTTACTTTAAGATATTGCTTTCATTGATAATCTCGGTTAGGATGAGTTTTCATTTAGCATAGATTTAGAGAATTTTGGAATTAAGTGTGTTTTCTAAAAGAACTGCGCCCTCTGGCGAATGTTTCTATATTTAGTGTATGTCACGTTCATGGTCACGCGTCACTATTTTTAGATCGATTGGGTTTCCAATACAAACTGAATGGAGATGACCGAAGCGTTCCGAATTTTTGTGTATATGTCATATGTATATGTGTATTATGCTGTGTCAAGTCGGCCATATTATAAACAACAATGGGGAAAACGCCGCCAAACTCGCCAAAGAAAAAAAGATATGGCTGTAATTTTAAATAATCCCTTATCAAAACTGATTATTAGTCGCGGTAATCATCACACCTTTCTTCGACACGCGCTTAATAATCCTAAGTGTCAAGGTCGCTGCGCATAATGTACTGTTTACATCGATTGGCTTGGTCGTACCACTTATATCACGGTAGGCAATGACGCTATCAAATATTATTAGTAAAAGGCGCCTCGCTGAAGTTTTTCTGTGATTTTCTTGACGAGAAGAAATAAACATAACCGCATTTACAAGTATCAGCTTTTGTAAAAAGAAAATAAAAAAAAAATCGTCGGTTCCGGGTCATTTCGGCCCATGGTCATTTCGGCCCAATAATCCCTTTTTGGTTCTTAGAAAAAAATAAATCTCACTCCTAAAAAATTTGGTAAAATTGGTCCGCGCGGTAAATGCGAGCAGAAAATAACCATTTTAAGGGCGTCGCGCGCAATCTCACTCTTTAAGATTTCAAAAAGTTGACAGGTATGCAAATAACGAAGTAAGAACTACACCAAAATCACCACCTTAGAACGGTCAGGTGCAAGCTACTGGTGAGGGCTTGAGGTTGAATTTGTTTTTAGCTCACCTTAGCAGCATATGTCAGCTTATAGGTAGGATGCCCATGGTCCGTTGTCGTCAACAATTTCAAACATCTTCTTCTCGGAAACCATTTGACCAATCAAAGACAAATTTTATGTGGAGCCTCTTTGGGTAGGGGGAACGAAAGTTTGTTTGTTGCATCTGGGTCACATGACCAAGATGGCCGCCACGCCCATATATGGTAAAAACCCTTCAAAAATCTTCTTCCCCGGAACCGGTGAACCAATTTCCACGAAACTTGGTATGTAGCAGTGGTGACTCTGCCCATCATACTTTGTTCAAATGATGACCTACGGTTGACCTTGACCAATTTTACAACAAGGTCAAATTTGTTAACTTAGGCTTTTCTACAGGAAAAAGTGAAAGCTGTTGATTTTTTCACAAATATTTCAGCCTCTGACCTGAAACCAACTGAAATAATGAAGAATTGTGAGTATTGAAGGCCGAGGTCATTTCTTGACCTTGGCTAAAGGTCATTTACGTATATGAAAATTAAAACTGGCTTTTCTCGGAAATTGATGGGCCAATCAAACCCAAATTTTATATGTTAGCTTTCAGGTACAAGCAGGGTTCCAGTTTGAGGGCAAATCGGCGAAATACTTCGCCCCAGACCGCTCCGTTTCGCCTATAATGGTCGTAAAAAGGGAAGTGTATTTCGGCATATGGAGGCGCGGTGGCTCAGTGGTAGAGCGTCGGACTCGGGACCTAGAGGCCCCGAGTTCGAACCCCACGACCGCTGTGTAGTGTCCTTGAGAAAGGCACTTTCACCTTCCCAAAGTACTAATAATACCCAGGAAGAAGTGGCTCCGTCTCAACATGACTGAAAAATTGTTTACCGGGACGTAAAACACCAATCAATCCAAACCATTTCGGCATCAGTGTTCCTTTTCAGGCCATTTTGGGGGGCGAAATTCGGCCCCACTCCCAAAGGCGAAACACCTCCTTTTTCCCAATTGGCACAGTAAAATTCCCAATCAGAAGTTGGAAGAAAAATAAGGAGAAAAAGTTTGTTTTTTAACCACGAAAAGTAACGACATTTCCAGGTTTGCCTTTGAAGAAGATAATTTGGTATACAAAAATTTCCTTAAATATTGTATTTCTTTGCATTTTGAGTGTGAAAACCACTCATTTATTGGTTTGGGCAGCTACCACTTAAAAAATTGCAGACTAATTTTTCCGACATTGTCCCTATTTTTGGACAGTACCAGTAACCAACACAACACTAAACTATAATAATCAGCAGACCTTAGTATAAACTTAAATTGACACTAGCTTTAAACAAGTACAGACTTTTGGGGGGGGGGGGGGACTCACAAAACAGTAACAAAACAAACAGAACTTCTATAAAATAGTTAATTACTACCATTGATGGCAACTAGAGTTATGAAAGTTCAAGACACCTTTCTCTGACTCACGCTCAATAATCCTAAGTTTCAAGGTCGCTAAACAGCTTACATTGATAGGCTTGGTCGTACCACTTGACGCAGTAGGCAATGACGCTATCAATAAAATCTGTTTAAAAAAGTGCATTGTTCAGAAATAAGAACCTGGATTTGAGCGATTTTTGGCATTGTTTGGAGGAAAACAAATATAGTAAAAGTCACCTCGCTGAAGATTTTTAGTGATTTTCAAGATGAGAAGATATAAGCATAATCATGTTTACAAGTATCAGCTTTTGTAAAAAAAATTAAAACTCGCCGGTTTCGGGTCATTTCGGCCCATACCTATTTGGGCCCATGGTCATTTCGGCGACTAGAATCGCCAATACAAGTTTCAGATTTCATAAAGCTGTGAAAAATTAACACACATGAAAGGGGGATACAAGTTTCAGCTTTTTTAAATGCAAAATAAAGGTAAATTGACAATCATGAAATATTTCCGCGCTTGCGTGGGCTCTTTTCTAGTTTTATCAAAATATTTATTTTGTCAATAGCCAGCTTAGAGATCGTATCAGAACGCGAATTCAAAATAATGTCTGAGTTACTCAACCGCGTTCTAAGTCTCCAAATAAGGGACAAAATGGTAATATATTTATTTATTTCTGTTTGCCTTGCGACAGTTTCTTGTATCACGGGTGGGCATCAGCGGAACTACCGCCAAATCGCGTTAACGTATGCTACAATCGTTTACTCCACCCTTACCAACTTTAGCACGAAATATCTCGTGATGTGCAAGGTCTTCACTGATATAGGTGGCAGAAAATAGTTATACCATGTTTGTCCACCTGTACGTAAGATAATCCACTCGCTAAAGCTCGTGGATTATCTCCACGTACAGGCGGACAACCCATGGTATAACTTTTACATAACCCACACTGGTTCGTGCTTTACGAATCATTTGACACAGTGTTAATCGAGTTTTTACTAATACCATTGTACAATACATTTCTAATTGATTACATGCTAATCATCATTGTGTGTATGCCTATTTTAGAATAAAGGGGTAACCGTTCGTACATCTTAGAGCCCGGGATATCGAAGATGAAGAGTATGCCTAAACTCATGATCAAGCCTTGGGACAATGATCATGATGATAGCGTTTGTTTGTAAGGTGCAACTGAATGAATGTAAAAAATTCTGATAACAAATGAGTGCAATATTGCATATGGCCATACAGAATACGTAGAAATGTGAATATTTTCTTAACCATTAAAGAGCCACGTGCATTAAGGGGCTAATTTGGCCCCCTCTTGAACCAAAAACTGAAACTTGCTTTTCACACATTTCTTCTGATTGGTTTCTGAGAAGAATAAAACTAAGGTAAAAGTCTGGCTTTTATTTAACTTTACCCCTGGCTATGGTAACAAAATGGCCGACAAAATGGGCTTAAAATAGAGAAATTACCATTTTGGACCAAGTTTAAGGCTTTGGGAGACCGATGTATTTTGAAATAGATATCAACACAGCCAAATACCGAAAAAAACCTTTTGATATGTTGTGTGCCGTGATAGTTCTCATCATCTGTTAAAAAATCTTCTTGGTATTTGCTTGTGCTCTATATTAGTTTCTCTGTCATTTTTTTCAAATTTGCTCCAGAATGGTCACTTTCCTATTTTAAGGCTTTTTTGGCGACCATTTTTGTTACCATAGCAACGATAGGAGTCAAATTAATACCAGGCTTTTACACTTGGGCTTTTGTTCTAATAACCTAATAAAGAGAAATTGGTGAAAAACAATTTTCATTTTTTCGCCTCATAGGGGGACCAAAATAGCCCCTTAATGCACGTAGCTTTTAGCTTTTCTTGTGGACGCCCATTGAGACGGCTCTTTTGGATACCGACGACATACGTTTTCGTTGAGAAAAAAGAAAATAATTTCTTAAGCGCATTTATCTAGAGTATGAAATCAAGTAAACAAACTCCTGTTAACGCACTCTTATCGTGTAAATTGTGCAATTCTCTCGCGTACGAGTAATACTTTTCTGCAATTTAAATTCTAGATGAATTAATCTTTACACCATTTTGTACCAAGACAACGCTTTCCACAACAATATTCGAAGTTATTATACCCATAACTTTAATCCGTGCTGTACAAGTGTTATTGCGTTTCCGCCAGAAATTATGTAAGGCAGATATTTAAGAGATTTTCATCTTAATGCCAGCTTTATTTTCAAATATTATTTTAAACTTCTTACGATTTATTTACGGGCATTACGGTTCATTGCATCAAAATCGACTAAGGATCTGCAAGGGATCTGCTTAGACATAACTCCAAACATAAAGTTTAGCTGCCGTCTAGACATGTTCCTATTAACACACCGGATAGGCGGCAATCGAAAACATTAATACTATCAACGAACGTACATCAAAAACTGTTAGAAAAGGAGTTTTCGACTGCCATTTGTCGCCCGATTTGCGACAAATGGCAATTGAAAACACTTTTTCTAGCGATTTTTGATTTGCGTTCGTCGATTGTTATGAGCGTTTTCGATTGCCGCCTATCCGGTGTGATTAATGTTGTCTTATAAAAGGCTTTATACAGTTAAACCTGTCTTAAGCGGCCACTCAAAAAGGGGACCAAAAATAGTTTTAAGACCGATAATCGCTTAATGCAGGCATTCTACAATACTTTCGACTTTCATTTAGCTACCATTTTTCAGTAAGATCTTTGCTTTGTATATTTTGAGTGGGCTTAAGACATGTTTTACTGTATATAAAAGGCTATAAAGAAAATCTCGTCGGCGGTTTGGCCAGTGAAATTGAATGACTTCATATACCCGACCGCCAACACAAACGTGCCATCTAACTCCGCTTTGTCCGTTTCACTGGGCCGTGTGTCTAGTTCTGCCGCAATAATAAGAAACGCGAAAATCTGGAATGTTATTTTATTGCTTGCATTTTTTCGAACATTAGGCTCAAATCTGGATTTAGAATATCCTGCAGTGTCAGACAAAAATTGTTTGAAGAATCTACTACTACTGCCCTGACCCCTAATCACTTGTGAATTTCGACATTTTTAGGTTTTCTGAAAAGCGGGGGGAATATAAACGGTGTAACAGCCATGTGACGACCTATATAGCTGCACTTAAATTTCTACAGGTAAGTGTCAAAAGCATCACACATTTTAAAATCGTGATTGCTTTGTACTTGCCAGTTTTATTTTTAAGCACTACCATTCAGTTGATAGTATCGATTCAATCAGCGTAGACACAGATCCAACTGATCCAATACGATCAGTTTGATCTGGGTAAATACTGTTTGTTATGTTTATAAGGACAGTTCCTACTAAAACAGCGTGATGTGGCTATATGGACAGTTTTATAAAACAACTTTTACAGTGGTATAAACGGCCTAAACATTATCAACTACATATATGTAATTTTATGGTCAACCATTCATTTTCTGTAATTAGTTAATTTGAGCTGTTTACATACATTCTTTCAATGGTTACACTCAAGTCAGGGATAATCATGGAGCAAAATGATGATGGGCGCTTAAAATGGGTCAATGGCCCATATCTCATTCAAATTACATAATTTTAATGGGCCTTTTGAAATTTCTATGGGCCCTTTTCAAAATTTGGTGATTCCAAAAGTCCTAAATATCTATATTAGAGCATAATTGACATGAGATTTGAATAGCTTATATATGGGGCCAAGCTAAAAATAAAGTCTATTTTAGCAGAACAGCAATAGGTTTTTTTCACAAAATGGATTAGGCCTATCCCAGGATTGTCCCTGTCAAGTGTCTAATAAGTGGAATAAAATGCCAAAATTCTACCATCAGAATTATTAGAGCACAAATTAGCCGTAATATCAGGCAATATATTTTGTCAAAATACTGCCTGAAATGATTCACAAGTATTGAATGCTCAATATGATATAAATTGAAAACGTACATCTAAAGTCATTTATTCGCGATTCTAATTTACGCAGCAGTACTGTATATGTGCGATACACTTTATGCTATACTGAACAAAAGTGAAAACGCTACACTACAATATTTTATATTTTGTGAGAAAGTATTGGAAGAAAACTATTTAATAAAGCTTAATAATATTTTCCAGACATCAGGCAAGCGATTCGTCGAAACTCCACCAATTTGTCTCTTTTGATGTCTGCGTTATGTTCCTTTTTGTGTTTAAAGCTTTATTTACTGAATTTTGCAATTGCGCATGCGCAAAAAAGATTGTTATACTTATCAGAATTCGTTATACTTGTGTTGCATTAATATACATGAAAACTGTGTTGTCACTTGAAAAAAGCCCAGGAATCAATTTCGAATTTATCAAATTTGTAAAAAAAATTGTAAAATGTCTCCATTTGACAAAAACAAATAGGGAATATTAAATATTTGGTAATCTTCGATTTATCACGATTTTCGATAACTTTATTACTTTTGCGAAATCAGGTAAACCTATCAGCACATTGTTCCTACCATTTCTTGACCAGCATTGTGCTCAGACTAAAATGCAACAACACATTGATTTTCCTATGGAGATTTCAGTGATAAAATTTCAAGCTTTGCCACTTTGATGAAAAACCCGCTTTCTAAGGTTGCTTTTCTAAACGATCAAAACACATTTCTGGTTGTCACATGTCTATAATACCATTTCGTTCAGTTGGATCTGGTTGGCAGTGGAATTCTTAGTGAAGGCACAAGCTGTGTGAGATTCTGTTCTAATTTGTAACCTGAAAAATTGGACCCCTGTCACATTTAAATGACTTTCATGTGTTTCCTCGTGCCAGCATCCGTAAACCTTTTACTTTCAACATAACCCGGTCTTTGAACATTCTGATACACTTACTGGCTTGCATAATTTTGCATATAAATTGCAAGCAATTCAGGTGTTGCGTAATCACTTTTGTTCAGTATATAACCTACACGGCGATCACTGACCTGAAACAACATCGAATGATTTAGTCAACCGTTGCATATTATTAATAAAATGGGTCAGATTATGTCCATTCTACCAACAGTAATACTCCCCCGTTGAAAAGAACCAAAAATATGCTAAAATTCCGTCTAATTACAGAAAAACACAGCAAAAACATCAGGTTGAAAATTTTGTCAAAAAATACTGCAGCTTTTTCTACCTGCATACCGAAAAGTTCAAGAGAAAATAACGCGAAAAGGTGCTCTTAAAGTCGATTTTTCGCGTTTCTTATTAAAGCGGCAGTACTATAGTTTAACTCATATATATACAGAACAGGGTGTGGCACCGACGAATTGTCCGTAATATGGTCCAATATGGTACATTTACACCTCTAATACCTTAATTTATATCATGCACCCATGTTTGGTTTTTAGCTGCTCCACCTAGTTTTTCGTATGTTGGGATTTTTTTTCATGAAATTTTAGAGAAAACTTTCCAAAACCTCCTTCAGGAATATTGTCAAACGGTTTGGATCTAGAAAATTTTCGGGTCTGGTCTAAAGCCCATTGGTTTGCAAAGGTACTGGTAGGAACAACTCCAACACTTCAAATGAGGGTAGTCATGTAGCCGGCGTCAGCTGGACAGGGGTTGACCATTCTCTCGGCATTGTGCTTTTGCGAATTTTTAGCTACATGGCACACAATATGTGCCCAGTTCAGACCTTAAGTGCAGCCTGACAAAGGTTCATTGAGTCTGCTGCCAAAGTCATGTGCGGATCCAGGGGGGGGGGGGGGACAGGGGTCCGGACCCACCTGTAAAATCACAAAAATATAGGGTTTTCTAGCAATACAGGTCCGGATCCCCCGAAAAATCGCAGCTACCTAGCCAGCATTCAATGTTGGGCCATCATCTGCACGCCAGCGAAACGCCATTTAATGGCGTTTCGCTGGCGGGCCGACACTGGCCCGTTTATAGTGGTACTTGTTGGATCCTCCCTACCCTCATCAACTAAAAAAAAAACGTTGTCAAAGTTGGACCCCCTCTGACAAAACTTTCTGGATCCGCGCATGAAAGTAAAACGTATTGTGCAGTGCTTATTTGATAAAAATGCATCAGACAACATTTTCAGGACAACACTATTGGTAGGATAATGGTTAAAAGTGCACCATTCACCTGTACATTGAATTTTTAAATCACATAGGCGGCTTTATTGGGCATTTTTCTCACAGCGGCGTTGAAGGAGTCAGATTGGTTTTAAAGCCGGTTAAATTGGTAATAGGGGTAAAATTGGTAAGGGGTCATTTAAAAAGCCAGCGTGACATTGAATTAATTATTGGCGTTAAAAAATTCAATTCAATTACTAGTATATAGGTAAAAGAAACTGTTGACATAATAGCAAGGACAGACCCATTATTTCTCAATGTGGTACAATGCAATGATACACTAGCGGGCAACACAGTACAGTAACGCCTGTAGTCAAACGGCCACTCTCAAAAAGACTACAAATTGGTTTCAAGACCAATTATCGCTTAATGCAGGTCAAAAGTATTGCAGAATGCTCCAAGGGGAGCATTCTGCAATACTTTCGACCTTCATTAAGCTACCATTTGTCATAAAGATCTTTGTTTTGTCTATTTTGAGTGACCGTTTTACACAGGTTTTACTGTACCACTTATTTAGCACCGAAAAAGAGAGAGTAAAATATGGAGCCATTCGGGAAAATCCGTCACAATTCGAGAATCGAATCATGGCTCTGGTGTATGTAAGGAGCGTTACGCGTAGTACTATGTACCAACAAGCTCCATTTTGTTAGTCCGAACTGGAGTAAGGAAAATTAGATATGTAGCATGTGGGTTCAGCTCTATTAAATCGATTAATCTGAATATTCAAAAAGTTCAATCAGCAGAATAAATGAAGTTTCTGTTTTTTTTTCAATAAAATATCGCTATCGCTATATTTTATTGAAAAACCATAAACTTCATTTTAGCCATTTGTTTTGCTGCAATCACACTTGTTACCTTGAGGCCAGGGTAAGGGAATAATATCCAGTCATCATAAAACGGTTACGTCAGAAGAAAGTTAGAAGGATTTTGTCAAATCAACAGAGACAGACAGTAATGACTATGTCATGAGAGTGAAGGTAGAATATGATCAAGTAATCAATAAGGTAAACAAGCAGAAATGGTTTAACAGAGGGGGGGGGGACCAGAAGCAAATATTGCCATGGCTGAAGAATAGAAGATTTTCAAGTTACATGTAACATGTGATTAATAGAGACAGAAGGATTGCTTAAATATGATCAAATTAAGGAAGAAGGCAACAATCAAGATTCGATATAACAAGTACCACACCTGACCCGAGACACCATATGGGAAATAGACAAAAACACAAGAAAACATCACACACAAGAGAGCAAAGAGGCCAGTCCATTCCCAACATGTGATCACAAGGCTGCAAGGAACAGACACGACAGTGTAACAAAGAAACAAAAACAACAAAACGGATCCACATAAGAAGCCAACAGACATGCAAGCAGAAATAGTTAAGTTACGGAAAAAGATCAATAAATGCCATCAAGACTATATAGAGGACAACTAGAATGTGATAATTACGAGAACAGAATATAAAACGTTGTCAATTAGAGAAGAGACAAATTGCAGTGGAAGACAGTATGATGTAATCATACAGAGAGTCAACTTGGAACGGATAGGTAGCTGTGTATACGACAAACAGTTGTTGGGCAAAGAGAGTCAAACTGAAATTGGTAAGAGACAAATTAAAGAGGTAGAATTATGGATCTATAGAAGACAGAGTGTTGTTGTTTCGAGCAAACAGAGAGAAGTCTGAAACAAGTAGTTTACAGATAGAAGACAGAGCGTTTCAAGTCTACAGAGTCAGTCAAATGGAAAGAGGTAGCACATGAGACTTAAGTAGCCTACAGAGAGGAAACGTGAAACATGTAGGTTAAAGTGAAATAAAATGTAATGTTATCAATAATGGTGACTTAGGGTAATAGAATACACTATGTTATTGATGCGTCTAAGTCTAATTTATTCTTGAAGACTATATGGGCAAGGAGTTATGACTTACTGACAAAACTGCTTAAATGTGATTTGATAAATGTCAAAAGAATGCATCAACTAATGTTACAATTTGCTGGCTTTCTGTTTTGAAAAAAAAATACTAAGACAAAAGAATAATAAAAAGAAACTAATATTGACTTTATTTGGTCATGACGGACATTGTAAAACAATTGCTAATGTTGTCATTTCTATGTAAAATGTTCTATGTAAAAATGTTCAACACAGTTTGTATCAAACTCAAAAGATTCATAGATATTTCAAAGTTCAATGTCACTAAAAAGATGTTCTATTAATCAACACAATGTGTATCCGATTCACAACATTCACACATATTTCAATGTTCAATATCATCAAAAACAATTGACTCCAAGAGCATCAATTTTCAATTTATAAAGCAATATCACTTAAACTGTACTTAATAATATGGAGGGGTTACATCCATATTGCAATTGTAATTGAGACGGCCGCATGCTATAACAAGCATACAACATGTAGCAATAATCTAAAATTGAAGATCAATTTAAGCATTCTCGACAACATGTAGCAATATTCAAAAGTTGAAAATCAATTAAGCATTCTCACAATTCAATTAAACCGCGATATTACGGAGGGCTATGCCAGCCATAATCATTAAAGGTGAGGGGGACTTCCAGCCTCGACAGTCATTCGTGTCTGTTATGAGAATTCTATCAATGCTGGATTCTTCGAAGCAGCTGATATTGTCTGTCATGACAGATTATTGGATATCATCGTTTATTTATTAAATCACCTGAAATATAATGCAAAACAGCAGAAACCGAACCAAATAAACAGAGGGAGGGGATCGAATGGGTGGGTCAACAAAACGGTATATGTTCTGTATACGGTTGTATGCATGAATGACGCGAAAAGACTAATTTCCATATGCGACAAAACAATGCTGACTGGCTTATTATAATATTGGAACAAGTTACCTACTTTTGAAAAGAATTGATTGGAAATGTGATTCTCAGTGATAAAACAATTTAATTCAAATGGAATTAAATTGCATTAAGAGAATGGAATACACAATGTTGCAAAATCGTAAAAGAGGCAAACAGAGGATGGAATGATTTCGATACTATAGAGAGGAGAGGCAAATGGATAAATTAGGAGAGCAGGAGATTGTGATCAAGACCACACATACAGTCGTAGTATATATACAAATTAATGTAGGTAAACCTAAATGGCTAGATTCAGAAAACTGATGAAAGAATATTGTCAGGACTACAGTTGGGCAAAATAAAGGGGTAAATAAGGAGCTCTCAAGACGAGGTAGAAAAACTAACCTTGTATAGACTTCTGAAAGGCAAACTGAAATGTTTATGATAGCCGCCTATAAGAAGGGTTGATATCTGGTCAATATAAAGGCAAATTGTCCTTTTTAAGCACAAGTGGATTCTTCAATTTGGTTTGATGCAATAAACTTGGACTGGTCCATTTTATGTGTTAAGGACCATAGGTTATGCATAAACTATCCAAATAAAAATAGTATTTTCTTTCTCTGAAGGTAGTTTTTCTCTTAGCAAACAATGTAGACCCTGATGAAATGCCACATCATGCGGCATTTCATCTGGGTCTCTACTGTTTGTCAAAGTACGTATTTAGGAGTCACTGGTATATAAATACACATAGGTGCATTATACGGCTTCTCTGTTCAGCGAAAAACGGGTTTCAGACTCTTTTTCTAGTATCGCCAATATACTAATTAATGGTTATGTCGCTGATTTCATATGATTACTTGATAATTTGTTGTGAAAATGGTAGTCTATTAAAATTGAAATAATGACTTTGTTTGCACATTTAACTGTTTCCACACAGCGTTCAAAATAAAGTGATAAACCTCGACAATTTGTTTTCGGATACAGGTTTATTAAAAATTGAAAAACTCAGTTGTCAAAGGTGTCAAAGCTAAAACATAAGTTGTCTACGAATGATACTGGGTCCACAGCGTCGCATCAAAACAGAAGCCCCTCAGACTGACTGTCAAATGACATTGGATATACTCACCAAAAGTAAGTGAGTATGACCAGGAAATGTCACAAATGCAGATCACAGACCAACCCACGTCACCTTGGCGAAGAAACGCAGAGAAATAACGGCCACATGACGTTGAAGTAAAGCAACAGCATGCGCGGATCCAGAGGGGAGGGGATAGTTGGTCGGGACCCCCCTGAAAGTTACAAGTTTATAGGGTTTCTCAGTAACACTTGTCTGGATCTCCTGAACATCACAAAACTACCAAGCCAGCATTCAATATGGGTCATTATCGGCCCGCCAGCGGGACGCCATTTCAATGGCGTTTTGCTGGGGGCCAATGATGGCCCGCTTATAGTGGTATTTGGATCATCCCTCCCCTTATTAACTAAAAAAACATGTCAAAGTTGGACCCCCTCTGACAAAATTTTCTTGATTCGCGCACGAAACAGCTCTTTCTTTCTCAGCAAGATGATTGCAAAACCAAGAATGAACACAAAGTACTGGGACCAAACTCAAAATGCCCACTTCTATGACACGTGAATGATACAAACCTTTATATGAACTTAAGCAATTGGAAAATGATAAGCCAATTTTAACTTATCACACATGCAATGGTGACTAACAATATATGAATTATTTCTTTCTCAATGGGTTTTCACAATTCGAAGGGGGAAATATTTTGTTTTGATTAAAACATTTGAATGACCCCTGGCTTATTTTGATAGCAAATCTTAAAATGGAATTACTTATATAAAAAAGCTTTCGACGTTCACACATCAAAGTGCAAGCCAAAAGCAAGGAAATGTGTTTTAGAATAAATATTGATTTTATTTAATATTCGGTGTTAAAAGGCATTTGTTTGCCCCATTTGAGAAATATAAATAAGCTTTAAGTGGTCTTACAGTAGCAAAAGTCTCTTTTCGATTTCTTTCAAAAAGTCCTTGAGAAAACAGGTTTAAATTGTGGAGTACACTCGTTGTGTTTAACATGTAGAGTACATTCGTTGTGTTTAACATGCACGCCTTTATTGACAAGACTTATTGCAACCATCGGAGCCCATACTGAAAAAGCCAAAAAATGAGACATTAACAAACAGCTTAGACACTGATGAGACACCACAAGACACAACATTCCGTTAAGGTCTGCTTTGCTTGCTATCGTAAAAACATAATTATTACTAATTATCCAATATAATTTTGAAGTAATAATAACCTTAAAAGCGCCAAGTAAAGCTGATGCATCTGTAAACGTCGTCTGCTGACGTCGTCTGCTGCAAATAATAGCCCAATATTACTGATGAATGAATTAAGTATAGAAGAAAACAGCGTGGACCCAGAACAGACTGCTCCTATAGGAGCAGTCTGATCTGGGTACACACTGTTTGCCATAGAGGCTTCTTAAAAATTTAAGCAGACGAGAAAAGCAGACGACTTTTGTTGCGATTGGCGCATTAAGGGATAAGACATCCCTTATATTCAGTAAAAGACAATTCCATCGCATTAACTCTTTGTTAAGTAGTGTCGTCTGCTGTTGAACTTTGCAAGCCCAAAAGAATGTTAACCAGAACAGCTTTTTCCCGGCTACCATCATTTTTTTGGAGTCGCCTCCCCAAGACATAGTTAAACAGCCGACATTGGAACACTTCCAATCGGCCTTGGGACGGAGCGCAGCAAACGATCATGTTTTTAACCTATACAAGGTTGTCTTTTAGCTGCGAAGAGGAAACCTGATAGCTGGGCATGTACATAGTTTTAGCTTCATCGCAACTATACTCCGCAAGGTGGCAGACGATTAATGATGATGATGATGATGATGATGATGATGATGATGATGATGATGAAGCCGTTTGGACCCAGATCAGGCACCGACAAAACATCGAGTCTGATTATGGATCCAAACTGTTTGACACTCTGAAGAAATTGCTGAATAAAATTTTCGAAAAAGTTGATTTGAGAAAAAAACAACAAAAAAACAAAATACAAAAAACAAACAAAAAAACAGCAACGACCAAAAAGTATGCATAATTAACCAATAGGCAAAGCGTTAAATGGGCACATAGCGAAGATTCTGTGATCAAATTAGGCAGATGGCCAGACTAAAATGAACATGCTACTTTGTAGGTATTGTCTGTCATGAGGCTCATATTCTAGACCTACACGGTTTTCTCACTCCTGTATGTCGGACTATCTAGGGAAAAGACGGTGTTCCCGAAAAACTGATTTGGTTTTGTCTGAATCGATTTCTCTATAACAGACACAGATCAATATACTACACATTTCATATTTAATAAGACAACCGAAACGTTTAATGGTGATGAAATACTCATTTTACAAGAGCAAATGAGGTGTCGTATATCATGTGAATCGTCGATATGGTGACAATTTCTATTTGGCTCATTTGTCCTGTTTTCTTAACGAGGGACGTTGGCAAAAAATAAAGACCATTTAGTTCTTGGCTGTTATTTCTTTGCCAACTGCGTTCATAGGTGCTTATATAATTTCAAGTTAACATCGAAATCAGAGATGATGGAACGTTATTAACCGTTATCATGCCAATGGAATTTGCCATAAAGCTAGATATAATTAGGTCAGGCATGATGGCCCTTGTATATGTATATAGTGAGGGGTTACACGTTTTAATTTCAAGATAAAGATGTAATTTTTATCTGATGATGGATTTTGTCTCAGCAAACAGTGCAGGCCCTGATGAAATGCCGCATTACGCGGCATTTCATCAGGGTCATCACTTTTTGCCAAAGTACCCATTTAGGGGTGTCCGGTCCACATAGGGTTAACTATATGAATATGATGGATATGAACGCAAGATATAAAGGATATGAATGTAAATGATTGATAATTTTGTTTTAGATTTGTATTTAGGTATTGTCGATTTTAAGGGAATCTAAAATCCAGACTTCATTTAGCTAGAAAGAGAGTCTTATCCCTTAATTGGATTTTTGTTGTTTCTCTATGTTGTGCTGTTTCATGTATTTGTTTCTGCTAAGTGTACAAGAAAGGTGTGTGTGCTTTACATGTAGTGATGTCTCTTCCTCCTGGTGCCATGGTTGGTCTTTGATCTTTGATTATTGCATTTTTTTGTCATATTCGCTTATTTTATGGCCACACTTATTTGAGATAGATTCTGTAGATTTAGCGTTTAAATAATAATGATTGTGATACGTGTGTATTGCCATACTCAATAGGATGTCAATTATAATTGACCAATTGCAAGTTTGTAACCTGTATGTACATGTAGCACCGGTGAAGTGGTGTAGCATGAGATAGTCCATTCTTTGAAAATTTCCTGTATTTTCCCCAATTAAGAAGCTTTGTAATCGGTGCAGTGGGCGATGAGAGATGGTCAAAGTACTTTTTCAACAGAGAAACCCTGGTAACCCTAGTGATGGACTGTCAAAAATTGATTACTCCCGAAATCTCAAGTTATTGTGTGCGAGATTAAAAGTGAAATATATAAAGTGTATGTTCATGGTTTTGATCATTTTACTTAAATCAAAAATAAATATTTCATAATGTACTTACATATTTTTCATAGACCATCCCATCATCTGCTAAGTGAATTATGGCAGTGTTCATTGCCTTAATCTAATCATCTGGGGGCTGCCATATTACAGTAATGGACATTCAAAGATGGTCATTAACCTCTATTTCAGGTCAGCTAAATGACTCATGGAATCACCTTGCTAGTGGTTCCATACATTGCTTCATTTCAATATTGGATAATTGATATTCCGTTTTAATAACAATAATCAGTCAGATTAATGCAAATTAGAATTTTACGACTATTAAAAGAAAAGTATTTTGTTTTTCAATAAGTTTCAGTTGATTTTGCTGTCTTATTGTACCCAAAATGAAGAAAGTTATTACAAAATATGTCGTCTGCTATAGTAATAATTAGCGCTTTAGAAATAATTATCAAACCTTGGCTTATGTATCAAAATATAGTCATCAATGCACACGCTGCTTAAAATATTACTTTGAAACATTGTCGATTTTTGCCATTATCAAGAATTTAAGACTTTGGTCTGGTAGTGTGTAAGCAGGTCATAGTTATTCAAGTCCACTTGTTAGGAGCTCATTGACCTGCAAATGGCCAGACTCCAGTGCTGACTTTAGGTAATAAATTACAGGCTCATTGAAGAGATTTCACACACATTAAATGAATGAATATTCCTACCATACTGTAAGCTCTATAATAAATGCATTTCAAAAAAAGTGTGATTTTTTCCTTTGAGGATCTTTTGTATTATGTCTGATTACCGTATTATGTCTGATCATCGCAGAATGAAGTGTTGAAGGTCTCCACTCTCTAGGCGGCATAGAGGACATTTTGGATCTACATCTGAGCTGTTAAATCTGCATTTAGTCGACTGGAACATATAGGTGCCTGTAAGCAGTCTCGCCTATACGTGACCTCTTTTGACATCCTGCAGGTTTGGTTGTATGGATTCCCAGACCATATGTACTTGTCCAATCCTCACGTTACCAGTAAAACAATGAGTGAGTGTTGATTTCATCATGGCATCCTCCACAAGTCTACAGTGAGCCACTTTAGTTACGCACCATTTTTTCAGGGCCCACATTTTTTGACAAAAATGCTGGAATCGAACATTCTCTACGATAATTTATTTATAGACATTTTATCTGTTTGATAACATCGATAAAAAAAATATTGGATTCTCTCATGTGAATCATTCTGCTACTCAAAGTCATTTTTGACAAATTTTGAAAAATGCACGTGCAAGCGGAACGTCTATATTTTCTATTTTTGTTTTGTGCTAGGAATAATCCATGGTGATCGTTGTGACCGAAAAACACCAAAAACAATTTATTTATTCAAGTAAAACCCCTTTTTTCGGTCGTTGAACTTAGTAACACCGTTACTTTTTGAAGAAATGCTCGTTTTAACGTCATATTAACGTCAGTTACAATAATCAAACTGGGTTTTCTTCGCAAACTATTTTGCAATGAGTCACTTGTTGACATAGAAGTATCAAAACACTAAAACATCTTATCATTGACACGTCGTATAGCTTTGGTAGTAGTGACGTCATCACTAACGTCAACACCATTACGCCATTAAATCCATTATTTTTTTACGAACATAAACGGCGGATACATGTTTTTTTAAAATGAAATCATAAAACAAGTGTTTTGATAACTACACATGTAGTTTACTCAGAATCATACGAAATTTTAACTAACTTAAAAAAACGTACTAAAACCAACTTTTTTCAAACCTTGGTCAGCTGGGAACCAAAATAATAAAACATTAAAAAAACTATGAAGTTAACAATCATATTCCAGTCATAGATGTTGCCAAGAATAAATCGGCTCTTATATCTGGCATAGCAGAAATTCGACCCTGAAAAAAGTGCAATGTAATCTGAGTTTCAATTGAGATAATGCAATGTGAAATGGTGTTTTGAGGGTAGTGCACTTAAAAATTCATTTTCTCCTTCGTTTCTGATCTGATCACAATGAAATTTCAATGGCTAATGCAAATATAGATGCGCTTTACGTTGGTAGTTTCAGAATAAGAATATCACATTTCTTGTCCGAGTAATTTTATATCTTATAAGTGGTGCATAACTAAAGTGGCTCACTGTAGTTGTCCAATAAGAAGACATGGCTTGTTTGGTCTGACGCTTCCAGTCTAGCTTTGATGGGGTACAATCGAATAATTGCCTGATGTTAGGCAAATTGTTATCTGAAACTCTCTTGAAGTATCCATCATAAGACATACCATGTAACCCTATGACCCTCTGAGCTAACTGTTGCAGAGTTGCCTTACTAGATGATACCGTATGGAAAACAGACGGCTAAGCTGTCTCTTATGGAGCTTGGCCTCCATTGGCAAGGCCCAGACGAGAAGGTATACAGCAGATAGTGCTGCTCTGGAAGGCAAAGCATGTATTCTAGGGAGGAGATCAATATGAAAATCACTTAGTTGCTTTATATCCTTTTTGCGGAGATCTAATATTGCGAGACCATATAGCATGCGAGGCATTACATATGTTTGAAACAATCTGTATGAGACCTTGGGATTAAGACCATTTGACCCATGGTAACCAGACTTCATAAGGGAATATCCAGTCCGTCTTGCAAGAGAAATTCTGTCCGCAATATTCACGACACAATCGTTTTTATCTGTTCTTGCCAAGCCGAGATGAGTTGTATACAAAGAAAACAACTAGTAGGCCTATGTATTGTCTCGTGTTGCCACAACACAAAATGAAACACCTTGCTGAACGCAATATCCACAAGGTTGCGGAGACGGCGATGAGCTGGGTGTGCCATTCAATAGTTATTGAATAGCTGGCTTCATCTGAGAGGGTTCACAATAATTGTGAATCACCTGTAGGGATTTGCAATATTTGTGAATGCTTGGCTTGGATTAGACACAGATGTTCACGTCAGGTGTTCTGTTGACATTTGTGATTGACATGTTTATATTTTTATAGGAAATTCTGACACCAGTTTGTTATTGTTTCTTAAAGGTCACGTTGATAGGCCTGTCAATTCCGATGGGATGTTTTAACACTTTGGAAAGGTCGTGTTGACAAATGTTGCTTTGTTTGGTAAAATTACATAAGCCAAAAAAATAAATCATGTCAATTCTGACATTGATTTGCAGGATTGTGCAATACATCTAGTCATTTGACCTTGGGAAATTGCGCAACTGGTTTGAATATGAGTCACTTTTTATCTTCTGATTGTTTGATATGAATGGAAGCTTACCTATGTAAAGGGCTTTTGGTAAATTTGAAATCTGATTAGTTAATGATGATGTCATCAGGTTGCGTTGTGGTCAGCTATCACGTGACTGCATGGTATATAAGATGAAGCCCAGTGTCAGAGCCTCAGACTTTGGTTAAGACTTTGGTTAGATTTTAGATTTGGGCTTTCAATGAGCTTAGAATAGTTTAGAAGTTTATTGGCTTTTGAATATTAAATAAATTATAAAATTATATAAAACGTGTTGCTGAAATTATAAGACTTAGAAAATACTAAAGAGACTTTGAGAACACAACGCGGACTAAGAAGATTAGAATTAACTACGTTACATAGACCACTTTCATGAAACAGCTTTCAAATTCAGTCAGTAGACAACAACCTACTTTATTCAAAGGGCTGAAACATGGCAAGCGTTTTTGAAAGCTTACACTTGTGATGTTTAATCACTAGACAGGAGATGATATGACATTAATTGGCAGAGTTAGCCAAACATCCAACTATTTGCCATGTCTGGTAGTTGCACTATTCACACAATGATTCATCATATGTTGTTTTAATTGGTCGATAGTAATAGAAACTCATAAGTGGCTCTATGCAAGAATTATGTTATCAGATTGACTGCTGATTGTATGTTCAGTTGGTATCATGTGTGGCTTGAGAGAGAGAGAGAGAGAGAGAGAGAGAGAGAGAGAGAGAGAGAGAGAGAGAGAGAGAGAGATTCAGTTTTAGAGATTTGAAAGATAAAGAAGAACTTCGGGTGTCATTTAAGAAACATTTGTATTGGATATTGCATGATACGTTCTTGGTATTAGTCTCTATTAAACACAACGTGAAAAACTTGAGACTGTAGGTTACTGCATCTCTAAACAAACTTTTATATTCCAAGAAAATGTCAAATTGGTGTATCTAAAGCGATTTGTGTCATTTGAAAATTGAAGTCGGACGCTTCTCAAGTGATGATAGATATTACTTGTAAAACACAAACATGTATACACAGCATGGCACAAACTATGACTGCAAACAATATAAAGATATATTATTCAAGGAGACCACCTGGGAGTTTGCTCAAAAGCTAAACTGTATTTTGATACTATTGCTTACCATGAGACTATTATAACAATATAACATGACTGCAAGTATTACTTTAACTTCCTTTTTATTTTTTATTTTAAATTTATGAAAAAACACACCACACCATTGATAATCATTCTGCACTGTTTCGCTTGTGGTTGAGTTGACACCTAAACATTTCCTCTAGTGAAGACTTAGATTAGGCTGACAATGCTTTATTTTATTTTTTTGAAAGTACCCTTGTTGCCATTTTAATATTTACGAGGATGATACGAGCATGCTAAATACAACATCTGGGCATCTGAAAGCAAGAAACGTCTTTAATTTCAAGCATTTTTGATTTTATGAGCATTTGAAATTCCATGCTCAGTTGAGTTGAGCACGATAAAAGTGTTATAACCTCGGGGGGCCAGAATTCGGTCTCCATTGTTCAGAAGGGCTCCAGGCCTCTACATGCGCACAGTGAAGACTAATATCAAGCTGGGCGGATTATAATTGACATAAACTTGTAGGTGTAGGGTTGTTACTGAAAATGTTGCACACGTATTATGTTTAATTGCAAGTAACAAAATGGAGTAGTTTGTCACAATTTGAGATACAGGATTTTCTGAAGTCATCCCATTTTCCTCTGCAAAACATTTTCATTTCTTAAGTCAATTCTTGTTAAACCTGTTCTTGCAAAAGCAGCAGTCCTGTGGCAGTTGTGGTCGAAGTGTTACAATCTACCCACCACCCAATGCAAATTCTTGTGTCTTAGATGGGAGTAGGCCTACTTGTATTCGTCAAAGCCTCTAAGATGCAATTTTCTTCATAACAGTTAAGCTTGAATTAAAAATTGCAAAACAGTGCGCATGTTGAGCGCTTGATTTCTACTATCATAGATACAAGAGAACAGAAAAAATGTACAAAACAAGATTACTGAAACACACAGGTCAGAGAGCCACGGGAAGTATCATTCGGAACAGATTTAGCTCCCCATAAAACAAGGAGAATTAAGGAAATAAAAAACTGATCACGTAAAAAATGTTCACCTGTCAGTGTCAGTTAATGAAATTATAGAGACTTTTTTTTTAAAAAAAAATCATGTTGTGCGAAGTCTGCGTCGTGGCTTTATTATAGAAAAAAACTCGTAAAGACCTATGCCAGTAGTTAAGATTGAATTCCTGACAGAAGATGATTTACAAAAAAGCAAAATTAGTTGTCATAAAACATAAGCTAAATGGTAAGTCAATGGTAACTTTTGTGTGAACAGAAGTTATTCAATGTTATAATTGACATATGATTGGTCATATCAGTAGAATTTGTACCCACACAATCATTTTTGGAATATGTGCCAGCGATGCCCATACAGAGCTTAAATGTAGAAACACAAATAAGTGTACCAACTGTGATGGTAATCATACAGCGTCCTCAAAAAATTGTCCTGTGTATCAACAAGTGTTACAGGTGCAGAGAACCACTCGTTTAGGCTAATTTCAGAAAAAAATCTTATAAACATGAGACTATTATCTTTGAATTGCCAGTCTTGGACTATAGCCAAATCTTCAGTGTATTCACTTGTCTCAAATTATAACCTTGATATACTTTGTTTATCTGAAACATGGGGAAATCCAATAACCCTGTGACTTTCTGCAATCGCTCCCCATGATCAAAACCAAGGACAACAATAACGGTCATCGTGAGGTTGCCATAATTAGCAAACCATCCGCAGATTTCTATATCACAAGGAGGAAAAATTGGAAAAATATAATCTTGAAGCAATATGAGGATATATTGTACTCAGAGACCGCTCATACTTTTATTGGTAGTTGTCTATATACCACCAAATCAAAAAGATAAAATGAAATGATTTACAGAACTAATTAGGACATCTTAGTCTAAGAATATTATAATCACTGGAGACTTAAATGCTAAGAGTCAAGAATGGATCATTAACTCTACAAATGAGTGTGGTTATCTACTGGAAGAATTTTTACATGACGTTCAATATGTTGGCATAAATGATGGTAAACCGACAAGAATAAATACTACCAGTGTGATAAATCTTTTTATCACAAACCTGGAGTTAGTCCCCAAGGTGCCGTTGTGCAAAACTCTCACATATGAAAGTGAACAATTTGACCACATAGCTTTGTGAAAACTCTCCATCAATAGAAGAGACACTTATCGTGAAATATTAACTTATGAAAAACAGGTTGGAAATTATGGGAAGAATGTACAAATGAGGCTTTTCGTAACTGGAATTCTTTGTGTGAACAGACAGATGGAGAATACATGTATTCATCCTTCAAAACAGTATTCGAAAAATGTTGGAAAAAAGTGTGCCCAAACGAACAGTTAAACGCGTGAGCAGAAGAAAGAAACCACCATGGAGGAATGACAGAATGAGTGAAATTAAAAAGTGCTTGAACAAAGCAAAAATGACCTATAAAAGGCGTTCTACCGAGGGAAATCTTAATGCATTACAATCAATTGAAACTGAATTGGAGAAAGCAGAAAAAGAAGAGAAAGACAAGTGGATGAAAATCCTATGTGATAAGATCACATACAGCAGCACCCCAAAAGAGATGTGGGACAGCTTTAAATCTTTAACATCCTACCAGAATCTTGATGGCGGCAATATCTTTCCACTACTTTTCAGAGACAACCCTGTTTTTGAATTAGAACAGAAATGTAAAATTTTACAAGGGGTTTTCTTTAGTGGGAATCATCTATCTGAAAATGACTTTGATGAAAAGTTTAAAACGGAGATAGAGACAGAACTATCAGGAATCAGACAAAAGAAAGAGGATCAAGTTTATGACGATGCTTTTCTGAATAGTGTGATTTCGTTGGTGGGAAACCATAGCAACCTTGCAGTACCTGAAAGAAAGGAAAGCAGCTGGACCAGACAAGATATTCAGAGACCTGCTATTACATGCAAATGAACAGCTTGAGAAATCTATTCACAAGATATTCAACTATTCCTTCAAAACCGGAACTTAACCAGAAGATTGGGGAACTGCAGATTTGAAACTCCTCAGGAAATCTGGAGAAAGTAAAGCCTCAGCATATATGCCTAAATGCCTTACACGTTGTCTCGGAAAGATGGCTTTAGAAAATTCAAGACATATACAAGGGATTCAACAACAAAGAAAACACCCTTGCAGCCATGTAGCCTTCATTGATCTTGAAAAAGCATTTAACTGTGTATGGAGGGATAGTCTGCTGGTCAAGCTGCAAATATATGGGATAAGGGGAAGGTTATGGAAATGGATAGAGGGATTCAAGAAAAGCCAGGTGCCATTTGAAGGATTAGTATGGGCCAATTTTCTTTATAACTGTTGGTCTTCACAAGGTTCAGTGATATCTGTGGTGCTTTTCATTTTCTTCCTTCAAGACATCTTCAAAGAAATTTCTGCTAATGGTGTCAAATATGCAGATGATGGGACCATTTGGGTTACAGGGAATGACATAAAAGATCTCTTAAGGGCTGTAGAGGAAGATTTTGAGGAAGATCCGTTTTATCTAGATTATTTAGAGGTCACAACAGCTGTCGTTGTACCGCGTGGAGTTGGTAAAACTTCTCCCCGTTCATCAATATAGTGTAGTTATCTTTTTATATTCTGATCCTTCAGTAATATTGGCCTCTGACAGAAAGCAGAATAATGCTTAAGCCCATGCTAGGGTGTGTGAGAATTATTGCCCTTTCCATTAGTTCTCATGACCAGACTCAATAAAACTGAGTCTGCTGTTTGCTTATAAAGTAGGTTCTCTCTATTTCTGAAGGATCCGTTTTTCCAGATTATTTAGGAAAATATTCTCTCAGACTACTATACCAAATGGAGAATGAAAATAAACATTGAAAAAAACGGAAAAAACGGAAATTTGTCTTTTGACAAAAGAGTCAGAAAAAAGATTAAATGAATTAGAAGTCTCTCTCAATCAGCAAAAATCAAATACTATAGTACTCCAAAATAAATTGAGTGACTCATGAGTGAGTCATTAAGTTCCAACCCCACATATCGAAAGTGGAACAGAAAACCAACAAGGCCATTAGCTATCTAAGAAAAGTTAGACATGTTGAAAACATGAATACGCAGGAATTACTGTTGTAAGATGAACCCTGTTTTCTTTTTTTCGTGTCAAAATTTTGAATATGAAAATAAATATAAAAACTTTTTTTTAATTTTTGGTTCTAAATGAGAATAAACTTGCTTGAAATAAAAAAATATCTGCATACTTACCCTAATATTACCTCAATAAAATTCAAAGCTGTGATTCAGCAAAATACAGGTAAATGATGTTACATATACCCATTTTTAAGTTCAAACATACCTCTTCTTCTGTTGTCTCAATGGTATAGCTTTTTGTTTGTTTTGATTCTTTACGTCCCAAACAAAACACTTTTTCTTAAGTTGGAATGGGGGATCCTGGGTTGAACCAGTACTAAGCAAGGATTAATGTGTCTTGCTCAAGGACACAACGCAGTGACGCTGATGAGGCTCGAACCCTCAACCACTTGGTCTCTATGAAAGCACTCTACCACTGTGTCACTGCGCTCCCTATCCCAAAAACTTAGCTTTAAAAGAATATGGTGTCGCTGAATTTGAGTATAAGAAGGCTTTTCTAAACCTCAATTGGGTTGTGGTGGGTGTGGGAGGGAGAGGAGGCGTCGTGAACAGGCCTTGACACCTCGCAAGGCGAACAGTTTTTACCCTGCTCCACGGAAACTTCTTATCCCAAATGAGACTTCCTAAATTATGAGTAGGGATCATTGATCTGAGTCCCATTTGGCATTTCAAATATATATGAGGTAAAAGCCTATGCCTTATGCTGACAAACCCTGTTTTAAGGATATGCAGCCAACTGTGCTAACCAGACAGAGAATTAATTTTTCTTTCTTCAGTAAAAATGTGATGACTTGCTGAAAACATCATGCAAAATACTTCATTTCAACAGATATTTCACAGTATGTTCTCAGTGGGTTTGACTCTCACTGATGTACAGCTGCTTTCCAAAAATTTTATAGATAGCGATTTTTGTCATAATTATTTACATACCCTATACGTGTTTGCGTGTTTGTTGTAAACATATGCTTTGTTTGATGTATGATATTTTTCTGCCAATACACGAACGATATATATAGTAATAGTGAGTAACAATATTTATTGCTCTTGGAGATTTTTTGTATCAAGTTTTAACTTCTGAAAAAGTTGTATATATTTTTAGTAAATCAAAGTTGCTTATCAAAACTCTATTTCAAATTAAGGGCTAATAAGGAGAGCAACAAAGAACACTGTGGTGGCCATCTATAATGTCATGTGTACCAAGCATTGTGAATATGCTTTGAGAATTGAAGCTATCCAGTGTTTCGACAATGAATCACTTGATTGACTTGGGTGTATGTGCACTAGTGGGTTGTACAAATTTTATAACTTAACAAAATGACTTTTAAAATATATTTTAAGCGCCTTTTTGGGTGTTCAAAATTGATACTACATAGTAAGTGCCCTTTATTAGGAGAAAGACCCAAAGGAAAGTACTCCCAAACAGTTAGAATGGACTAAGTGGGTTTGAAATTGTATTAAGATTGGGAAATGTCATCTTTTAAGATGAATCCACACTCCAAACCTATTCTCATCGCAAACCCAGAATGTCTGGCATCTGAAACAAGAAAATGTTTATCCACATAACATTGATTGGTGTGTAAAAATCAACTTGGAGTCGTAGATAGGGGGCCATCTCATGACTTTTAAAGGAGTCTGCCAACTTAAGCTTGTAAATGAAACAATCACCAGTATGTCATGAGATAGCCCCCTATCTACGACTCCAAGTGGATTTTTTACACACCAATCAATGTAATGTGGATAAAAAATTTCGTGTTTCAGATACCAGACATTCTGGGTTTGCGATGAGAATAGGTTTGGAGTGTGGATTCATCTTAAAATATGACATTTCCCAATCTGAATACAATTTCAAACCCACTTGGTCCATTCTTAATGTTTGGCAGTACTTTCATTTCGGTCTTTCTCCTAATAAAGGGCACTAACTATGTAGCATCAATTTTGAACATCCAAAAATGCGCTTAAAATATCTTTTAAAAGTCATCTTGTTAAGTTATAAAATTTGTACAACCCGCTAGTGCACATACAGCCTAGTCAATCAAATGATTCATTGTTGATACACTGGATAGCTTCGATTCTCAAAGTATATTCACAATG
The DNA here is from genome assembly GCA_964019695.1 of Loripinus fragilis. Taxonomy (NCBI): domain Eukaryota; kingdom Metazoa; phylum Mollusca; class Bivalvia; order Lucinida; family Lucinidae; genus Loripinus; species Loripinus fragilis. Next base: position 67,701,732 of record OZ026515.1, on the reverse strand, counting down.
CTTGGTACACATGACATTATAGATGGCCACCACAGTGTTCTTTGCTGCTCTCCTTATTAGCCCTTAATTTGAAATAGAGTTTTGATAAGCAACTTTGATTTACTAAAAATATATACAACTTTTTCAGAAGTTAAAACTTGATACAAAAAATCTCCAAGAGCAATAAATATTGTTACTCACTATAACTAGATATATCGTTCGTGTATTGGCAGAAAAAAAAATCATACATCAAACAAAGCATTTGTTTACAACAAACACACAAACACGTATAGGGTATGTAAATAATTATGACAAAAATCGCTATCTATAAAAACTTTGGAAAGCAGCTGTACATGCCAAATAAGCCATAGTCTGCTTGCGGATGGTCAGCGGTTGTTTTTTTGTAATCATTTGTTTTCACCCAACCTAATGCATGTCTCAGCTTAGTATGGCTAAAATAATCATGACAGGCTAAATCCATATTCAAGAGACAAACAAGAAAACATTTTGCTTCGTTGGCATGCTTTTCGAGGCAATCTAGATTGTAGACCGAACATATTTTAAGTATAGTATATACCCTTTTACGTTTTAGTGTTATTCACTGAAGCTTACAATTGTCACCCAGCCACACCATTAGGTACAGATACGGAAAAGTAAAAAAAAAAACGATAATTCAAAACATGTTTTCCATCCTTTGACACCCTTTTTAAAAGCAGATAAAATAACGAAAAAAATATATTCAATTCCGCTTTTTCATTCTGTATTTATTTTGCAAACAACAAATAAATTTACATCTATAGCTTAGGAAGTATTGCTAAAAAGCGGTGTTCATCATAAAATCCACCTCCACAGTACAACACAGTATCAGGCACTGGTTTACCAATTCTTGAATATGCTAGTCCTGTTTGGCAGGGTGCAGCTAGAAGAGGTTCAGAGGGAGAGTTTAACACTTTGTCTTGGTGCTACCAGAACAAGTGGCAATGAAGCTTTAGAGGTGGAGTTGAATATTCAGCCCTTGGAGATTAGACGTATGGAGCTTTTCATCAGAGAAGCAGGAAGCATCCTTAGCAAAGCTGTAGCGGTATCAATCAAGACTTTTTGGGGAAATTTGCGGAGAAATATACATGTATGTTACCGTTTGGCAGCATGTTGCTATATATAGAAGATATCAAAGCGGAAACTGACACAGTTACATTTATCATTGAGCCAGACTTTTCATTTTGAGAGAATCTACACCAAACACTGACAAAACCTGAATATTGAAATCGTCTTTGATTATCCAAAAGTAGGAAAAAGACCAGGAAGATGAATCTCGAACACTGATTTTTTAGTATTCTGGAAACTTGTACACTGGACACTCTTGATTGCATTCATTGACGGCGGTTCTTGTCGTCCCAGTCCTGGACCATGTGGGGCTGGAGCATCTGTTTATCTCCCATTCCATTCTAAATCAGTTGACTTGAAGCAACCAGTGATTAAACATGAATCAATCCTTATGTGTTAATATGTGGCTATAAAGATGATCTACGATTTTATTATTAGAACACTACATCAGAAAATAAAGCTTAATGAAGTTCTAATTTTATCAGACAGCCAGTCTTCAACTGGGCTTTTTACCCTTGGTTGGGATCCTACTCAACACAAAATCACAGCAAAAGACATACTTAAATGAACTCATAAAAAGGAGAGGAAATGGCGTAGGCATCCAATAGACACCAGGGCATGCGGAAATTAAAGGTAATGAGGAAGCAGATATACTCGTGAAAAAAAGCATCTAAAGAAGCCAAAACCATGGCAGATGAAGGACATGCATTTCCCAATCAGAGCTTAAACAAGCAGCAAAGTCCCATGGATTAACAGTCTGTCAACGTCAGTGGGATATATCAGAAAAGGGGAAATTATATACAATCTCAAAACTTGACTTCTATTTTCGACTTTCCAACCAGACAACTTTACAGCTGAAGACAGGATGTTCAATACTATATGACTATTTGTACAAAATAGGGGTGTCAGAATCAAGGCAGTGCAAATGTGGAGGCATAGAAACAGTTAAGCAGTATTTGTTTCATTGTGAACTCTATTTCAATGAGAACCACACTATTTAAAATAACAGGTATCACAGAATTGACAATTGACCTTCTAGTCGGATGCAACTTTAGTGATTTCAAGAAAGAATATGCCATTGCAATAATGCTGGCTCTGGGTGATCATCGCGATTTTAAGTTCCATGCACGCCCACCACATAATACTATTAATTACTGGGAGATAGTTACTGCAGAAAATTACCGTGAGATATCATTACCAGCGAGAAACTACTGTCGTTTCGACAAAGAATCCAAAAATTGAAGTGGGAGGTGGCCAGAGGGATCCATACAACGTGTTTGTCAATTTTTCTTTTTTGTGAGCAATGTATTTCACAGAGGGCCGTACAACACTCTCTCCCCAAATGGATCCAATTGCTTCTAGAGGTGTGTTCGTACCAGTATTTATAAGGAGATATATATATATATATAGCCACTTGTGATTTTGCCAGGTGGGTAGGGGTCCACACCCCCTGTACCCCCTCTGGATCCGCCACTGTCCTCTTTAACTATGAAATAACTATATAGTTAGCTGCTTTATGGCCTATTAGAGGCTGCAAATGAAATTTAAAAAAAATGAATAAAATATAAGTAGACGATTGGTATTTTTTGTTAAGTGTAGTACGGCGAAATGTCTCAAAGGAGCGTTAGTTTTTGAGACTATTACGGGAGTTTATTGATCATGATACATACGCAAATGCCTGAGGGAAAGATATATGTATATATATACGTGTGTTTTACGACCATGTCTTGCCTATATTGACAAAATCATTGTATGAAAGTCTATATTATGAACCATGCTACATGAAAATATACCCTATTAAGCACTTGAGAATAAAATATGACTACATTAACAAAATGTACATAGAGCTTGCAATGCACGTAGTTCGATAAAGACATACATGTAGTCTTTATTCATTGCGCTGGGTAATTAGAAGTCAACTGCATCAGGTTTTTAAGTTGCTTGAAGTTCATAATTCAGTAGTTCGATTTAAAGGAAGTTTGTCATTTAACATAAACATAACGTAAAAGCTCATAAATGATTAAATTCAATATTCATACCAAAACATATACTCTGTGTGCTTAAGAGAAAAGTCTCATTGATGCGTCTCTTTTTTAAAATCAGAACATAAGCGTTAATAAACACTACCGCTCGCGTTTTTGTACCAGCCAAATTCGCATTGGAAACGCGTTAAAATGTATGTAATACTCACTGATTTCTCAACGCAAATTCCGAATAGCCAATCCAAGCTCGTGACCTATAACGCACTGAGCTGCAGTATAACGCATTTACCTGTCTACCAATCGATTCATTTGATTTACCAACGCGAATCAACGCGAATCAACGCGGATCATCGCTTATCAACACATTTCCAGGGGCTACTTTAGAATCTGTCCAGCTCATTGTCTGACCCGTTCATTCCGTAGCTTATGCTATAGATGCTACTAGACGCAACCCTTGTATACTTTTTGCATCACTTCCATGTTTCATATATTCAAGCATTAGTTGAGCCATGACATGTGATTTACAACAATGTTGTATTTTGACAAATGAAGACTCAGGTGAGTTTGTGCAGCATCCTTCAAAGCTTAGAAACTCCAAATGATGTTCGGTCAGTAGCTTAACAGTCATATAGTATTCAAGCGACTAGCATAGGCTCTGATCAGACTGCGACTATGCGCAGGCTGATCTGAGGCTTTGCTGGTCGCACATACCACATTGTTGGAAATCTCAAGTCACGGCTCATTTTACTTATGAACACGATCAATAGTGATGGACAGATTCTAAAGTCTAGCCCATTTCTGCGTTGAAATGCATTGCTGTATAGTCAATCAATAAAGGAATGATAAAATACATTTAAACAAGATTTTAAAGCAAAATAAAACATTGAGGTGAGAAATAATATTGTTTTCCCAGCTATGATGTAGCAATTTTGCAAAACTTTAGACTGGCTTTAAAATAGATTCAACATTTCAATATCGATTTAAAAAAAAAGCAACTTGATCGGTTAACACACTAATGCGTTCCAATGTTTACGAATATTCATGAATCTTACATTGCGCTGATATGCGTTGATTCGCGTTTTCAACGCAATTAAAACTTGTATGCGCGTACACGAAACGCGTTTTTGCAGTACAAATACGCGAGTGGTAGTATATGTTTATAAATACCCCTATTCTGTGAATCGAGATATCAAATTCAATTAGAATAAATGATTTATTCTTCGAGTATCTCATGTGTTTACTGTAAATACAGAAATGCTGGAAATATTCGTAGATAGCGTTAAAAGACAAATTTGCCACGTTAAAAATTTGCGACTAAGGCATGGTTTAACTACATCAGTAAACGACAGAGTGATTTTGAACGCGGCGTCTGACAAGGGTCTAAGCTGTGTATCAACTTTTCGTCAAGGGGTGGAGGGCGGGGGGGGGGGCCTGAAGAGAGAAGGTCCAGCTAAAAAAGTTTTAACGTCTTTTTTTTTTAGTTATCAACTTATTTTGCTTATATTACTTTCCTAGGGAGAGGGGGATCGTGCCAGTATTCCAATGGAAACCTATCCCAGGGGTGTGTAGGACCAGTCATCAACTTATTTTGCAGAGGGGGTCCATTACTTTTCGAAGGAGAGAGGAGAGGAGTGTGCCAATATTCCTTTTGAAACCTATCACACTTGTGATTTGCCCAAGCAAGTGTGTGTGTGTGTGTGTGTGGGGGGGGGGGGGGGTTCTGGACCCTCGCCCCCTCTTGATCCGCACATGATATCACTATAGGCTTGATGTATAACGAGGGTATAGGGTTTATGCAAGTATATTTTGTAAATATCAATTTTCTCTATGTTTGTTAACCTTTCTTAAGACTAGCGAACTGGAAATTATTTCTTCTGTAACAGAGAATGTATTGGGTTTTCGATCGATTGGGAAGGCCACGGTAGAAAGTCCTGATTAAAAGGTATAAAATACATATCTCGGTGTAAACCACCACACTAGGCAAAACATGTTTAACCAGTTTGCAAATTAGCAAGGTAGCTATATTCAGCCAATCGGAGCAAAGCAGACGATACGCTATAATAAGCAAAAGGATTTTATTTACCTTATAAGCTACTTGATATAGCCACACGTTCACAGACGGCACTTTTCGTTAAGAGGATTGTTGCGCTGGGTTTGTGTGTTTCGCTGGACTCTGTCGTCTGCTGACTTTTTTCAAAATTAACTTTTTTGAAAAATTCTTTCAGGAATATCATATGAGTGTCAAACGCTTTGGATTCAGATCAGGCCCGACATATTGTCGGGCCTGATCTGGGTCCAAACTGTTTGCAAAAATCAGCAGCAGACGACACCAGTAACCAAAGAGTTGATCTTAAGCAAACGGATTGGTTTAGAGTGTGCCGATTTCGACTGTAGCAAACGACACTCTTTTCTTCATTTTATCTTCAAACAAATCATGCTTCATGTGAAATGTTCTTCTTGGCTGGCAATTCATGTGAAATATGCATCATTTGTCCCCAAAACATAAAGTTGTCGTTTGCTGCAAGTTCTACGAGGCGGTGTAAAAATCTATATTGGATAATTTTCTTTTTTATATTTTTTCTAGTGTGAAATCTTACCAGGCGTATAAGATCTAAAACATATTTCAAAAATTATATCTAACCAGGATTTAGTGACAAAACTTCGTGAAATAACTATGTCGTCCATAGAAATCAAATCCACCAAAAAGCGTTCGTCGGTGAATCCTGCGACGATGGTCGTTCAAAGGACACCGCACTCAAGCGTCCGAATGTCCATGGGCGGCGGTCCCGGCTCCAACGTAATTCAACGGAGGGTTGTTAGTTCGTCCTACTCTTCGATGCCTTCCCTGAAACCTGGCGTGGTGACGGAGGCGACGAGGGCTGGCTTGTCTACCGTCAAGACCCAGCGCGACAAGGAACAAAAGGAAATGCAGAGCCTTAACGACAAGTTCGCGAACTGGATCGAAAAAGTCAAATTCCTGGAAGGTACTGTGACCCAGCTTACGGCTGAATGCGACAAATTAAGGAATGCATTGGGTTACGACCAAAAGAGGGTGGCCGAACTATGCCGAGAGGAGATGCAGGAACTCCGAGATGCTATGAAGACGCTTGAAAACAACAACGCTGATCTATTGGCAAAACTCGGAAACAAAGATGATGAGATCGAAACACTTGAAGAGAAGTACGTCATTCACTAGGGTAAAATTGAGTAAATTCGGACAGTCGGCCAAATTCGGCGGCCACCTTGTTTGTTTCATAGTTCAGTTATTGGAAAAAAAATAAATTAACTAAGCAAACAGTGAAAGTCCTGATGAGGCGGCTCATAAGGAGCCGTCTCATCTGGATTTCCACTGTTTGTAAATGTGTGTCTTAATTTACCTGATGTCCGAATTTACCAGACTTAACCCTATATCACTGCACATGTTTAAACAATAAACACATTTTTTGAGCGTAAAATTGCAAAAATGTTCTTACACATCAGTTTTAACATATGTTTTAGGCGCCCAAAAAAACCGTCGCATTGAGACGGTTATTTTGAGTACCCATAAATAAGAAAACTATTTTTGGTACGCAGTTTAACTAAAAACATAAATGTTACCTATGGCAGCTAAGCTGCCTACTCGGTTCTTGATTTAACCTTTCGATTATTGTATTGTACAACAATGCTACAACTGAAGAAATGTTGACATGTAGATCAAGTCGGGTAAATTCGGACAGTTGTCTCAATTCGGACAGCGACATTGTTTCTTTCAAATCTTAATAATTTGGAATAGAAATAAACTTACTAAGAAAAAAAGTGAAACTCCTGCTAAGGCGGCTCATTAAGAGCCGCCTCATCTAGACTTTCACTGTTTGAAAATGTATGTCCGAATTTACCCTCTGTCCGAAATTACCTGACTTTACCATCGGACCCAGTGGGTCCGAGCTTTACCCTATTAGATAGATATGTAAGTGTATGATTACACCGAAAGGGGTTTAAGCATATGTGGGCTCCAGATAAGAGTGCGTATTTGAAAACTATTTAGATTATTTATCTTCCTAAACATATGCTGTGGGTACCCAAAAGAACCGTCTCAATGAGACAGTTCTTTTGAGCACCAAAACACATGTTTAAACTGATGGGTAAGAAAATAATTACAATTTTACGCCCATAAAATTTCCCTAGCTGGACCTATGAATTATGTCGTTTGAGAGTGTGAGAACAATAACTCAAATCATATGTAATCTGATCTGGGAGTATACCGTTCTTGCTTATGTCCCATTTGCAGGATTCGAGGCAAATATTGATCGTACTATTTCTCACTGACCATTCTGATTTTATTTATTGATATATATTGCAAGAACGTTTGAAATTTAAGATCCCGGACTTAGTGGCTGACCTGGAGGCATGCCCATGCCAAACCAATTCTTGAAGTCCTAATATCTCAGAAACCATTCTGATCCCTGGACACTCCTAATTCACATTTCTTACGATAAGACGCATATGATACCACGTAGTACCAGTAGCCCAGTAGTCAAGTGCCTAAATAAAATATATTGGACCCGATATACAGAACTATGCGTACAGTATGAAAAGCTTGAATAACTTTCAAAATGCTCCAGCCTCAGACTTCGAAATTTTTTCACATTAAAATACTGTTATTTTGCATTTTACCTAGATACGCATATATTCAAGAACATAAGCCAAATTTTCTTTCATCCTCTTTTTATGGAAAAAATCACATTTTTGGAATAACCCTGGCGCTGTTGCGACTGTCACTCAGTCCACAAAAATTTGGATGAGCAGATACACAGCTGGATTTTTAAGTGACAATAATTCGCAATGACTATTTTCAGAAGTAAAATATTGACCAAAATATTACGCTTTTTAACCGCTAGGTACACTATTTTGTGCACTCGTCGACTGCAACCACCACGCGATGACCGCTGTTCGAGTACAGTGGTTCTCTAGCGATTTAAAAATATTATGGAAAATGGAACATTTGCTCCAAATTTGCTCCAAAAGAGCAAATGCTCCATTTTCCATAATATTTTCAAAAGTATTCAAAACTTTACTTAAATTGTTCTTGAATTTTTCAATGTTGTCTAAAAATAGAAAATGATGTCATGATCTAAAATAGCATTAAGCCTGTGCATTTCTCCCAGGTCTGATAATATTTAGATGTAACGACACAGTAGAACTACCCCGAACAATTAAAACGAATATTTTATGGAAAGTGCGTCGCAATCGTTTAGGGAAACACATGAGCTATTCGATCGCCTACTGTATGCGCTAATCGATAATGCGAAGCACGCTATTGTGTAAGCAACGCATCGCACATGCGTTAAATCTGTCTTTAAATGGGCATATATAAGTAACTCCAGCTTTGGATTGGGCATGGTGATACAAGGCAAAAATATTATACTGTCCCTTTAACCCTTTTGGAACCAATGAAATTTTCTATAAACGTTGATACAGTTAAGTCAGTAAGGTCCATTGTTAATATTGAGGGGTCATAGGGTATAATTCCAAATATATATATTTTTCTCTGCAGATCAAGCAGTGCAGACCCTGGTGAAATGCCGCATTATGCATTATGCGGCATTTCATCTAGGTCTTCACTGCTTGCCAAAGTCCCCGGTCCCCAAGGGATTAAATACTTTTTATCATATGACGTCGCGTCTGGGAGTGAAATAACGTCATGCAATAAAATCGATAAACCACTAGTGGTTTACAAATTTTCGAGAAACGTTATGACGTCCATAACAACATTGCGTACATAATGTTAAAATAGTCACGTTTTTTACGCAAAAAGTGAGATTTCCAAGTAATCTTTATGTCATATGACTAATAGAATCTAACATTCGTGCTCTTGTATTATTGGATTTATTAAACTCGTTGCGAAAATGAGATAAAATGCTCGGCAAGCCTCGCATTTTATCTCTTTTCCCCAACTCGTTTAATAAATTCAATAAAACATGAGCACTCATGTAAGATCCTCTATTGAACACTGTGTTAGAGGGTGTATAAAATCCTATGTCAGTCACTTTGTTTTTATATTTCAGAGTCAAATCACTGGAAGACATCATTAAAAGGCTAAATAAAGATTTAGCGAATCTCGGAAATGAAAATGCTGATTTAGTTAGCGAAACCCAGAGATACAAGAATGAAAACGATCGGTTAAACAAAGAGTTGGACGACTTAAAACATCAACTAGACTTAGTCAGGGCGGATAACAAAAGAATACGAGATGTAGGTTTCCAACAGTTAAAGTAATCATTATCAGACTCTACGTAGATTTTTTATCTGTCGAAAGTGTAGCTATTTTTTTCATGAAAAGATTTGCCATGATTCTTTTTTTTGACCGTTTGAGCTTTTTTCCCTATTATTGAGTTCATATAACACCAGTATAAGTCTTCACGAAAAGCTTGGACTATGCTATGCATTTCTGAAACTGTTATTCTGAGCAAGTCATATTTTAAGCAAATGGGAACGAATATTTCTGACAGGCGGGACAGTACAGACAGATAGACAGTCAGAGAGAAAGAAAGAAAGACTTTCTCTTTCTATTGGCCAATTCGTGGCGTTTTGACTTTTGGACGTCTCTGAGACGGCGAAACTTTACAATACAAGTAAAGTAGAAAACGAAAGTACAATTTTGGTGAATTGTAATCAACTACACAGGTCACATGATATTCTATATGGAAGCGCAATAGATCAGTGGTAGAGTGCTTGACTCGAGACCGAAGGGCCGCGGGTCCGAGCCTCACCGGCGTCACTGCGCTGTGTCCTTGAGCAAGACACATTAATCTTTGTTTAGTGCTGGCTCAACCCAGGAAGATCCGTCCCGACACAACTGAAACATTGTTGACTGGGACGTAAAGACTCAAATCAAACATGATATTCTAAACTGGTGGATTTATCCAAACCTTAGATAGTCTACGAGCTGATGCGTAGATAATAAATAATAGATTCAACAAGTGAAACGCCATTCAAATGTCGTTTTACCGATAGTTGATGCCTGCACGGTGGCTTACTGTGACGCCGGTCTCCAGATAAGAGTACATGACTGAAAAGAATTACTTTTATTGCTCAACCAAGCATAATTATGATGTGAGCACCCAAAAGAAATCGAACGGTGATTCTTTTGAGAACCAATTTAATTTATTTCCGAGTAAGCATGTGAAAGCGGGCCACCATCTGCCTACCAGCGAAACGCCAAATGGCGGTTTGCTGGTGGGCCAATAGAGGCCCATGATTGCATGCTGACTGGGTTCCCTATTATTTAGTGCACTTGGTGCTCAAAAAAGGAGTTTAGACTCAGGCCCCCAGATAAGGGTGCTTAACTAAAAACTAATTTTCTTATTTCTCAACCAAAACATCCGTTGTGGGTACTCAAAAGAACCGTCTCGATGAGACGGTTCTTTTGAGCACCCAAAACATTTGTTTAAACTTATGGATAAGAAAATAATCGCAATTTTACGCAAATTATTTTTGCTTAACTGGCCCTATGTAATAGAGTCATATTTTTCTTATTGCAGGACATGGAAGCAGCCGTTGCTGCCCAACTTAATGAATGTCAAAGGGCCACCGATCTACAAGAAAAGTGCGATTTTATGGAGCAATGTAATGACGAAGTAAGTTTTCCATTTCACCAGGTGTTCGCAGTTTTAACCCTTTGTATCATAATGGATTCTCCCTTCTGGTTTGACACAATACACTTGGCATAGCCCATTGCACATATCACAATATTTGAAATTTTAGCAACCCCCCCAAAAATCCCCCATTCTGTACCTTGATCTTAAGAAAGACCCTAAAATGCATAGAAATGACCCCTAAATATAGTCCAATGTAATGATTAGCCCTAAAAAATATCCACAAAATCTTTATACCCCCAAACAATTTCATTTTTCTGAAAACCCCAAAAATACTGAAATTTAAAATTTTGAACCCACAAAAAATAACCCAAAAATAACCCAGATTACCCCCCTACTGTTCTTTGCTCTAAAATAATCAAGGTCTCCTTTCTGACTCTGGCACAACACATTAAGTTGAGTATGTTAAGTGGAACCGGTTTTGTTGCAAAAACCTATCCGCTGCTTTTCTTTAGATACAGTTCTTACAGATGATCTGCTGAAAAAGGGAAGCTTGTCTGGTTTAATTGGATCCATGTACTATAGGCTTACCCCCTTTCACTAGTGTTTAGCAACAAAATAAGTACTGCTTCTTATCCACTCATTCATTATGTCTCTTAGTCTCTATCACAAACTCGCCAAAAGTGTCCTGTAAACTAATACCAGAAGGTCGTGCTCATGTCACTGAAATGATTGCCTTTTTATATATTGTGGTACAAAGATCGGTAAAAGTGTACTTTAAATCTCTTTTGTACACCTTAACTTGCTCATGGTGATGAATATCTGGTCCTTTGCTTTGACTGCACTTAAACCTGTTTATCACATGACGTCGCGTCTGGGAGTGATATAACGCCATGCAATAAAATCGAAAAACCACTAGTGGTTTACAGATTTAGTAATATTACGTAATGATGTCCACTAAAACGTTGCGTAAAAGAGGGGAATTTAACGCCAAAAATGCGATTATCAAGCAATTTTAATGTCACGTGATAAATAGAATGTAACATTTGTGCTCATGTTTTACTGAATTTATTAAACTTGTTGCGTAAAAGCGATAAAATGATCGGCAAGACGAGCATTTATCTCTTTTCCCAACTTGTTTAAAAAATTCAATAAACATGTGCACTCATGCAAGATCCTCTATGTTCGAATGTCTAAAACTCGTTTACTACTTTTGTCACTTCTGCACCCTTAAAGAAGTATTTGGTATCTGGCTCTTATCTGTGGCTCTAGATACGCTAACACATGCGGCTCTAGACCTGCAATAAAGTATTTCGTATGCAAATTAGTTTTTGGCTCTTAAGCTATGGCTTTATTGTGGCTAGTAGTTGTGGCTTGGATGCAGCTAGCAGTTGTGGCTATATAGCGGCAAAAGCCAGAAGCTGTGTTTATGTTTATGCATACATATATTTTTATTGATGGAGGAATCAAGCTTATATCTAAAATTTATCTTTTTAACAGTTTTTCCCCCTATTTTTATAGACAAGCCTATTTTGAAAAGGTATTATGGAAATCAGTGCTAAACTGCTTCAAAGGTTCCGTACTTTTAACACGTATCTAAGAATTCACATATTGAAAGGTATAAAATTAAGTAAAGTACTATTAACACATTTATTGCTCTATATCTATCTAGGCTACAGCTTCCAGTCTTACTTCTTTGGGTAGCTTAATATAGATAAGTGGTTGAATACATTTCATGTTGAATACCCTTGTGAGAAACAGTGGGTGGAATGCCTGATAAAGTTAACAAAGAGTATACTAATTAGCTCTCTCAGCTTATATCTGTGACAGATTATCATAATACAAACTAACTTTTAATCCTAAAGTGTGAATAGGTCATATGTGATCAAATTAAAGCGTACAATAATCCTTTCTTATTTAGAATTCCAGAAAAAAGACGCTAGGCTATTATGGGTTAAAATTCAAATATCCCTTCAAACAGCGAACAGACGAACATTAGTACAGACAGTTCATATATGAGAATAATTAGGAAGAAGCGGCCCCCGAAAAAAGAGGGCTCAAAGATGGGTCAATGCTCCCATGCATGCAACCATTACCACTCGTAGCAGTTACCGTAACAGCAGAATGTGTCGACTTTCTCCCTTTCTTTTCTAGATGATCTGGAATGGTGTGTACATCCAATGACTGCAAGAAGCTTTGGGTTGGCTTGATGCATCATTGTATGTACTGCACGTGAGTTAGAAAGACTAGTGTGTCGTTTCGCGGCTACATGAGATGCTTCGAGGAAGCAATCTGCTGTGCCTGCTGATACCATGGTTGCTTGCAAGATCACACAGGTAAATGTATACGACGCTTTGCCGGTTTTTACGCGTATTGCCGGTGCTTCATAGACCGGAAGTGGTAGATATTGGTGTTAATGCTATATAGAAAACTATGCCATCAGGATGATCAGTACTCGAATCTATTCCTAAATGCTTAAATAAATCGCCATGTGCAGCCGAACACTTAAAAATGATCTAATTCTATAGTCCTTTAGGCATATGGCATGTTTTTCTATATAGTATTAACACCAATACCTACCACTTCCGGTCTATGAAGTACCGGCAATACGCGTAAATACAACCAAATCGACGTATACATTTACCAGTGTGAATTAGGAAATATTATATTGTTATATCTGGCTTTTTGCATGATTCAGACAGCAAAGAATAGCATATGTCAAGAACAAGATCTCTAACAGACTTTCCAAGAATAAATAAATATCAACTACTGCAAAAATCACGATACAACTATTTTGAGTGCAACAATGTTAAATTTAATTATATATGAGGCCTCAAAACGGGCATGCCCCGCCCCATCCACTTCATAAAATGCATAATATCTTGGAAATCGATCAGAATACCCCTAAACCATATATAATCATGTGTCTTATGACAGGACACATTCAATAGCACTAACCCGGAAGTTTCCCGTTCACTTCATAAAAGGCTTAATTGTCTGGGAAATCCTTCAGATCCCCACCCTAAGCCTCATTTAATGATATTCCTTGTGATGGGACACATTAAATAACACTGATCATGGTGCACCTGGGTACATGGGGAGACTCTATACATGTAATACATACGGTAGATTATCATATCCTATTGTTTTTATAAATAATTTTAATTTTCTTTTCAACACTTTTTAAAACGCTGATTACTACACCTTTGGCTCTTGTGCATCTGGTATTACTTGACTTTTCGCTTACTGTATAGGCGGCAACTTTACTATTCATATCTGGGTGCGGTTCGGCTATTTCATCTGCCAAGGAAGGAAAATCAGGTTTTAATTATAATTTGGTAAAGAGTTAGTAAGCTTTTTGAGCCGCGCAAACGTGCGTGCATTCCATGAAAATCCTAACCGTAAGCACACTGAACTCACATTTATTAACCCTTAAAGCGGATAATCACTAAATGTATGTTTTTTGTCGTCCACTAAACTATTTGAAGCCTCATAGATAAACGGGGTGGACCCAGATCAGACTGCACCTGTATGTTTAAGTTAAATAGACATTTTCAGATGCAGTTATTTTGCGGCGTTTTAAGGACTAAATAATGACTGAGTTTGTGGCACAAGATGATACAGTTACTTTTGAATAAAACCACGCCTCCTTTTCAGCTTTTACCTATGCATAAGGTTGACCAGTCCTAATTAGGCATTCATGAGGCGCCGCCTTTACAGTAAGCGAAAAGTCAAGTTATAATTCGTTCATGCATCGTCCATTTTTATTTCCAGGAAGTCGCCGAGTTGAAAGCCATCATTGACAAACTAAAACAGCCAGCAACGGACATTTCAGGCATGTGGAAGCGAACTCTAGCAGATTGTGTTAGAAAGATCGAAGATGACTATAAAGGTCAAATCGACAAGATGAGCGAGGACATGAGACGCAATTATGACGAGCAGGTAAATTTGGATATTCATGCTAAGCTCCACCCACTATGAATAATTATATAAAGCAACTGACAGTAATATGCACTACCCACGTTGAGTGTTTGCTAATTAGATTGAAACTCTACAGATGTGCCACGACCTCTGACCAATGACATTTGGGTCTTTCTATTTCAAACGATTGATGCAGAATGCGTAAAATGAGCCAGTCCGACTGGAACATATGTGTATGTCAAACTTTTTATAGTAAATGTAAAACTTTTTGTAGTAAATGTAAATAAACGCCTGAGTCCCTTTTGTCTAGAACAACATATCAATATTGTAAATAGAGTCAAGCTTCAAATCTTTTGGTTTGTGTATAGGTATTTAAAGGTCCTGTATTTGAAAACAATGTTTGATAGCCGAACTGAGTGTTTCAACACAATATATATTAGTTGACTTTTCGCTTACTGTAAAGGCGACAACTTTAATATTCATATCTGGGTATGTTTCGGCTATTTCATCTGCTAAGGAAGGGAAATCAGGTTTTATTTATAATTTGGTAAAGAGTTAATGAGCCTTTTAAGCCGCGCAAACGTGCGTGCATTTCATGAAAATCCTAACCGTATACACACTGAACTCACATTTATTAACCCTTAAAGCGCATAATCACAAAATGTATGTTTTTGTCGTCCACTAAACTATTTGAAGCCCCATAGATAAACAGTGTGGACCCAGATCAGACTGCCCCTGTAGGAGCAGTCTGATCTGGGTCCACAATGTTTTCCTCCCTGCTTATGTTAAATAGACATTTTCAGATGCAGTTATGTTGCTGGCGTTTTAAGGACTAAATAATGACTGAGGTTGTGGCACAAGATGATAGAGTTACTTTTGAATAATACCACGCCTCCTTTTCAGCTTTTACCTAGTACAAACATGCCGTTTCTTTTTATGTTGGACTTCTTGGAAGATAGACTGAGACTTATCTCATAATGTTTCGTCGCTGTCTGAAGTCGCGCAGGAGCCCCTCGTCGCCATCTTGGTTTATGCCACGTAAGCACGAAAACATATTGCCATCGCTTCGAGCATATCTCATTTCGCTTCTAGTCGATAAATTGCCTCTTTGAGAGCCACCTCTTGTTCTTGGCCCTCTTCCTCTCCAAACATACGCCATATTCGCAAAAATAAGGAAAAATACTGCTAAAATTATTGGTTTCATACGGAGCGTAAAAAGCACCGCTACCGCCGTAGTCACGTGATACACTATGCATGTTAGAGAGACTGCAATTGACCCTTGTTAACTGCTAACAGTATATCGAAACAATGCATGTTATAGGAGCTTCAACTGACCCTTGCTAGCTGCTAACAGCCTATTGAAACAGTGCATGTTTTAGGGACTTGAATTGACCCTAGTTAACTGCTAGCAGTATATTGAAACAGTGCATGTTTTAGGGACTGCAATTGACCCTTGCTAACTGCTAACAGTCTATTGAAACGGTGCATGTTTTAGGGACTACAATTGACCCTTGTTAACTGCCAGCAGTCTATTGGACATTGCATGATAGATAGGTAAAGTCCCCAGGAAGAAGACTCAGATCATACTGCACATCATCACATGTCTGCTCATAGTCTGCGCAGTCCGTATGAAGAAGGGACCTTGGATACACAGAGAGTGCCTAGCGAAGACTTAGTACAGGCTAAGTAGATGCGTAGGATCATCTGAGGCTCCACTAGAGAAGTATAACATGATTCATATATTTTCTATTTATAGATAATGAGAATCCAACACGGAATTCAAAGGGAAAACACAGACGGTGCCGTCATAAAGGAGGAATGCAAGACCCTGAAATCTCAACTAAATGACAGAAAGGGCAAATTAAACGATTTAGATGCGGAGGTAACTATTTCCTTGGTCTACATCAACGTACACCCCTTTCTTATAGTGAGGCCTTCCCAGGGGGTTGGGGAAACATGGGGGTAGGGGCAGTCTTCTGGAGAATCAGGAATAGTGACACACCTTTTAAGGGGAACAGATGAAGAAAGACAATATAAGGGAACAGGGATAATTCTCACAAATACTAAGTACAATTTTAACCCTTATCACGGTATATAGTAAAACCTGTGCAAAACGGCCACTCTCAAAAAGACCACAAATTGGTTTTCAAGACTAATTATCGCTAAATGCAGATCAAAAGTATTGAAGAATGCTCCATGGGCAGCATTCTGCAATACTTTCGACCTTCATTATGCTACCATTGTTTATTTAGATATTTTTTTGTGTGTGTATATTTGAGTGGCCGTTCTACACAGGTTTTACTGTAATTCTTATGCCCTGAAAACTCATTTTTACGAAAGATGCGCCAGAATTAATACTTTTTCCCAGAGAGCAAACTAACGACCATAATCAGACTTTTACTCTGATTTGGGTCCATATTGTTTGAAAAAAAGGCTATCGAAGTACTTAAGCAGGCGAGCAGAGAACAATTGTCGTTAATGGTGGGAAAAGGGTTAAAGAGACACTAGCAAACAATGCAGAACCAGATCAGACGTTACTGTGTTCTATGACGTCTGATGTGGATGAGCATCGTTTTCCTACGTTCCAAAAAGGATGCTTGGTAAATCAAGTGATATCGTTTTGGCCAAGTTATAGATCAAAGATGATCTGAGTACAACAGACCGATGACCTGTAACTGGGTCAATACGAAATCACGTGATTAATGACATTTTTATTGCACTTTTACATTGGATTTGATCTCAGCTTAATATAGCTGACCCCAGGACAATACTGTTGACCTCAAGCTAATATCTATTTACCTTCGTTCAATATAGTGTGAATGTGTTTTTGTACAAATTGAAAAAAAAAAACGTTTTTAGCAAGGAAAACACGAATCAAACAATCAAATACATAACAAAAACACCATTACTTCTGCAAATATAGCAAAATTATGAGCCTCACAGGCTAAAAACGCAATTTCAAAGTACTTTAAAGTCTCCAATGATAAAAAGGATCTTACATTCATAAACGCGATTTCAATGTACCTTTATATCTCATATGATAAAAAGAATCTAGTATTATTGAATTTATCAGACTCGTTTCAAAGTGTCTAAATACTCTGCCTGCCGAGTATTTCATCATTTTATCTATATATCTTCTTTTACTCAAGCGATCATATATGATCATTATCTGAGGCGAGTGTTTTAGAATTTTGAAAAAAAAAGCTTTTGGCTGAGTAATCTAAATGAGTGCCCTGAACCCCTCTGTGGTCTCAGTTGCGACCACAGATGGAGCCAGACTATTCCAATGAGGAATAATCCTCGGGGAAAAAAGAATACTTCAGGGCATCACTATAGTCTGGGGCCTGCAATACTATGGGTCACTATGAGTTGTGTGATGACCTGGTAGAATTGTACTCTGAGACGGGGTCAAGTACTTGTCTTTATCAATAGACATAGTCCCACAATGAATCTTGTGGAAGAAAAGCAGAGAGGACTGATCCCTCCGGGCCTCCAGAGTTGGCCATTGCAGCTCATCAAGCATTTCTCCAACACTTCTAGTGTTGCGCCACCTCCTGCAGGTCAAGCGGGCTGCTGTCCTCTGTACCTTCTCCACTTGTCGCAATGAGATATATTTTCCCCAACTTGTATAATAGATTCAATAATACAGGTGCGGATCCTGGATTTCTGGAAAAGTGGTTCATATGTATACATGTGTGGGGGGTTAGCTTGGCTGATATTATCTCATTTCCTTAAATATCCCATGAAAATGAAATACTTTGGTCTCACTGAGACCAAATTATTTCATTTTCGTAGAATATTTAAAAAACGAGGGGACAGAGAGGTGGGTTCAAACGAACCCCTTGAACTTTCTCTGCAATCGCCACTGTAATACAAGGGCAGTTAATTATGCAATATCCATTTCTCAAATAACAGAATGCCCGACTTAGAAAACGGCTGGAGCAGCTTACTGATGAAATGGACGAAAAGGAAAGGGAATGTTGTGATGAGAAGCGAAGGTTACAAATGGAAATTGATGATCTTCAAGCAGATGCACAAGACAGCTGCCTAGAGCTGCAGGAGTTGCAGGCAGCAAAATTAGGTTTGGAGGCTGAGATTGCCACCTACAGACGGTTGTTGGATGGAGCGGAAGGAGAGGGGTAAGTTATGTCATTATCTTACCGCCTCACAATCTTTACACAATCGGGAATACTCAGCCCAATTCGAGAATCAAGCCTCGGATGTATGTAAGGCGTAGTTTTATGTATGAAAAAAGCTGCATTTTGTTAGCCAAAACTGGCGTAAGGAAAAGTAGTTCTGTAGCATCAATCGGAAAAGCTCAGCACAATTGAAGCCATCTGATTCCACGGAATTGTTGGAGGCAGATCTGATTGCTGTAGCCTGTGAGTTCAGCTCTATTAAACACCATTTGTCTGTCAACAGAATAAATGAAGTTTATGTTTTTTTCAATAAAATATCTCTATTGCGATATTTTATTGAAAAACATAAACCTTATTTATAGCATCTTGTGGAATATTGTAACCGTTTGTTTCGCTGTAATCGAACTTGTTATGGTATTAGCATGGCTTCTAAGACGTCAGCGTCACGTTATCAAAGAAGCCACTAAATGTACATCCTAGGTCTGATTCCACGAAATTGGCCGAGGCAGTTCCGATTGAATAATTTCACTTTCAGTTTTTTTACTATAATTGGCGTTAATGATTTCATATACTCCCTCAAAACAAATTGAAATGTAGCATGTGCGCCAATCAAAGACCTAAACCAGTCTGATTGGAGCCTTTGTTTCCTCCATGAAAGGATCTTAAGTCAATGGTGCATAGCATAGACTTGTCTGAGTTTTCATAAGTGCAGAGGTACCAGCAGAGGTAATTTTGTTTGTATCGCTAAGCAGTCTCAATTTACAGCCTAACTTTTTTCTGTCCAATCATAGTGCTCGTTTATAAATTTGCAAACTCAACACTAGATTTTAAATCGAGGCTTACTTTTATTGAATATAAAACATGTAATACTGTGCCCTCATGCAGTTACAGATAACAAACGCCGACCATTTGTACCAATGCACAAGGGTAAAAACAGAAATGCATTTGCATATTGGACCTGTTTCGCCTTTTATCAATCAGGCGAAATCTGAACGTTAGGTATTGATTGGCTAACTGAAATAAAATAGGTCAACCACTAACATAGATGTAGCTCCCATAGGGCAATTGCAAATAAAGTATGAATGTAGATGAAATATCAGACAAATATTCAGACTTCTACAGTGGCGGATCCTGGCGGGGTTCAGGGGGTTCGCTCGAGCAACCCTCCCGGCCCGCTTTTTTTAAAATTTCTATGAAAATGAATAATTTGGTCTCTGTTAGAAACAGTGGAGTATAGTTAACTCCATGGTTACTAGTGGTTAAGTTAACGTTGATGTCTACATTTAGTCTTACCTAGTTGACTACTGGGCCCCGTCGCGAGAAAACCTGTCTTCGGGATTTCCGATGAAGCGAGTTTCAAACCAGTCTCCACAGCTACAGAGACTAGCTAGAAAATTGAAATTTCTTCTTTAGCAAGTCTACATATGGTACTTTTCTAAAAGCGAATAACAAAGGCGCTGATCAGACTGCGCGGATGCGCAGGCTGGTCTGCGCCTTTGTTGTTCGCAGATCCCCTAAGACAGGTTTTCTCGCGTGGAGGCCCTACTAGTTTACTAGGTGTAGAGAATAGCTTGAATGCTACAATACCAAAATTTCGAAAACTGGTCCACATGTTCATAAAAGTATAATTAAATCATGCCACTTGCACAGTAAATGAAACTCGCGATGTTTTTGGACATATTCTGACCAATTTTAGTCATGGATATTGAACGATATAAGTCGAATAAGTAACATTTCCTGTCAAATTTGACTTTTGGTTCACAGTAACATTAACTAAACAGATAAACGGACACTGCAGGTCACGTGAGACGTTTTTTAGTCAACTTGTTTCACGTTGAGGGACTTACTGACCTCCCTCTAGAAGCATGTGGACTCCTGGGGTATGGTCCAACTGCTTCTAGAGGGGGTCTATACCAGAATATCTAAGGTAGCATATAGCCACTTGTAATTATCCAGGCGCGGTCCAGATCCCCTGCCCCTCCCCCTCTGTATCTGCGTATGAATATAGCTGTATGTCAGCATCTAATCATATCGTCCCAACTTGTTTACTTAATATAACTTATATCTTTGCTGGACATAGTGTCGTATATATTTCCCACATTTGTCTGCAGCTGTTTCCTCTCTTCACCACGGGATGTAACGTATTGTGTTTGCCATAGTCATTGTTTTGAGTAACCAGACCCTACCTAAATTTACCGTCCAAACCTATAACTTTTTTAGGTTTTCTGGAAAAATATAACTGTATGCATTTTGAAAGGCAAAATGACTTTCAAAATGCATGAAATTATATTAGAAAAACAAGAATTAAAACAAATATATGTGCCTACCCTACCTATAAGTTTCAGACTTGTAACCCAAAACACACATATTTTTTATTTGGCCTAACCAACCAAATTTCATTAAAAAAGGGAAGCTGATGGCTAAAAAATATACGTTGCAATCCGTGTACACACATCTATTGGCTGTGGTACCTTGTCTGTCTTCAAAGAGATCCACCGCACATATGTTATGATTTTGAAATCGTTGTTTGCTACATTGCATGCTTTAACAACAGAAAACATGTGTCAAGCACACAACTTAAATATACCCCCTATTTACAGAATAGCAGATATATAATCATTTAGGGGTCCTGATAATCAAAAAGTTTGAACTTAAAATTGATTATTTATACATGTACTTTATTGAATTAACATGTTCTGGGTGCTCCATATAACTATCTCATTGAGATGATTTTTAGTACCCACATTCTATGAGTTATTTGACAAAGGAGGACAATAGTTATAAATTATGCACTCTTATCTGGAGGCCTGATGGTCTGTACCATTTCAAAATAACAGGGAGTTAAATTAATAAATACTGTAGATTCGGAAATTTTCGCACGAATTTTATTTCCGCGAATAGCATTAAAATACATATTAGTGATGTGAGGAGTTCGCGACTAAGGCAAGGTTTACCTATATCAATAAACGACAGAGTGATTTTGCCATTTCGCGAGGGTTTTATTTTCACGAAATTCGCGAAAATAAAGTCCTCGCGAAAATTTCCGGATTTACAGTAGTTGTTGCCAATATTCAGACCATGCTTCTCGACAACACTAATGTAAAACTGTAGACTGTGATAGTACTATTGGGTTGTTATTATCTTAGGAAATGTACAGACCATGTACACACTGGTAAATGTATATGTCGATTTGCTGGTATTTACGCGTATTGCCGGTACTTCATAGACAGGAAGTGGTAGATAGTGGTGTTAAATCATATATAGAATAATATGCCATATGCCTAAAGGACTATAGAATTAGACCATTTTTAAGTATTAGGCATGCACATGGCCATTTATGTAAGTAATTTATGTAAGTATTTAGGAATAGATTGGAGTACCGATCTGAATGATCGGTACTCGAATCTATTCCTAAATGCTTACATAAATCGCCATGCACATACTGAATACTTAAAAATGATCTAGACCATTTTTAAGTATTAGGCATGCACATGGCCATTTATGTAAGTAATTTATGTAAGTATTTAGGAATAGATTGGAGTACCGATCTGGATGATCGGTACTCGAATCTATTCCTAAATGCTTACATAAATCGCCATGCACATACTGAATACTTAAAAATGATCTAATTCTATAGTCCTTTGGGCATATGGCATGTTTTTTCTATATAGTATTAACACCAATATCTACCACTTCTGGTCTATGAAGTATCGGCAATACGTGTAAATACCAGCAAATCGACATATACATTTACCAGTGTGAAAAAAAATGTGCAAAATTTAGAGACATAGTAAAGAGGAAAGCACAGATCAGGAATCAATACAATCAAGTACCACACCTCGGAACACTATGTTGGAAAGTAGCAAAAATACAAGAAAACATAACACACAAGAGAGCCAAGTGGTCAGCCCTTTCCCAGCAGGTGGTCATGTGTTCAATCATCAAAACATTTGTACAATTCCATGCTTAAAGTGTACTATCATAAAAAATAGTCTTATGAAAACACCACGGACAGATCCAGAAATTTCACAGAGGGGTGGGGAACCATGCAACGTATTTCACAGAGGGACGTAAGAACCTCCTTCGAGAAGCAATTGGACCCAAAGGGGTTTCAAGGGAAGTCTATGCCAGTATTTTTAAGGAGACCTTTAGCCACTTGTGATTTTTCAAGGGTTGTCTGGACACCCTGCACCCCCTCTGGCCCGCGCATGAAAAACATACATACATACATACATACATACATACATACATACATACATACATACATACATACATAGGCTCATCTAACCTTCTTTCTTTTTTCAAGCAAATGAGCTGTGGCATGAGATTTCCAACAATGTGGTATGTGCGACCAGCATGGGATCAGACCAGCCTGCGCATACAAACAGTCTGATCAGAGCCTTTGCTTGTCGCTTAAATATTCTATGACTGTCAAGCTATTGACGGAACATCATTTGGGGTTTCTAAGCTTAAAAGGAGGCTGCACAGGCTCGTCTCAGTCTATTCATGTCAAAATGCCACATTGTTGGAAAAGCTCAAATAGTGAGCGACATCGGTTATATTGTTGTGTAAATAGCATGGCAGGTTGTTGAGATGTACCATGACCATGGCTTTATTACCACTAAAATTGGCAAAGTAGTTTTTTAGTCTGTCCAAACATAACTGGCATGCATGTATTTTAAATATTCTTGGCTTTGCCAACAAATGTTGGAACTTGGGTTCCAAATTTAAAATTGATGATTTATTTCATGCCATACCCTTGGTAGGTAACAATAATTGTTAAAAAGAGCTAAAATAAAGAATTGGTCAGTCAATTTACTCGATACCTTATTGCTTTACGTGCCAGAGAATACTGTTCAGTCATGTCGGACATGGTTAGTTAACATATCATAGCTTAAACAGATTATTAAAGTCTTATGACATATTAACCTATCATATTATTAACCCTTTGTATACTAATGAATTTTTCCTTCTGGTTTGATTAAATACCTTTAGGGTAGTCCATTGAAAATATCTGTGGGTGTCAGGTAATATATATATATATATATATATATATATATATATATATATATATATATATATATATATATATATTTTTTTTTTTTTTAAATAATTGCACTCTTTTTTTGAAGATATTTTTACATATACAAACAGTGTAGATCCTGATGAAATATCGCACTATGCAGCATTTTTCAAAGTTTTCGTTGTTTCTTAAATTACCCATTTAGAGGTTCCCATATACAAAGGGTTAAATTAAATACTTTCATAGGTTTGGGTAAAAAAGTGGTGCAAATCGTAAATGCATTTACACACTTTAAGACAGATTAGAGAGGAAATATATCCTCTCAACTAGCCTGGTAAACTTGCTATCAAAAGACATAAATCCGGAATTCTATTTATCAGTTTAGCAATTTGTTCGATATTCAAACTAGCGATTATGACGCAATTATCCATTTTCGTGTCGACTCAAAGTCATTGATGGCACCATTCAAAAAGTGCAACTTCATCATGGCCTGATAAAGACACATGCTGTAAGATAGCCAATGTTTAACAGGTCATCGTGCAACAATGCAGTTGAATATGTGAGGTAACTGATAAATTATAATCCTAATGTATAAGTCAAACCCAAATATATGCGTTTAAGCACCCATTTATTCCTATTACAATGGGGTGGTCTTTTATAAAAGAGAACAATGGTGTTGAGACTTGTCCCAAACTAACAGCATGTCACAACTTAAAAAACATTTAATTAAGTGTATACTGGAAACTGTAAACAAGTACCTAAACAGAAAGTCAATGGTACCCAGTGAAAAGCCACACAGTATGGAATTTCATCAGGGTTTGCACGTACTGTTTGCTATAATAAAAACTATATTCAGGGCCTGAAATGCATCATAATTTATAATTGTTTACCAGTGACCCTCTGACATATTATGGAAAACCACAGCATTAACATTCTTTTAATCTGTATGGGATAAGCCATCAAACTACAAGGGGTTAACAAGAGATTCACTGTTACATTCACATATATATCAGATTATTACAACGTCTGACAAGAGTCACACAAAAGAAAAAGAAAAAATCATAATAAAATTCACTTACCTCTCTGAATCGTGTATAGATTCTAATGCCTTCGCAAGAAATCATAGCTTCCCAAAATGTCTGTCATAGCTAGCCTATTATCTATTCTAAAACCTGGTCATGATTCATCATCTATAGCCCAAAATACCATACCACCTTGCTGACCCAGCCATCCATACATTTAAGAAAAACAACATTCTGTTCAGTTCATAAATATCATTGCCATTGAATGCAATGATTGGTTATTGCTTAGATATACATACACTAAGCTTTACTCACTTCTTATGATTCCAACTTGGTCACCATTGACTTATATATGATAGACCATGCAAATGGCTAAGTTTGTGAAAAATGAAATAGTTCCGAAATATCGAAGTGTAATACCTTTTCTCTACCAATTCAAATTACTTGAAAATACTATACTGATGAGGATTCTGTTGACCCATTGTAGTTTTAAAACCCCTAAATGGGCACATACGCATTATGCAAACAGTGAAGACTTAAATGAAATGGCACAGAATGCGGTATTTCATCAGGGTCTGTACTACTTGCTAAGACATAAACAATATTTAGGGATTGAAGTAGATTTTAATATGGAATTTTTAACCTCTGCCCCCTTCATGATTACAACGAGCCATCCCAAACCAGATGGAATAATTCGTTAGTATTCAAAGGGTTAACTTGTTGTCATATGATGCTCCCAGATGACGTTTCAACATCCTTTACGATGTTCTCTTTCAGGGCAAAGAAGTAACAAAGACACTAGTGATTCTCTATATGTCTCGGATAATAACAATGTGAAAAAAAGAAAGACTATCATACATAAACATTTAACCCATTTATACCTGACGTTCCTCTAACGAAACAATTGCAAACAGGGTAGAGCCAGATGGCATCACAAAGTGCGCGTATCATCAGGGTCTGCAATGTTTGCAATTAGTTGCTAGTTATCTCAATAGTTGAAACAATTTATCTTGCTTAATAGAACTCCTTAAAACAATTTACCAGTGAAAGACAATATAACTTAGAACGATAAAAATGGGGAATTCTGTTTGGTATCAATGGGTTGAGGAAAGAGGCATAAATAATTAAGTATATATGATCCATTGACAGTCCGTAACGCTAACATCCTGACAGTCCATAACGCTAACATTCCCATGTCATTTGCACCTAACACAAACCAGATTGGCTTTAAGCTACCCCGTTTTAATCACTTGTTACATACAAGGTATCATTACGTTAACATGCCTATTTACTGCAGACATTACCCTGGAAAGTGTATACCCCTTGTACAGGTTAACTAGTCAGCATGCCTAAATGAAGCTATTTATATATTAGATTAACTAACATGCCAGACATGACTTGAACTTTATTGATCGGGACGTAAAGCACTGATATGATACACATGTGCATTATAATTGAATAAGGTTACTAACATGTTTCTCATTTTAGGGTTCAATATACATATGTACACTTCAGTATGTGCATACGTTTAGAGCAATTTGCTTGTAAACGTGAGGTGCTTTTAATTGCTCTGGCGTTTTTGGTTGGAAATATTTTGACCCAGCTATTTCAGAACAACTAGTAGTCGATTTTAGTTAATCTTTATGTATAGGGACCAGTCTGTGAGAGGATAGTATTTATCAAATGTGCCTACAGTAGCTTTTTAACATGCAAGAACATTTATCAAATCGGACCGCATGTCTTGTATTTGTAAGTCTGTATGAACAGCCAATGATCTAAATCTTCGACATTAAAGATAAATTAAATGTCATTGGCTGGCTCGTATACATTTATGCACTAATGACTTTTCCTTCTGGTCTGATACAACCACTTTTGGATGATCTCTTGTATATATTGAGGGGTCACAAGCTATTATATGCAAATATAAATTGGATATCTGTCTCTAAAGATAGTTTTTGTTTAAGCTTACAGTGTAGATCCTGATGAAATGTAGCATTATGCAGCATATTATCTGCGTCTTCACTATTTGCCAAAGGAGTAACTAGTACATTTTGTATATGTAAAGGGGTAAAAACTAAACGAATATTGACCACTCATAAGATTTAAAAAGAAAACAGGGAGGGCAATGGAAAGCCTTGGCATCCACAAATTCTCAAAAGCGAAGTATGGAAGTAGAAGGAAGCTCAGAGCAAAACCTCGACCTAATCGCCGCCTTACTAATACTCGTATAGCCTCTTTTTATGAAAAATGTGCAAACACTACAGACCCATACCAGATGTTGCATAATCTGATCAGAGTCTCAACTGTTTGATTTCAGAAATTCTACTAAAATCTTTAACCAAAATAAAAACAAAAAACATCCAAACGTTCCAGAATTGGAAATGGACTTTCCAAATCGTTAGTCAGAAAGTCTCTGCAATGCTTAGGGTTTTATGAAAGATTTAATGCATGTGAGGTGTTCTCAGTAGCTAGCCCTATTCCAATAGCTTGGGCCCTGACTAAAAGATGTCATTCTGCATAGGCGTGTTAACGTAATGATAATTGGTGCCAATTGATTAGATATGTAGTTGAAACTAGCTTGAAACTGTCGCGTATATATCTGACTTTAAGATTTATACTTACCTGTAGACTTAGTTTTAGCAACAACAACGCAAAAATTAAACAAAAAAAATCTAGTTATTAGTGACATTAAACCAAATTTGTAGAAACTTGGTTAGTTATTTGCGAGCAGCTTAATGGGTAAAACCTTATAAGTAAAAAATGTCATAAGTGCCGTTCTTTGTGGAATAACAAATTGAAGCTTACAAGCATTAAATTAACTGTAATTGCTTTTAATCATTTATAGCCTATTGTATAAGCTAAGCTACCAAAACATACGTTTGACCAATGTCTTTGTATTGCATTGACAGACTTCTAAAACAAATGGAAAACCTTTTTTGTTTATGTTTTTGTTTCATAAAATACAATCCAAGCACTTAGTATGTTGGTAAGCAATGGGAGTGTCCCCAGCTTACATGTTGCTAACAATGATCTTATTTAGATCCATCATCATTTAAAAGGTGCTGTAAAATTGTGGTAATAAGTGACTTAAATTAATCTTAACGCAATCTATAGATAACAATTGGAACTGGAAAGCAAGACAAACATTGCTTGACTTTGCATTTGTATGAGAGAATGCAGACGATTGATAACGATTTAGTAATTTTAATAAATCTTTCTAAGGTTTATTTGCATCTGCAATTACCTGTTGTGTGATTTTGATGCTTTTATTACTTATACCAGCAGTGTTTAAATCTTCATTTCCTTAGTCCATGCTCAAAACTAAGATATGCCGAATGAAGATTTTGCTACTTTACTTTAACCACCTGTTTGGATTGATGAATGTTGATTGATATTGTAGTTTTATC
This sequence comes from Loripinus fragilis, assembly GCA_964019695.1. NCBI lineage: Eukaryota > Metazoa > Mollusca > Bivalvia > Lucinida > Lucinidae > Loripinus > Loripinus fragilis. Next base: position 67,673,581 of record OZ026515.1, on the reverse strand, counting down.
CCTGCGACAAAAGTAGTGTAGGGGTTCATTTTTTTCTTGTGTGTGTGTGTGTGTGTGTGTGTGTGTGTGTGTGTGTGTGTGTGTGACTGTCAATAGGTGTGTGTTCAACACCAGCTTTCACCATATCTTATTGTTTGTCTGAAGAAGAAATAAATTTTGTACTGTTCATAATTAAAGTATCCAAAACGTAGACATTTCATTTACATTTTAATTGTCATGCAGTAGGTGGTGAAGCATTTAAATCGGTATAGTGTTCACCTAATGTCCATGCCAATGCCATCTATTCAATGCATGAAACAGAATGTAAACAACTCAATATTATCTTTCTAAGGTTATATTTTCTTCAGACATACCATAGCACATTGCTATACTAGTCTTGCTTTCATGGGTGAAAGTTTATATTATTATTATTGATTTTGGTATTTTAGGCTGACCTTTCAAAGAAAATCAACCTCAAAATACTAAATGAGACAGATTTTAGTACATTCTCTGATTCTATCAAAAGACAATTATTCATTTCAACTGGAATCTGTTAATAATTTATAAACATACTGCAAAATTTGCAGCTTTTAAAGCTTATCATTTTGAAAAGGTTGAACTTTCACCCATGTGCTTTTAACATTCTCTGCAGATTTGTAATGCTTACTCTATTTATTTGGCTATAAAACTGAGGATTCCAACTTTCAAGACTACCCGCCACAAAAGCATATAATCTTGATAATTATGGACATTAATTCAGTGTTATCAGCATATAGTTTTTGTATCTTTAATGCTGAATTAAATTAATACAATGTAAATATCACTTCTCGTAGACTGTCACAGACAGATAGTGGCAAACCAAAGACAGGAATTTTAGAAAAGTATCACCTGCAGGTCAATGTCACCAGCATACAGTTATTATGTTTTCAATGTTTTATTAAAACATAATGTGTCTGTCTGTATCGGTTGGAATTTTCTTTTCTAAAACAGCCCTAAAGTCACAATTGGGATTTTTCATATTATTTTGGAAGGTACACATTTCTCTCTTATAGCCTTATAGATATGGTATAATTCACCTATATATATTAACTCATTTACACGTATGTGTCTATATGAAAGCGCATTACTTTCATAAAAAATAGGAAGTTATCATTGCTCATTTTTATAAATTTTTATTATTGCTAAAGAAATATATCGCTTTGTCAAAAGTTTAATGCTGTTATTAGATGTGAAATGCATTTAGGATAAGCTCATATGCAATTTGCAATAGCTCATAGTATTAGCAAATATTGAGCTTTATGAAAAAAGTTTATATTCAAAATAAAAGAAAATAACTATATGAAAATGTCTTTATTGTTTTTGTGTTAGAACTCCATTGTGATGTTTCTTTTTATACCCACACACTTTAAAACGCATCGGTTTAGTAAAACTTATTATTTTCTTACAATCTAGGAATTGAGATAATTGGTGGACCTTTTCTTTGAATTTGACTATGGCTCATTCTGATAGTTTGGAGTAAAATAACTGGTCCCATGTACGAGGGGTGTTCATTTAATTGTGGTACTGTGGCTCTACAAGGCACATTATGATACACATCCATATCTAATTCATTTCAACTCTTCAATGTATTCCTCCTTGCCGGAAACACAGTTTTCTACTCTTGCTTACCAGTATTTGAAGGCAAACATAGGCGATTCTTGCACACACTGCAGTCACTGAAAAATGGCACATTAGCTTTGGTAGCAACCGTATTTTGCTGACCAGGACAGAGACCATCTTTTATGTCAGCTTTAATGTCTTAACAGTTTTTATTCTATCTGAAAACTGACCTTTTGGACACTGCATATGTCCTATGTATTTGACACAATTCATTATTTGTCTGCAAATCTGCATTTCCCAGATTCACGCGATCTTTAATATAGGCCTTTGTTTCAAAATTTTCTTAAGTGATCAACTTTACACACATTATTAAAGGCATTGTATCTGCTTGCACCTGTTTGAATTTCAAACACATTTTTAAAGGGTGAATGAATTAAAAACAAAATTTTGTGCGTTCTTCAAAATATTTCCGCCTGTGAAGATTAGACAAATTCTATGAGTGCCTTACAGCGACGGGCTACAAATGTGCATTAGTGCCACAACGAATTGATTGACCCTCATTTTAATTCTACTAAAGTGTTGCATCTTTAAATTCTATGGGTATAATTTATATAGGTATATTTTTCTCATAACGTTGATGCGGTTCCTCAAGCCCAAATAGAGTTGGCAAGTTGTGGTTAAAGATAAAAAATGCAAATGTATCACTTTCCATATATAAAGTAGCAAATAGATATGTAAAAACAAGTAGTATAAAGTTGAGATTTGGTTCTGGTAAGCAAAACATGTCCAACTCGCTGAACCTTAAAGATAATATTTTGAACATACGATCTCAGTCCTTGTTGCCCACATAAAATTCAATTTTTCAAAAATAATGATACAATGTTTAAAAGGGTTTGATCTTTCATATGTTATATGGTAAAATGGTCTTTCTTTAAAATTATATAATCTAGATGCAGTTTTCAAATACTTGCAAGAATAAACTCATTTCTGAAAGTTTTCAGGATTACTCCTAAATTCAGATTTTTGACCAAGAAATGCGGTATTAGGTAGATTTTGATAAAGTCTCCTATTAATTTGCAATATGTCTTAAGACAATTGACCATTTAAACATGAGCTTGTTATAGTTTTGTCGACAGTCTGCATGTTTTAAATCTTGAATTTGGAACGTTAAGGTTTTTGGTAATTTTGAACGTTTACCTTTGTACGAGGACTGTTCAAATATGAATGCAAGTAGCTTCACAACTTTCTTCACATATATGCTACGACAAAATGTCATACCTTTCTGGAAAAAACTATATGCCGTCTTTAAAATGGCACCAAACATAAAGAAACACTCACTATATTTCTCGAGTTACAGACGCTTATATAAAGGCCATTTCTGTATACTGAAGTTTTTCTGAAGCAAATTGCCATACACGGTTTGGTACATGTGCGGATATAGTGTCATATCTTTTTAAGTTTGAAACAAAATAGCACCAAATTTTAGATGCAAGTTTAAGATACAGAGACAAAATTTCTTGCAGGAAAACGTTTATAAAATCCTGTTAAAATCTCGAGTAAACAGGCACGTTTGTGACGTCATTAATTTTATGATAAACGTCATTTTGAGTTATCTCCTGGGGATGCAATAATGAACATTGCTGTGTCTTTTTTTTTTTGCGTTTTGCTTAAAACCTGCTAAATATGTCATAAGGATGTTTTCAAAACGCACCATTCTCTATTTACAGAGTTATGACATTTCATATAATTTTTACTGACCGTTCCAAGGCGGTACTTCTTTTGTGGATCTTTTATGTTTTTGTTCTGTCTTGTGTTTGCTATGTTTTGTGCGCGTCTGTTTATATGTGCTTTGTGGTCACCTGCTGGGAAAGGGCTGACCTCTTGGCTCTCGTTTGTGGTGTCTTCTGTGAGTTTGTCACTTTCCCATTGGTATCCTGGGTCAGGTGTGGTACTTGATTGTATCGATTCCTGATCTTTGCAACCTTATTACTTTTCAAGCATTTTCTGCTTCTTAATGACGTGTTTACAATAATTAAAATATGTTCAATCCCCAGGGGGGGGGGGTTCAATCTGTCTACTCGTCAAGTGAGTAATTTTATTGTAAATAATGCCTATTTTGGTAAAACTTAAAGTTAACGTACAAATTTAGATTAAAACCGCGATGTTATGGCAACAAAACTAAGTATAAGTTCTATTACCCCTTCACCTAAAGCAATTTTGACTAAATAAAAATGCTTTTCAGCGTTTAAAAATTACCCACTATCTTTCAATGATTTGTAGCAACAATTAGTATGAGCGATCAACATATTGTCTTTGAGTTAAAACTAGTTTAAATGTTGCTTCGTGCATTTTGTAGGAAAAAAGTTTGACTTAAAACTGAAAGGTGGTGTTTTGTTTACCATTTATTTGCAAACATAAGGAGACTATAGTGAAACCGATTCGATGTATTGAGTTTGTTAGTATACTAAAGTAACCCTCATCTAAAGGGCTATAACTCGATAAGTATACTGTATTTTTCTTTAGGTCTGGTGCCAGTTTAAAGGTAACATATAATCATTTATAGAAACGTATACCATTTTGTCGTAGCATATATGTGACGAAAGTTATGAAGCTACTTGCATTCATATTTAAACAGTCCTCGTTAGTTGACGACAAGTTGTAAAATTAAACCTGACTAAAATGCTTATGGTACTTTTTTTGTTTTGCTGTTTAGCTCAGAGTAAAAGGACCAAATACAAAACCTGAACAGAATAGGACAAATTTCATATTTTGTACATTTTCTATAATTGAAAACCATTAAAGGGCACAAAGAATATTCCGATGAACTTAAAAAAGCATGGACATTTTCTTGAAAATGCTATAGTGAAAATTTGCATCAAAGCATATAAACACCACACTACATTATTAAAATTGTGCTTGATGAGCCTTTTCAACGTTACTTGCAACCGAGCTTAAAGTGACATTCACACGAAAATCTGTCTTAAAGTTTTGCGACCAGAAAATAACTGCACACATGCACAGATTCAGAAAGCTTCGTCAGGGTTGTACTGCAATCGGAAAATCTTGGCCCATTTCAAGAATCAAGCCTCCGAGGTGCACTGAGGTGCACAATTCACCATTATTGTTCAGCAGTGTCGGACACCTTCAGTGCTCAACAGGTGCACTTATGTGTAAACTGAAGTTCAGACTTTACTGTACTGCTGATCTCGCCAAGTTTATTAAAAAGCTGTTTTGCAAGTTATTTTTTCAAATGCAATTACCTAGCAACTTTAAAAGCATGATCCTTATCATATAGTGAACTAGTTAAGACTGATAATGCTCTTGTGCGAGAGAGTTTTGAGGTACACAACACAGAGTTTAAAAGTAGACGGAAAGTGCACCAAATCTAGACCAAATGACATCCACATTTACCCATTTTTATACTGGTAGCTCCTGATTGCGTACTTTGGCAAGCAATGAAGACCCAGATGAGATGCGGCATTTTATCAGCATCTACATTGTTTGCAAAATTAAAAATAATCAATTTTTAGAAGAAGAAAAAATATAACTTGGAAATTTTAACTGGTGACCCCTGCATAAGATACAACAGACTATTTCAATTGTATTTTACATGTATCAAACCAGAAGGAAGAATCCATAAGTATACAAAGGGCTAGTAAATGAGCGATGATTAGCATTTTCACATAGGCTTGGACATGGCACTTGTTCTTTATAAGGAAAGATTAGCATTATATTGCGAATCAATGAAATTTAATTGATAAAAACGATTTGCAACAAAATAAAAAGATGCGAGGGCCTGCCGAACATCTCATCATTTTCCAATAAATTTGATTATTTCAATAATAATTAAGCATCCATGTTAGATTCTATTTATCATATGATAACAACCGCTGTAATCACACTGTTTGGCAAGAAAACGCCAAAAAGTAAGTGAGTATGATCAAGAAATGCAACAATCACACACCGCAGACCAACCCACGGCACCGCGGTAAAAACCAAAATTGCCATAATATAAATGTGATGATGGACGTAATTGCATTTGCATATTTAATACACAAGACAGCTACACTCCTAAACGTGACGTCATATAGAATAGAATGGTAAAGGGGACGGTAACGTTGAAAGCAGGCCTCCAGATAAGAGTGCGTACTGGAAAATTATTTTTCTTATTTCTGAACCAAAACATATGTTGCGGTTACTCAAAAGAACCGTCTCATTGAGACGGTTCATTTGAGCACCCAATACATATGTTTAAATTGGTGGGTAAGGAAATAGATGCAATTTTATGTGCACACACTGTTCTATGATTGAAAGCATGTGAATTTTTTATGCAAGTCCTTTTTAAGCCATGCAATCTGACATAACCATGTTCAAAATTAAATATAAAAATGCATCCCAGCAGGCATATGACGTCAAAACAACGTCGCATTGACGTTGATATGACGTTGTTTTAAGGTTGTGTGCCTGCAGAGATGTTACTAGAAAGTTGATAGCTATGGAGGGCAGCTATTTTTAGTCTGTGTGATGTCACACAGCTCTAATTAAATATGCATAAACAGAATAACTAGTTTCCTGTTTTTCTTTTTTTTGCATTTTTATAGACCCTTCTGTTGAAAATAGTTGATTTTGAAAAACTATTACAGTTTGCAATAACGCTGAGAATTTTATTGCTTTTTAAAATTTACAGAAAGTTAATTAAATATTCAAAATGGCAGCCTCCATTGGCTTACTAGGATTCAGAATTCTGATTATAAGTTTCTTATTTCATATCCCATTTTGACCAGGTTTGCGACATATTGCATGGCTTTGTAAGGACTTGCGTTTCAGATTCACTTGTTTATTATGCTGCTGTCCCATTTAATCTCAAAATATAATGTAAGAGGTCACTCGAAAAGTCTCAACTGTACTTTAAAATGGTTCTTCCAAAATCTTGGACTTTGGTGAGAAACTAAAACAAAATAAGGAGTATACATTTTGCTTGTTTGTGTCGATTCTGTATGTCCCAGTGAACATTTTTTTCAGTTATTTCGGGACAGGTCTTCCTGGGTCGAACAAATGAGTACATATGATAATGTAACGCATAACATGCATACATGCAGCAATTCAGTGGGGCTAGGCTTCGGGATTCAGGTTAATATAGGACTACAAATAGGGATTGTCCTTAACGCGTAATACATGGGTAACAACCTACTTCATAGCACGGATGTTGTAAACACGTAGTATGGCGCCATCTTTGATTTACAAGGTATATTTTTCCCTTCGTAAATTTATACAAATTAGTGTCTGTCAAAACTAAGCAGTGCAGGCGGGGCCCAACATCACACTTGAACAGAATATATAATCTTCACGTCCAGAAATGTCGCTGCCTTTATAATCGTTCACCCACAAATATCGAAGCGGATGACTGCTTAAATTATCCTCGTGTCTCCCGCTTCGATACTTGTGGGTGAATGAAACCCTCCTACTGTAATTTTCCAGAAAGTAGAGACAGAATAAAATTTTATTTCTTTTTTTTATATTTTATCCACCTACTCTAAATATTATTTGATTCGTTGAATTTTTAATAAATATATATATTTATGAGGTTCTGTCTGTGTATTTTTATAGTGACACTGTTAAAAGTGATTGTCCTGTCCAGATTTACTGTTGGTTTACCTTACCAGTTATCTGGTCATTTTCAGAGCTTTTTTATTAATTGTTTTTCGTCCCCCGACCCTAAATCTGAAAAAAACTCCCATAAATCAACTAATAAAAAAATCTGGCCTAAAGCATACAGAAACAATGCTCCCAAGATGTTTGGTTAGAAATTCCTCTCATAAAAATTGGGTTTTTAAAGAAGATATTTCTAGCATTTTTTTCATCTTTACATAAAACAATCCACAGAGATTTATGGGATAAGATTACAACATTCGTCACCCTTTTATGGATCCATATTCTGGTTGCAAGGAATTTGTAAATCCTTTACAACTAACTCTTGCTATGATTCAGACTCTATGTGGATTTATATTGGGGATAAACGGCTGAAACATGAAGGTTTCCTTTAAATATTTAGCAGTGTATGTGCACGCACTAGCAAAAATAGTAAGTGAGTATGATCAGTCTGAGTTGATGGGCAGAGCAGTCCTATAGAGGGACGTCATGTTTGCTGGGGGAAGGCGGGTAACTTGAGGGTAATTTTGGTAAGGGTGTGCGGCCCAGTTTTTTGAAACCTACCCCAAGCATATACCTGGTCTTCGAAAAAAATGACCTATACATAAACTTCATTGAACAAAATGTGAACATATTCATATACTGTTCTTTGATTTTATATACACTCTATGCTGTCTGAAAACAAAGTTTATAAATAAATATTACAATTTTGGTTTCTGAGCTGAATATCTGAGCAAAAATAAGAGTATTTGCAAACAGGGATGTCAGAAAATTGGACCATTCATATAACAATGATGAAAAACTGGGTCAGTTATATACTTTTTCTTAGAAATAAGGGGGATTATCGTATGCCTGGCAGCGCTGAAAAAGGGAGCTATTCGCGTGGCACATCCATACTGTGTCAAATCTGGGTAGTTACCCCCCCCTCCCCCCCCCCCCGAGCATGTTTTTTTAACAGCAATTAAAAGCGATCAACTCAACTTCAAGATATCTAGATAACTTACTGAATGTTGATAATCATTATTTTGAACAAATGGTTAGTCAGATATATCACATAGAGCTACATTATATAAAAGCAAATTATTTTGATACTTGTACTAATGATGTTTATATAATGTCTACAAAAAATAGGGGATATTGGGACATAAAAAGGTCTAGAAAATAAAATTCATATTTTGTCGCATAAATAATTTTGCATTTTTCTAGGGCAATATGTAAGCCAGTTTTCCTGCATAATTTGAGGGCTGAAAATTGGGTAATGTGACCTTAAGGGCGTGCCAAAGAAACTATGGTTCAAGACCCAAATTTCACAAAAAAGTATCAAAATTTTTGGCATGCTTTCGATAATGCATGCTGAAAGATGCATTATGGATATCTTTGTTTTTAAAGATTTTTTTCGCGTACCATAATTGTTATTTCTAGGAGATATGGCGGTGACAAAAATGTAAAAAATGACACTATTCACTAAAAATTGACAGCTTTTAGCCTCACATTCCTGAAATTGAGGACAAAGAGATCAAAACAGATTCTGAACATAAAAAATATTGAATAACGGATAATTTCTTTTTAAAAAACATAGCCATTGCAAAATCCGTCACCTTGATATTCACGTGTGAAAATTGAAAGGCTACCCCAGGTCTAAATATGGTTGTCTCAGAAACACGTGACCAGATTAATCATTGAAATTTTATTCATATTGGCCGTGAGATGAGTTTGATAATTAATACTAGCTGTTTCAGATCTATCACATTCGTTTGGTAAATGATATAATTTTTAATATTAGAATATCCCCTACTTTTTGTGAACAGTATATTTCGCAGCTTATTCCTTTTACAGGAATATGGTCTAATGTTAGTGATTTAGTAAAACCCAATTTCTGACTGCTTAGTTACTAAAACAAGGCTATCGATATCACAAACTTCATAAAGCATTTTCTAAATTCGGCTGCAGACACTCTGGGTTGATCGTTGAATATAACGTTGGCTTGAAAACTTTCCTGCAACAAGGCATATCAGAGCTAGTATTTATGGTGATTAAGTTTATACATTTACAACAATCATTGGAAGGTTTTCTTGTCCTAATTAATTCAAGCGTTATTAAGGAGTTGGATATAACATAGATATTATGCGGCAGTCTGCATGTCTGGGTTTAAACCCAGTTATTGCAGTCTCTTTAACCCTTAAAGAGCCACCTATACTTTGCAGCAGACGACAATTTCAAATTTTGCTGCTTTTTCAAAAATAACAAATAAGGCATGATGGTTCATGAGAATCGTCTGCTGGCAGACGCTTCTCATGAAATAGCATGCCTTATATTTTTCAAAAAAATAGGAAAGATGCCACAAAATTTGTCGTCTGCTGTAGTCGTGATTGGCGCTTTAAGGGTTAATTGCATGATTGTGGAACAGCACTACCATGACCTAAAACTTTCATAAGTGGATTTTTGCTTGTCTTTGATTTGGCCAAACGTGACTCAATGAGGTGTTTTCGTTACCTCTGACTGTCTGTAAGCTGGCCATTGGTGTGCTAATATTGTACTAATGGGTTCGACGTCCGTTCATTTTGTCCACGTTGGCCGTTCATCCTTATATTTACATTTCCACTGCGTGTCTTTAAATGAACCTTTACATTTGAGATGCTGTATATAGCTTTATGAACGGATCCATTTAAGCCACGCCAACAAACGCGCTGTTTGGCGGACCAACGTCAACGCCATCCAATAACGTTGTTTGTTTACTGACGTTTGTCTGCCGTCGAGCTCGTATCGTCATGACGTAATACGCGGGGATTTGGTTGTTCCCAACCCTCGGTTATGTCAAGTATAATTTAAAATATCCAGAAAACCAGCCAAGTTAATTATGATAATTAAAAATTGATACTTGACAGACAATATAAAATATAAATATAAGTAATAAATTTGATTTTTGTCTATTCATGAGATCATGACCACTTCGGGTCTCTTGCAAAGGTAAGCAAAGTTACCTTTGCAAGAGACCCGAAGTGGTCATGATCTCATGAACAGACAAAAATCGAATTTATTTCTTAAATATAGTAAAAATCCTGAAACTAAATATGTTTAACCAAAACGCCAACAGAAGGGTTTTCTATGCTTTAATCACACTATCGCCATTAACACAAATGCTTATTTTTATTTTTTAAATGAATGTACACGACAAAACGAATAACGTGTACGTGCATTTGAGAGCTCTGTCGGTCCCCTTTGGAGCCAAAATATCAGTCTTTTACATATCTCATGGTTGATTTATCAGAATGACCATCTAGTAATTGAAAACGGCTGGTATTTATTTGATATTCACCATTGCTATAGTCAAACACAGAGTCATCGAAATAGGCTGTTTTTTTTAAAACAAAGGAGACCACTGCTGGCTCCCATCAACAACACATTATTGGCCTATTAAGGTAGTGCATCAATTTGTAATTAAGGTCTGTGGTAATAAAATTATTTCAACTCAACAAAGTTTGAAATTTCAACTGAAATACTGAAAGTAAAGATTTTTCCAGCTTAAAACTAATAGATGTTATATTAACCCTGCTAGTGAATGTTAAAATGCCTTAAAGAGCAGAATAAATTTAATGCATTTTTGGTTGAGCGTGAAAAAATGAAAAAAGTTGTATAACTTTGAGGTAACGACAGTAGCTAGAGTCTGCTTACTGAGTCCTAGTTTTCTCATCATCATAATCAATTACACATTGCCTTTCATTTTATATATTTTTATTAACTTTTTTTCGATATAGAAAGATAACATACACACTTTTCTTCTCTTTTTTTCTAAATGCCATACTTAGCTAAATCTGACTTTCCATCATTTAAATTGCAGCTTCTTGTGCAGCAAAACCTATGTAAAACGGCCACTCAAAAATACACAAAAGAAAGATCTTTATAACAATTGGTAGCTAAATGAAGGTCAAAAGTATTGCTGCAATACTTTTGACCTGCGTTTAGCGATAATTTGTCTAAAAAATATTTTTTTTGTCTTTTTGAGAGTGGCTGTTTTACACTGGTTTTACTGTATTTTTGCTTGTTTTTGTATTGGTACGTTTTGGATACTTTCGTGCAACTATGTTTTTCCTCGGGATCTAATTTGTGGATTTTTATACCCCCGATACGAAGTATATAGGGGTATATAATTTTTGCCTTTTCTGTAATTATGTTTGTCTGTTTGTTGATTTGTCTGTCTTTCTGTAAACTTTTTTTCCGTCAAAGATTTCTCAGCAACTACTTGGGTTAGGATTCTGAAGTTTGTTCATTTTTCTTTCTCTCCAATGGAAATTTCTGTCACAGATTTCTCAGCTCCTATTGGAGCCAGTGTTTTAAAATTTTGTGTACACCTTCAGGAAGGCAAAGTGTAGTGTGTAAATGGAAGTTAAGATGCTAATCCTCATTTTGCCTTCTTTTTTCAATTTTTCATTTTTTCCTTCTTTCACTCTTATATAATACATATGGACATTTTTCTGTCAAAGATTTGTCGGCAACTACTTAATTTAGGTTTCTGAAATTTGGTTCAAAGCTTGATAGTGATTAGTTGTATTGTGTAATTAAAGAACAGCCACATATTGCATATCAGTCCCTTTATTTATTCTTTTATTCTTTCTCTCCAATGAAAATTTCTGTCGCAGATATCTCCGTTCCTATTAGAGCCAGTGTTTTTTCAAATTTTCTGTACACCTTCAGGTAGGTTAAGTGTATTGTGTAAATTAAGATAAAGATGCTAAGCTCATTTTGCATTCTTTTTCAATTTTTCCTTCTGTCATTTTCCTATATAACACATATGGACGTTTTTGTCAGAGTTTTCTCAACAACCACTTGATTTAGGATTATTAAATTTTGTGCACACTTTCAGGTAGGCTAAGTTATTCTTCTGTCACTCTTATATTACACATATTAACATTTCATCAAAGTTTGCTCAGAAACTACTTGATTTAGTATTATGAAATCTTTGACAATTTTGTCTTTTCTCTGAAAGTGTTACAACCTCTGATGGCTACCGCCGGAGGTATGTGAGCTTAGCTCACTTCTTGCTATATTAATTTTAGTCTTGTCAAACAAAGCTTGTCTCAGAGAATACTCAATGCACTTTTGTTGGCAACATGTGTACTTTTTACCCTTTCTCATTTGTAGTCCTTCTAGATCAAACATATTGTATTGTGTTTTAACACAGGGATTGGATAAAATTTATAATGTTCTTCATTAGTAACAAAATTTGAACGAAACTGAATACACTTTAGATAATAATCTGCAAAATGTGCTGATAGCGTTGACGGTTAACATAAATGCTACCTTTTAAACAATGCTGAATCACCTGGCTATCACGCAGGCTTCTGAATAACGTGTATAATTCAAAAATATCTTCATTCTCAACGAAAACAGAAGCTTTGGGTGCTCAAAAGAACCGCCTCAAAAGAACAATCTCAATGAGGCAGTTTTTTTGCGCTCCCCCTCCAAAAAAAAAATGTTATATATGATGGGTAAGAAAATGTTCGCAATTTTACGCTCGCCTTTTTTGTTAATCTTGACCTATGCGGCTATGTACATGTAACTGATGACAATTTCATGTGCTTGTTATTAATAATAACTACATAAAAGTTGAAACTACTAGTAATATTTTTTTCTGCACCTAGAAGCTGATACCGTGTAGCATATGCCAAAAATGAGGTACATGTTTCAGAGCCAGGAGGGAACATTGCTACTTAAGTTGATCATATGCAGTGTGAGAGCATTGTTTAATTTATTGGTTTAAACATATTTATCTCGTTTTCTTTGCAAAAAATTCACAATGCACTAAATACAACAATTTAAAGAACAGAAGCAAATTATAATTTATCATATAAGATAAACAAAAAATTTCAGCGTAAAAATTGTAAATATTTTCTTACCCATCAATGTCAACATATATTTTGGGTGCTCTAAAGACCCGTCTCATTGAGACGGTTCTTTTGAGTACCCACAACATATGTTTTGGGTAAGAAATAAGAAAAATAAGTTTTCGATGCGCACTCTCAACTTAAATCCTGATGCTAACTTAAAAGCACCATACACATAGACTTTAATATATGTTTGCTAAATGTAAACATGAATTTATCTCACGGATGAAAAACGCAGTGTAAATACTGATCAGTTGGCTTCATTTGACGTTTGCCGATCTGGACTACACTGTTTTCAAAAGAATGTTTAGAATTGTTATTTTTAGAAGGTTTTTATTTCCAATGACACACGCAAAACCCACTTTGAAAACCATATTCTGTATTGTGTTAAGCGCTGTGCTATTCTAGTAAACCTTCTTTCTTATTTCATAATTGATTACGTTAATGTCTAGCTTGCTTAACTCATGTACTTTACCAATTGTAGTATTTTGTAGAATTCTAAAGGTTTTGGCTAGCATTTATCTCCGATTTAAGGTTCAGGCTAAGGCTCCAGAGAAGTACAATCTCCTGAATGTAATTTTGGAGCAACTATTTCACACTGGTAAATGTATACGTCGATTTGGTGGTATTTACGCGTATTGTCGGTACTTTAAAGACCGGAAGTGGTAGATATTGGTGTTAATACTATATAGAAAAACATGCCATATGCCTAAAGGACTATAGAATTGGATAATTTTTAAGTATTCAGTATGTGCATGGCGATTAATGTAAGTATTTAGGAATAGATTCGAGTACCGATCATTCAGATCGGTACTCGAATCTGTTCCTAAATGCTTACATAAATCGTCATGTGTATGCCGAATACTTTAAAATGATCTAATTCTATAGTCCTTTAGGCATATGGCATGTTTTTCTATATAGCATTAACACCAATATCTACCACTTCCGGTCTTTGAAGTACCGGCAATACGCGTAAATACCACCAAATAGACGTATACATTTACCAGTGTGTACTTGTGTAAAAAGAAACTTGGTAATATCGATTGATTGGTGTCACTTTTGGTATTTTTAGTTGGATTTTGATGTCACATAGTCTTTTTATATGATACCTTTGGACCACTAAGCAGGGCTAGTGTTTTATATGACTTGGTCATGTAATATAGTCACAGCTCATAAAATACTATTGTGCAAATCAGGGTTGTATGGAAGCAATGACTTTGCAAACATTGCAAAAAACAGCAACAAAAACAAAGCTCCTCATATTAGTTAAGTTTAAAGACACATTTCTTCTTTATTAAAGACAGATTTTTCCTTGAACTGTCAACTTATATAACATAGTGTGCATGTGTTTTGCTACCCAGTGAAAGTTAACAACAAACAAACATAGTTCAAAGATGACAAAAGATGAACGCCTAGTCGAGCTGGTTGTCAAACTTGACTGGATTAAAATATCATCAGAATATTTTAAATGTTTTACATAGCTGCCTCAGATACAAAGAGAACTTACTGGATTCAAAATCTCATCAGAATATTTTAAATGTTTTATAAATAGCTGCCTTAGATATAATGAAATATATGTATAAAACACTTCCTACCAGAATCTGGATGTCAACGTTTGACCATGCCAAGCTGGTAGTCACCACACACTCTCTAGATTGGCGTAACATTTCTCTATCAAGACATAAGTTGTTGATCGAAAGTTGTTTAACCGTTTAATTTTTTTTTTTGCAGTTTTGGAGGACAAGTATCGAAGCGGTATGACATCCAATCAAGAGGTGGGGATGAATTATCCAAGTTGGTCCTTGGAGGTGGAGGTGGATCGAGCATGCAATCCAGTTAGTAAAAGTGATCTGTAGTTTTTTGTTCAGTCCATAGAACACGCTTTTTTATTGTTAAATGGTAACCATAGCCCATGTGGAGCCACTGCATCCAACCAAAAATGTTTATAGTTAAGCAAGCCTTTGAGATAATGGAACTTACAGTGCAGTTAGAACTAAATACCTGGGTGAAGTTCGATATTTCAAAAATTCTGAACTTTAGAAATTCAAATTTTTAAACTTGAATGATGCCTACAAAATGATGAATTTCATGTTTAAAGGGTAAATTGTGTTAAGATAATCTGAAAATAACCAGAGAATTTATTACAATCACCCTAATTTAGCATTTCGAGGCTGACTTTCTATAGAAAGCCAGCCTCAAAATCCTGAAATCAGGAAAAATCCTGAAATCTTTTACCCATGCACCTTCATTTATTCTATACTTTATGTGTATGAGCGATGAAGAGCCTGGCGAGACTGTAGTAATGTGCAGGCTCATGTCAGTCTTCGTTGGTCGCCAGAGAGATAGGTACAAAAGCTCATGGACTGGTTCAGTTTCCATGAAAACATTAATTTCTATGAAAATGTTCATAGTTTCCATGAAAACTTTATTAATTTCCAT
This sequence comes from Loripinus fragilis, assembly GCA_964019695.1. Classification (NCBI taxonomy): domain Eukaryota; kingdom Metazoa; phylum Mollusca; class Bivalvia; order Lucinida; family Lucinidae; genus Loripinus; species Loripinus fragilis. Next base: position 67,658,033 of record OZ026515.1, on the reverse strand, counting down.
TATTTTATTTTTTATTAATTTTCATGATTTTTTAAAATTAATTTCCATGATTTTCTTTAAAATTTCCATGGAAACATTAGCTACAGGGCTCACTGGCAGAGATTTTATCCAATGTAAACATAGGTACTTTTTATGAAACAGGCAAAGAGTGCAGACCCAGATCAGTCACCACAGAATGTGGTGTCTAATTAGGGCCTTCACTGTTTGCTTACAGAATGTACTTTTATATGAATAAAATGAAATATCATCCTTCAACCCTAACATTAGAAGTCGGCTCGTTCATTACATGGAAGGTCCTTTAGTCTCAAATTGGACAAGTGAGTTTCCATAATCTATTAAATCGAACTAGTGGTCTAACATAGGGCTATGGTTAGCACAAGCGCAGATGTTCCACCACACTAGTCTCGTAGCGGTGGTCTTTCTGTACTTCCATATTGGTAGTTGTAGTAGTACACTGCTGTTTATTGCGTTACACGTTAAGCAGGTATACAATATAATGTACAATTGGGATCCCTTGGGTTTGTGGGGCTAAATAAGGTTTTCCAAACCGTTGGTAAGACAACTGCAATATTTGTCACAACGGATGGAATGTAACCCTAATAACATGTGCTGTCAGATATGCTTATAATCTTGATCTGCTTCTGGATCAACAAAAGTTGTTAACCAATACAAGGCTACTGTCCGTTTTATGGGACATAGGCAAACAGTGCATACATACATGTGAGCCAGACGCCGCAGCTCTGAGGGCCAGTTGAGTAAATATTTTCAGCGTAAAATTGCGATTATTTTCTTATCCATCAGTTTAAACATGTGTTTTGGGTGCTCAAAAGAACCGTCAAGAGACGGTTCTTTTGACTACCCACAACTTATGTTTTGGTTGTGAAATAAGAAAATAATTTTACGCACTCTTATCTTGGGGCCTGTGATTATAATCAACGGGTATGCATTAAATGACCCTTCTAAAGACCATGCATGCACAGTTATCTAGTAAGCCTATATTTATATTATTCATTTGGGCATCCCCTTTATTTTATTCTCTGTGCATAAGAATAGCAATGGCACTGGCGAAACTATTCGTTTGCACAGGCTTGAACAGGCAAACACAAAAACAATTCATCCTATCATCATAAATTCTCAATGAGTTTTCATAAGACTTGGCAACGTATGCACTTATATTTGTCAATTTTACAGGGGGTGTAAATTTGAAATATCTCCTTACACTCCAACCACGCAATTGGCCTAATCAGCCATCATATTTACATTGTATGAGTAGTTCCATATTTGCAGCCTCTTGAGATGATAGGCAATACTGCATCCCTGTGGACTGGTTTTAATTAGTGTCGCATACGTGTACACCAACGTTTTATAACCTATAATTTGGGTTTGCATCAAGTATAACTAAAACAGCTTGGTCAGTTATACCAGGGTATGGTAATACATGTGGAAACTAGCCAGACTATTGAATAATATTTGCACGTACATAACCTACTGCATAGTAAACAAACAGCAAATGTGCTGATCAGACTGTGGGGATGCAAAGGTTGGTTTGTACCTTTGATCGTTTCACACAAAAACAACTGAGTTTTTCATGGCGTCGCTCATATACTGTTTTTCTTATCAGGACATGGGAACCAAGGATTATTTTACCGTAACTTACTTTTTTTAGTAGTGCTAAAATAGTTGGCTAGACACATTAAACGGAGAAAGACATACATAGATCTTGTAAATCGAATTCGTCCAGTACTCAGGATAAGCTAGAAATAATAGCATGTTTCTGACTTTCTCAATCAATACACACATTGTGGAGAGCTGTCTTTGTAAGTGTGGCAAATTTTGAGTATCAACAGCCTTTATTAATGAGAAAATCTCAAATCTGATGGAAACCCGATCTGTTCATAACTACCAGTGGACAACCCAGCCAGCATGCAGTCTCAGGGCGCCATTCGTCCAGCAGCGAAATGTCATTCGAATGGCGTTTCCCTGGTGGGCTGATGGTGGCTTTCTTTTGTAAGTTTAAAGTGCAGTGGCGGATCCAGAGGAGGTTCATGGGGGTTCGCTTGAACCCCCTCCCCAGTCCCTGTTTTTAAATATCCTTTGAAAATGAAATAATTTGGTCTCGGTGAGACCAAATTATTTCATATTCATGGGATAGTTAAAAAATGAGATAAAATCAGCAAAGCGAACTCCCACACCTTTATACATATGACCCCCCCCCCTTTCCAGAAATCCTGGATTCGCCCCTGCAGTGGAGTCAGAACTAAAGTTGACATCTGGGGTGCACACTTTACTATGATTCTTCAGCAATGCTGTGCACATTCAGTGCTAAACAGGTGCACATTTATGTAAACTGTAGTCCAGGCTGTACTGTAGTAAGTGAGCGTTGATCAGGTTTCAATCAGATTGAGAATACACATAAAACACACACGCGAGTGCACACACACACACACACACACACACACACACACACACACACACACACACACACACACACACACACAAAAACAAAAAAAAAAAAACGAAACAAAAAAAAACACTAGTCCAAAACATTTCCTTAACTGGTGCTCTATCTGCAGCAGCAGCAATTGATTGATATAGTTTGTCTCGTGCATAGGCAATATTCGCGAGTATAGTACTAGGTTTTAAAGTTGGCAGGGCGGAGACTTAGAGACCACGTCTATCAATGTCAAAATTACTAATTCTCTGGTAAAACGAAAGAGTACTTTATCATATATAGTACTCTTTTGAGAGTACTATATCTTATATAGTACTCTTTTACGTTTGTAACGGTACATTAACATAATTAAGGATGTAGACATATATTTACAAAGAGCACTGCATTTTGTCCTTGAGTCAAACCCTTGAATACTTTCGTGGAGATTGATCATGAAATAATTTCTACTGTCATTCTCCTCTCTTCCGCTGATTCATTCAAGAAGGGTTGTTGTCAGTTACAAGCGAAAGTATGTGCACGAATTACTGGTTAACCGCTTGTTCAAGCCTGCCCGGGAAAAGGTGTTGTTAGGTGAACTGACCGTCCCGCAATGACCATAGCTGTTGACTTGGGACGTAAAGCAACAAAACAAACAAACAAAAATCAAACCCTTGAGACTCTGTTTTGTATTAGCCCAACCAAGGAATCGCCACAACTTGATTAAGAAATTGTTGATTGAGAATTCACAGTATCGATTCACTGTGCGCCTGAAATGAGTGAAATCGACTGTATCGGTAGAATCGAGAGTTTTTGGCCTAAATTTGTGAGGGGGTGGTAAGTATTTTCGCATGTTTTCTTATAGTTAGATTGGTCCTTCCGCCGTGGATCTCATTATATTTCTTTGATATATGCATACATGTCATAATATCGTGCAAAAACAACGACAGTGTATCGTGGGAGCGCAAGGAACGCATTTTTTGAGAGGGACAGTTGTCAAAAAAGCGAAAATCCACAGCTTTTTATCTTCCCGTTTCGAATTTAAACAACTTAGCTAAATATGATTTTCACCAGACGTTCGAGAGGCTTATGATCCTACAATACCAGAAATCTCAGACTGATCCGTTCTTTCGATTTTGAGATATTCAGCTATATATGACTGAACCCCCTAATAGCGGTGAATTAGAAACTGCATCGGTAGAATCGACTGCTTTATATTTAATGTACGAAGTAAAAACTACCGACTGCACGAAGTGAAAGCAAATGTTGGTTATAAATCTTCGAATTTAGAGCAGAAAGTAGGCTGTTTATATCACCCTGTGTATACCGTTGGCTTCTAAATGTGTACTTTGGCAGACAGTGAAGACCCAAATATAATGCCGCATCATACGGCATTTCATCTGGGTCTTCACTGTTTATGTATACAAATATGATTTTCAGAGAAAGAAATGCAACTTTTTTTTAATAAAAACCTGTGACCAGCAATATATATATTGTACCATCCCAGGTTTATTGTATATAACCAGTAGGCAGAATTCAATTAGTTAATTAAGGGTTAACAATACGTCAATCTGTACCACTTTTTTCAGTCTGTTAGAGACTCCAGCATCTGCTGTCTGTGTGTAGGTTTGTAGGCTTACATTTCAATAATTTCACCCTGCTTTAAACAGCTGTATGGTAAGATGAAATGGCAGTGGAAAGTACATTTTATAAGACCCACTGTGGCAAACCCTTTAATAAGGCTTTTTGCGCCCAGCGAGCATCAGATTACATTGAGTGCCGAAGACACGAGAGGGGGGATTAATCCCCCTCTCGACAGGGGGGTTTAGGGGGTATCCCCCAAGTTTTTTTTAATTTTGGGCGCTTCTATGTGCGTGTTTAATGGTTTTTATGCATTTGGAACCAGATTTCAGTCCTTTTGGTCACGATCTTTTGCTAGAAAAGATATTTCTTGTCATGCGAGAAACCGAATGCTGGAAAAAATTGTTTTCAGACAGTCACGATTTTTTTTACTTTTTTTCTACAGCATGTTTCTTTGACATTATTTTACCTATGTCCCCACAGGTTTTGGAAAGTACTTTAAGCACTGATCCTTGGTGGTCCTTCAAAGAGTCGTGTTTTCGAAAAGATATACACTTAGTCTTTTCAATTACATGTAGAACACCCGTTAAGGATGCAGGCTTCATCTAGATTTTGGCTTATGTAGGCATAAGATGAGATCTTTGGCTTCATTGTAATGGAGCCAGGGCCTACTGTCGAACCACGACGGCTTATCCCTTCTTTGCTCAGGCTTCTTAAAGTCGAATGAACGTTGGTGAACCAAAAAGTCTTGGGCTGAATTGGAACAGGCGGGACCTGTATATCTGTAACAGAATGCATTGTAACAACACAGACTCATGATGCTCATATATGTAAAGTCAACAGGTTTTAAACAAATTTTATCGACATGTTTATTTGAAGATGAAAAAACAAATTGTCAATTTAGGGATCATAGAATTATCTGGACCTAAATAAGAAGACCTGTCTTCCGGGTTTCTGACCATACAAGCCTCAAACCAACCTACTCAGTTACAGAGATTAGCTAGAATGCCGGATTTTTTGAGTGTAGCAAGTTTACAATTATACTTTTATAGGAGCGAATAACAAAGGCGCTGATCAGACTGCGCGGATATGCAGGCTGGTCTGCACCTTTGACGTTCACATGCAGCTACGTCGGGTTTTCTCTCCACACAGTCCATAAGTATGATAACGTCCATTAAGACCATCTGATTATGAAATTAATTAAGCAGGTGTCATTATAATTTTTCAATGTTTTCACACCCGCAACGCGCGTTATTGATAATTGCATCAATAAATGGTAAGCACAGAGTATGAGGGTCATCCAATAAAGAATTAGACTTTTTCAATAGCGCAGTGAATTTACATGCTAGACTTATGAAATCTCGTTCAATGATTGCACGTCATTTTGGCTGTTCACATATACCATATTCGACGTGCTACATAGCTCCAATTTTTGTTGCTAGGCAACATTAGAAGACTAGTCGAGCACGCGTGGACGGCTCACTATGGGTGGTCACCATAGCAACAGATTCAGATGTATAGTTTATTTTTCTACTAATACTTGTACATGCTCATGCACTCTGTCTATATCCAAAAGAAGAAAGTAATATTTCAGAGTCTTCAGCTGTTACCATGGAAACAAAGATTGAAAAATCAAGTTTTCAAGAAATATCTGGTGTTTTTCACTGACCTCTTGACTTTATAAGCTAATATCAAATAGTCTATGGCAATTTAAGTGAACATGGTTTTGTTCATGTAACCTTAATTATAATCAGATGTACATAACCATACCTTTTGTAGGATATACATCTCTAACATAGTTACCATAGCAACGCAAAGTAGTGTGTTTATAAAAAATCGAGTAAATTGGTTGCTAGGCAACCAAAATAAAGGATACGTATATTTGGTTCTTCTTTTATATAATTTTATATAACACTAAGATTGTTCAGTTCAAGAAATGATAACGATTGGTTAAATTCTATCTGTGATCGAAAATAAAAGACTTTGAATTGCCATGGGTATGCAAAAAATAATTTAAACGTGGCCATGCGTCTTCAAGTCCTTCCACAAACCATTCCATTACTATGGCAACTGATCATTCACAAACATATTGTTTATATTCCTGAATTGCTAAGATGTCATATTATTATTATGGTGAATTCTGACTTAATGCACACAAAGATTTTCAGACTGTGAAGAAAGTCTCATTCTTTATTGGATGACCCTCGTAAAGTGAGCCGAAACCAGCAAAAGGGACACAGTGGAGAGCATACTTGGCCAAAAAAGTGATCGGGCGCTCGACGGACCTGCCAGCCCGGCGATTACGGCCTTGTGTACAGGTAACATGCTACTGTAAACATAGCATTAGTAATCCACCATTTTCTAATTGCATGGTGTTATGCTCCACTGAATGGGTAGTATAATATACAGGTAAGTTCACATCGTGCTATACTTCCACAAAACGCTTTGAGGCGTGACTGTAACTGTAAATGCATTGAATGAATCGAGGGTCATTACTTAGAGGTCGTGGTAGAAGTATACATGTATCGCTTTGTTACATGTTGGATGTTTAAAAAAATAGGTTTGTGAATTTTCGTTACAGCATCTTGACAATAACACACACACACAATTGCACGCACACTCTCACGCACGCACACACGCGCGCGCACACCACACACACGTGCACGTGCCACCATCGCAAAAATCAACTGACAAACCTATCAACAAACTAGCGAACAAAACATTATCTCTATTGTTTAGGGCTTGTCTGTCCGTCTGTATGTCTGTCTGTTGCTGTGGTCACTCTAACTTAGTCATTATTAATCGGATTTTTCCAAATTTCATATCATCATCAAACTCTCGTTCAAGTTTGAATACAGTTTTTTCTGTCAAACGCTAAGCAAGAAGGCTGTAAAAATGGCCGCCACAACAGGTCTCTCTTACTAAGACATTATAATCGGTTTTCTTCCAAATTTTATATATGGATTGCTTCCATCAAACTCTCGTTCAATATGTTCTTAAAAATGTTATTCTTTGGAAGCAAGTAATGCACCATAGAACTGAAACTAGAGTGTGCAAATTTTCTGGGCCAGACTAGCTAGATTCGGTAATTTAGGCCACATCAGTGACCCTCTAATAGTTTCAAAGTTCCACAATGAAACACATGATCCCAAAGGACAAGAAAATAAAATCTACACTATAGTGAAGGGCATGGAGACGTTCTACCACCGCCACAAAGTCCCAATCACCAGCTGTAGTGAAGTCAAATATGTTCTTAAAAAGTTATCCTTTGGAAGCAAAGAATGCACTAAAGAACTGAAATTAGAGTGTGCAAATTATCTTGGCTGGACTAGCTAGTTTCGGCCATTTAGGCCTCATCAGTGACCCTCTAATAGTTTTTAATTTTCACAATGAAACCCATGATCCCAAAGGATAAGAAAATAAAATCTACACTAAAGTGAAGGGCAGGAAGACGTTCTACCACCGCCACATTGTCCCAATCACCAGCTGTAGTGAAGTCAAATGTGTTCTTAAAAAGGTTATCCTTTGGAAGCAAAGAATGCACCAAAGAACTGAAACAAGAGTGTGCAAATTTTCTGGGCCTCATCAGTTACCATCTAATAGTTTCAAAGTTCCACAATAAAACCCATGATCCCAAAGGACAAGAAAATTTTGAATACGTTTTTTTTTATCTGTTGAACGATTAGCAAGATGGCCAAAAATGGCCAACGCCTATCAGTGTCCACTACTTCATTTTTTATCAGAGTTTTTCCAAATTTCATATATGGATTGCGTCCATAAAACTCTCGTTAAAGTTTGAATACGAGTTTTGTCCGACGAAAGTTAACCAAGATGGCCAACGAAATGGCCGCCACCTATTAGTTTGCACTTATAGACACTCTACCCTAGTCATTTATTACCCGATTGCTGCCAAATTTCACATATATATTACTTCTATCAATCTCTCGCCTAAGTTTGAATATGGGTTTTGACGGCAAATGGCCGCCACCTGTCAGTTTACAGTTGTGGACACTACTTAGATGTATGAGTGGTCTTCGATATTTTAAAGTGTTTCCTGAATGAGTGACAATGGAGTGTTTTATGACTGTATCAAATTCAGAATAGAGAGGGCAGTTGTAGCATTTGTATTGTGGATTTTCCATTGTGCTATAGAAACTCACGAGTGTTGGTTTACTGAAACGAAAATGTTTCAGAAGTGAGACTATATTTAACAAACAATGATGACATGTGGCTTAGGCTGCTCTACATTCTAAGGCAGTGATTCTGTTGTTGATTCGTTATTGACTGTTGCTCCTGATGTGGGTTCGGTGTTTGTTCTATGGTTTGCTATGCATTGCTTTGTGTCTTTTCTAGGTTTGCATTAATCTGGATGCTGGCGAGTGCTACGAGTATGTAGGAAAGGAGACTTGACTTAAAAGTATATGTATTTTTACTGACCATTCCATGGCGGTGCTTCTTTTGTGGATCTTTTTTGTTACTTATGTTTCGTGTTTGTCATGCTATCTTGTCGTCTATTTATTGCAGTCTTGAGGTCACCTGCTTGGAAAGGGCTGACCTCTTGGCTCTCTGGTATGTGGTGATTTATTGTGTTTTATCACCTCCCGATGGGATGTCCTGGATCAAATGTGGTACTTGAGTGTTGATCTTTGCATCCTTTCTTACTTTAAGGTATGAAAGTAAAATAATTTTGTGTTTCAAACGGTGACCCAAGAATTGCTGCATGGCTCATTTGCGTAGGAAGCTTTTCAATATTAGGGGGGGGGGGGGGAGCCAGCGATGCCAACTTCAATATTTGTGGAGGGATATTGCAAAAATGTACATACACGCATGCATGCGCACACACATCAATGTACATATGAAAACACATGTACATGCTCCGAAATGTTCATACTCCCATGCATGCATGCATGCACACATATATGTATGCATGCATGCACATGCAGATACATCAAAACATTTATATATTTACATTTTTACATGAAAATCAAAGCTAGCGCTCTTTATGATATAGAATTCCGAGAATCGGATGTGTCGCCTGACAGAACAGAAGTCAAACAAGGAAAATTTGTCGAATATATTTTCCCGGCGAAGGATTATTTTAGAGAAACTAATAAATCACAAAACATAAATCCCATTTCTCCAACCCTAAGTTCACCTTTGGTATCATACAGATCAAGGTTAAAAGCCTATCAACTAGTTTTCAGTGGTTAGTTGAATACAAAATAAACTTATCTGTCTGACTTCGACCTGACCTAGAGGTCAGGGGTGTGTGTAAGGTCAAAGTGTTTGCTTCTATGTAAGTACTTCTTTCCCCTTAATTTTATATACAACACGATCTGATTCAGAATTTATTTTACTTTATAATCCAACCTACAGTTGAGTGTGAGTGTAAGGAGAGAATATGTGTTTGCATGGTGCCCTATGCCCAATTCCCTTTAATTTGATATGCAACATGGCCATGGGGGCGGGGTCTGCGGGTAAAATATTTGCTACAACGCTGCTGCATTTGTGATTCCCTTTAATTTGATATGCAACACGACCATGTTCTGAACAAGTTGACTTTTGACCACAGGGCCAGAGGGGCGGGGAGAGGGGATTTGCGGCCAAAATGTTTGCATGTTGCTGCTTTCGCGATTCTATTTAATTTCATATGTAACATAACCATGTTCTCAATAAATAAGTTGAATTTTGACCATTAACCCCACACCCAAGGTCGAGTGGGGTAGGGGGAGGTATGTAGGCAGAATATTTGCTGCCATGTTTCTGAATTCGAGAATCTTTTTAATTTGATATGATAATATTCTGTAAAAAATTAATTTTGACCTTTTGACCCCCAGGGTTAGAGGGGGTGGGAGGGGTTCCCGGCCAAAATATATTCTACCATGTTGCTTTATCCGTGATTCCCTTTAATTTGATATGCAACATGACCATGTTCTAAAAAAATTGAATTTTGACATTTTGATCCCATCACCTATGTCCACCCAGGGGGTCCGGCACAGGTCTTAGATCCAAAATCACGTTTGATACGTTTCATATTTATTGTACCTCTGTCTGCAGTTGCTACCATGTTGCTGCATTCGCGATTCCTTTGATGTGCAGCATAACCATGTTCTGAAAAAAGTTGAATTTTGACCTTCTGAGGGGAGAGGGGGGCTGCAGGCAAAATATTTGCTACAATGTTGCTGCATTCGCGATTCCCTTTAATTTGATATGCAACATGATCATGTTCTGCAAAAGTTAAATTTGACCTTTTGACCCTAGGGTTGGCGGGAGGGGGGAGCTGCGGGCAAAATATTTGCTACCATGTTACTGCATTCGTGTTTGCCTTTAATTTTATATGCAATATGACCATGTTCTGAAAAAGTTGAATTTTAACCTTTTGACCCCCAGGGTCGGGGGGGGGGGGTATTTGATATTTGCTACCAGGTTGCATGTTGCTGCGCCTGTGATTCCCTTTAATTTGATATGCAACATGACCATGTTCTGAAAAAGTTTAATTTTACCTTTGACCCCACCCCCTAAGTCCACCCAGGGGTCAGGCACAGGCCTTCGATCAAAAGTCAGGCTTGATATGTGTCTTATTTATTGTACCTCTGTCTGCATTTGCTACCATGTTGCTGCATTCGTGATTCCCTTTGGTATGCAACATGACAATGTTCTGAAAAAGTTTGATTTTAACCTTTTGCGGGGGGAAATATTTGCTACCATGTGGCTGCATTTGTGATTCCATTTAAGTTGATATGCAACATGACCATGTTTTGAAAAGTTAATTTTGACATTTTGACCCCACCCCCAGAGTCGGGTGGGGTAGGAGGGGGTCTGCAGGCCAAATATATGCTACCACGTTTCCGCATTCGTGATTCTATTTAATTTGGTATGCAATATGACCATGTTCTGGAAAAGTTTAATTTTGACCTTTTGGCCCCAGGGTCAGGGGATGGGGCTGAGCGGGGTTCCGGGGGCAAAATATTTGCTACCATGTTGCTGCATTCATGTTTGCCTTAAATGTGATATGCAACATGATCATGTTCTGAAAAAGTTGAATTTTGACGTTTTGACCCCCACCACTAAGTCCACCCAGGGGGTCTGGCATATACCTTGGATCAAAAATCGCGTTTGATATGTTTCTTATTTATTGTAAATCTGTCTGCATGCGAAATTTCTGTAAAAAATAATGACAACTGACTGAGTTATTGCGAAATTTACATATTTGACCTTTGATCCCACTGTGGGGAGGGGCCGTAAATTTTAATCAGGGTTATGCTTATCTACAGGCACTGGGTAATCATTGCCTATAGTGAGAAGTTGTAAGATATAATAGTTTTGGAGAAATGTGATGTTTATTTTACAAAAAGTCAATACAGCTTTTGCATAAGCCTAAACCAAGTCAAAAAAGGGCCAAAACTCAGTCAAAAATTGGCGAATTACCTCCAAACTCGAACTTGGCCTGTATTTTATAATGCTTTATCAGTGTTAAATTTGAATGACAGTGTTGCATCCCTCCAAAAGTAATTGATCATAAACCACAATTTAGCCAAAATCTAAGTCAAAAAGGGCAATAACTCTAAATAAGTTTGTGGATAACCGCCACTTTCGAACTTAACCTGTGTAATTGATGCTTTACCCTTCTGCAAAGTTTAATGGATGATTAAATTGATGAATCCCTTCAAAAGTTATTGATCGCAAACCAAAAGTGTGACAACACGGAATAAGACGACGCCACGGACGCAGAGGCGGATGGACACATGATTCTTATATGTTGATTATGCCACTCAAAAAGGGTTTTAAAGTCCTTCTGTATATCTCACATCAAACTAGGGCCTCTGTCATGAAAGAACCTGACTCTGTCGCATGTGAACAACAAAGGTGCAGACCAGTCTGCGCATCGGGCCAGTCTGATGCGTGCCTTTGTAAATTGCTCCCTGGAAAGTATATAGCTAAGCAGCTGAACTTGGCCCACTAAAAGCTTTAAGCTTGTATCTAGTCTCTGTTAATAACAAGACTGATTTTAGTAAGATCTGGTTGCAAACCCTGAAGAAACGAGACGCAGCACATATTGAGCCTGCTCATTATCCTTACCAAACTTTTACTATTCAAGCTGATCGAAGGGACTTTCGTGCTATATAAGCCTAATTGTTAATATTTTGCCAGTTACTGACAGCCAACATTTTCAAATCAACTAAAGGAGAAGAACGGCCAAAAGCATTTCATGGAGGGTGGACAGTGGCTTTGTCGTACAATGCTTGACTTGATACCAAGGAGCTCCCTGGTATACCCCCATCTGCGTCACTGCATTATGTGTTTGACCAAGACACATTAATACTTGCTTACTACTGGTTCAACCCATGAAGAACCATCCAGACATAACTGAAAACGTGTTGACTGGGACGTAAAGAATCAAATCAAGCAAACAAACAAGTATTTTCATCCAAAAAAAATTAAGAATGTGCCAAGCGTGTATTTGTAAACAAACTGAAGTTTTTTTACAAGCTTTTATTATATTTTTATCGCACAAAAGTTGTGGGTTTGATGCGCAAAGTTTACGTATATTTTAGTCCTGCTTGCGCTTGAAATTGGCCCAGAATAGACGAAACTGTCTTCATTGCTCCCTTTCACTGGGCACAGTACCTCTTATGAGTATCGATATTACTTCGTTCAGTGCGTCGATTCTACCGATACAGTTTCTAATTCACCGCTATTAGGGGGTTCAGTCATATATAGCTGAATATCTCAAAATCGAAAGAACGGATCAGTCTGAGATTTCTGGTATTGTAGGATCATAAGCCTCTCGAACGTCTGGTGAAAATCATATTTAGCTAAGTTGTTTAAATTCGAAACGGGAAGATAAAAAGCTGTGGATTTTCGCTTTTTTGACAACTATCCCTCTCAAAAAATGCGTTCCTTGCGCTCCCACGATACACTGTCGTCATTTTTGCACAATATTATGACATGTATGCATATATCAAAGCAATATAATGAGATCCACGGCGGAAGGACAAATCTAACTATAAGAAAACATGCGAAAAAACTTACCACCCCCTCACAAATTTAGGCCAAAAACTCTCGATTCTACCGATACAGTCGATTTCACTCATTTCAGGCGCACAGTGAATCGATACTGTGGAATTAAAGCGTCAAATAAAACACACACAAAAGAAATGCAAAAACAAATCGTCACATGAAAGTGATTTCCAAAAAGATTGCGGTCGTGGTCTGATAAAAATTTAAGCTCCGCCCCTCAACTTTAAACATAAAACTAAACTGTTTGCAAATGCTATTAGCAGGCTACAAATTTCGTCATAAGACGTGAGTCACATCCGATCAACACCCAGCTTATTTAGGTCTGGTTTGATAAAAACTGTTTGTGCTCATATATGACATTACATTGTCGTAGAACATCATGAAATACAACTGGCATAAAATCCATTCAATTATTATAGTCATATGTGCCTCAATGTGAGAAAACCTGTCTGACGATTTGCAACCTGGTAGGGATCAAATCAGCCTACTCAGCTACAGAGACTTGCTAGAGTATTGACATATTGGTGAAGTGAGCTTCAATATTACACTTCCCAGAGAGGTAACATCAAAGGCGCTGATCAGCCTGTGCATAAGCGCAGGCTGGTTTGCGCCTGTGTTGTTAGCATGCATAAAAACCAGGTTTTCTCGCAACGAGGCCCATCTGAAGATAGTTTAACAATTGTTCTATACCTCTGTTTAATATTCACAACTCTAACGCCATATTGTGTCTAACATGTTATTGTTGTCTAACATTTGCTAACCCTAGTTTGTAAAACTCGCCTCGCCGTGAGAAAACCTGTCCCTGATAAGACACTGACCAATCTGCTCACCTGCAGAGACTATCTGGAGTAATTCAAATTTCTTTGCAGTATTTATGTATAATACTTTCCAAACAGCGAATAACACAGGTGCTGACCTGGCTGTGCGGATGCATAGGCTGATCTGCATCTTTGTGGAATGCATGTCATAATCTGCTCAGCTACAGAGACTATCTAGAATATTTCAAATTTGTTTGCAGTATTTATGTATAACACTTTCCAAACAGCGAATAACACAAATGCTGACCTGGCTGTGCGGATGCATAGGCTGATCCGCATCTTTGTGGAATGTATGTCATAGTCTGCTCAGCTACAGATACTATCTAGAATATTTCAAATTTCTTTGCAGTATTTATGTAAAATTATTTCCAAACATCGAATAACACAGGTGCTGACCTGGCTGTGCGGATGCATAGGCCGATCTGCATCTTTGTGGAATGCGTGTCATAAAAGCAGGGTTTCTCACGACGTGGCCTAAATATAACCTAACTACAGACACATCAATGTATTCACAAGATACCACTGCTATGGCTTTTATAGGTTAATGGTGTATGCGTAAGCAAGGAGGATACAGCAACCCCCCAAAATCTGTTGGCTACTATAGGCCTTAAAGACTTCGTAAAAATATTGCATAGCAACATGGCGCGCCTATTGCCCTACTTAAGAGATTTTAGACTAAAATTCAATTTAAAATAGTCTATGTAAAACACTTGTGGAAAAAAAACCCATCCATATGGCATCTTTGAGCTTCCAATAATAAAAATCTTTATCTGTAAAACAGAACACTTTAACGGAAATATGACTTAGACACATTTCTTGAACTGATATATAGTTTGCAATTTTATTATCAACACTCGTATATGAGTATGAATTCGCAAAATAATTTCTAGGGAAGGTAATTCACGTGGCCTCTCAAACTTTCATTACGGTCGTTGGTGTACAATACCTTTTTATCTGTGAATGCTAAAATTGGGTATCCAGGGTCAGGTATCCTGGGTCAGGTATGGTACTTGATTGTATCGATTCCTGATATTTGCCACCTTTCTTACTTTGTTTCAATAAGTCTCTGCGTTTATTACTGTTTGCCATCCAATTATTTAAAGTAGATAGCACACAACACCAATTTCGAGTAACACACCATGGTTGTGTGGAATAAAAAGTCAACAAATTTTGGGTTTTGCTGTATACTATATTAAGGAACATTCTTTCATTTTTTTTTCTTTCTGTTTGGTGACTCTACTTCAATATTATTTTTGTAAGAGCAATGGTTACCCTAATCAGCCAAGGGCAAACTTAACGCCTTCACTGTCTGTATATATTCAAAGGACTCTTTCAATATGCTGAATAAGCTTTTTTCGTCACCGCTTTTATACATGTATGTATGTCGCATCTTAAGATACGTGTATAGATTTTGTGATAGGCCTATAGCAAAGTGCTTTTATCTATTTATGCATTTTATATAGTATTTGTTTTTGAATATATCAATAAACTCTTGGTATATTAAGGACTTGTTGACTTGTATACCAAATGAGCCGCGGCATGTAATTTCCAACATTGTGGCATTTTGACATGTGTAGACTCGGAAGAGCCTCTGCAGCCTCCTTTGAGGCTTAGAAACTCCAAATGGTGTTCAGTCAGTAGCTTAACAATCATAGAATACTCAAACCACTAGCAAAGGCTCTGATCAGACTGCGCGTATGCGCAGGCTGATCTGAGGCTCTGCTGGTTGCACAAACCAAATTGTTGGAAATCTCATGCACTGGCTCAAATGTCTCTTTGACATACATTGTATGCATTCAGTTGACAAGTGTGTTTGCACTTATTCAAAGCCTTCTATGAAATTTTCAACTTTACAAAATAAATTCAAATGAATACGCTAATGGAGGCTATAGAAATACCTTGAACTTATTCAGTCACATGTATAAACATGAATTGAAGCTTATTAAGGGGTACAACTATGTACAAGGTTACTAGTATAGTACAGGCGCGGATCCAGAAAGTTTTGCCAGAGGGGGTCCAACTTTGACGTTTTTTTGGGGGGTTTTTGTTACGAGAGGAGCGAGTATCCAAATACAAATAAAAGGGGGCCATAATTGTCCCGCCAGCGAAACGTCATTTCAATTGCGTTTTGCTGGCGGGCCGATGATGGCGTAATATTGAATGCTGGCTAGTAGGTAGTTTTGTGATTTCTCCGGGGATCCGGACCAGTATTGCTCACAAACCTTATGTTTTTTGTGAATTTACAGGGAGGGGGGGGTCCAAACCCTCTGTCTCCCTTCTGGACCCGCGCATGTGGTATGATCGTATGTAGTTGAACTAGTATTAATTAAATTAATTCATGCACCAGACAGCATGCACAGACGTCTATTCAGTTTATGAAAGGATTTATTGATAAAAACATGAGCCACTCCATGAGGTTTTCGTACAAATCACGTGTTTAAGCAGCCAACGATCAGACGAGCTAGTGCAATCACGTAGCCTCTCCAGTTTTAATAAATCTACAAGCGGTATAGAAACCAGTGTGTATCCTTGATCAGTTGGCTTCATCAGAAGCCAGTTCAACTGGATCTACACTGCTTTCAAGGGGGAAATACCCAGATTCAGCAGACTTACTGGTAAAGTTGACATCAAAACGCTGTCTCTTTCCTTGTCTCATGTTTAGCAGTCAACAGTTTAGATCAATAGAACCGCACATAGTGGCATACAATAGTTTTGATAGTCCAGTATATATTAACCCTTAAAGCGCCAAGAAAAAAATGCATCTGAAAATGTCGTCTGCTGAAGTCGTCTGTTGCAAATAATTGCCTAACATTACTGACAAATTAAGTATAGAGGCAAACAGCGTGGGCCCAGAATAGACTGCTCCTATAGGAGCAGTCTGATCTGGGTCTGCACTGTTTGCCATAGAGGCTTCTTAAACATTTCAGCAGACGAGAAAGCAGACGACTTTTGTTGCGATTGGCGCATTAAGGGTTAAGGGTTGGTGCATGGTATTCAAATTGCATCGTATGTCTGTCCTTGAATTTTTCTTTAAATATCAGCAAACACTAAACCATTTTGCTGTATAGCTACTGTTACATTATTTGCAGTTAAACATACTTGTCAACTAAGTGCACATGTCCTCCATATGGGCTAACAAACACAGTTATGAATGAATGTCAATTCAACGTCACATCAGCGTTGATGCCACATTGATGCAATATCGTGTTCCCATTGGACGTCCTACAAAAGGTGTCGGGTGCCCTCCCAGTTTAACAATTGTTTAGTCAAACCTCGAGACAGCGAAACCTACAAGTTCATGTATAGTCCATGGAACTGACCATCAGTCACACACAAAATATAACGCATTGACGTTGAACCTAACATTATTTCAACTAAGTGGGTCAGCTGGGAAGCTTTTGTGGAAGTAATGAAGGCTGGAAGGGTTCCAGATACCCTTGTATACCCAACATTTAGCGAATAACTTTAATTAAAACCCATATAAGCAAAGAATCCTTTTAATTGGATATAGAAAAACAGCTTAGATCAAGATCAGACGCCACAGAACGTGGCGTCTAATCAGTGTGTTTTCTGTTTGCTTACTAAATTTACTATTAAATTTTGAATAAATATGTAAAAATACCACCCAGCAATTGGACGCAATTAATTGATAAGGCAAGGTATGTCAATTCAGATTAATGGGTTAATTCTATATCAATAAGAAATGAAATCACGCCATGAGATATCCTTATTTATGTCATATATATGCAAACAGACAACTGGCGCAGATTACCCTGCACATCCGAACAGTCTGATCATTTGTTTTCACTGACTATATATTACAGTAAAATCAATGTGCACATATGTATTAAAGATTCTTGGTATTCTATGTAGCTGAAACATATAAGTTTGGTTGATCAGTTAGAAATTTTATTTTAATTTTCAAATCCTATTTAAATCCATATTGTGTCTGAGCCTTCGCTGATCTTCATACATCATCTTGTAGGCTTCGCTGTGTTGAAGTCCAATATATGACTAACCGCATGATCTAACTTTCCCTTACATCCTAACATGTCCACCTGACTACAGTGGAGTCAGGCCTAAAGCTGACACCCTTCCGTGCACATGGTGAACATATTAGGTGCATAGTTAGTACTACAGTAAAACTTGTGTAAAACGGTCACTTACAAATCAGAACAAAGACCTTAATGGCAAATGGTAGCTTAATGAATGTCAAATGTATTGCAGAATGCTCCCCTTGGAGCATTCTGCGATACTTTTTACCTGCATTAAGCAATAATTGGTCTTGAAACCAATTTTTGGTCTTTTTGAGAGTGGCTGTTTACACAGGTTTTAATGTATACTCCAAAATATTAGTGCATCTCTTGTGCACCAGGTGCATGTATGTGTAAACTATAGTCCAGACTTCGCTATAGGTGTTGCAGCATATTCTGTTCAGGTGTCAACTTTTTAAGATTTTGATAATTTAAAAAAAAAAATCTTACATAACATCAATGTTAACACATTCATTGGCAAAATAAACGAATATAATAAAAGGTTGACCTTAAAAGAGGACGCTGCAACATCCCCGAATGTGACATTTAGATTTGGTGCTGGCCCGCTGGTTCAAGTCCTAACAAGTAAAAGTTTGGATTAAGCGTTGATTGTCTGCGCTGACAAGTCTGGGCAGACTGCGCAAATATGTAGACTTTGATCGTGCCACCTTATTTAGCAAGACCCTATGAGTATATATGGTGCCGGCTGCATAGAGAAATCCCATCGGCAAGTTCAATACAATCGAAAGACATCATGTATGAATCGAATCTCAAATCTCAATAAAAAAACAACATTCAATCGTATGTGGACATTGGAGCCACAAACGAATCTGTACTTCTGTGCTAGACTGATCTGTGCCCCCACAGTCAGCTAGTGCATAGTACGTAATTTAATGAAACTACAATGTAATATCTAAAATTGGTGCACTGACAAGACAACCCTTTCTTGCACACCGGATAAGGATGTCTGAGATTTTACCCTGGGATAGAAAATCTTATCTTACCCATGCTATCTTACCCAGGATGTCAAGTAACGTCATCATGTGAAATTGCATCTTAGCGTATTCGGGGACTTCTGGAAGCTTATTCTAAAATAAATAAATAAATAAAAACAGTGGTGAGCAAGGAAAATAATCCATAATTCGTTTGAAAGTAGGATAAGAAAATCCGTCCTGAGGGATCACCGTTTGTCATCACTTGGCAAGCAACGGCGATTCTCGGGACGGATTTTTCTATCCTACCCTCACACTCATGATATATTCTTATAATACAATGCAGTGGAGTCTTAACTTAAGATAACTCAAAATGAACCTGTTGTGCACTTGATTTGTACCAAACGTACATTTAAATGAAAAAGAGGATCTCACATGAGTGCTCATGTTTTAATTTATTTATTAACCAAGTTGGGGAAAAGAGATAAAATGCGAGGCTTGCCGAGCATTTTATCTCTTTTTCGCAACGGGTTTAATAAATCCAATAAAACACGAGCACGAATGTAAGATTCTATTTATCATATGACATTAAGATTAATTTAAAATCTTATTTCTGCCATAAAAAAACATCATAATTTTGTCATTGTTATGGACGTCATAACGCTTCTCGAAAATCTATTAACCACTATTGCATGGCGTTATTTCAATCCAAGACGCAATGTTATATGATATAGTAAATTCATGCACGAGCATGCAGTGTACAGCATGTGCACAAAAGGGCATAGCCTCAAGTTCAGTCTCCACTTTAGGCTAGGGCTGAAACGCTTTAAAAAAACACTTAATCATCACATATTTCATATATGAAATGGAGCTGAAGAAGTAATAATTTCTACTTCATTCACATCCCCTGTGATATTTGCACCATTCAAATATATTCAATTCCAAGTTAATTTCAGCACAAACACCATAGACTGGTTCATCTGTAGATTTTAAGTCCTTTGTACCCATGTATGTTAATCTACGATAGACCTGTTCTCATTAATTACATAGACTATCATGCTAAGAAGTTCTAGCGATAAGGCGTATATTTTCCTTAGTTGACATGATTACAAACACCAAATTTTCTACTTGCCCTAATAATTTAAAAATTGGTGTGGTTCAGCAGTAAAATATGTATAGTAAGCAACAAAATACGTGTCAAAGCGGTTCACAATTTACAATACCGTGAAAACCTGCTCTTTCTACACCCACCCCTCATTTTATATCTTTATATACTGGTTGCCGTTAAGACTAGACTTTGAGTAAATGCATTGCTAGTTTAAAAAAAGTAAAAGTGCTAAAATGTTCAGGATATGAGTAGAAAGTGCACGTTTTCACGGTATTGTATATGGTAAATTGCTTTGAAACGTGTTGCCTACTATGCATATGATCTGCCAAACTAAACCGATTTTAAAAACAATAGGGCAATTTGAAAATTTTGTGTTTGTCATCATGTCAACTAGGGAAAATATACGCCTTATCGCTAGAACTTCTTTGACATTTTGGATGAAGTAAATGTCAATCATAATTTAAAGAAGTCGCTGGTTTTACTGTGCCCTTCTTGCATACCATTGCTTATTTGGTTCTCTAAATGCAACCATAGTTAGGCATCCAGATAAGAATGCGTATTTAAAAATACGATGTCATTCTAAAACAAACGTATGTTAAGGGCACCCAAAACACATGCATAAACTTTTGGAGTAGAAAAAAAAACTCATAATTTTATGCTTAAAATCACTTATCCAGACCTATGCACAGTCCCTGAGTTTGCTAACAAAATGAAAAACTACTTTACTAACATTTTGCATAATTATCCAGTTACTTAGTTGTAGAGCGGGTTCACAAGTCAAAAATGAACTATGGAAAAGAGATGCCAATATCCCACCAAATGAAGCTAACAATACTTATAAGATAGTTCTAACACACCCATATTTTGCACCAACTAACTGCATGTATTACCCACACCATCCTATAAACTTAAATGACAAGTATACAGTGTCCACAATCCCTGTTATATAAAGCCAGCTATAAATATGTGATGTTTAGTGATTTTACATTTTAGAGTCAATCTTTAAAAAATTTCATGAACTTGGAAACAAGTAAATGGACATAAGTTGTCTGAATTCAGCAAATTCATGTACCAGATAACAGACCTGTTACAAGCATATCGCAAAAATGACATCGTAATGTTGTCAGAGTTATTGTCCTGGAAACTGAAGGAACCATGGGTCATTTTATGTCATTTTCTATCAGTCGACCCGTCAATGTATATTGCAGACTAACATCGTTTCCTTTCTGCTGCATTTCCAAAGACAGATCAGATTTTATATTAGTTTCAACTATATCCATGTATATGCACAAATTTTCACATTAATCCTAACGCAAATGAGTGAAAAATTTCAGAATTATTCCTGAAGGTATGGAAGACATAATACTAAGTTAGACTACACTTTACACATAGCACTTGAGGTGCACAGCAAATAATGGAAAGTCAACCTCAAAATCCTGAATTCAGGAATAATCCTGAAACTTTTATCCATAAATTATGCACCTCAGAAGCACACCGTGTGTACAGATTGTATTACCTTAACCCTTTACCTCATAGACACGCCTATTAATGCTTTTAAAGAGCAGTCTCAGATCAGGCAGCCTTTGTAAGAGCTGCATGATCAGGGTCTGCTCTGTTTGTTTATGGAAATATGATTGTATATGGACCTGACAAGTAATTTCTTTGTTCTATGTACAAACGTGAAAGTTTATTTATATAATGTTTCATAGTGGGTGGATCTTAGCATGAATATTCATGAAGGAAAGGGTTAAGTTCTGACTTCACTGTGTATCCAGACTCATAAAGGTTCGCCCATTTAAGAACTTTGCTAAAGCTCGTGGATTATCTCAACGTACAGGCGGACAACCCATGGCATAACTATTACATAGATTATGATCAGTAATGAGGATTCTCTGGATTTTGTTGGTCTGCAAGACAATGATACTTACATAAGATGACACAGGCTATTTTGAAATGTATAGCATTAAAACAACTGGAACAAATCAGTACCTTGTAACTCAGTTGCAAGAATACCACACAAAAAGAACGCCCATTGTGTATTATGTTCTGCGCATTGCTACCTTTCTGTTAGCTGATTTAGTGATTTTATTTTCAATATCTAGTTTAATTTTATTTATTTAACTTGCTTATTTTTTTCTGTTTTTATCTTTTATATATATCATTTATTTCTTACATCTAAATAATTCATTTTTTTGCAGAATTTAGCAATATGCTGAGCACAATTTTGCTTTGATTTGGTAGTAGCGCATTTCTTTTTAAACTTTATTTTTATTATTTTCTTTTTAGAGCAGCCCCTCATGTATAGTGAGTATAAATGGTTTCTGATTTGGTTAATTCCAAAAACGTAGCAGAAATGGAAATAACCGAATTGAGCCGACCATGCGAAAAGGGTACTTACAACAAAGAGGGACAGTGAAAACTCAGAGGAGACTGCGCTTAAGCGCAGTCTCCTCTGATTTTTCTCTGATCGCTAGACATTGATTGAACCCCAGACAACGAACCGTAACTTTGGCTGCAATGTGTGGCTGATGGTGTGCGTTTGAGGGATCTCTTGCTAAACATATCCTAGGTTCCTTTTCTCGTGTGGTAGCTCATTTATGTTTTAGTTTTACTCTGTAATCAATTGTTAGCTGGTGAATCACCTTCTTAGTAAGCACACTTGTGTCTAACAGAAATTGGTGCATGCCTCTAAAATTCTAGATTATTTTGTTATTTTCCTTCATTTTTCCTCATCAAGGACTCAATCATTTCTTTTAACTAGACTTGTCCCAATTAAGATTTAGTGTTTCTTTGTTTGGCCTATGTAGGAACTAAATCCCAATTGAGAACCATTTGTCTCAGCTGCTGACTTAAATTTTCAAGTATGGTTCTGAACTTTCCAGAAGTAAAACGTCCTCATACAAGCATTCTTGAAAAGGAAAAAAATCAAACAAAAACGAACAAACTATGAACAACGAAGCTCTGCTGCCTTTTAAACATTTTTTTGAATATTGATTTTACCTAATAGCTTTTCAAAACAAATTTCCCAATTTTCAGAGTTTACACTTCATTTTCCAAGATTCAGAGGAGCCGAACCCATTCCTAAACTTCTAAAGAGGAACACTAAAATTTGAGCCGCGGCATGTGATTTCCAACAATGTGGCATTTTGACAAGTGTAGACTCAGACGAGCCTGTACAGCCTCCCTTTAGGCTTAGAAACTCCAAATGATGTTCAGTCAGTAGCTTAACATTCATAGAATATTCAAGCAACTAGCAAAGGCTCTGATCAGACTGCGCATATGCGCAGGCTGATCTGAGGCTTTGCTGGTCGCACATACCACATTGTTGGAAATCTCATGTCGCGGCTCATTTGTTTTGTGTATCAGAGAGTGACCATTGTTATTCTATAACATAAGTGACTGCACCAATGACCTGTTATGTTTTGTCCTTAAAATCAAATTAAATATCAAGAATATACTTTACATGTAACCCTTGCCATGCGCGCGCAGATATTTACTGCATGAATAATATTTTTATTATATTATAAAATGCGCTCAAGTCAAGATAGGATAAAATGTGTTAAACATGATTTTTTTTAATCCTGGTCCTGTCGATTTGATCAAAATGCTGAACTTACTTGCAATTTTTAACCCGTTGACTTGGTTCACTACCTGAATAGAAAACAGTGTAGCTTATGATCAGCAGAAGCCAGCTGATCATGATATACACTGTTAAATGAATGGATAAATCTGGGTTCAGTAGGAAAAATCGTTAGGAAAACGAAATTTTTACAAACATCAAATATTGCATAAATAAATAAATAAATATATGCTGCACGCACGCAAATGCCATTTATGCACGCGAGCGCCACAAAGAATTGAAATAATCCAAACACTACATTATTGTGGTGAATTGAAAGTTTAGGGCATTCTTACTCTTTATAGATGTGTTTGGCATTAAAAGTATGGAATATCCATTCAGCATATATGCGTTAATGAATTCCTCACCATTACCGGTGTTGTAGATTTGTGTCCTAAATGTTACATGCATTGTAATCGTATTCCGTGTTGATACAATGTAATAGCTTAGCGGCATGCGTCACGCACTGGAAGTTAGCGCAAGACAAGGCGATCCTAAGAAATATTCCTTTACTTGTGATGAGATGTAACTAACAAATATACGTTTTAACATTAAATGCCTGTCCCTAAAGTACTGTATGATATTATATCTATTCTGTAGATAGGCTGCTTTAATTGAATGAAAAATACAAAAGGCAAGTTTTCTATATATGTTAACATGCTTATAAAAACGTTTGTGAAAATTTGAGAAATATTTCAAAATGGAAAAATATACAAAAGGCAAATGATCTACAATTGTTAACATGCTTATTTAAACTTGAGATAGATAAGCATGAATACTTTGAGAGCAATTTTAAAACCTTTATCTTATTTAGAAAATAAATCCGTTATTTAAGAACATATGTATAACGTTATGCCAATTTGTTCAAGCATTTGTCTGAGCTTTTACAAGCTTAATCTCAACAAGCTTAAACGTAAGGGTATTGAAAAAATAGGCATCTTAGATATGCTTTAAGAGCCTATAATGAGGCCAAATCAATGCCTTTGCCATGCTGGATATATTTGTACCACACTCCTCAATGTTCATCTAATTTACTAGCTATATTCGTTTTGGCATGTTTTTAAAAGCGGAGTGGAAAACAGTGTGGGTCCAGATTAGCTGGCTTCTTAAAAGCCAGCTGATCTGGATCTACATTGTTTTCAAAACCATAAATATCTGGATTCAGCATAGTAAGTGTCAGTATTTACGGTTACCAAAGTGTGCATATTCGGTGTATATACAGCTGTTACAGAAATTGAAAGGTAGCAGCTTTCTCCAATGCTACAGACCAACTTAATACATGTACTACATACATATAATTATGCTATTCGGAAACTGTATTTTTATAAATGGACTCTCTCTCTGGTTCAGTGCATAAATGAGTCCTGGCACTAGAAAAGGACGTTCGGATATTTGTGAACTATTTATCATATGACGTCTCGCCTGGGAGATGAAGCCCATAAGGGCGCGTATATTTGGCAAAATATTGACGTTTTCACACGTAAAACGCGATTGCAATAAATTTAAACGTCATATGATAAAATAGAATCTAACATGTGTGCTCCTGTATTATTGAATTTATTAAACTTGTTGCGAATGAGATAAAATGCACGACAAACCTCTCATTTTATCACTTTCTCCTACTCGTTTAATAAATTCATTAAAACATGAGCACTCATGTAAGATCCTCTATATAAACCGGATTCTATAAATTGAATAAATTGATATTTTAGCCATGATTGCTTGGTATTTATCGCATATGCTACAGTCGAAAGCTGGGGCGAACCTATGCACCCGTGCTGTCTCGCTAGAGCATACAGTTTCACTTGCTGATTCTGATTTGGAATTCTATCTTTATATTGTCGACATGAAGGCTCTGATCAGTCGTGCTGATGCACAGGCTGACCTGATCCTTCGTTAACGCACATATTGTGTTGGGACTCATGCCTTACATATATGCATTTTCTTCTGGAATTCCCTTATAAAGGTCTGAAACACATTAATACTCAGTAATTCTATCAAAAGTATACCCTTAAAAATCTTTTGAAGGAAGCATTATCAAAGGTGTTAGGAAAAAAATCCAACGTGTATAATTTCTGAAAGTGGAATACGTCCCAACAATCTTGGATGGACGAGTATATACATAATCGAGAGGTTTATTCCATTTTAAGTCGACAACATTTCAGATCAATGACACACAGTAGCACGTTACATCTATCTAATTAAATTCTGCACAGTGTAGAAGGAAAGATACCATACTCAAGAAGTGAAATACAAAGTAATTTTGAAAATCAAACTCGTACGTTATCCAATGGATCACACAAAATGCATTCAAACTGTCAATTGAAATTGGATGATCACCTCTTCTGAAATGCTACATATTTTGTCTAACCCCCATGTATGTCTACATTTAAATAATTGGACCTTGGCAAACAGTGAAGACAAGTATGACGCTATCTCATCAAGGCCTGCCGTGCTTGACATCTTAAAACTGTTTGTCATTCTGTTGGTACTACTGAATGAAGAAGATAAAGATAAAGCTTTATTTAACGTCGTTTATTTGAAACAAACAACACAAGCTCTGTAGAACTTTAAACGTTTACTACGACATAACAATATCTTTCTAACAGATACTTACCTGCCTTACTCGATCTTTCTAGCACAGCCCATTTTATGCGAGCGTCAGCAAGGGAGCTGCTAGTACCATTTTTACACCTTTGGTATGGTGCGGTACGACCTCCTGCTCCGAAAGCGGACGCTCTACCAACTGAGCTATCGGGCGGTCAAAGAATCAGCAGAAAATACAAATGCTAAAATCATATTACCTTACAACTATTTAACAAAACTGTTAAAGTGCGCGAATGTTTTATTTATACTCTGCTGATATTGATAATATTAGTTTTATTACAATGCCCATGTGCGGATCCAGATGGGGGGATAGGTGGTCCAGACCTCCCCCCCCCCCCCCCCCGGAAAATCACGTTATATTGGTTTCTATAGAAATTAGCATTTGGAATTCCCCCTGGAAAAAGATGGACCCCCACCCCTGGAAAAAGTTGAAACCTTGAAAAATTATAGTTTTCTCTGAAATAGACCATTGTTAAACTACTGTAAAACACATAAAAACACACAGCAAAAACCGTTGTCAGAGATGTTTTCTGGCAGTCGGGCCTGGAACCCCTCTGGCAATAATTTCTAGATCCAGGAATACCAACAGAATGCCAAACAGTTTGGATCCTGGTCAGGCCTGATGTGTATGGCCTGATCTGGATTAAACTCTTTTCCAAGTTTATAAGAGACGGCACAAGCAGGTGGCCCTTACATGTGCAGCTTAACTGGGACGGGCAGCATAAAGTGAAAACCTGTCTTTGGGTTTGTGACCAAGTAAATCTAAATACAGTTTACTGGCTTGCTTCACTACAACATGCAGTTACCGAGCTGGATCTATACCATATATGATATAAATGTGAATAAATGCAGATAAATGCAGAAAAAATGCTTTCCCATTGAATAAATTTCTCATAGGATAAATATCCCGTAGGAAAAATCCACGCATGGAAAATCCCCACGGGAAAAAATTCAATGGGGAAAATCAAAATATTGTAATATATTTGAAACATACTCAAATGTATTAAACAGATTGCAGGAGTTAGCCTAGGCTTGTTTAGGCACTAAGACAGATGTTTTAAAACAATCCCCGCGGGGAAAAAATCAAACATTGTTTTTACTGGTCGACATTCATTTTTACACACCATTTACATGAGATCTTCTCATATTTGAACAAAAAGATGAGCTTTAAATTTTCGAAAATTCCTGCCCGGAAATTCTCAACATGGGAAAAAATCCCCGCGGGGAAAGTAAAAAATCCCTGTGGGGATTTGCAGATCCCCGCAGGGATTTTGAACTTTGCGTGGAATATTTTCTAGGTCATTATAGATTTTAAGCCAAAAAGTTATAGAATTTTCTCAGTATGGTATATTCTTACAGAAATAAGTCACTTTAGGTGTCTACGTTTGCTAAAAGTACTAGGTGATTTTCTCAAAAACTGGTTTGGCAAATAAATGCCGGTGGCAGTTATAAGCCAAATTTTAATAAAAATATATATAATTGAACCAGCAACTCCATACAATGAATAATGTACTATCCCAACATAATAAGCACAATAAGAATTGGAGGTTCTAAATAGGTTAAATACCATTCAAAATAAGATGCTGAACAGTAAAAACAGTAAGTATGACCTGTTTAAAGTTCGTAGAATCTATCTTAGCCAGCAGTGTGTATGTGTAGAACCAGATAAGGAGAAGAGATCACCGTGTTTGATATGTTAGATGTTCACTAGTTAACCATTTGTTTTCATACGTACACGTCCCAACACAAATGCCCATCCAACGTGTTTAATTAGTTAATCTGCATGGATTTTGATGATGTTTGAACTACCCTTGCTAACATTGTGGCCCTGACTAACAAATTTACAGCTAATTCCATGTAAAATCAGAATAAACATACCAGGTAACTTTGCTTGTAAAATCATAACTACAAAATTATAATCATGGCATAAATTAGCCATTTGTTACTTTCGATACATTACATTTGATATTCAATCGGTAAAATAATTTTTCTCACATGGACTCATAAAAACATAGCATTGCAAATTTCACGCATTTGTGTGCAATAGGGCATACATGTAGTTTGCATCAAAATGTGGAGACTATAGTCACGAACGTTACTGAAATTATTAAGGGCCTTAATAGGAGCCGCTGTGGTGTAGTCGATAAATCACTTGTGTTGTAAACCTCAGCTGTAAACCAGCGGTTGGGGATTCGATTCCCTGGTTGTCGAGTCCGTCGGATCAGACTTTAAGCAGTGGCCTCCCCGTTCCCATACATGACTTTAGCTGTTGGTGGGATATTAAACAAAAACAAAAAAATAAGGACGCCGATTTCAAAAGCTCTTCTTTGAAAATTTACCTGACCAAACAAAAATTGCCATGTTGCCAAGGAGACAGATACTTCTGGTTATATTGTTGTACATGTATAACCAATTTATACATCTCGCATCTAGTACTCAGCAGCGTGCTTATTAGTCATTTTTGGCTACTTCCTGCTTTGATTCTGGCACGCTGGGGAATTTGAGAGAAAAACATTTACATAAACATGAACTACAGAATACCTGACTACATTCTATGCAAGTATTTTCGCCAAAATGTACATATTTCTGGTAGAAAATATTTGTTTTCCATTTTTGCTTAAAAAAGTTTTTAATGTCAAAAGCAAAAATGTAATTAATACCAGAAATACATACATTTGGACCAAAATACTTTCATAAATTGTAGTCGGATAAATGTAGTTCTTGTTCGTGTTGACATTTTTTATCTAAAATTCACCTAGCATGCCACATTGATGCAAACAGAATCGAATCAAAAATGACTGATAAGCAGCTGAGTGCTCAAAAGCTACTTATTTGGGAGTAAATTAATCTATAGTCATACTTGAGGTAAATTGTCAGGTAAAAGCTTTTGAAATCGGCGTCCCCTTGTGCGCAATGAATTCTACAATGTATTAGAACGCAGTGAGGCATTGGATGCATTCATTTCTTTTCCTATGATCAAATGGCTGCCCAGCAATGCGCGGCTGCAATCTTGTGGCGCGGCGCATGTAGTCAGCTTATACATTATATTTGTCTTATAAATATCTTCCGCGGCATTTGGTGTTAGAATAAAAATTGGTGTGTATGTTGTATTAATTCTGGGTTTGGGCGTGGCTTGCTTTCTGGTAACTCGACTGGCTGGCTTTAGATCAGTACAGATGCATTGATGTCTAGCTTGGTAACCTAGGTTAAATAAGCATTTACCCTGCTGTATTTTATAAATATCTAAGACATGTTGTATTAGGCAAAGCATCCATGTAAAATAGTAGGATGCTTGCAGTGCCGTCCTTAAAACTGTCTTAAGCGGCGTTAACCCTTTAAGCGCCACACATAGTTTGCAAAAGATGACCATTTCAAATTTTGCTGCTTTTTTCAAAAATAACAAATAATGTATGATATTACATGAGAATCGTTACATGAATGTCGTGCAAACGATTCTCATGAAATATCAAGCAGACGATTCTCATGAAATGCCATACCTTTTTTTCTCGAAAATTAGGAAAGATATCTCAAAAGTTGTCGTCTGCTGTAGTAGTTGTCGGCGCTTTACTGGTTTAATGGTATTGTCGCATAACATATATTCTGATTTTAATAGTTACGTGAATTTTAATCAGTGCTATAAGATCTACTTGCGACACAACATGCTTTAGCGAGATAGATACCTGTATATATGTCATTAAGAAAAGTCTAGTAGAAGCGTTTGTAGCAATAACACGATTCCAGAAATATTGATATCATAATAAACGAGTGATGCCTCGGTGAATATGATGATGCAAATGAACTAGACATTTACCTTGAGTGGTTAGCTTCGCATGAACGCTTGATTTAAACGAGGACTAAAAGTAAATTTAATTATTCACGACATGTTCAGGCTCATATAAGTCACTTGCCTTGCCACCAAAATATTACAGCAGCCGATAGTCTTGTCACTGTTTAATGAGTCCAAATAACGCTTGAAATTCCATGTTCATTGTTGCATAACAGACGATTCACATCAAATGACACTCCCTTTTAGCACACGTCAGAAAATCAAGACAAGTGTCGTAGGCTTCAGTCGCAGCTGAAGTCTATAGAATGATCGATCTTTGGCTAAACATATTACTCAAAATACATTTATCTGCGCGAGACCCATATTGTTTTGCGTCTCGTGAATTCAAGTACATAGCGAAAAGAAAGCTTATAATACATAACAGAATACGATGCATTTTTGTTTCGAGTTACTGCTTTACGTCCCTATGAAAACTATTTCAGACATGCCAGGACGTTTTCATGGCTTGAACCAGTTATAAGCGAGGCTTGCGCAAGGACAAAACCTAGTGTAAAATGGTGGCCCTGCCATAAACGAACTTCAATACAGCATTAATGCACTATACGAGGGCTGTTCAAATATGAATGCAAGTAGCTTCATAACTTTCTTCACATATATGCTACGATAAAATGGTAAACGTTTCTATAAAGGACTATATGTCACCTTTAAACTGGCACCAGACTTAAAAGAAAAATACAGTACGCTTATCGAGGTATAGCCCTTTGAATGAGGGTCACGTTTGTATACTAACAAACTCAATGCTTCGAACATATACCAGTGATATAGACGAGCGTATAATTCTTCGATAAATGGGTGAAATTTCTTGAATTTTTTAAAGAAGTTATCCCTATATTCTTATATAATGATTCTGTGAAAGCTGCGAAAATCTGACATGCTTTTGTTGAATAACAACGAGTCGTTTTCACTAAAGTCTCCTTATGTTTGCAAATAAATGGTAAACAAAACACCACCTTTCAGATTTCAGTTCTTATCTTTAACAAAATGTACGAAGCAACATTTAAACTAGTTTTAACTCAAAGACAATATATTGATCGCTCATATTGAGTTGTTGCTACAAATTATTGATGGATAGTGGGTAATTTTTAACGCTGAAAAGCATTTTATTAAGTCAAAAATGCCTTAAGTGAAGGGGTTAAAGAATGTATGCTTATTTTTTGTCATAACATTGTGTCTTTACTCTAAATCTGAACGTAAACTTTAAGTTTGACCACTATAGGCATTATTTACAATAAAATTACTCACCTGGTCTTGAGGATTAGACAGATTGAACATATATTAATTAATGTAAACAAGTCATTAAGAAGCAGAAAAATGCTTGGAAAATGATATAAAATGTGATTACTCTGTAAATAGAGGACGGCACATTTTGAAAACTCCCTTATAACATATTAAGCATGTTTTCAGCAAAACGCAAAGAAAACGACACTGCCATTTTCATTATTACATCACCAGTAGATAACTCAAAATGACGTTTATCATAAAATTAATGACGTCACAAACTTGCCTGTTTACTCGAGATTGAAAAAGGATTATATGAACGTTTTCCTGCGAGCAACTTTTGGATTGTTACTTAAACGTGCATCTAAAAGTTGGTGCCATTTTGTCTAAAACTTACAAAGATATGACACTATATCCGCACATGTACCAAAACGTGCATTGCGATTTGCTTTAGAAAAACATCAGTATACAGGAATGTCCTTTATATAAGGGTATGTAACTCGAGAAATATAGTGTTTCTTTATGTTTGGTGCCATTTTAAAGGCGACATATAGTTCTTTCCAGAAAGGTATAACATTTTGTCCTAGCATATATGTGAAGAAAGTTATGAAGCTACTTGCATTCATATTTGAACAGCCCTCGTATCAGCACAGTCTAGGTCGAACAAAGGTCATGGGCTCAGTGGTAGAGTGCTCGACTCGAGACCAAGGGGTTGCGAGCCTCACCGCGCTGTGTCCTTGAGGAAGACTTAGTATTGGTTCAACCCAGGAAAAAAATTCCCCGGCGTCACTGCGTTGTGTCCTAAAGGAAGACTTAGTACTTGTTCAACCCAGGAAAAAACAATGAAAAGGTGTTGACTGCAACGTGAAGAATCAAATCAACCAACCAAATGTCATGATAAAGCATGCGTGTATGTACAGTCTGATATTAGCTTTCATTATCCACTTACATAACGTATGCCATACAGGTCACGAGATCTCGATACTTATCGCATATGTGAGCAGTGAACGCTCAGGCGAGCCTGCGCAATTGAGCAGTCTTGTCAGAGCCTTCGCTGCTCGCATACACAAAGTATGTGCTGATAAAGACACGGTCCAAAATTAAGACATCTCGCTCCATTAGATACACACAAGCACGGACGTTTAAAAGAAGCTGATAAGTCCCAAAATCTTTTGCGTGACGGCCAAAAAGAAATCACATTAAATCGCGAATTAAATCAGCGAATGTGGACAAAACCGCGAAATAAAGAACATACAGTAAAACCTTTGTAAAACGGTCACTGTCAGAAAGACCGAAAGTTGTTTTTCATGACCTATTATCGCTTAATGCAGGTCAAAAATATTGCGGAATGCTCCACTGGGCATTTCGACCTTCATTAAGCTACCATTTGTCATTAGGGGTCATAAAGACCTTTGTTTTGTCTATTTATGCGTGGGTGTTTTACACAGGTTTTACTGTACAAATACAGCAGGCTAAATGCATGAAAACTAGGTTTTGGATGTTGTCTTCAACTTCTTTATAATAAACCCATATATGCCGAAAAACATTTTTTTCTTGTATCATTTAAAACGGGATGCTGAGCATAATCATTAAAATGGCATTTCCCGTGTAAAAATAACATTGGTTCTGGCAAACAGTGAAGATCCTAACAAATGAAGCCATGTTATGTGGTTTCTCTTCTGGGTCTACATTGTAAATGCCCCTTTTTCGAGACTGTAGTAGGTATGTATGGGTTACCATAACTGGGTGACGGGATGTTTTGGGGAAAATCAACTCTGTTTCAACAATTCAGAGAAGTGCCAGGCACTAAGCGTTCATCAAGAGGTTGCATAACGTCAGGAAGCATTTTTTCTTGCACACCGGATAAGGATATCTGAGATTTTACCCTGGGATAGAAAATCTTATCTTACCCATGCAATCTTACCCAGGTCATTGTGAGCAAGAAAAAGAATCCATTATTCGTGTGAGCTCGGACCCAGAAATTACTGGGTCCGAGGGTAGGATAGAAAAATGCGTCCCTCGAGATCACCGTTTGTCATCACTCGGCAAGCCTCGTGATGCAAAACGGCGATCTTCGGGACGGATTTTTCTATCCTACCCTCACACTCATGAAGGATTCTTATATTATAAAACGGATTATCATTTTGTAATATAGATGCATCTAATACGACTGTATAGGTTTTGTATAAACCAGCTATCAAGACTTGACGACTGACTTGGTCATAACATTTTTTCGCATTGTTTTCTGCTTTATCTACTATTCAGGAGACCCTGATTCGATATCACAGATGGAGAAATCACATCTGGGTCTACATGGTTTATTAATGCCCCGTCTTAGGTACGCTGGGCATACAACTTTTGTTTAATTTACGAGTTTGCAAACTGTCAAATTTAAAAATTACAACGCTAGGGATACTGAAATTTTAACAGCATATTGAAATCGCCTGCTACTTTCACCCAATGAATGCAGAATAGAAACTTGTGCTTTTGAGACTGAAACTTTAACATATTTAATGTATATGGGACCATTTAGCAATAAATGAAGACCCAGATTAAGATGTATCTGATCAGTATCTCATTCTGCACTGTTATCTGGCATTTAGCTATATTTAGCAACCAATTTAATTTGATAGTTTCGCCGAATACAACTATTATATTTACAAAGTCTAAAAGGCTTTTAGGTCCATTGAGATGCAAACACAAGTAGGTGCAATGCACAGTATGCCACTTCAACACAACGAAAGCAATAGAATGAAACGCACAGTCTCGCCAAAAAAGGTAGAGACCAGAGGCAAATATGCATATTGGAATGCATATTTGAGCCGTGACGAGATTCCCAACAATGTGGTAGGTGCGACCAGCAAAGGCTCGGACCAGCCTGCACATACGCGCAGTCTGGTCAGAGCCTTTGCTAGACGTTTAAGTATTCCATGATTGTTAAGCTACTGACTGAACATCATTTGGAGCTTCTAAGCTTAAAAGGAGGCTGCACAGGCTCGTCTAAGTCTACACTTGTCAACATACCACAGTGTTGGAAATCACGTGTCATGGCTCATTTGTGTGCTTTGAGTGCCAAGTATAAAAATGATTTTAATTTCAAGTGCCAATATTTGCTATACATTCTTACAAAAAATGGTGTTGTCATTTGTATTTTTGCAGCGATGAGTGAGTCAAAGGGTACTATCAACGTGAAAAAGACGTCAAAATGTGCCGTAACTATCTGTGAAGTAGCAACTAACGGAGATTTCTGCATGTTAGAAAACACTTCTGGTGCAAAGGTGAGGCTCCTCCCACACGTAATAGTGAATTTATCCTCTACCATGTGTGTGTGTGTGTGTGTGTGGGGGGGGGGGTCCAGGAATGATGCATTTGACACTCGACTCTTACCTTGTGTCCTACGTACCGGTAATCTTAAAAAGTATGGTCACCGTAGAGTCAGATTTTCTTTTTGAAGAATTACTATTTTGCACAGGGGTGGTTATAGTCTGTGATTCTTATTTAGAAAAATCTGCCAGTTGCACCCTAAATTAGAGCGGCATTTTTGTTACACTTATCGTAATATATTTTTGGATCACACAGTACAGATCAGTTCCCATCAGTATTTATTCACTCTTGTTTTTTTTGGGGGGAGGGGGGTCGGGAGGGGGTGTGGGTAAGGGGATACATTTTGAAAATTGACATTTGCTGACTGAATTTCCTCATCAGGCTATGGGCAGTGCGAGTTATGGAAATATACCACGCTTAATATACTCCTTTTTCTTGCATCTGATTGACTGAAAACAAAGGGAAGTGGGCGGGTCATGAGCGATTAAACTAAGCCAGTTCTGTGGCATGTCATCAATTGTTTCCCAAACCCATTTATTGGAACTATAAATAGGACAAGGCATATCACAGCTGTTACAAATTTGCTGCATTACCTCGTATAAATAAGCCTAGCGTCCATTTTGTGGGACATAGGCAAACAGTGCAGACCCAGATCAGACACCACAGAATGCGGTGTATGACCAGGGTCTCTACTTTTTGCTTACAGAATGTTTTACAAAAGTTTAATAAAAATTAAAAATACCTCCCAACAGCCCTTAAAATGGAAATCTGGCCCAATTGATAACAGTGGGGAATTCAATTTGGCATAAGTGGGTTTAATCATTGGCCTATATATTCGATATTAATTGGGTATTAATATATACCTCACTGGTTTAATTGATCAAAAACTATTGTTACTTACAGGACTTTGATCTTGGTGGCTGGACGATGGAAAGAAAGCACCCAAAGGGCCAAGTCAGCTATAAATTCCCTGCTGGATACTCTCTCAAGAGAGGAAAGAGGGTCAAGGTATGGTAGCGATGTACTTTCCTGCCAGTCAAGAGTGACAGTGACATCATGTTTTGTTTACAAAGTTATCAGGGACTTGGAATTGATAGATCACTTGTGTATTAATCCTATCCACAGGATAGGATTAATACACACGTGATCTATCGATTTGCATTAGCTCAAGTCGAGTGAACAAGTTAATGTTATACTTAACAATTGTAAACAAAGTATTATGTCACTGTCACTTTTGGTTGGCACGACAATACCTTATTTATCCTAAATCTATATTACAGTAAAACCTGTCTTAAGTAGTTACTTAAAAATAGAAAAACAAAGGTCTGAATGGAAAATGATAGCTTAATGAAGGTCAAAAGTATTGCAGAATGACCTGCATTAAGCGATAATTGATATTAAAATCCATTTTGGTGTTCTTTTCAAGTGGCAGCTAAAGACAGGCTTTACTTACTTAATAAATGAATTACCACGTTAACTGGGCAAATGGCAAAATTTGCTTCAATATTTCAGCATGAA
This sequence comes from Loripinus fragilis, assembly GCA_964019695.1. NCBI lineage: Eukaryota > Metazoa > Mollusca > Bivalvia > Lucinida > Lucinidae > Loripinus > Loripinus fragilis. The sequence continues at coordinate 67,621,978 of OZ026515.1, read as the reverse complement.
GTCTTTAAGGTATTGTTTTTATTGATAATTTCGGTTTGACTACTTTTCAATTTAACTAAGATTTTGGGATTTTACAGCTACAATGTCGATACAATGATTACTGTACACATCATTATTAAATTGGCACTAGAGAGAAGGTGCACACCTTCATTGTATGAACAATCATTGTGTAAAGTTTGCATATAAAGGAAAACAGTTGGAAGAACAGATTACACTAACCAGACAATCCCTAAGCATTTTGAACTGAAAAAATGTACAGTTCAACACCCTCAAAAATGAGAAAATATTTATCAAATGAGCACAAAATACAAGGTTCACATCTCCAATGTGTGAACAATCTCTTGTTAGCTGCATCAAACTTTATGGACAACTCCATTTTTTCTTAAAAGGGTGAATTGAAGAGTCCATCTGTTTACTAAGGGATAAATATTTCAGATTTATGGATCCAACACGGCTCCAGCTGACAAGAGGGACCTTAAAGATGACCTGGTTGCCGGTCCAGATTGCCCAGAGTTTGGAATTGGAGATGGCACCTACACATTGTATGATACACAGAAAAACGTAAGTATTACCAATGCCTATTATGGAATTTCTACAGTAAAACCTGTATTAAGCAGTCACTCAAAAAAAAGACCAAAAATTTGCTTTCTATGTCGATTACATCTAAATGCAGGTCAAAAGTATTGCAGAATGCTCATAGATGAGCATTCTGCAATACTTTCAACCTTCATTTAGCACTACCAATTTGTTGTTAAGACCTTTTTTTCCCTAATTTTGAGTGGCCATTTTAGACAGGTTTTTCTGTATTACTATATTCAGTTGTGTTGACTGCACAAAGTCCCTTTATCCTTGGTTTGAGCATCATCAAGTATGTTTTTGAATGTTATATATGTATGTCCATTCATAGTCGCGAAATTATTGCAAAATCACATATTGAAAATTTGACTTTTTCAAAAATGACTTTTAAGGAGATTTCACGCCTTAACAGGACAACTCCTTTGTGACTTCTCTATACATACAATACACTTAGGCTTGACTAAGAAAATGAAGGACAGTAAACTCAATAATCTTAAATTTTCGACTTGTGACCCCGTAATATATATAATGGGCTATCATATCCTTCTTGTATCAATATTAAAGAAAGGAGAATCCATGTTACAAAAAAGGTTAATCAGGCCTTTAGTTAAGAGTGCATAACAAAAAAATTTATTTTCTTATTTCTCAACCAAAACATAATTTATTATGTTGTTGGTACTCAAAAGAACTGTTTCAATGAGGCATTTCTTTTGAGCTGCCAAAACATACGTTAAAAGTGTTGGGTAAGAAAATATTTACAATTTTACGCAGAAAATGTGTTTATCTTAACCTCTGGTAAATATTTCTACTGTTTGCAGGACTTTAGTTAAGGGTCTGTATCAGAACAATATTTTTCTTATTTTTCAACCGAAACGTATGTTGTGGGTACTTAAAAGAACTGGTTCAATGAGACAGTTCTTTTAAGCACCCAAAACATACGTCAAAAATGACTGGTAAGAAAATATTTACAATTTTACGCTGAAAAAATTGTTGGTAAATAATTCTACTGTTTGTTTTGCAGGATAAAGCCGTTTCAACAATTAAATTCAACTAATCCGCGTAACTGGAAGATACACCACAAGATTATACCACTGACAATTATATGTGAGCCAGCAAACAAGATCCTGGTGCTTTTACCATCTGCCAGCAGTGATGGCTCAGACGAGTTTCCCATCTGCACAGTCTTGTCAGAGCCTTCACTTCTCCTGCCTCCTGCACTCTAAGTAGGGATGGAGTAGACTGAATATTCAGACAAATAACATGTCATCTAGCTACACTAGATAGTTCAGCATATTTGTTTTAATATCAGTAAAGCCTGTGTAAAACCGCCACTCAAAATAGACAAAATAAAGATCTTGATGACAAATGGTAGCTTAATGAAGGTCGAAGAATTGCAGAATGCTCTTTGGAGCATTCTGCAATACTTTTGACCTGCATTAAGTAATAATTGGTCTTGAAAACCAATTTGTGGTCTTTTTGAGAGTGGCTGTTTTACACTGGTTTATCTGTATGTCTTTATGCAATGACCTTTGAGCCAATTCAAAGAGATTTGGGTACTTGTGGCATATGCAAATTTCTCACATTGTTGCTTTTTGTGATCCTGTTTTTATGAGGTTCCCTTTTTTCATTGGGAAAACTGTGAGATATTCAAATCTAGTGTTATCAAATATACTATAAATTTTAAAATATCATAGTCATGATTATTCCATCAAAAAATCAATAACACTAAAGCTAAATTTTATATACTTAAACTTGGGTTTCAGAGGGTTAATTATTTCTTTTCTGCTCAAACACACAGGTTAAATCTAAGTTTTTGAGCAGAATTAAGAAAATATCCATTCTTAAATGGCGTATTATAGCTATTTTGTATATACAAATAATAGTGGCGCAGTATGGGAACATGTGACCACTGTGGATTTTATCAATGGTCTGTATTGCAGTGATGGGTTGTTGGTGACAAACCGTACAGTCAAACTGTCTATTTATTGTCTTTTATTGTCCTTTTTGATGTTGCAATAAATACACCTTAAGTGGAAGAAATGTGTTTGAGCAAGTGCAATTTGGCTGCATTTCAAAACATAGTCAATACATGATTAAATACTCATTTTGACTGTACAGTTTGTCATGAGCAACAAAGCATGCATCACATTACAGATCAATGACACAGTGTACAGAGATTTCACATTATCCCATACAGTGTATAGGTGTGTTAACATATTGACTACCATTGCATTTTTTGCCACATATCTATTTTTGCTATTGCAGTTGTTTTATTATATGTACATCATAACATATATAGATATATTTTTATTCATTGTCTATTTTCCGATTTCATAAGGTGCTTTGATTAGTGTAAGCTTCGCATAAGTATGATTCAAGGTCAGAGAAATAGCAAGCTAAGACAATTTGGTTTTCATTAAACTGGCCAGTTGGTTATCACAAAAGACTTCAAGCTGAATTTACCCATTTCGAGATAATATGGGTAATTCCCGGCAAGCATACAGTGACAGGCATACTATTGGCCTGCCAGGGAAAGGCCATTCGCTGACAGGCCAATGGTGGCCCACTTTTAGCTGTTTACTGGGAAAACGGAAAACATCATACATGTACATGTATTTTAAGAATTCAGCCCCAGATTTTGGAATTGATGTTTTGTTTGCTTTTTTTCAACAGAGATATCATAGCTTTGAACTTTTGCTTACTATATCTTTGCATTAGCACTTTTTTCATTCCATTGACCACATTACCTGTCCCAAAAATGGGCTATTGTGACCACATTAACTGTCCCAAAAATGGGCTATTGTGACAACATTACCTGTCCCAAAAATGGGCTATTGTGACAACATTACCTGTCCCAAAATGGGCTATTGTGACCACATTACCTGTCCCAAAAATGGGCTATTGTGACCACATAACCTGTCCCAAAATGGGCTATTGTGACCACATTACCTGTCCCAAAAATGGGCTATTGTGACCACATTACCTGTCCCAAAAATGGGCTATTGTGACCACATAACCTGTCCCAAAAATGGGCTATTGTGAACACATTAACTGTCCCAAAAATGGGATATTGTGACCACCTAACCTGTCCCAAATATGGGCTATTGTGAACACATTAACTGTCCCAAATATGGGCTATTGTGAACACATTAACTGTCCCAAAAATGGGCTATTGTGACCACATTACCTGTCCCAAAAATGGGCTATTGTGACCACATTACCTGTCCCAAAAATGGGATATTGTGACCACATTATCTGTCCCAAAAATGGGCTATTGTGACAACATTACCTGTCCCAAAATGGGCTATTGTGACCACATTACCTGTCCCAAAAATGAACTATTGTGACCACATTAACTGTCCCAAAAATGGGCTATTGTGACAACATTACCTGTCCCAAAATGGGCTATTGTGACCACATTACCTATCCCACAAGTGGGCTATTGTGACCACATAACCTGTCCCAAAAATGGGCTATTGTGACCATTTTTACCTGTCCAAAAAATGGGATATTGTGACCACCTAACCTGTCCCAAATATGGGCTATTGTGAACACATTAACTGTCCCAAAAATGGGCTATTGTGACCACATTACCTGTCCCAAAAATGGGCTATTGTGACCACATTACCTGTCCCAAAAATGGGCTATTGTGACCACATTACCTGTCCCAAAAATGGGCTATTGTGACCACATAACCTGTCCCAAAAATGGGCTATTGTGAACACATTAACTGTCCCAAATATGGGCTATTGTGAACACATTAACTGTCCCAAAAATGGGATATTGTGACCACCTAACCTGTCCCAAATATGGGCTATTGTGAACACATTAACTGTCCCAAATATGGGCTATTGTGAACACATTAACTGTCCCAAAAATGGGCTATTGTGACCACATTACCTGTCCCAAAAATGGGCTATTGTGACCACATTACCTGTCCCAAAAATGGGATATTGTGACCACATGACCTGTCCCAAAAATGGGCTATTGTTACCATATTTTCTGTCCCAAAAATCAGTATGGATTTGAGATGATCTCATCAAGTCCTGCACTATTTGGTTAAATAACAGCAGCTTTCAGGAAAATTTAATTTAATTTTAACAGACAACCCCTTTTATTCACTAAATGACCATCCACATTATATGAATGGAATCTCATTTTGGGCAAAATTGGGTGAAATGTTTTATGCTTTATGTGCACAATGAATGATGAGAAGTTTTATTATATATTAGCAAGCTTTTAAAATAACAGTCTGACATATCAGATACAACGCAAGCTGGGGCTCAGACAAGCCTGGGCAGCATATGCATGTTTACATGATCAATTACCATTGTCGAAATTCCCATAAACTATCATTCATTTTTTTTACATATTTACACTGATTTCCAGCTAAAAGCTACTGCACTCAGAGGGGACAGAACTCTGTCAACCATTCTGACTTCAACAAAGTTGTAAATGATAAAATTGGTTTTCTAGCTTATTACGTTTACACATGACATTGCAAGAAAGTTCTAGTGCACACATATAGGTAAAAATTAAACATATTTTATTGCCATAATATTCCAACCTGTACAGAGTATTTTAGCACCAAATGAACTGTGCTGATTGTAAACCAGTCTTGTACTGATTGTAAACCAGTCTTGTACTGATTGTAAACCAGTCTTGTGAAGATTGTAAACCAGTCTTGTGAAGATTGTAAACTAGTCTTATGAGTTGCATTTGTCTGTCTATCAAGATATCTGCCCCGGAGGTTATAAAACTTTGTTCATGTTCAACTCAAATGAGCATTAAAAATTTATAATGCTAATAAATGTTAAAATGCCAACAAATGTTGGCATTTTAACATTTATAAGCACGATAAATACAACAAGCAAGCAAAGTCTTCATATTTCAGCATTTTATTTTTTCATGAGCAGTTGAAATTTCATACTCAGTTGAGCTAAGCATAAAAATGCTTTTAAACCTCAAGGCCTGATATTTTTAAAGATTAATTTAGTAACATTAGATTGAAGAATACAGCCTATAATTTTGAAATAAAATTAAGTTTGACTTGCATACTGATTATGAAATAAGACTGGCTTTACCACAGCATAGTTCGGATATTTGTTTTAATATTATCTGAAACTCTTGGATAAATAGTGTATTTCTTAAGATTTTTTTCGTATAAGATACCTTTAATATGGTACTTAGGCAAACAATGTAGACCAAGACGAAATGCTGTTTAACACAATACACAACAAATGATTGTTTGAGCCATAAGAAAATAACTAAAGAAATACACACTCCAAGTAGATTTGTTAATGCTATTTTAAGATATGATGTAAATACTATTAACAGACCAGAGTGAAAGACAGTAGTTAGTATATTAGGTATCTATTATAATTTTACATTTTTTTTACAATATTCTGAGCGTGATAGTTGCCTCCTTTCATTGCTGTATTTATCCTAAATATTGGGCGAGTAGATCTAATTAAAACAGCATATATGGGCCTCGGCGCAAGAAAACCTTATTTTAAGAAAACCATACTTCAGTGGTTTGCAAAAACAAAGGTGCAGACCAGCCTGCGCATCTGCGAAGTCTGATCAGCACCTTTGTTATTCACTTTTTGCAAAGTACAATATCTAAACATGCTACAAGCGAAATTTCAATTTTCTAGCTACTCTCTGCAGCTGAGCAGGCTTGTTTGAGCATGACCTTGTTGGAAACCCAGAAGACCTGGTTTTGTCGCAGCGAGGCCCATATCAGGATCAAACTGAATGAAATACACTGTGTGATCAAGTTTTACGTCATGATCTAGCATTCCATCACTACATTTTAACCCTTAATGTGCCACTCGCAACAAAAGTTTTCTGCTTTTCTCGTCTGCTGAAATGTTTAAGAAGCCTGTACGGCAAACAGTGTGGACCCAGATCAGACTGCTCCTATATAGGAGCAGTCTGTTTTGGGTCCACGCTGTTTGCTTCTATACTTAATTTGTCAGTAAAGCTAGGCAATTTTTTCTGCAGCAGACAACTTCAGCAGACGACATTTTCCGATGCATTTTTTTTCTTGGCGCTTTAAGGGTTAAAAACCTTATCAGCTATTTTTATCAACTAATTGACATTTATGATAAAAATCGTATGATGGTAAGGTGATTGAATATTTGGTTAAATATGTCACTTGAAGATGCCTGCATCTCTGAGTCATGAACATTGGCAATTATGATTTTGAGCATTTTGTCTTGAAAGAGATATCATGTAGCTTAGAAAATTTAATAAATTGCTTCATAAACTTATTTTACTTGTTGTTTGTTATGGACATATACCTCAAGTATCTTAACCCTAAAAGCGTGAAGAAAAAAAATGCATCTAAAAATGTTGTCTGCTGCAAATAATTGCCTAACATTACTGACAAATTAAGTATAGAAGCAAACAGTATGGAACCAGAACAGACTGCTCCTATCTGATCTGGGTCCATACTGTTTGCCAATAGAGACTTCTTAAACATTTCAGCAGGCGAGAAAAGCAGACAACTTTTGTTGTGATTGGCGCATTAAGGGTTAACCTTCAGGAAGCATGTGAGTATGACCAGGAAATACCACAATCACAGACCATAGACCAATCCACGACACCGCGAGGAAGAGACACAAAGCACTAATAGCCACATGACAGTAAGAGCACAATTAAAGTAAAGCAACCAGCTCCCTCTTCCTCGGCGAGATATCAAAACTAGAAACGCCCATGCACAAAACCCCAATCTACTTTCATACTTTGTGTATGTGAGCAGCTAAGGCTTCAGTGAGTCTGTGCATTTGTGCAGGCATGCATGTCCCTTATTGCTTGACAATGTGTTAAGTACCAAAGTCGGAAATATTTCTTGAATGCTTTGAGAATAATAATTATTTGGAATACTGAAAGTACTGCATTACAAAAGAAAGACCAAACATTAAACATCCACAAACAATGGGAGAAACAATGAAAAAAGTCAATAAGCAATGCTTATTAGATACCCCCCGCACAGTAAGAGTCAGTGAAAAAACTTGGCAAGTTATAGTTCGAACAAGAAGACCTTAGTTTTGAAAAGAAGATTTCAGTAGAACCTGTGCAAACAAAAATTATAAACTCCTTCATGCATATGTTCAATGTGTCTACATTGTATCGGCAAAGTATCAAATTGCTCCATCAAGAGCTGTGGTAGGAGTTGATTGGCCCATAAAGGCACTATCCATGCATATACAAAAGCCATATAAGGGAATAATTGTCTAAGTTCAACAAGAATTATAAACTCCTTCATGCATATGTTCATTGTGTCTACATTGTATCGGCAAAGTATCAAATTGCTTCATCAAAAGCTGTGGTAGGAGTTGATTGGCCCATAAAGGCACTATCAATGCATATACAAAAGCCATATTAGGGAATAATTGTCTAAGTTCTCACAGCTGTCATTTTGTCAAAATTATTTTTTGTGAACCAAACTCCTTCATGCATATGTTCAATGTGTCTACATTGTATTGGCAAAGTATCAAATTGTTCCATCAAAAGCTGTAGTAGGAGTTGATCGGCCCATGAAGGCACCATCTATGCATATACAAAAGCCCAAGAAGGGAAAATTGGTCTAAGTTCTCACAGCTGTCATTTAGTCAAAAATTATTTTTTCTGAACCAAACTCCTTCATGCATATGTTCATTGTGTCTACATTGTATAGGCAAAGTATCAAATTGTTCCATAAAAAGCTGTGGTAGATGTTGATCGGCCCGTGTATGGCCTATAATAGAATAAGCATAAAGCCCTATATCAAAAGCCATTTAGAACTACAAAGGGAAATAACTCAAATAGAATTGGCCCCTAGCCCTTACTTTTTTGTCTAAAGTATTTGACTTGCATATATGAACATGTTTGCAAGGTTTGATGAAAATCCAGCAATGGCCTATAATAGAATAAGCATAAAGCCCTATATTAAAAGCCATTTAGAACTACAAAGGGAAATAACTCAAATAGAATTGGCCCCTAGTCCTTACTTTTTTGTCTAAAGTATTTGTCTTGCATATATGAACATGTTTGCAAGGTTTGATGAAAATCCAGCAATGACTCTTCAAGTTATTAAGGAAACAAAACGTTACGGACGGACGGACGGACGGACACACGGACAACGTGAAAACAGTATACCCCCTACAAACAAAGTTTGCGGGGGGTATAATAAACAATGAATCAACAACAACAGAACCACAGCTTTATAATTGACAGCAGCTGGAGGGGACTTAAAGTAATTTTGTTCGCAAAACCGTCACCCTAGATTCCTGATTTATCCATACAGAATACATGCTTCAGCTGTCTAAATTGAATTTTGGCTATCTTAGATTGATTTCAGAAAATTAATTTTGAATAATTTTCCTTATTTCCTATCAAAATGTTACGGTAATTGAACTGCATCAAAGAGACATGTCGGACAGTTCATTTATGGACCCACAACAAATCTTAACATACCAAAAACTGAAACTACCGTATTCAACCTAATAAGAGCACAATGCACATTAAGTTTTCAAGAAACCAGCGTAGATCAAGATCAGCCTCCAGATAAGAGTGCATACCAGAAACTTATTTTCTTATTTCTCAACCAAAACATATGTTGTGGGTACTCATAAGAACTGTCTCAATGAGACAGTTCTTTTAAGCACCCAAAACAACACATGTTTAAATTGATGGGTAAAGAAATAATTGCAATTTTTGGTGCACAAACTATCCATATCGGGACCTATGAGATCAGCTGGTTTGATAAAGCCATCTGATCAGGATCCACATTGTTTTCAATCCAAACATTGAATCCATATAAATCATAAAATAACAGATGAAGAAAACTGTTAATATTTTCTCATCCATGAATTGTAACAAATGTTTTGGGTGCCCAAAAGTTAAGAAATAAGAAAGTCAGCTTTCAGTCACACACTCTTGTCTAAAAGCCTGCTCATGTGCTTTGATCATATGTGGATTTCATAGCAATGTCTCAATCACTTCAATCGTTTTACTGGATACTTAAGAACTTGACAAGGAGATGTCACAATCACAGACCAACCCCATGGCACCATGAGGAAGAGACATTATACCACAGACAAACAACTAAAACTGTCAGACTCCGACATAGGGCCTGGTATATTTCCCTACAGTGAAAAGGGCCAATAATGCACATTGACATTGTTATTGTGAACACAAGTACAAACAGACAGTGGATTGGATACAAAAAAAAACCAACTCAAACATGTCCAAGATATTAATGAACCCTATGTACTCCGGAAACCCCTAAACGAGTACTTTTGCAAACAGTGAAGACCCAAATGAAATGCAGCATCATGCTGCATTTCATCAGGGTCTACACTGTTTGTAAAGGTAAAAAAGACCATCAGGGAAAAGAATACATTTTTTTTAATTATAGCCTGACACCCCTAGATATGTACAATGGACTATCCAAAGTTTATTGTATCAAACCAGAAGGAAAAATTCATTAGTTTACAAAGGGTTAAAGTCATACTATAGCTAGATAAATGGAGTTTGACATTGAGGCTATAGATCTAGTATCCGAGCTCTAGACACTTTCTTCTACTAAATTCCTTTGTCACAAAGTCCAGTGAGAGGAAGTAAACATAAGTTTAACCCATTTAAGCCTTATGGAATTTACCATCCTTGTCAATAGGATGCATCCATTCCGAATTTAAGGGTTGTTGGGTAGTAATTTACAATTCCATCCCAAATTTAAAAATATATTCTGTAAGCAACAGTGCAAAACCTGATCAGATGCCGCATACTACAGCCTCTGATCACCTTCTGCACTGGTTGCATATTCCCACAAAAAGGACGCTAGGCCTATATGGGTTAACTTAAGGGTAGCCTTAAGTGTTTATTTGAGGCCACTTTATTAGATGAGGCTCCTTTGAAGAACAGTCCAATGAAATCTTTCTCACTTCAGGACAATTCACTTGTCTATCAAGGTACCCTTGGGTCGCATTTTCTTGGCCTCTTCAGCTGCCTACAAATATACAATAAAATGGATTATCATATTGCTATAACTATCTGTATAGAATATTTCAAAAATGTGTGATCATCAGATGCATCGCAAATTAATGATGAATGGATTTACCTCACAAACTTAAGATTGAATTGTGTTAAAATGTAAATAAAAAAAAAAAAAGCAAAAATGTAGAATTTCTGTTACTTAGGGGATAACTGTATTTAAAATTTTCATTTGAGGAGGTATATAGTCAGATATACATGGTCAGAAATTTAGTTTCATGGCAATGTGTAAGAAATGATTTCTGATCGTATATCTGGGAAGGCTGGTTTGAACCTGTAAGCCTCCTAAGCTACAGAGAACTCCAAATAATCTGGAAAAATGGATCCTTCAGAAATAGAGAGAACCTACAATATTAGAAAACAGCAGACACAGTTTTATTGAGTCTGTTCATGAGAACTAAAAGAAAGTGCAACAATTCTCATGCCCCCTAGCACCGGCTTAAGGGGTATTCTGCAATCTGTCAGAACCCAATATTCCTGAGGGACCAGAATATGAAAAAATATCAACACTATATAGATGCATGGGGAGAAGTTTTACCAACTCCACATTGAAACAATGACAGCTGTTGCCACCTCTAAATAATCTGGAAAAACAGATCCGTCAGAAATAGAGAGAACCTACAATATTAAAAAACAGCAGACTGGTTATCTTATGATAAGGCTTATATCTTAACCCATATAAGCCTAGCATCTTTTTAAACAATGCAGATCTATATCAGAAGTGGTTGTAGGATGGTGTCTGATAATGATCAGGATCTTCACTGTTCGTTTACAAATTAAACTATTAAAATATGAATAAAAATGAAAAATACCACCCAACAACCCATGAATTGGAAAATGGACTCATACAATTGATAATGATGGGAATGTCCATTCAGCTAAATTTGGTTAACCCATTGTGTACCAATGGGATTTCCCATAAAGTTTGATTCAGTTAAGTCAGGATGGTCCATTGTATATATTGAGGGGTCACAGGTTATAATTTCCCAAAAGTATTATATTTCTTTCTCTTTAAGATTTTGTCTTAGCAACAGTGCAGACCCTAATCAGGGTTCATACAGGCAAGTATTAGTAAAATTCAAGGAATTTTCAAGCACTTCTAAACGCCTCTCCAACAGTTTTCAGGGACTTAAAGTGAATGAAAAATACCAATCGAAGTGTTAAAATTCTTCTTCAGAAATGCTAGACTGAGATCATGGAAACATAAGTACTGGAAAATTAGTATAAAATTGTTTTGCCTATATTTGGTGCAGCATATGCTGCACCAAATAAAGGCACAACAATTTTATACTGATTTAGGTCTTAATCAACAGTGAAAAAGTCCTACAGAAAATAGTAGAATTCAAGGATTTTTCCAGGCTTTTGAGTGATTTTCAAGTACTTTTCAAGGCAGATTTTATTTTCAAAGACTTTTCAAGAAAGCCTTCTAAATTCAAGTACTTTTTTCAAGCCTGTGCGAACCCTGCTGATGAAATGTCACATTATGTGGCATTTGAGCCATGACATGAGATTTCCAACAGTATGGTATGTGAGATCAGCAAAGGCTCAGTCCAGCCTGCACATAGGCACAGTCTGATCAGAGCCTTTGCTAGTCGCTAGAATATTCCATGACGGTTAAGCTACTGACCAAACATCATTTGGAGTTTCTAAGCTTAAAAGGAGGCTGCACAGGCCCGTCTGAGTCTACACTTGTCAAATGCCACATTGTTGGAAATCACATGTAGTGGCTCATTTCATCTGGGCCTTCACTGTTTGCTATAGTATCCGTTTTGGTGTTTCTGGTCTTCAAAGGGTTACAGAAATGCATCAATGCCAAGCTAACCCTTTTTCAAACAGTATAATATAACTTTTCTCTCTCTGTAAAAGCGGTAACTTTAATATTCATAACTGGGCGTGGTTCGGGTATCTCATCTGCTAAACAAGGGAAATCAGGTTCTGTTTATAATTTGGTAAAGAATTAATAAGTTGTTTGGGCCGCGCAAACGTGCATGCATTTCATAAAAATCCTAACCCTATACACACTGAACTCACATTTATCAACCCTTAAAGTGCATATTCACAAAATGTATGTCTTTTGTTGTCCACTAAAATATTTGAAGCCTCATAGACAAACAATGTGGACCCAGATCAGACTGCTCCTGTAGGAGCAGTCTGATCTGGGTCCACAATGTTTGCCTCTATGCTAATGTTAATAAACATTTTCAGATGCAGTTATTTAGCTGGCATTTTAAGGTCTAAATAATGCTTTTTGTGTCTATACTGAGGTAATGGTGCAAGATTATACAGTTACTTTCAAATAACAAGACCAAACTCTGCTCTGGACCTGCGTCGCCGGTGCACGTCGTCGTGTGAACAGTTGATATGCAAAGTTCAAATATACAGGAATGAAATCAGATTACATCCAAATTTCACAATGTAATCTAAAGTAGGTGACTTAACAATTTCTAAGTTAAACATTCAAAAATATAATATCAAATTAGCATAAATATAGGGTGTACATGTTCAATGTGTGAACAATCATAACACAAAGTTTGAATATAAAGGAATGAAAACTGCTTGAAAATGTCTAAGTTCAACATCTGTCAAAAAAGTGAAAAAAAAATGAAATTTGCACAAAATAGGAGGTGCACATCTTCAATGTGTGAACAACCATAAAGCAAAGTTTGAATATAAAGTAATGAATACTGTTGGAGTTGCAAATTACACAAACTAGGCACCAATAAGCATTTCTGATGGAAAAATGTCTAAGTTCAACACCAATCAAAAATAAGAAAGAAAATATGAAATGTGCACAAAATGGGAGGTGCACATCTTCAATGTGTGAAAAATCATCATGTAAAGTTTGAATATAAAGGAATGAATACTGATGGAGTTGCAGATTACACAAACTAGGAACCCCCTTTAGCATTTCGGATGAAAAAAATGTCTTAGTTCCACACATCTCAAAAATGAAAAAGAAATTATGAAACATGCACAAAATAAGAGGTGCATATCTTCAATATGTGAACAATCATTAGGCAAAGTTTTAATGAAAAGGAATAAAAACTTTTGGAGTTATAGATTACACAAACTTGGTACCACTAAAGTGTTGTGGACGGCCAAATGTCTAAGCTCAACACCCCTCAAAAATGGAAAAAAATTATGAAACATGCACAAAATACAAGGTGCACATTTTCAATATGTAAACAATTATTAGGCAAAGTTTGAATGAAAAGGAACAAAAACTTTTGGAGTTACAGATAACAAAAACTTGGTACCCCTAAAGTGTTGAGAACGGCCAAATGTCTAAGCTCAACACCCCTCAAAAATAAAAAAAAAATTATGAAACGTGCACAAAATAGGAGGTGCACATCTTCAATATGTGAACAATCATTTGGCAAAGTTTGAATGAAAAGGAATAAAAACTTTTGGAGTTATAGATTAATACACAAACTTGGTACCCCTAAAGTGTTGTGGACGGCCAAATGTCTAAGTTCAACACCCCTCAAAAGTGAAAAAAAAAATGAAACGTGCACAAAATAGAAGGTGCACATCTTCAATATGTGAACAATCGTTTGGCAAAGTTTGAATGAAAAGGAACTGACAGACGGACGGATGGATGGACTGACGGACAGACAGACAGAGTTTACCCATTACTAGACCTGCTTTTGCTAAAGCGACGCAGGTAAAAACATACCTCATTTTCAGCCTTCACCTTTGTCTAAGATAGACCAGTCCTATTTATGTATTCATGAGGTGCCGCATTTACAGTAACCTAAAAGTCTTATAATACATACCTGTTCCATAAGCTTTCTTTTACTCATTCCCTTTCTCAACATCTGTTTTTCAATCACACGAGCATTATCAGCATACGAATCAGCAATCTCTTTCTGTAAAAATACAATATATGCAGTAATACACATATATATTAAAAACATTAACATTTTACTATAAATCTATAAATGGGCCTCGACGCTAGAAAACCTGTTTTCAGGGTTTCCGACAAAGTGATATTCAAACCAGCCTGCTCAGCAACAGAGACTAGCTGGAAAATTGTAATTTTGCCCGTATCATGTCAAGATATGATACTTTTCAATGGGCGAATAACAATGGTGCTGATCAGACTGCGCTTATGCACAGGCTGGTCTGCGCCTTTGTTGTTCGCAAACCACCGAAGAGAAGTTTTCTCGCGTCGAAGCCCAAATTTGAAAGGAATAAAAACAGGCTAAGTAAAAAGTATGGATATCAAATCAGGCCTTTAGATATATGTGTGCAATTTAAAGTTGATGTTCATATTTCCCAATAAAAACATATGTTGTGGGTACTCACAAGAACAGTCTCAATGAGACAATTGTTTGAGCACCCAAAACAAATGTTAAAACTGATGGATATAGAGGATCTTACGTGAGTGCTCATGTTCTATTGAATTTATCAAACGAGTTGGGGAAAAGAGATAAAATGCAAGGCTTGCCCAGCATTTGATCTCTTTTTCGCAACAAGGTTAATAAATTCAATAACACAGGAGCACGAATGTTAGATTCTATTTATCATATAACCATAAAACTATTTTAAAACAATGTTTTTTTATTGCTAGAGAATGCTAAGATTTTGCCACATATATGCAACGTTATTACGGATGTCAATACATAACTTTACCAAAATCTATTAACCACTAGTGGTTTATCGATTTTAATGCTTACTGGATATCATCAAAGCCAAAGCATGCCTCTCTGATTGATATAAGCTCATTGCAAAGAAAAATAGATTTGTCAGAGAATCTGACTATAGCTCCGAAGCAGCTCTTTTCATTCCGCAAAAAGTCTGAATTCTAAAGATATTGAGCAGAACGAAATTCTGACATCAATCAAGGGCCATAACTCTGTTACAAATAAGCACAAAATGACAGGTAACAATCCCAGCCTAGATCTTGTCAATATAAATGCATATGAGCCCAGACATGAGATTTCCAACAATGTGGTATGTGTGACCAGCAAAGCCTCAGTCTGATCATAGCCTTTGCTAGTCGCTTGAACATTCTATGAATATTAAGCAACTGACTGACCATCATTTGGAGTTGCTAAGCTTTAAAATAGGCTGCACATGCTCGTCTGAGTCTACACTTGTCAAAGTTCCACATTTTTGGAAATCACATGTCACGGCTCATATACAAAATTTGGTGAAATTCTATCCATTTACTCTGAAGATTTTGAGCCAAAACTAAATTGACATAAATCAAGGACAATAATTCTGTTACAAATTTGCGAAAAATGATAGGTAACAATCCCAACCTAGATCTTGTCGATATAAATGCATTATAAAGTTTGTTCAAATTCTGTCCACTATAGATATTGCGCAGAAACAAAAATTTTGACATAAATCAAGGGCCATAGCTCGGTTACAAATAAGCTAAAAATGACAGCAAACATTTCCAACCTAGAACTTGTCAATATAAATGCATATATAAAATTTGGTGAAATTCGGTCAATTTTTTTCTCAAGATATTGAGCAGAAACAAAATTATGAAAAAAATTGTAAGTAATTTCTTACCTATCAGTTTTAACATATGTTATGGGTGCTCGAAAGAACTGTCTCATTGAGACGAATCTTTTGAGTACCTAAAACACATGTTTTGGTTGAGAACTAAGAAAATTATATTTTGGGTACGCACTCTTAACTAAAGAACTGGTTGACTTATCCACCAGTTTAATCAAGGGCCTTAACTCTATTGCAAATATGTGAACAATGATGTGTAAGAATCCCAACCTAGATCTTCTTAATATCCAAAGCATATACAAAATTTGATGAAATTCTATCACTTTCTTCTCAAGATATTGAGGAGAAATAAAACTATGAGGAACCAAAGGTCGGAATGATGGATAACCCAAATCCAAAGCGGAGCTATAATAATAAACTTTTACAAGTTATGTGCTTCTAACAGCAAACAGTGTTAATGTTAATGAGATGAAGCCTTCTAGGGCATCTCATCTGGGTCTACATCCTGAGTTTCGAATGATATGCATAAATAGGTTAATACGCAAGTAAAATTGATTGGAAGTTGTATTATTTATTACTACTAGGACAGTATGAAAGACAGATTGCATTTAGAAAACACTTTTCTTATTTTCCACCAAAAACCTCAAAAAATCCCCAACGAGGCTGTCCTTTGAGCACTCAAAAAATATGTTTCAACTAATGAATAAGTCAACAAGGCCTTTAGTTAAGAATGTGTACCAAAAAAATTGTTTTCTTATTTCCCAACCAAACATATGTTGTGGGTACTCAAAAGAACCGCCTCAATGAGACGGTTCTTATGAGCATCCATAACATATGTTAAAACCGATAGGTAAGAAATTATTTACAATTTTACACTTACAAATTTTGTTTATCTTAACCTGTGTCAACACTCCCAATTTTACCGTCAATAATTTTGCTTATATAGTCACAGCCAGAATTTTTTTAATATGTGATTTACGAACCCTCCTACAGTAATTTTTCAGAAAGTAGAAAGTTGATTTCTAAAATTACTTTTTTTTTATTTTATCTGCCGATTTTAAATATTATTTGTTTTGTTGAAAAAAATATTTTTGAGGTTCTGTTTGTGTATTTTTGAGAGTGCCACTGTTTAAAGTGATTGTCCTTTGCAGGAAAATTATGAAATATTTAAAGATTTTATACAGACTGTTGGTTTACTTTACTAGTTTTACTGTTTGGTTTGGAGATATTAAAAAAAAAAGCTCTGAAAGTGAAGAAAAAAAAGCTCGAAAATGACCATTCAACTGGTCATTTTCAGAGCTTTTTTTCTTTTTTTCCGACGCCCAACCCTAAATCTGAAAAAAATTCCCCTAAATCAACTAATAAAATAATTCTGGCCTAAGCAGTATCTAAGATTGATTGTACTTACAGCTTCAAGTTCCTCTTCTTCATCTTCCATAGTAGACACAGTAACAGAACTGAATTTACCCATGTTCTTTGTATGCTTTTTCAGTGTTACCTGGTAAAAGAAAACAATAACAGAAATGAACCGGCAGCAGAGGAGATTTTGTTACTTTTACATATGCTGCAAAAGCCTCTAGTAAATAGAGGACCTTACATGAGTGCTCATGTTTTATTTAATTTATCAAACAAGTTGGGAAAAGGGATAAAAATGCGAGGCTTGCCGAGCATTTTATCTTTTTTCTTCAACTCATTTAATAAATTCAATAATACATGAGCATGAATATCTATGACATTAATATTACTTTGAAATCTCATTTCTGCCTAAAAACGTTATAATTTTGTCATTATGTACGCAACGTTGTTATGGACCTCATTACGTTTCCCAAAAATCTGTAAACCACTAGTGGTTTGTCAGTTTATTGCATGGCATTATTTCACTCCCAGAAGCAATGTCATATGATAAAGGCTGATATACTTGATCAGGCTGATCAGGGATACAGACTAACATTTTTTCACTAGGAGCAAGCTGGGCCCCTAAAACAAAATGATTGGGGGCCCAGCCAAAAACTAAGGGGCCCAGGGTTCGGCCAAAAATTAAACCAATTTCAATACCATTATCAAGCATTTGTTTTATTCAATTTTACGAAGTAGGAGACCCTCAAATCTGTATTCCTCTAATAATTTACAATATTAACATTATTTCGAATGATTATTTGAAAGCTTCCAATAGCTATAGTCTACAGATTTGACAAGACTTCGTACTTCTACATACTACTTTTTCTTCAGGGGGAAGCTGGGCCCCTATACTTTTAGTTTTAGGGGCCCAGCTCAAAATTTAGGGGCACTAGGCTACTGGGCCCCTGTTAGTCTTTTTCCCTGCTGATGTATCAAGCCGGGCTAGAGGTCTAAACATTGAGTATGCAAATAGGGATGTGCATATGTGCAGACCTTCCTCAGCCTTCTTTGCTCAACAATGCAGTAAGTACCAAAATATCATGTGCTGGCTAAAAATGTATATAGACTGTTTAAGATCTAAAATAAAAATGATTGCTTTACCACTTCCTCCAAGCAAGTTACAGTAAAACCTGTCTTAAGCTGTCACTCAAAAATAGACAAAACAAAGGTCTTAAAGACAAATGGTAGCTTAATGAAGGTCGAAAGAATTGCAGAATGCTCTCTTTCTGCAATACTTTTGACCTGCATTAAGCGATAATCGGTCTTGAAAAACAAATATTGGTCTTCTTTTTTTTCTTTTTAGGTGGCATTTTAAGACAGGTTTTACTGTATTTAATTTGTTACATGTATTTGGAAGGTGTTAAACTTATTAAGAGTTTGTGTCAATATAGAAAGATGCCTTGAGGCCCCAACAGCGGCTGAGTTTTCAACCAAATTGTGATTTTCCTTAAACAATTACTGACTCTGTTCAAAATTGACTAGTTGCTGGTATCCATGCGCTTTACATTCCTATAAATTGTGCTACAGAAGATCTGATGTACTTTACCAATATGTTCAAGAATGAACTGACAAATTTCTCAAATAATTTTTCTGTGACAGTTGTAATTTGTTGTTACAACTGCAGGAAAAGTACAAAATTTGAAACTTGTGCATATTTGCCCAGGCCCGGAGATTTAAAAACATTTTTCATGCTCAACTCAACTGAGCACGAAATTTCAACTGCTCATAAAAACTAAAATATTGACAAATAAAGAAGATTCTTGCTTTAAGCCTCTCAGTTGTTGTATTTTTCATGCTAATTGTTACGACATAAAGCCGGTCAGGAAGGAAGAGGGGAAATCTTATTGGAAAATTCCTCTTTGCGATGACGATGCTACCAGGGAAAAATAATGCACACAACTAGCAAAAACTTTTCAGTACTTTATGTACTAAGAAAACATCAACAACACATTAATATACAATGACACCACCTACGCTGTTATTTCTGGCTAATTGACCATCCTATACTAGAGCAAGTTGCCACTCCAAGATCGTTTCAATCAGAACCAATCTTGGACTGTCCTGTTCTAGATGTACGTCAACTAGTCAGAAATAAGAGACGTAAAGAATATGATTAACATATAACTTAAGAAAAAAAAACAATTGGATCCTTTAATATTTAAGTTCTCGTATTGACGAGAAATCTCGAGATTATACGCGTCTCGCGAACACTATGTCTTCTAAGCTGCACGTGTGTCTATTTCAGACCATCGGCGCTGAGGTGATCGAACCTGTACTTTGGTCGTCACTGGATTCACGTATTCGTGTTATCTGTTTCGCGTACTACTGATCGTTACTCAAGACGTCAGTAATAATTTATGTCCTCCTGATCATATCCCACGTTGGGACGTCAGATTTTTCATATGGACATTCGAGCCGGTTGGCTTCCCATTTTGTTGTACTACGTTGTAACGATTGGGGCTTTGATCCACGCTGGTCGTGGCCTAAGGGGGACAACTATTATGTGCCCTCAGGTACTTATCAATGGCTCACCAACTTTCAGCCTCCAACGTAGGAGGGGACACAAGAGATGATTCTGCAAAAAACAATCTATATTTAGAATCTCAGAATCACTCTTTTGCGTCGATAATGGGGTTGTTCGTTCGCAGTTCACAAAATAGAAATAATTTCAGTGGTCTTACTCTTTTAAATTACAGCCTAACCCTATAAGCGCGCGATTAGCCCACACCCGTGGGTGTATGGCTAACGGCTCTCATGCGGTTAGGATGGATCGGCTCTTCTAAATACCCACACTTAAACTTATATAATAGAGAAGTATTTTTTAGTGACTGGCCTATGTCAGCGCTAAACAATACCTCTTATGCCAAACGAACAAACCCATACGTAACAAACTCTTCTATACACTGTCGTAACGTCACCCTGGTTGAGACGCTATCGCAGCCGAAACATCAAGATCCTGTGGCCCTTTTTCCCTTCAAGGTCACGTTATCTAGATAGTTTCGAGGTTTACACATACTGATACCAATTCTCTTAAAATTCCAGGAAAAAGGTTGAACAGTGTGGTGCCGACGTAACGTTTAGACGTTTACGTCGGACATCACCCTGCCCACGCACTAATTTCGTACATGTATAACGTATCAGTTGTAAACAACTAATTATGACCTCTCGGCAAAATATATAAATCAATATTGAGAGATTACATTCTGCTGTTTTATGTGTGTAAAACCGTACAATGCTTTCTTACATTTATTTTGGTGTAACACCAAAATGCTTTACATTTACTTTGGTGTAACGAAAATATCTTACATTTACTTTGGTGTAACAAAAAATATCTTACATTTACTTTGGTGTAACAAAAAATATCTTACATTTACTTTGGTGTAACATTACACCTACCTTATCTCTAAACATACATGTCAGCTATCACCTTATTTATGTAAGTGTGTTGTAGTGTATGCACCTAACCCTTATTCTTATATGCGTCAGATATAACTCGAGGTGACACAGACAGGTCGCTACAGAAAGTCGATTATCACTAGCAGTTAAATCGTCTTTCCAGCAACGCCGTACAAATCACAACAATTTAAAATCTAGCTGCTAAAATTGTTTTTCACCTATCGGTCCCTGGTAAATCTTTCAGCATGCCATTATAGTTTTAGGTGCGGGCCCGACATGGCCTGTGACTACATTTGTCCGAAATAACCCGACGAGTCCATTCGGACAGCTTTTACTATAGCCGCAAGAATGGTCCCAGCAGATTTTTAGGCAA
This sequence comes from Loripinus fragilis, assembly GCA_964019695.1. Classification (NCBI taxonomy): domain Eukaryota; kingdom Metazoa; phylum Mollusca; class Bivalvia; order Lucinida; family Lucinidae; genus Loripinus; species Loripinus fragilis. The sequence goes on along the minus strand of OZ026515.1, from coordinate 67,600,722 downwards.
TACGCATGTGCGTAACTTCATACGCAAGTGCGTAACAATCGCTATTTTCACCAAAAAAACGGGACGTTATTGATAACACCCGAAAGAACACATACACGGAATGCTGGCCGATTCAACAGACGACAAAATAGAAAACGAGTGACTTATTATTTCAATACAATGTAACATGCTAGAGACATCGCGATTCAATGCAATTACACGGATCGCCATCGCCCTATCATGTACAATATCAATACAGTAACGATATATATAACTTCACGTACCTTTTATAATAATGAATAGCATCTCTATATCGAACCTTTCATCGGTATGTTTAAAATGTCCCCTAACAAGAATGGGGAATTCCATCCTTTATATATTGAAAAACGCACAAGATTTCCGAGATATTCAAGAAGAATAAGGAAAACGTGCAAGCGTTGATAAATATAGATACAATGAATTCCATCTCAGACAAACCGACCTTTTATTGGGACTATCAAAAGAAAGAGTACCGTATCATGGTTCGAATAGGTGCCCAGGTGCATACCTAAACCACTGCGTATTTGTGCGTATACGCAACCATAGCTGATTCTGTTATTCCAGCCATTCTGTATCGTAACAAAGGCCCTTCCTTTTGGGAGAAAAAGGAATGACTTTTTCTTACGATACACGATGCAGAAAAGAAGGAATAATACAGAATAAATATATAATACAACATATATACACGTGCGACTTAAATGGCGGACTACCTGGAAAGATAGTCTGCCCCCACATTGTCTTGTCCTCGGATTGCCACAATCATAGACCTGCGCTGTTGAAGCTTTAATGCTCAACACATAAATATGGGGTTGTACCCCTTTAACTTTTTCATATATGGGTTTGTACCCCTTTAACTTTCTATGAAGTTTTATGTCTTATGACATTTAATATATAAGGCTTAATAGCCAATACCTTTTGCAAAGATCCACATGTTATGCATTATTATGCCAAGTATACCTATTAATAACACCATCCATAATACAATCTTTGCTCAAATAAATTAACGTGACTTTTCACGTTGAAGCCAACCGCTGTTACAAAATATTATTATCGTGACTTGCTCACGTCAACCGTCTACCGTCATACGTCATGACTTAAATAAATTCCGTGACTCCTCACGTCTATAGTACACCTATGTGACTACTATGCTACCATAGTTAAAAATATAAGTCAACAATCCGAGACAATTGGGTCATTACACTGTCGCACACCTTTAATACTTATGCTGACTACTGCTATCAGTCTCAGTCATATTGCGCCAATAATATGGTATTGGGCAACGTCTATTACTACCATATGAACGTCGTCGTTCTGTCTGGCTTTCAGTCCGTCTTGTACGGCTAACTACTGCCTCCTTAGAGGATATGTTTCTCTGGGGTACACTACAACAATGAGTCATTGCGACCTTTATATTGTGAGTTGTCCTTTGACAAATGGCACAAGATCTACAAAATTGAGTTACCTCCCTACAAACACCGGGCCAATAAAATTCATCTAAGACCTTAGATATAGTTTCCTTTCTGCCTCTATGATTTACCACCTTTCGTGATTCATGGGCTAAATTCATAACGCTATGCGTTAAACTAGAAGGAACTACTAACTGAAGTGAAACATTTGCATTTTTCTTAAAATGTCTATAAATTAAACCATTCCTACGAATGAATTTAGTTTCACCACTAGAGAAACTGCGACTTTTAGTCACATTACCAGACTCTACTCTACTTCTAATATCTGCTAACTTAGCATCTGACGCTTGCATCATACATAATTCTTGCCTGTGTTGCCTTATAAACTTATCTACGACCTTGACCTTTCTTTTCTTTCTCCTATCTTTCCTTGACTGCTTATTATTGACTACCCCTGATGAAAAATGGGTCATATCGGGAAATTTGGACCCCTCAATATTTCCAATGACTAATTCATGTGCTGGGTCATCAATGCACAATGCATCCGTACTACCTCTAAAAAATGGACAATCAATATTAATACGGGCCACTGGACATTTCTGCTGGGAATCATTAATAAGGGTTACACCACACTCCTTACCTATGAACTGATTTTCAGAAACTAAGTTTCTCTTAACAATTACCCCGGTACACCCCGTGTCTCTTAACACCCTGACCTCTTTACCATTTACGGTACCTACCGCTGTAGGCAACCTTGATCTGGGGAAATGACAAGCGCCCTCTTTATCCTGGTGGGGTGATTCTTCCTTGGAAGAATGAGGGGATTCTAACTTAGTTTGATATTCCCTACTACAAGTAATGTCCTCAGCAAAATGAACCCTCTTAACTTTGGCTACGTCTTTACCCGACTGTGCATTCTTAATTTTGCAAAAGTTGACCTGATGTTCGGTCACATTGTTCGATTGTACACCTTTAAGTACACCCTTAATTTTACCATCATAATTCTCACAACTTTTGCTACGCCTGTTTGAATTATCTCCCTTATATTGGGGCTTAACAATGGCAACATCAACATTCGATGTCGCCTTCTGATCCGGATTATACCAACACTCATGCGTGGAATGAGCTTTACCACAAATATTACAGGACAATTTAGGCCTCTTAACTGATGGGGTCTCAACACGAGTCTGCCCTGAACTTTTAAGATCACGTTGTCCGCTTGCGAGACAATAGGACACACCCCCTGATGCGTCTGCAAATAAATCTGCATCCCTGGCCATATCTCCTAAAGTTTTAAATGATTTGGGTTTCAGGAAAACATACATATCTTGATTAGCAATTTCAAGAAACTGATCACGGGCCAAAAAATCGCAAACGGCTTCAAAAGTTTTTTCAACTTTGGCCATAGCCAACCACCTTTCCAAATAACTCGCCATTCTACTGCTGAACTGCCTAAATGTTTCTGATTTTTCAGGCCTACTCTCCCTAAACTTTCTCTTAAACTGCCTTTCTGTAAGGTTGAAATTATTAAGAAGGGCCTCCCTTATTTGCTCATAATCAGACTGATCATCTCTGGAAAGTCTCACAAAGACCTCCAAAGCACGCCCCTTTAATAAAGCACTTAAATGCAAAGCCCACATGGCAGGATCCCATTTACATGCAGTGGCATAGCTCTCAAACCTGGTCAAGTAACTATCCATCTGATCCGTTTTTTCATCAAAATATGGTAACTTGGGAAAACGGGCAGTTGACTCCGCACCCTTGGGACCTCCCGAATGTGACAACGATTCTAACTCTAACTTTTTCATGGCAATCTCCCTTTCAGCCTCAATTTTAAATTTTTCTAAATCCCTATCTTTCTGCCTGCTAATGAAATCCCTCAATTCTTGGCCCTCATAACCTAATTCCCTCGCCATATCAATGATTTTATCCATTTTAGCCTATTGTTGGGAATGGTATAAGTCAACTATACTGTTGAAAATAAATAAGGGTTCGCTTTGTCCCTTTTAGATAGGTATGGGCTAACCAACGTTCGCGCTGGTAAACTAATAATTTTACTAGGGATTTAACGACGTTACATATGAGTAACGTAAAGTACAACGTATAAGAGATCACCACGGAAAGGTGCCTAGGATATATATCAACTTTAAATAGGCCTTCACTGAACGTATTTGACTAAAAAAACGTCATTCATTTTCTCGCATTTATGTCAAGAAATGTATACCTACGCGATATTAATATAAACGCGTTACAGTCAAGTCAACAGTCACTTGTCATAGCAAGACATAATAATTGACTAAAATAATCTTTCTATGGACTTCTTCTAATAATAGAAATCAGTTGAGTGGCGTCACACACTATGACGTCACTGAGGTGATTTAAATTATTAGTACCCCCAAACGATATGAAATTTTCCACATCAGTATCCTTAATTAATAGGAATACAGGGCATAAGCTAATACACAATGATATGGGTAAAATAAAGGTGGACAAGTCTAATAATAAAACTCTGACAAATTTTCCTTGGTTTTATACCCTAATGGCAATCCACAGAACAAGAAAGTATGGGTCCCCTCAGAATGTTATGTGATGACTTATTTACATGTGTCGCACTTCATCACAGGGGAACGCATTCAATCAGTACTGTGTGTTGACACTCACCACCTTTCTTGTAAAGAAAACTACTAGTGTGCGCCCGTAGCAACGTCACAGCAGAGAAATTTGCCAATAAAACCTCAAAAATCCCACTCTTCTGACACCATTGTTACGACATAAAGCCGGTCAGGAAGGAAGAGGGGAAATCTTATTGGAAAATTCCTCTTTGCGATGACGATGCTACCAGGGAAAAATAATGCACACAACTAGCAAAAACTTTTCAGTACTTTATGTACTAAGAAAACATCAACAACACATTAATATACAATGACACCACCTACGCTGTTATTTCTGGCTAATTGACCATCCTATACTAGAGCAAGTTGCCACTCCAAGATCGTTTCAATCAGAACCAATCTTGGACTGTCCTGTTCTAGATGTACGTCAACTAGTCAGAAATAAGAGACGTAAAGAATATGATTAACATATAACTTAAGAAAAAAAAACAATTGGATCCTTTAATATTTAAGTTCTCGTATTGACGAGAAATCTCGAGATTATACGCGTCTCGCGAACACTATGTCTTCTAAGCTGCACGTGTGTCTATTTCAGACCATCGGCGCTGAGGTGATCGAACCTGTACTTTGGTCGTCACTGGATTCACGTATTCGTGTTATCTGTTTCGCGTACTACTGATCGTTACTCAAGACGTCAGTAATAATTTATGTCCTCCTGGTCATATCCCACGTTGGGACGTCAGATTTTTCATATGGACATTCGAGCCGGTTGGCTTCCCATTTTGTTGTACTACGTTGTAACGATTGGGGCTTTGATCCACGCTGGTCGTGGCCTAAGGGGGACAACTATTATGTGCCCTCAGGTACTTATCAATGGCTCACCAACTTTCAGCCTCCAACGTAGGAGGGGACACAAGAGATGATTCTGCAAAAAACAATCTATATTTAGAATCTCAGAATCACTCTTTTGCGTCGATAATGGGGTTGTTCGTTCGCAGTTCACAAAATAGAAATAATTTCAGTGGTCTTACTCTTTTAAATTACAGCCTAACCCTATAAGCGCGCGATTAGCCCACACCCGTGGGTGTATGGCTAACGGCTCTCATGCGGTTAGGATGGATCGGCTCTTCTAAATACCCACACTTAAACTTATATAATAGAGAAGTATTTTTTAGTGACTGGCCTATGTCAGCGCTAAACAATACCTCTTATGCCAAACGAACAAACCCATACGTAACAAACTCTTCTATACACTGTCGTAACGTCACCCTGGTTGAGACGCTATCGCAGCCGAAACATCAAGATCCTGTGGCCCTTTTTCCCTTCAAGGTCACGTTATCTAGATAGTTTCGAGGTTTACACATACTGATACCAATTCTCTTAAAATTCCAGGAAAAAGGTTGAACAGTGTGGTGCCGACGTAACGTTTAGACGTTTACGTCGGACATCACCCTGCCCACGCACTAATTTCGTACATGTATAACGTATCAGTTGTAAACAACTAATTATGACCTCTCGGCAAAATATATAAATCAATATTGAGAGATTACATTCTGCTGTTTTATGTGTGTAAAACCGTACAATGCTTTCTTACATTTATTTTGGTGTAACACCAAAATGCTTTACATTTACTTTGGTGTAACGAAAATATCTTACATTTACTTTGGTGTAACAAAAAATATCTTACATTTACTTTGGTGTAACAAAAAATATCTTACATTTACTTTGGTGTAACATTACACCTACCTTATCTCTAAACATACATGTCAGCTATCACCTTATTTATGTAAGTGTGTTGTAGTGTATGCACCTAACCCTTATTCTTATATGCGTCAGATATAACTCGAGGTGACACAGACAGGTCGCTACAGAAAGTCGATTATCACTAGCAGTTAAATCGTCTTTCCAGCAACGCCGTACAAATCACAACAATTTAAAATCTAGCTGCTAAAATTGTTTTTCACCTATCGGTCCCTGGTAAATCTTTCAGCATGCCATTATAGTTTTAGGTGCGGGCCCGACATGGCCTGTGACTACATTTGTCCGAAATAACCCGACGAGTCCATTCGGACAGCTTTTACTATAGCCGCAAGAATGGTCCCAGCAGATTTTTAGGCAATACGCATGTGCGTAACTTCATACGCAAGTGCGTAACAATCGCTATTTTCACCAAAAAAACGGGACGTTATTGATAACACCCGAAAGAACACATACACGGAATGCTGGCCGATTCAACAGACGACAAAATAGAAAACGAGTGACTTATTATTTCAATACAATGTAACATGCTAGAGACATCGCGATTCAATGCAATTACACGGATCGCCATCGCCCCATCATGTACAATATCAATACAGTAACGATATATATAACTTCACGTACCTTTTATAATAATGAATAGCATCTCTATATCGAACCTTTCATCGGTATGTTTAAAATGTCCCCTAACAAGAATGGGGAATTCCATCCTTTATATATTGAAAAACGCACAAGATTTCCGAGATATTCAAGAAGAATAAGGAAAACGTGCAAGCGTTGATAAATATAGATACAATGAATTCCATCTCAGACAAACCGACCTTTTATTGGGACTATCAAAAGAAAGAGTACCGTATCATGGTTCGAATAGGTGCCCAGGTGCATACCTAAACCACTGCGTATTTGTGCGTATACGCAACCATAGCTGATTCTGTTATTCCAGCCATTCTGTATCGTAACACTAATAGATGTTAAAATGCCAACAACTGTTGGCATTTTAACATTTATAAGCAGGATAAATTTCGTGCTCAGCTGAGATGAGCACGAAAATTTTTTTTTATAACCTCAGGCCAGTACTTGTCCCACGGTTGTACAAGTTCAAATATAACCATTCTTATCGGATGGCTTTAACTATAAGGTATGGAATTTTTCATTATAAAGATCAAGGGATCACAGATTGGAATGGTTTATTCCCGTCTATGAGTACTGTTTTGTCTAGAGAACAGTGTAAACCCTGATATAATACTGCAAGCTATGTAATTTCATCTCGATCTTCAACATTTGCCAAAATTCCCAATTTAGGGTGTCCAAAAAGTTAAACTTGCATGCATATCTACATAGCAGTCCCATTGTAACACACCTCCTTAATTTTGCATTTAACATGATCATGCTGCTGCTCCCATCTTTTTTACCATGATATGTGTATAAACGGTCACTTTCCTTTAATTTATTTGTAAAATAGTTCCTTTATAACACAATTCACTTTTAATATACATGATACATGTACTTTCCATGGAATTATAGAGGAACTGTCCAGTCTTTAGTGAACATAAGGCTTGGGAAAAGTAGATTTGCATGCTAGCAGACAGTTACAATGAAATATCAAAATTTATTTGAGATCTTAAAAATGCAAAACAATTGGAAAGCAATATTTGTAGGTAGTTTTATGCGGCACTTTAACGGTTAATAGCTGCAATATTACAGTAAAACATGTCTTAAGGGACCACTTAAAAATAAGACCAAAAATTGGTTTTAAGACTATCGCTTAATACAGGTCAAAAGGAGCATTCTGCATTACTTTTGACTTCATTGAGCCTCCATTTGTCTTTAAGACCTTTGTTTTGTCTATTTTTGAGTGGCAGCTTAAGACAGGAAGGGGTGTAAAATTCCACTCGCCCGCTCGCATTTGCGTGTAAAATGTTATGCAGGGCGAGTAGAAATTTTGAAAATTTGTGTGGTACTTTAAAACTACTTTTTCAATTTACTCTCGGACCCAGTATAAACGGACTGGTCACTGACGGAAATACAAAGTTATGTTGTCAAGGCTTATTTTAGCGCTATTTCAAATTACTACAGCAAATCAAATTTATTCTGAACATACACGAGATTATAAGAGGTTCCTCCCTGTATGCGAAGCTGAAATATTACAAGTTACAGTAAAAAGAACTGAAGTTTTCTCATCTTTTTATGTTGATTTCTGACGATTTTGGGCTAAAAGTGCCCAAAATAGCTAAAAAGGGTACCTAGGTTTCTTGCTGATGTTCATAAAGATGGATATACTTTTAATAAATATAACAATACAGTCTTAAAGATAGTATATTGAACCATTGCTTTTTGAAGAAAATTCAAAGATATGCAGAGAAATAACGGAGGTATGATTATTTAATCTTCAACATATACTAGGCAAAAAAAGAAACGCCGTATATAAAGATTAAAAATATTGAGCGTTAAATGAGAGTTACAAAATTTCATCTGCTATCTATGTTTCGCTACTATTCCTGCCACACATTATTCTCATGTTCCATTGAGCTCAGTCAACCCAAACCAGTGTACTGGCTATCGTTTTATTTTCAGGTTTTTCGCGTTTGCATTCATTTTATTTCGGTTTACACATGCAATAACTACAGAAATCACTAGTCTAATATCCGATTTGCTTGAAAACATTTTAAAACTTTAAAATTAAAAGTTACACATTGCTAATTTACAATTTAAAAACGAACACATATTGAACTCGAAAGGTGATAAAAATGTTACAAGCTAACGTGATGCCATTGGTGATAGCCCAACAATTTCGATGCCATGCAAGGATGATTGAACGTCTTAGGAAACGTTTCTGACAAATTGGAACAATGTCAGACCGTGCACATTCATGACGTCATCGCCTAATGACGCGACGTCAAGATCGATAAAAACGTAGGTTTAAACTGCTTTATCAATTTTGTCTGGTGACAATGATAGCTAGCACAACCCCATGAATTCATAAGCCAAGAATCAGCGCTCAAATTGTGACAAATCGTTTGCTAGAGATTGGTGAAAGACCCCCATATACAATGTAGGTTTTATATGCGGCGTTTCTTTTTTGGCCTAGTATATGTCAGTTTTGAAAGCTCATCCACCCTTGAGCCACGACAACATATTTCCAATATATACATTTACCTGTATGTAAGTGACCAGTCCATGTTTATTGGGTCCCAGATTTACTGCATCTCAGAGAAAAATTGTGACATGATGGGCGAGTAACTTATTTGGAAATTTTACACCCCTGACAGGTTTTACTGAACCTGGTAACTTGTGTAAAATCCATCATTTTTAACCTACCTTTTTAGGTCTGGCAATCTGACTATAAACATCTGTTTTAACACCATCAGTTTTCAAAGCACCATCAACTATAAACATCACAGTACTGTTACCTTGGTGATGGTAGCCAAGCCAAAGACCACACCTTTAACAAATAAGAGATATGATAAAAAATCAAAAACTATCATATAATTGAGCACGACATGTGATTTCCAACAATGTGGTATTTTGACAAGTGTAGATTCAGACCAGCCTGTGCAGCCTCCTTTTAAGCTTAGAAGCTAAAATGATGTTCTGTCGGTAGCTTAACACTCATTGAATATTCAAGCGACAAGCAAAGGCTTTGATCAGACTGCGAGTATGCACAGGCTGATCTGAGGTCTTGGCTAATCGCACATACCACATTGTTGGAAATCTCATGCACTGGCTCATATATGTAACCTCTCTGGAAAAAATCAAAACTATCAGTCTTGGTGCTTTGCATGACATAATAAGCCATGCCCAAGGCCCAATGTCAAAACAATTGCCCCCTTGACACATTGGATATCCTGATACCAGGGATATAGAAATAGAAAAATTTGATACTTGCCCGTGAGCAAGTAAATGGCCAAGTTACATAATTCTCTGTATATAATTCTCTAATTTCCAAAGAAAAGTAAACTTACAAACAAAACAGATAATGTGCAAAGAACTTACTGTAGATTCGGAAATTTTCGAGAGAATTTTATTTTCATAAATAGCACTAAAAGACATATTAGAGATGTGAAAAATTCGTGACAAAGGCAATATTTACCAATATCGATAAACAGTGATTTTGCCATTTCGCTAGGGTTTGATTTTGACGAAACTTTGCATATGCGAAGTTTCGCAAAAATAAAGTCCTGGCGAAAATTTCAGAATTAACAGTAACTCAGCTAGCCTTTACTATGGTTCAATCCTTTTTAAAAAGACTGGAAACCCTTAAATGGGTACATTGGCAAACAGTGAAGATCTAGATCAAATGCTCCAGAATGTGGCATTTCATCAGGGTATGTTCTGTTTGCTCAAGACAAAATCAATCTTTGGAGAAAAAAACAACAAAACAAATCTTTGGAGATAATGTAATATAATTTAGAGATTACAATCTGCAACCCCTCAATATAGACCATGGACCATCCTGACCTTCCTGTATCAAACTTTATAGAAAGTTCCATTGGTCTAAAAAGAGTTGATAAATACAAATGTACCAGTATCCAAACAGGCATACAATATTCACAGTGTTCTTGTTGCTATTATCACAATACATTAAATAGCATATACAGTCGAACTTTAACGTTACATCTCGCCTGTCTCGAACACCATGGATTGCTAGAACTCATTTGTCAGTCCCGGCAAATTCCATATATATCTAATGTAAAAATACACCCCAGGGTCGAACAACGATGGCTCAAACTCTCCACAAAAACATGGACTGCAGGGCAATTTTTAAAGTATAAACGCTTGGCTGACTCGAACCTATAAATACCTAACATGAATCATTCAGATGCTTGATATAAGTTAATTATTTTTTATATGCGCTCCTCCGCAATGATGATTTTGTGCTAATTGACATATTCATTCATTGAGCGGAACGTGTCAATTAATGCCTCAGTTACATTTGCTACGGTCGTCGTACAATTTATTTGTCTACAATTTTTCCTACGATTTTTTCGGCATCATAGGGGGCTATAGGCTACGACGTATGTATTTACATTGCTTACGATCACCTTACCATTTCTTCGGCAACAAACTAGGACAAAACCTTACAGAGACCTTGTGGATATCGTACGACACTGCAAGGTTATCCTACAATCATCGTGTTATCTTCACGACCTCCCTATATAAATCGCACGATGCCCGTACGATGAACTTGCAGAAGTCGCAAGGAGCCGGTACCCTGACTGTGCAATTGTCGTGTAACTACATGTATGTGCATGGATTTAAACGGCCATCCATGTTCATTTTTGGATTCTATTTGAACTGTGTTTCAAAGTCATGTGATCACAAATCGTTCTATGAAGAGGCTAGTGTTTTTAGTTGATCATGGTCCCAAGGTATGGAACAGCATGATACGTTTGTGTGTATTCTAATGTCAATTTTTAAGTGTTGCAGTTTTCATAAAGTTTAAGTCACAGAATTACAACAAGCCCTTTTTTATATTTCACTTTTATAGTTCGAAAAGTAAAGGTGCTTTGATTGTATCGTCTCGTAGATTCAGCATAGACTAAAACGCTTATTATGGTTTTGTTCAGTTTAATCACCCAAAGGCACTCTACGGCCAACAGCACATAAAATTTTGGTCATAAGCAAAAATGAAGTCGTTGCATGCAAATAACAAAAGTACTGACCAGAATGCGCTATCTTCCACCCGGCCTGGTCAGCACATTTGCCATTCGTTTTCAGTAAAGTACATTTTGTAGAACATTCATACATTCAAATTTCAATGTTCGAACTAGTCACATGTTCTCACTACGAGACCCGTATATTTTATTCTTTGAAGTAATACTCAAATTCAAATCCCAGAGTTATATTAATCACAAAAAAAATATCTGGCCTTTTTATTAATCTTATCTCATTTGTTAAACCCCTATCCAACCAGCATTTTATACACTGAAAATGCATATGCATTCCACGCTAGGTGCATATTTTCAATTGCACTTCAGACAATATTACCATGGAAGATTACTCTATGGGCCGTAATTAGACTGCTTCCATCAGCAAACTGAATTGGGTCCATATTGAGTCACTCTGAGTGGTGGTATTAGAGACATCACCTGAAGACAAATATTGAAATGAAACAAACAGCTATATAATGATAACCAATATATACCCGTCTGGAAATTGCTGACACGTCGCAAGGCGCCCGCATGATCTTTGTGCCATCGCCTTGGGGTTACCGTCCGTACGATTTTATGGGCCCTGCAAGGGCATCGTGCGGCGACCTTGCGGGCTCCCTACAACTATCGCAAGAGACTACGATCATTTTTGGGCCAAAATTACAATCTAAGACCCTGCGTTGTCCTCACGATCACCGTAATGGTGCCCGTACGGGGATCGTACGATGTCACTGCGATGTGTCTACGGGCTACAGGCTTACAATTTTTTCAAATTTGTCATTGTGAGGAGTTAAACAAAATCGTAGAGGCTACGATGCCCGTAAATCCGTACGGTGATCGCAAGGTCTCCTTGCGGAGGCCGCACGGAAACGGTGATTTGGACATCGTACGGGCATCGTATACTCGTCGTAAGGCAAATGTGACCGAGGCACAAGCAATTAGCAGCAGTTTATTAGGTCAAAGTTTTGAGTTGTTCACTTGTCACCGCGCAACAAATGAGATGTTTTGTTATCAAAAGTTCGCAGTTCAATTCAGAGTTCAGTATGGTCAGTCTTGTGTGGCCATAGGTTCTTAATTCCTGCTTAACATCTAAAAGCGGGCCACGATTGGCCCTCCAGTGCAAGGAAATTCGAATGACGTTTCACTGGCGGGCTGATAGTGGCCCACAGCGTGTGCTGACTGGATTCGGAGAGCATCAGACTGTGTTGGTGTATAGTCTGATCCGCGTCTTTGTTTTTAACATCCAGGCGAGTTTGTATGTCATCGCTCACAAGATAACCAGACAACTAAATCGTGATAGCAGATGGGATATCAAATGCATTGATCAGCATGTGCATATGCGTATGCTGATCAAGGTATTAACTTTCCGCAGGTAAAAATTGCAAACACTTGTCGCTTATAATTTTAACTCTAGCTTGCAAAGGGGTAAATTGACATAAGTGACAGATGTCACATGCACTTAGCAACTTTGATGGATAAAAACGTGGCATCCATGGTTAACATAAAGTACATGTAAACTCCCTTGAAAATTGACAGTCTTACCAGGTATCCCTCGAACACATCGATGGGTCGAACTCGCACCAATGATCCCGACAAGTCTGAGCCATCGAAGTTCAACTGTATCAAAGAAATGTGCAATGGATTTCAACCTTGTTCGCTGAAGTTTGAACGAAATATGCCATATTATCACATGAGTGATATAACACCATGCACTATAATTGATAAATCGCTAGTGGTTTACATATTTAGTATCGTTACCTAACGACGTCCATTATAATGTTGCAAAAAAAATGTAAAAATATTGCTGTTTTCACGCCAAAAATGCAATTTTTAATTAATTCTAATGTCATGTGATACATAATACAAATGTATCTAACATTCCTGCTCCTGTATTATTGCATTTATTAAACACATTGCAAAAAAGAGATGAAATGCTCAGCAAGCCTTGTATTTTATCTCTTGTCCCAAACTCATTTAATGAAAAAGTCAATAAGCAATGCTTATTAGATACCCCCGCACAGTAAGAGTCAGAGAAAAAACTTGTCAAGTTATAGTTCAAACCAGCAGACTTTAGTTTTGAAAAGAAGATTTCAGTATAATATGTGCAAACAAAAATTATAACACTCCTTCATGCATATGTTCAATGTGTCTACATAGTATCGGCAAAGTATCAAATTGCTCCATTAAAAGCTGTGGTAGAAGTTGATTGGCCTATTAAGGCACCATCTATGCATATACAAAAGCCATATTAGGGAAAAATTGTCTAAGTTCTCACAGCTGTCATTTTGTCAAAAATTATTTTTTCTGAACCAAACTCCTTCATGCATATGTTCAATGTGCTAACATTGTATCAGCAAAGTATCAAATTGCTCCATCAAAAGCTGTGGTAGGAGTTGATCGGCCCATAAAGGCACCATCTATGCATATACAAAAGCCCTATTAGGGAAATATTGTCTAAGTTCTCACAGCTGTCATTTTGTCAAAAATTATTTTTTCTTAACCAAACTCCTTCATGCATATGTTCAATGTGTCTACATTGAATAGGAAAAGTATCAAATTGCTCCATCAAAAGCTGTGGTAGGAGTTGATCGGCCCATAAAGGCACCATCTATGCATATACAAAAGCCCTATTAGGGAAATATTGTCTAAGTTCTCACAGCTGTCATTTTGTCAAAAATTATTTTTTCTGAACCAAACTCCTTCATGCATATGTTCAATGTGCTTTCATTGTATAGGAAAAGTATCAAATTGTTCCATCAAAAGCTGTGGTAGGAGTTGATGGACCCATGTATGGCCTATAATAGCATAAGCATAAAACCCTATATCAAAAGCCATTTAGAACTACAAAGGGAAATAACTCTGACAGAATCGGCCCCTAGCCCTTACTTTTTTGTCTAAAAAATTTGTCTTGCATATATGAACATGTTTGCAAGGTTTAATGAAAATCCAGCAATGACTCTTCAAGATATTAAGGAAACAAAGCGTTACGGACGGACGCACGCACGGACAACGTGAAAACAGTATACCCCTTACAAACAAAGTTTGTGGGGGGTATAATAAATTCAATAAAACCTGAGCACTCATGTAAGATCCACTATTAAGTAAGAATGTACATAATATAGATTTCAACTTTCGCACAATCAAGTGACACTTTTCTCTGCATCCTCAAGAGCCTTAGAAGTCATACGTAACACCATGCAACGGCACCATGCGAAGGCATCCACTTATTACTTAGCTTTTATCCCACAGCTTTTATCATTTAATATTTATAGCTACATAATAATGAAAGGTATCAGCATGATTCTTCCTCAGCTTTTAAATCATTTGATATTCAAAGCAACATTGTAATAGTCCTGCCTACAAAAGACTGGTGCCTGAAAATTTAAGTTTTGATTCTAAAACATTCCTAGTAACTTACCTTTTGCATTTCTGTCTATATTGCTTTTCAATTCCACCAGGCCTGTAAAATAAAACAAAGCAATTTCAATTTTGTTCATATTACTCTTTGTCTTCTAGTGTTGGGCCTGTCCTCTGGTGATAATCTGGATCAAGATTAGGCCTGACAAAACGTTAGGCCTGATCTGTATCCTAACAGTTTGACATTAATTTTTTGAAAAAGTTAATTTTGAGACAACATTGAATCAAGAAAAGATTTCAGAATGCAAAAATTATAACAATGTAAAGCAACAATATAAACCATGTCACAATAATAACTGTTTTGTTGTAATTATTGCAAACAGCAAAATAGCATCCAAGAATGGTCAATATTTTTGCTAAGAACTCACTTTCAGGAAAGTATAATTATTAGCTTTATATGTTTACACAGGGAACAAGCTAGGGGATGTCTAGGGCAAAATAGTCGCCCTAGGGGCCGAAATTTGCCCTAAATGGGACCCAGGGAGAAGTGGGAGTCTCCCTGAAATAAAAAAAAAATAGGGCGACATTTTCATTCAGTCACCACACAAACAAAAGCTGTGGTGACAATCTACTACCACTGCATTTATAATTGTATTTCTCCTTCCATTTAATGGCAATAGTATGTGTAATGGCTAATTTGCTTCTAAACTGACAGAAAATGTCGTACTTTTGCCCTATAACTTCTCCCTATCTGACTGTCACTTCTCCACAATTTTCCTGGAGTTACTTCTCCCTACTGTCAGGGCCCAGCTTGAACCCTGTATAGTAAATTTCATCCATTTTTTTAAAAAAAGATTCTAGCTACACTATGTATCTGAACATGTAGGCACTATTTATAAGGTTTAATTCTTTTCATTCTGGTTACTGCTATTAAGCAGTTACTTGCAGCATTTCATCAGGGTCTGTACTGTTTGCTAGTATAAAAACAATCATCAGAGACAGAAGTTATTAAAATTTTAAATTTTTTACCTGCGACCCCTTAAAATACAAAATGGACAAAATAGTGTCAACATAAAATCCCAACCCTAGAATCCTCCATTCCAGAAAGAAAATGGGTCATTTTACTCAGGAATGGTAGACCCTTGATTTGAGATTTTCCTGTCCCCACTAAACACCAATGTTGGATACTATGGATATCTTATTTACCCTCACCTTCTTAAATAAATAATATCATCAGGATCACAAGTCAGCTTGTGGGCATGTTTCTGGCTGTCAATTACTCTTGCATTATCTCTTGGTCTTTTTGGAAGCTTTTCTATGGGACAATCTGGAACAAAAACAACAGAGCTCAAGATATGACTCATATCATATGAGTATATGTGTAAGAGGGGGGGGAGGGGGTGACTCATGACAGTGTTAAAATTTCTTAAAAACTGTTAAAATAGATAGAATTTAAATAATAAAAATAAATACATGTACATAGGTACAGATAAGGAAGTTTTTTTTAATAGTAAAATTGTATTTATTTTCTTATTGAGATGGTTCTTTTGTGTATCGTACTCACAACATGTTTAAATAATAATTTTCCATTCTAAATGCACTCTTTATCTGGAGGTGCATCATCACGGTAATAATATTAAAGTCTTTAAAGACTGGAATTTGTATTTGTAAAAAATCAAGCACTCAACCATCTGCTCATCCTTAAGGGGGGAGAGCAGTGGCTCAGTGGTAGAGTGCTTGACTCAAGACCGAAGGGCCGTGTGTTCGAGCCTCACCGGGGTCACTGGGTTGTGGTCCTTGAGCAAGACACATTTATCCTAGCTTAGTACTGGTTCAACCCAGTAAGCAGACATGGGGTGAATTAATAATTAATGCTAATGCATTATCAATGCATTACTTTTTTCCAGTAATTCAAGGTAATGATTAATTCACCAGTTTTTGAATTACTTTAATGCTATTTCAATGCATTACTTTAGTCAAAATTCACTGCATTACTTGCATTACTTTGAATTTCTGTCTAACATAAACTTTGCCATCAATATAGTATACAGACTGCACAATAGAGAAATGAGATACACAACAAAAGGATGTGTTTCCATAAGTTATTTCCATCCACAGTTATCTATTGTTCAAACTGCTTGTAAAGACTGTTATTTGACTAAGGAATATCAAAACAGTCTGTGAAACTTGCAAGTAAAAGTTTTGATTTTATGTCAATAAAGTGAAACAGCTTACAGTTACTGGCAATCCCACATGAACCTAGAATAGTGAAAATGTAGCTGGGAAGTGTTGAAATGAAAGGTATTTTATCCCACTTTATTTAAGTCAAATGTTTTTAAATTCTATAAATCATTTTAAAGCTAATCAAATGAGGTGTGACAATCCAATAACAAAGAAACAAATGTGAATTTTTTTTATCACAATAAGGGTAATTATCACTTGATTGTTCTGTTCATACATTTTGACACTTGACTAGTAACACTTAGAGTGTGTCTCTATGGTCAGTTTTGCTACAGGGTAATTATATTGGGGTTAAAATATAAAAGATTTCCGATTAAGATACACCTGCGCTTTGTTGATTGGAAAATTCAGTCAAGAGACTGAAATTGTTTAAAATTTTCCTCCCATAAAATGTATTTTCAAATAAGAAACTGTTTTGGAAAGCTTGGCAATGGTATATTAATAATATACATGAAATATGATAACTGGGGTTGCTACATCTGAGTGATATTCCCTCCAATTTTCAAAAAATTATGAAATTCCAACAAATGGTACTGACATGAATATGAAACTCACTACAAAAAGTGTATATATTGTAGCCAGTGTGGCTCATTTGATATATCTATATGCTAAATTTACATGTTTACAGTATGCACATATTTTGTTCAGTGTATCAAAAATGTTCAGAGTTAACAGTATTGTAGGAATCTGTTTCACATGAATGAAAGTAATGCTTAATTCAATGCATTACTTTCTTAAATAATGCTAATTCAATGCATTACTTTTTCAAAATCAAGTAATGCTAATGCTAATTCAATGCACATTTTTGGCAGGTAATGCTAATTCAATGCATTACTTTCCAAAGTAATTCGCCCCATGTCTGCCAGTAAGACCTGTCCCTGTTTAACTGAAAGATTATTGATGGGACATAAAGAATCAAAACAAACAAACAAATGGGGGGGGGGGGGAGATGTTGAGAGATTTACCCAGTTTTCTACCAAAAATCTCAATGAATTCGGCTTAATGGGATAAAAATTTCATATCAACCTGTAAATTAGCTTAAGATTCTGCTAAAATTTCTTGCTGAAAACTCATAATTTCCCTCCCAACAGTTTTGGTCAATGAGATACATTTTTGTATTTTCTCATGATATTGACAGAGCCAGAATTATCCCTGCCATTAAGCAATAAGAAACCTATTACAACTTTATATGAAGGACAGATGGAAGGATGGATACGTGAGCAGAAAACTAGAAATCCGAGAATCTGATGTGTCACCTGGCAAAAGGACAGTCAAACAAGGCACATTTGTCGAATTTATATCCCAGGCGAAGGATTATTTTAGAGAAACTTATAAATCACAAAACATAAATCCCATTTTTTCAACCCCAAAGTTCACCTTGGGTATCACACAGATCAAAGTTAAAAGCCTATCAACTAGTTTTCAGTGGTTTGTTCAATAAAAAATAAACTTATCTGTACAATTTCAATATCTGACTTCAATCTGACCCAGAGGTCAGGGGTATGTATTAGGTAAAAGTGTTTACTTCTATGTAAGTCTATACTTCTTTCCCCATAACTTGATATGTAACATGCATGACCACATTCAAAATTTGTTTTACCTTTTAATCCAACCCGCAGGTTAAGGGTGTGTGTAGGGACAGAATATTATGTGCTTGCATGACTCTATTCTGAAAAAATTGAATTTTGACTTTTGACCCGACCCCTAGGGTCTGTAAAGGGGGGAGGGGTCTGCGGGTAAAATATTTGCGGGCTGCATTTGTGATTCCCTTTAATTTGATATGCAACATGACCATGTTCTGAAAAAGCTGAATTTAGACTTTTTAACCCCACCCCAAAGATGGGGGGAGAGGAGGAGGAGTGGTGGGGGAGTGGGGGTCTGCGTGCATAATATTTGGTACCTGTTACTGCATTCATAATTCCATTTAATTTGATGCAACATGTCCATGTTCTGAAAAAAGTTAAGTTTTGACCTATGGAACCCAGAGTCCCCGGGGAAGGGGGGGGTGTGGCAGGGAGAAGGCTGCATTTTAATGGGTGGAATATTGACATTTTGATAATTGATTAGGTTAGTTTCATTCAAAAACCTGTTTTTTTCCACATATTTTTGTCTTGACAACTAAAGCAGAATGTACACTTCCGGAATCCTTGATCAATGAAGTCAAGCACGTAAATGAAAGGGAGTTGTTGTTGACTAGTACTAAGTAACGGATAAACTGTTTTGCTCAAGGACAAAACACAGTGACTCAGTTGGCAGTGAGTCTATCTATCTATCTATCTATCTATCTATCTATCTATCTATCTATCTATCTATCTATCTATCTATCTATCTACCTATCTATCTATCTATCTATCTATCTCTCTCTCTATCTATCTATCTATCTATCTATCTATCTATCTATCTATCTATCTATCTATCTATCTATCTATCTATCTATCTATCTATCTATCTATCTATCTATCTATCTATCTTCCTGTACGTCTTAACCCCCGAGGGGGACGTCAGACGGGTATTCCGGAATACCAAGTGCTGAGGGGGTTAGTTGAAACAAAGTTATAGAAAAGTGGTGAGATGAGTTTTTACAGTGCGCGAAGGAGTGTTAGTATAGGTAAAAGATAGAAAAAGAAGCTGGTATTCAGGGGGACACATGAATTACCCGGCAGACAGCACCGCTAAACTGTGCCAGGGTGGGAAGGGTCGGTATGTTGACAGGGAGGGCATTCCAGTGGATAATTGTTCTAGGGAAAAATGTGAACCTGTAATAGTCTTTGAGAGTCTGGATCTGTCTGTATGCTAAAGGGTGTATGTGTCGTGATGTTCTGGTGTTTTGAACAAGGTAGTCTGATGCAGGGATAGGTACAAGGTCATATATGATGTATAAGCATCATCTCGAGTCGGCTATCAATGTGACGTTGGTCTAAGGGGCACCAGTTTAGGTCCTTCAACATAGCAGTGACACTAGAGGTGTATCTATAATCTCTTGTAGCCCACCTTGCAGCCCTTCTTTGGACTGCTCCACTTTATTTATATCTGTTGTGGTGTGGGGATACCATACTATTGAAGCATACTCCAACTGAGGCCTTACAAGAGTTTTGTATGCTACTGATTTAAGGTCCTTATCAGAGCTCTCACTAGGATTTTGAAAACAGGAGTCCCAGAGCCCTCTTTGCCAAAAAGTGGGAGTCCCACAATACAAAAGAATATAGCCTCCTTCAAAAAGTAGGAGTCCCAGCACCAAAAATGGGAGTTCAGAACTGCAAATCGTCAGTTAGTGAGAGCTCTGCTTATTATAGACCCGGATATTTCTTTTAAGGAAACCAAGAGTTATGTTTGCCTTTTTTGTGGTGATGTCAATATGTTTGGACCAGGAGAGGTTGTCCGCAATGGTGACCCCTAAGTACTTTGCTGCTGGGACACTTTCCAGCTCTACATTACGTAGAATGGTCACTGGACATTTCGGCCCATAACAATTTCGGCCCATGTCAGTTTCGGCCCATAACCAAATCGGCCTATACAATTTCGGCCCACAGGTATAATAATGTCTAATTGGTATGTTTGTCTTAAACTGGTGCTCTGTTATCGTCTCAAATCGACCTAGATAGGTAGATCAAGGGGAGGGAACCAGACTATGTTTGTCTATAATTGGTATAATTAGATTGGCTTACCTGTAAGTATCCACACAAACATAATAATTAATAAGAATGGTTCATTTAATTGATAAGGAGTTTGCTTGTTAAGAGAAGAGCTCATCACATAGGCAACAGGCAGCCAAGGCTCAGACGAGCCTGCGCATTTGCGCACTCTAGCCAGAGTGTTCCTGCTCGCATATGAAACGCAAGGGATTCTTTCTTAATCCAATTATTCAGTTTAACTCACTTAACAAGTTGTTTTTGCTAATGAAATATATATATGTGATTTATGATCATTTCTTCTAATAAAGATACCAGTCTAAGCGTTTTCTAGTCTTTACTAGTTTGTCAAGTCAATATATTTTCAGTTTTTTTCTCAATATAACTCTATTCATCAATTTTAAATATTTTCAATAATATATAATCTCTTTTGCAGAAATCCAGGTTGACAAAATTTATGGGCCGAAATTGCTATGGGCCGAAATTGACATGGGCCGATTTTGTTATGGGCCGAAATGACCCGGAACCCGTAGAATGTACTTGGTGTTGAGGGGTTTTGCCTTTTCTGTGATTTGAAGGACCTGACATTTAGAGGGGTTAAATTGCATATCCCACATCTTTTCCCATTGTTCGAGACTTGCTAGGTCTGTTTGTAGGGCCTCCCTTTCTATGGTTGAGCTGATTGCGAGGTATAAGGCAATGTCGTCTGCGAAAAGTCTGACTGGATTTGACCTGCTCAGGCAGGTCATTTATGTATGCAAGGAAGAGAATTGGGCCGAGAACAGAGCCCTGTGGGACACCAGAGGAGACTGGGATTTTTTCTGAGTTAATTCCATTGATTACCACGGCCTGATTTCGATTATCCAAAAAGTCCTTAATCCATTTTAGAGTGTCTCCTCTGATGCCATAATGGTGGAGTTTTAGGAGGAGTTTTTCATGGGCAACTTTATCAAAAGCTTTACTAAAGTCCAAAAGAATAAGATCAGTCTGTTTGCCCATCTGCATATTTTTGGCTAGTTCATCCATTAACATTAAGTCTTGAACTATACACTTTGATCCCTCGTCTAACATAGTACCAATTGAGCTCAGCTGTAGAGCCATTGTGTTGTGTTCTCGAAAAAGACACCTTTTCTCTGCTAAGTACTACATCAACCCAGGAAACATCCAGACATGACTGATAAAATGTTGACTGGGACGTAAAATTTCCGGCAGGATCCCGGCTCTTGTAACGGAAGAAGAAAATTTAAACCGTGTTATGAGATGTCGCGAAAATACATGACATCAAACCCCGGTGACCCTAAAATGCGTAAAGGACTCCTTTTCGCGTAAAGGACTCCTTTTCGCGAAAAGGACTTTTATTTTTGCGAAAAGGACTTTTATTATGGCTAAAACTATTTATTAGGGTTATGTTTGATATTTAATATTATAAAACTGAAGCTAAACGATATTAATCTATCAATATATGCAGTAGAAATCGTTTTTGAAACGATATTTCTCGGAAATGGTAGAAATAGTGACTTGCGAAAAGAAGTTTCATTATTAAGAAAAGGACTTTGTATCTGATTTATTTTTTATGTATCTAGTGTTCAAAAAATAATATAATCCGAAAAAGCACCTGTGTACGATACATTATATAGCCTTGCGAAAAGGACTGTCGATACCGTCTGAGACTATGTTTGAATATCCATGTCCGTTTGCATGCTATTATTTTTAAGGAATACAGTAGAAATTAGTATTGTCTGAATAAATCAAACCCCCAGATGTCAAATATTGAGTATTTGAGAGAATTGCACCATAAAAAAAATAACTTGAAAAGGACTCAATTCCGCGTAAAGGAGTTTTATTCTTACGATAAAGAACTCGTTTTTCGGTTTTGCGTAAAGGACTTGATCTTCATATATTACGTTCACGCAAAGAGCTTGGACTTTGGATGATTTATAATGCCTGGTAATAAATTACTTCTTATATTTATAGATGACCTTAATAGGTTAGCTTTTTGCGAAAATGAAGCATAACTTGAGCACATCGAGATATTGATAAGTTTGGCATAGTAGAGCAACAAAGACTCTGACGAACCTGCTCAACGGCGCAGGCCCAGAAGATGGGTGATTTTGATTTTATACGCGCCTTTTTGAGGTTAAATACTCATTACAGAAAGAAAATATATCACTATTTCGGAAAACTTTAAATTACCAAAATGCAACTGTGCGTCGATAATGCATGATTACTGTTATGATGTCTTTTTTAAATTAGGGTTTAGATATAGGTTAATATAGTAAAAGACAAATAAAATAGGCCAAGTTTAATTACACGAATCTTCAATCACCATGCATACAGCGTCAGAGGTATGTTGTATCCACGACAATTTAAAGTCGTTTTAAGTCTTTAACCCCCTGCAATATAACCATTCTGAGTGTTACCACCAATCACAATTAAAACGGACCAGAAGATGCAAGAAGCTAAACGAATTTTCAATCACCATGCATACAGTGTCAGAGCTACGATGTATCCATGACAATTCAAAGTCGTTTTAAGACTCGTACTCTCTGCAACATAATCCATTCTGAGTGTTATCAGCAATAACAATTTAACCGGACCAGAAGATGCAAGAAGCTAAACGAATATTTATGGACGAGACAGTTTAAATCAATAGAGCTCATACATGCGAGCAGCGAATGCTAAGTCGATCCTGTATAAATGCGCATTCTCGCAAGAGCGTTCACTGCTGGCGGCATGTACATGCATTTGAAGAAAATATTTTATGCGTCTGTGCAATATTTTTGTGGTTAATTTCAATTTTATCATATCGCACGCGTGTCCCCAATTAAAGTCCATCTGTTCAAAATCAATCAGAATAAACGGATTATCACATTCTTTGACACATTGACAACAAACATGGCCAATTAACATATTAACCTAACCAGGTATATAAGGGATGGAAAGAGCTGCTTATTTGGTTGTTGACTACTATTTTGTCGTCTGTTGCTGTGCTTGTGTCAAACATGAGTTATCTAGATCAGATCCGACATTTTATCTGGGCTCTAACGTATTATAAATGCTATCAGCAGACGACATTACAACAGGCCTTTTGTTAAGAGAGCGTATTGAAAAATGATTTTCTTATTTATCAACCAAAACTTATATTGTGGGTACTCAAATGAGACGTTTCTTTTGAGCACCCAAAATATAACATTTATCCTCTCGAGCAGCGAAGGCTCATATGAGTCAGTGCATGGGCACATTCTCGTGTAGAACCCTCGCTGCTTTAAAACGGGATAGGAATGGGCTTCCTTTCAACATGTAACAAAATACAAATATTTTTCACCATATTTGAAACATGAAGTATTTTTATGCGTGCGCAAAAGGCGAGAATCCATGCTAGGGGGGTGCGGGGGCATCCCCCCCCCCCGGATTTTTTGGAAAAAAAATGGTGCAATTTGGTGCATTCTAGGGCACATTTTAGCCTTCAAAACTTTGCTATTTTTAGGTTAAATTAAAAAAAATGTTGTCTTTGCATACAAGTCGGAATAAAAGAAAGAAAACGATCCTTAAATGTGATTTAATGGTTTTAAAAGCGGTCCTGACTTCACCAAGGGTCGTACTTATACCGTTCTTGCTTCAAATAAAAAAAATAATTTGGCTTATTTTATTTGTCTTTTGCTATATTTACCCTTATCTAATCCCTAAATTTTACAAAGACATCATCAGACCGAGGGGCCGTGGGTTCGAGCCTCACTAACGTCACTGCGTTGTGTCCTTGAGCAAGAACATTAGGCCTAGCTCAGTACTGGTTCAGCATAGGAAGACCTGTCCCTTTATAACTGAAACAGTGTTGGTGGGACGTAAAGAATCGAATCAAACAAAGACATCATAACAGTAATCATGCATGATTATTGACGCACAGTTGCATTTTGGTAATTTAAAGCTTTCCAAAATAGTGATATACTTTGTTTCTGTAATTAGTATTTAACCTCAATTTCCTCAAACTGAGGCGCGAACTCCGATCTTCTGGGCCTGCGCCGTTGAGCAGGTCCGTCAGAGTCTTTGGTGCTCTACTATGCCAAAGGTATCAATATCTCGATGTGCTTATGCTTCATTTTCGCAAATGCTAACCTATTAAGATCATTTATAAATATAACTCAGGGAAGTAATTTATTACCAGGCATTATAAATCGTTCAAAGTCCAGACTCTTTTCGTGAACGTAAAATATGAAGATCAAGTCCTTTACGCACCCAAAAAGAGGTCCTTTTCGTAAGAATAAAACTCCTTTACGCGGAATTGAGTCCTTTTCAAGTTATTTTTTTTTATGGCGCAATTGTCTCAAAAACGCACTATTCGACATCTGGAGGTTTGATTAATTTAGACAATACTAATTTCTACTGTATTCCTTGAAAATAATAGCATGCAAACGGACATGGATATTCAAACTAATTAGTCTCAGACGGTATCGACAGTCCTTTTCGCAAGGCTATATAATGTTTCGTACACAGGTGCTTTTTTGGGTTATATTTTTGAACACTAGATATCTGTTTGCTTACTTTTATTCAAATTAATTAATTAATTAATTAATTAAATAAATAAATAAGAAAAAAATAGATTAGATACAAAGTCCTTCTCTTAATAATGAAACTCCTTTTCGTTTGCTTACTTTTATTCAAATTAATTAATTAATTAATTAATTAAATAAATAAATAAGAAAAAAATAGATTAGATACAAAGTCCTTCTCTTAATAATGAAACTCCTTTTCGTAAGTCATATTTCTGCCATTTCCGTGTAATATCGTTTCAAAAACGATTTCTACTGCATAGCCCGTATAAATTGATAAATTAATATCGTTTAGCTTCAGTTTTATAACATTAAAGATCAAACATAATCCTAATAAATAGTTTTAGCCTTTATAAAAGTCCTTTTCGCAAAAATAAAACTCCTTTTCGCGAAAAGGAGTCCTTTACGCGAAAAGGAGTCCTTTACGCATTTTAGGGTCACCCATCAAACCCAAAGGCCCGAAATTACCTAAAATTAAAGACATTTGCCCACATATACAATAGTATACATTAAGTGGCCTTTCTCCTTTGTATTCTTCCTGGTCGGTTGTATCTGTACAGACAACACTTCGTGAAACAACCTTGGGCATATTTATTTTTGTCGTTTGTTTACGTTTATCTTTTTTATTTGGAGAATCTATTAGTCCTAATCTCGTGTTCCAACCGTATTACGGTCGTACGTACATTCCCCCTTGGACCCGAGCTCTGTCTATAGCTGTTGAGCTTGATTAATCAAATTTTGTAAGATCTCCACTTCATGAAGGCAGGATGGAAACTCGCATCCAGTATTGGGTCTGAGATCTATAAAACAGAAAATCACAAAATATTAATGAATATATTAATCCCAAGGGGGGGGGGGTCTCTGATATTTTCATACATACGTAGGCTCGGTCCATTTTTTGGGTTCAAAATTTTGAATTTCAATATTTTTTGGGGTTTTCAGAAAAATAAATATTTTTGGGGGTATGAAAATTTGGTGGATATTTTTTGGGGGTCATCACAAAATTGGACTATATTTAGAGGTCATTTCTATGCATTTTAAGGTATTTTCTTAAGGTCAAGGTACAGAATTAGGGATATTTTTGGGTTGCTAAAACTTCAAATATTTTTTTGGGGTGCTTGAAATTCCTGATATTTTTTTGGGGTGAAGGGCAGATGCTGGGTCCGAGCCTACGTATGCAGAAAAAATGAGAGCAACCCCCTGGGATATTAATGTCCATGATGTCTGCCAAAGTAAGTCAAGATATAACAGCGTAGTAATTGTCTCGCAAATAAGGCGATAATTATAAAGCAAACTCTTCGGACACAACAATATTACATTGTGTCATACAATACTCTTACATGCCTCTTACATGCCTTACATGCCTTCGTCAATGGGCCAGTATATACATATACATGTACAAGTTTAAGATCAAAATCGCCAAAAACTGACAATCATTCAGTTTAAACGGCAGGGGTTGCTAAACGGACTGACGCTTCTGACTCGGGTAGACTAAATGTCAAAGTGTTGAAAGAGTGCAGCTCTGAGACAACTCCTATATTTACCCTCATCTTGACTGCCTCAATTGCTCAGTTTGTACCCGTAGAGAGCCCGCATTCGGAGCGGGAGGTCGTGGGTTCGAATCCAGGCCACACTATGCCAAATGTGTAAAATGGTACTAGCAGCTCCCTTGCTCATGCTTGCATGAAAGGGGTGGTGCTAGTGAGATAGAGTAAGGCAGGTAAGTTAAAGATATATAGTTATGTCACAATAATAGTTCTAAAGGGCTAATGTTTTTTTTTAAATATAGCTTATTTATCTTTTACCATATGATGACTGTTGACATGCAAAGGTACCCCGTTTTTTTCAATAAAGGTCACGCTGCAAACTATAAACCGGCCGCGCTCGCATGTATCCAATGCAGGACCCTAGGCCAACCACACAGTTAGTATATGGCACTAATAAAAGCCTTTGATAGCATACTTGTTGGCTGTCAACATGGTTTCCAGGGGTTCGAGAACTAGAGGTCACGTGAAATCCCGGTGGATCGTCGATCAGTTTGTATACAATTCCATCAGTGACCTGGGAGGCACTATTATTATCATGAACACAAACTGGTATATATGCTGATAATGGACCGATTTCGCAAAGGCCTCCGAAAATGTTACACATATATGAGCCGTGACATGTGATTTCCAACAAGGTGGCATTTTGACATGTAGACTCAGACGAGCCTGTGCAGTCCCTTTTTAAGCTTAGAAACTCCAAATGATGTTCAGTGAGTAGCTGAACAGTCATAGAATATTCAAGCGACTAGCAAAGGCTCTGATCAGACTGCGCGTATGCGCAGGCTGGTCTGAGCATTTGCTGGTTGCACATACCACATTGTTGGAAATCTCATGTCGCGGCTCATATATAGTGGCTATTATACAAACTCGATAATGAGATAGTAGGATCCAGAGGTAGATCAACTCATACACAAACATACATGTAACTGAGAACATGGATTTGGATCAACGTATTTCAGCCAAAACGAGTTAAGTTCACCAATTCGGTCATTTTTGTGTCTCATCCCCATTTTAGCATGTAAACAGTGTATTTTCTAACGCTCGAAGGTTTATAAGTTTAGCTTAGGTTTATGTTTTAACAGTCACATAAAAGAAAAGGAATGGAAATGGTCAATAGTCATTCCTTACGACGTTTATCAACAGCAAGTACCCCCAAAATTGCCAAAAAATGCTGTCCCATCGTCTTAGTATGTAATTTTAAGAATGTATTATGCTCAAATGGTTGTTTTTATAAGCAGTTTTAAACTTTATATTATTGAAACACATATATACCTTTCATTTAATGTCCCTCATTTGATTGAAAAGTGAAAAAACAATTTTTTGATGTATTGATGATTAATGTCCCACAATCTAACGTGAATTACGTTACCAATTTAACCGTCTCACAAATTACAAACCATGCATGTTAAGCTCACACCAAACATCTCTATATCAAGAGGATTGATATGTGCATGGACAAAAGAAACTAATTTTGGTAAGCATTTGCTTATTTTTCGCAGATGAAAAGATATCTGAGGTTGTCTAAAAAATCTGCAGTTTTGTGAATTACGTTACCCTATGTGTATTATTTGTATAAGAAGAGGTACAAATATTACAATTGAAGCCAATGCAAGAACTATAACCTAACTATATATCAAACCATATAAGAACTTTACAAGGAGTTGTTTGCATAGTAAAAAATAAGTTGAATCATAAATTTGTGAATTACGTTACTGTGAATTACGTTACTACAATTTTACTAAAATCCAAATACCTCTCTAAATGCATACACCAGCTGAAAAAATATTTGTTTTTAATCAAAGCAAACCTGTCCCATTTAATAAAGATCAATTTAAACCATATTACAGTTGTCATTTTATTTAAACAAGGGATTACCTATATGCTCTGGGTACATCAACTCCCCTATTCATGTAACTTACAAAGATACTCATTATATCAACACAACATATGCAAAGTAATCTGTTTGAAAAACAAAATTGAATGGTGTAAATCTC
The DNA here is from genome assembly GCA_964019695.1 of Loripinus fragilis. Classification (NCBI taxonomy): domain Eukaryota; kingdom Metazoa; phylum Mollusca; class Bivalvia; order Lucinida; family Lucinidae; genus Loripinus; species Loripinus fragilis. The sequence goes on along the minus strand of OZ026515.1, from coordinate 67,571,962 downwards.
TAAGGGATAGTTCGTATGTTTTTGAAGTGAGCTGGATTAAACATAGGTAACGTAATTCACAAGTAGGTAACGTAATTCATATTCTACAAAAACCAAGATTAGTCCAATCAATGGGCCAAAGGCAACAAATCGACGGTGATTTTAAGTTTCTGACTTGTTATTCAATTGTTATTTCTCTTTTTCAAACCATTTTTATCTCGGTGCTGCTACCACTGGAGGTTTGTTGGTGAGTTTATGCGTATACTTTGAAATTGGCACTCTCGCTTTTGCATAATGGTCCATTCTAGTTGAACACACTGACCTCAAATGTTCTTATGACTTACTATGTTGATAACTTTCATGGTTTATGTGATAAATAAAATAGTTTACTTGAATTTATAACTTCTTATCTTCAATTGAAGTGGGCAAAGTGGCTATGTGAATTACGTTACCATTAACATTTTGCCATTTTTCTGAGAAGGGTGTATCTTTGTGAATGATGCAAACTTTGCTTTTTTGTAATATATGTACATGAGAAGGCATTTATTGATGTTAGATTATTCATTCTGCATTGTCTTAGTTTGTAGTGAGCCACAACAAGTTTTCAAATATATGGAATACTTAAAATCATTTTATATCATCATATTTTAAAGTGTTATTCCAACAAGATTAATGAAACTGGATGCAACAGCTTACTTCCAAAGCAAATGATGATGTTAAAAGTGTTAAGCAACACACTAGAAACTGATATTTTGCAGAAAAATATATGTTTCTACGCAGGAAATAAGACCAGAGTGTAAGGTATGTGAATTACGTTACCGACCTATTGACACAATGTTCTTTATACAAGAATACACTTTATTATTTCCAATACCAAAGAAGAATGTAATTTTTAATATTCATCATCTACTGTTTCAAAACCAATACTTTTTCTCTGGTCAACTCTTCAAATTTGATGGATACAATTAAAACAATAATTGTACTCATAGAATTACAGTTGAATTCCACTGTCTATTTATAACAAACCTGCTTAGACCATGATGAGAAGCAAAAACATGATATAAATTCTACATAATAGGCTTATTTGATCAACAATAGATCCGAATAGAAGTGCATGCTATAAAATACCTTAAATATTTCAGTCTTGTAAGAAAATTGGTATGTACAAGTATACTTCATCACAGTAACGTAGTTCACATTCAAATTCAGTGGTGCTCTTTGTGAGGCTGAATGAATTGAAATTTTTGGATGCGCACTTTTTTTAGACATCATTATCTAATTGACCTATACCAATAAGTGAAAAAATAACATAAAAATGAAAATCTAAGCCAAAAAAAAATCGTGGGACAAAAATTGGCTGCAATTGGTGAACTTAACTCGTTTTGGCTGATTTCTGAAATGTTTTCTAAAGCTTCGAAGACCTTTGACTTCCCTCGGAATAATTTGGCTTTTGAACCTATGAGTACTAAGCAGGGGCGGATCAAGGATTTCTGAAAAGGTGGCTCATATGTATAAAGGTGCACATGTCTGGGTTCGCTTTGCCGATTTTATCTCATTTTTCTTAAATATCCCATGAGAATGAAATAATTTGGTCTCACAGAGACCAAATTATTTCATTTTCATAGGATATTCATAATTAAAAACGGGATGCGGATAGAGATGTTCAAGCGAACCCCCTGAACCCCCTCTGGATCCGCCTCTGCTAGGGAAGCTGAATACTAAACTGTGGTTCTGCCTGCATCTATATGTCGACTCCTTACTCTGAAACTTAGAATTATCAAAAACACAAGCAGCGCATGAAATAGAGAGTCTTTGGTGACGTTGAGTGTCCATCTCTTGTAGCCGCGTCTGTACGGGGAATCTCTATACAAGTTGAAATAGAGAGTTCTTGCTCTGTAGGAATCCTTGCTGCTCCTCTTTCAGAAGATTATTTATGGTTCTAGTACTGCAGAAAACGCCAAATACTGGGCACTTGCACACTGTCACAGTTCATATTTTGCCAAGTCATGGCACGGCTGCAAACATGTATTAGACATACAACGACGATCTGATTAGTTCGTTCCTTTCCCGCATCTTTCTTCGAGTTTTGTCACTGCCCAGACTACAGAGGATTTAAACACTGGGCTACTGATGAGGTATGTGTTCTAGTATGGCCATTAATAACTTCCTGACTTTATAAATGACTATAAGTCGTCTCCAGATAATCAGGAAAAAACGGATCCATCAGCATTAGAGAAAGCGTACAAAGCTTGAAAACAGCAGATTCGGTTTTTGCTTGCGGCGCTCTCGCCGCAAGCATTTCTGTCGGAATAGTGATACCCTCTACCTGGTTTGTCTATTTATATAAACAAACTGTTAGCATAACGGTCGTTGTTCTGTCAACGGTGATAAAAACCGGGACTACCGCACAAATTGAATAGAATAGAATACGAGTAGCACCTCGCTCTTTGACGTGTATCTAGCGATTTTCATTCAGTTTTTTTGCGATTTGCACACAGTTCTTTTAGCGCATCCCATAAATCTGAAAGGACAAGTTGTATTTTTATATTTTTCAAAGACTAATTCATATTTTCAAGGATGATTTTACAAAATTCCAGGCCAATTCCAGGAAAAAAGGCACTGTTTTCCAGGACTAAGGCCAAATTTTTCCAGGTCTGTGCGAGCCTGTAAGAGCATGTCTCATATTATATGCCATATTAACCCCCAAATTCATTTTGTGGATATTTGTTGTGGTCATGGAATGTCGCTCACTGTTTCATCCACTGTGACCTTGATCTCAGGAGTCAGTTCTTGAAAAAATGCCCCCACAGCCGATCGCCTATTTTATTTATGGTAGCATTCCATATTTGGTATGTAGATACATCTTGGACCCTGGAGAGTCACCAAATGTTTCCAGGTCACTGTGCCCTTGACCTCTGGTTTCTGTTCTAGCAAGGTCGAGCTCAGAGCTTATCTGTATATAATTTGAGGTAGGAATCCTAATTTTGGTGTGAGGATATATTTTGGGATCATGGCGTGTCGCATACACTTCTGGGTCAATTTGACATGTAGCTTGTACATAAGCATGTATAAAAACACTGCAGATTTAGTTTTATAACTTTATTAATCATGCCACGATTGTCCAAACATGAACCATCTGGTACAATTGGAATGATATTGGCCCAATTTGAATCGAACTAAAGTTCCTACTAAAGATCTTATGCAATAGATGTGTGCGTACGTTTACACCTAAATGGCTACAGTTGCTCCCTTTTAATTAGTTGTCAAGTAAACAAAGTGAATAGCCCTGTATGCCCCACCTCAATTCTTCATCATAGACAAAAAGGGTGTGAATAAACTGCACATACTACTCTAATTAACAATTACGAATAAGAGGGACCGCAAGTAGAACACATCAAGGATTTATTTTGTAAAATAAAAACATTTTGACGCTATTGATAGATCTTGAACCCATCTTGCTAGATAGGTCTAGAGGAGGGAACCAGATAAGCTACTTGAGTAACGGTGCTCTGACCCACCATTGATCTTTAGCAGGTTCATGACGTCACTATAGTAGCAACTATCGATGTTCGAAATGAAAATTAGTTACTATAGTAGGAACTAAACTTCAATTCGAAGTGGGCTATTAAAATTGCCATCAGTGATCTATATAGAATTGCTACCAGTCTGATAATAAAAGTGGTCATTAATACACGTAAAATATTGTAATAATATTTCTTTCTTTTCCAAATGGTTATGTTCATTACTCTATAAATGTAATTGTCTGCAGTAGAGTTGTATGATTATCAGAACTTAGCATCAGCATATAGACTAGCAACAAATTAGGAATATGTTTATATGGGAAACATGAAATTACTATTTGAAAAGTTCTAGGCCTTTGGGAAAGGCGGTCAACTGAACAGCCCTCAGAGATCGTTATCAGGCTACAGGGACAGTTAAATATTGAGGTAGGTCTGGTGAACCAAAAATGACGACCTGACCTTAAGACGGCAACTTACGTCAAGTGTATCAACGATATTTGCATCGAAGATATCCGTTCTGGCTGGCTAACGTTAGTTCCAGACAAATAATAGGGCTTCGAGGGTAATTTGTATCCAGGTTTTTAATAAAAAATATTTTGAAACAATTACTTTAAATCACGTCTGATTCCTAGACAAATTTCAATTTGCAACTTTTGAATCTAAGGGTATTGCTATTCGATAGACTGTTGTCCTAACATTATTTCTATTTTGGCATGAAATTAAAAACATGTTTTGCTGACGTGTTGATGTTCATTGTTGCCAAAACCAAAAAAATTGATACATTGAAAATAAGTAAAATTTTATTAATTTCATTTTTTTTGCGTTTTTAAAGTCCTTCAGTGTACGTTACTAGGTGCCGCTTTAGATAACTGTTTGTGTTCTTCTTTTTCCAAAAGAGTATCTTACCCACCGACTCAATAACTATTGTTAATGTTCGTCTATGACGTGGTTTTAGTGCAGTGTAAACAATAACCAAATTTGGAGGTGTTCCCAACAAGGTGCACATGCTGTTTTTCAACTAGGCAAGCCCTCCTTTAAAAAGGAAAATTTATTTGAGTCCAATCACGAGAAGTAATGGAAAATGCAAAAACTCTCATGTCCCTAGCACTGGCTTGAGCGATATTCGGCTTTCTGTCAGAACCTAATATGACTAAATGTCTATTTAAAATAAGAGTATGATGAAATATCAACATTTTATCATAATACGGGGGAAAGTTATACCATATCAACGCGGCACAACGACGGCTGTTGTGACCTCTGAATAATTTGGAAAAAACGGACCCTTCAGAAATAGAGAGAACCTACAACATTTGAAACCCTCAGTGACTCCTCTGCTTAGTACTGGTTCTATCTTGGAAGACCCGTCTTGACATGACTGAAAAAGGTTTGACTGGGACGTGAAGAAACAAAAACAGCAGCCACTGCTATTTTTGTTTCTCCACGTCCCAGTCAACAATTTTCAGTATTGAAGAAAGGTAATTCTCCATTCCTACGACTTATAAACAGGACACTCCGATCAGACAATTATAAAAATTCACGTCCTAAAAAGTGTACGATTACCATTACATTCATTATAGCCAAAGAGATGAAAATTGATAATTTGGTCTGTATAAATTACTTTCAGAACATGGTTGATTGTAAAAACGGAAAGAACTTAACTTATAAATGGAAAGTCAATTCACGACGTTTATACCTAACCCAGTCTTCATGTTACATAATGTATCTGAATGTAATTACAGTGGTATAAAATACCACAATGCCTTTCCACCACCTTCAATGTAAAATACAACATGTATCGGAAAGTATCTTCTTATCCATCAGTTTAACATTAATTTTATTTTAGGTGCTCAACTCGAATAGCTTCATTGAGACGATTGTTTTGAATACTCACACCATTTCTTTTGGCTGAGAAATAAGAAAAATAATTTTAAAATACGCATTCTTATCTGGAGACTGTAAAAGTGCAAGATGGCACTAAGCAAAGTAATAGATAGATCACTTGTGTATTAATCCTATCCGGAGGATAGGATTAATACACAAGTGATCTATCGATTATAAGTCCCTGATAACTGTGTAAACAAAACATGAAGTCACTGTCACCCTTGGAAGAAACAGTAGCAGCAGCCGCAGTCACAGTTACCTTGGCGGGGAAGTGGGGCTTAGATATATTTTATTGGCCAAATTCGTACAAGATTCACCCTTTCCCTCATGAATATTCATGTAAGCTCCACCCACTATGAATAATTATATAAATAAACTTTCATGCTTGTACATAGAACAAAGTAATTATACTTGTCAGGTTAGCTAGTTTAGGATCATATTTAATCATATCTCATAATCAAACAGGGTAGACCCAGAAAGAAACCACTGGTTGAGCCACGAAGGGCTAAGAAATAGACAAAATTCAGTTTGTTTAACATTCTTTCAATTAAATTATTTAACTGTACATGTTTTTCCATATCTTTTACTAGCAGTAGAAACATAGCTTCAATTGCTTATTTTGCAATAATATACTTAACAAGGAACCTGAAGAAAAGATCGCTAACGCTTGCTATGAAATGACACGAGCGAGAGGGTACCTTTTCGCGTAAAATTACAGCTTTCTGAAAGAAAAGCTTTCTTCTTGTTTTCACCTTTTGTTTTACTACAGAGAATAAGCACAAGCGTGAATAATTCAATTTTGCTTATTGTTTGAAAGCAAGGGCGTGTAATCTTTTTCGGCCCTTTCTCATGGTGACTATCAAGCAGGTATCATATGTAATGCTGAAACGACGTCAAATGAATTGTCCTGGATGACAAAGCAGTTCGAATACCATAACTTCCATTTTGTATTCAATCGCTTTGTGTGATTTATTTTTGCATCAATTGTTTTCGCTTTCAACATGATATGCTGTTTGGCCCAATGTGGAAAGGCTTATGTTCAACGATATGATAGTATAAGACCCCTTGAGAAATTACGGGACTCTACAAAATTGGAAGGAGCAGCTCTGATCTGGATATTGCCATTGCGTTAATTAGTATACTTGAACAATGATATGACAAAACAAAAACAAAAAAAAAAAAAAATGAGTGTACGCCGAGGAAATGAACGTTTGTAATATTCTAGCTAGTATATGTAGCTGAGGTGGTTTAAGACGGTAACCCCGAAGCAGGTTTTGTCGCGACGAGGCACAACAGGTGACCAAATAAGTCAGTTTATGAGATCATCGCGGTTGGTACTTATCACCAATGTTTTTGCGAGCAGCGGAAGCTCAGACGAGTCGCACTTGCTGTACAGCTCGCACACGCAAACAAGGGACACAGATAAAGGATCAGACCAAATGTAAGCAGAATAGAATTTCCCAATCTTTATAATTGGAACAGCCCATTTCCGTTTAAGGGTTGTTTGGAGGTATTTTCTTTGACTTTTATTCAATTTTTAATAGAACATTCTGTAAGTAAACAGTGAAGACACTGATCAGCGTCTGATCTGATCTGATACTTTTTGCCTATAGCCCACAAAAGGAGTCTACGCTTATATGGGTTAAAAGTAATGAATTGGACCAGTATTCCTATATGGCAAATGGTCGGTTTTCTTAGATTGCGGTTTTACATACAATTCATTTTTTTAAATTGTATGATTAAGACATGGCTCATTGAGTTAACAGGACTCATATGCGTTATTATTCACTGTTGCATGGATATCTCTAGGTTTGGATTCAGCTAATATTTGGGTGGTAGACATTTTTTCGCGCAGTTTCAGTCACCAACATACGGAACAATTACAAGTATAATTAGCATAAAAATGTCGAGCAAGCGTAGTGAACCGCTTAAGAAAGATGACAAAGAAGTAACTCTGAGCAGGAAATCCAGCACCTTGTCGACCGTGTCATCACTCACCAGCACTGTCAAATCGGTCGCAACTAAAGGCTCGAGAACACCCGCGACAGCAAATAGGAAGCCTGCATCTCTAAGACCAAAGAAAGGAAATGTTAAAGGGAAGGTTGAAGAGAAGTCGATAGAAGAAATAGTAATTGCCTGTGAGCCATGCTCGAGGAAGTCGACCGAGGTTGAGTCAGGTGGTTTCTGCTTAGAGTGTAGTGAAAATTTCTGTGCTGACTGTATAGAATATCACAAGACTCTTAAGATTACGGAGAACCATACAATTGTGGATGGTAAAACGCATGACACTGATGGAACTATATCCATGGTATCGATGCTGTCAGAAAGTGAAAGACTATCAAACTATTTGCAAACACCAACTGTTACTTATCATAGCCATAACCACAACTCTGAACAAAGGGCATATAAATTTGTCGCCACTGAAAAATGTGTAATACATGATGAAAAATTAATAGAACTATTTTGTGAGGATGATATGGAATTAATTTGTAGTGTATGTGCTGGTACTGCCCATAGACGATGTAAGTCTGTTTTATATATCCCAAAAGCTGCAGAGGGAATAAGGAAGGATAAACGGTGCAGGGAAGTTAAAGAACAACTGGCTGGGTTAAAATTAAAATTTGGTAAATTGATAAAGGAGAAACAGAAAAATATATGGAGTTATGAAAAACAACGAGAAAGTGCTTTGAAATCTGTAGCACAGTTTCGGGAGAATATGGACAAACTTTTGGATGACTTGCAAACCAGTATGGAAGAGGAAATTGAGGAGAAGTTTCTGAAAGGGAAGAATGTGTATGAAGGCAATTTAAAGCAATGTGAGGAAACGGTAACAGAAATTCACAAACGCCTCTTAAAACTGGAGGATGATATTCGGAAAAATGATGAAGCAAAAATATTTATGGACTTGAAGATATACGATGATGATGTTAAATCATTTACTGCTAAGTATGATCAGGAGGCAAATGCTACTGGATTTAAACTAAATGTTATTATCGATGACACATTGAAAGAAATGGTTAAAAGGGAACATTTGATCCGATCTGTAACGTATGGGCAGCCAATCATAACTGGTGATTACAAACTGAAAATGAATATTCATGGACTTGCTATGCTACCAGAGGGGAGGGTAATTGTTCATGACAATGAACATTTGGTTTTGTTGAATGAAAATCTGACTGTTAACGAATACAGCAAAAACTTCCAAACACCAGGACAACCCAATGCCATATGTGCTATTGATAACAATACAGTCGCAGTTACTATGCACAAAATGAAACAAGTTATAATTCTGAACTGTAGACATGATCTGGAGGAGAAAGTCACATTTAATCTCAGATCGAAGTCGGTAAGCAATGGGCTTGCTGGATTTGAAGAACATCTGTACTGCCTGTGCAGGGCTGGTAACGACGAACTTACAGCGTGTCCGAGAACAGCAATTTATATCTACGATCTAACAGGGGAGAAGCAAATGGCAACTGACTTTAAATACCATTTTCAGGTACAAATTAACCCATTTTAAAAGCCGAATGGAATTTCCCATTTTTATCAATTGGACCAGCCAATTTCCATTTTAAAGGAATTTGGTTTGTTATTTTTCATTTTATTTATATTAATAGAACATACTGTATGCAACTAGTGGGGACCATGATCAGACTCCACGTCATGTGGCATCTGATCTAGGTCTGCACTGTTTGCATTTGTCCCAAAAAAAGGACGCTAGGCTTATATGGGTTAACCATTTTAATGCTTAGTATTTTTATATACTTCAGTTCTTACTATTTTTGACCCCGTTTACCTGTAGCATCCAAATTATTAGCAAGTAGAAATTTCCAATCAGAGTAGAAAACTGTGGACCCTGATCAGATGGCTTCGTCAGAAGCCAGCTGATCTGGATCTACAGTGTTTTCAAAAAGGATAAATCTGGGTTCAGCAAGACACGGATTAACTTTGACTATTATACACTCACAAAATTTGTTATGAAATATACATGTACTGTTTTCTGTCCACCAATTCATCTTTCCATACCTGTGTCTTTCTGCGACATATTTTTCTCCTAAATAATCTGGAAAAACGGCTCCTTCCGGCCGAAATAGAACAAACAATATTATTAAAACTCTGTTCAGCAGAATTAATGGAAGGTATAACAGCTCTCCCTTCGCACCGGATTAAGCGGTACTTTGCTCTCTGTCAGAACCCACTTTTATTGTAGAACCAAAATATACTAGAGGACTTTGAAAACGCATCACCATATTTTTGCACTTTTCAATATTTCGAAAATAAATTTGAACATAAATTTATGGCTCCTTTTTAGAAACATCTCCATAAGTTACCTTTATGCAAGCTTTCATTACTGATATTGACTATATACACTGGCAGTCATGTGGGGAAGACGTTTTGATGTAAATCATGGATGGTATTTAAATCTGCTGTCGTGTGATCGAGAACGTCTTAAAAATTACGTTAACGTCACTTGCACAATACAAAAGGCGCGTGATACAAGCGTAATTTATGCATAATCTGTCATTTGTGTATGACCTTAGCCTCTTCCAATAAAACCGGACGTAAAAATCGAAACTTTGAAAGGCCCAAGACGTTGATTTTTATTACTAGACTATAGTAATCAGGTTGGGTGGGGTATGTCGGTATTTTTAAAGGGGTGTAATTTTGAGCATACCGAACTGTCATTTCATTTCTAGTTGTTCAATGATGAATGTGCAATCGTGTAAGAAGCAAAGGACGCAAATCTGTTGAGTCAGGAATCAAAACGAACGCGTGTTAACTTGCAGCTGAATTTGTGTCCTTCAAAATCGACCACCCCTGTCTTAAAACGGATACTTTTTCAACACCTTAAAGTAAACTTACAACCATGATTTTTTAGGACACACTACAAGCTGGTCAGAGTATGATATGCAATACAAATTATCTCGCTGACATTCTCAGGGTTTGTGAAATAAAGGATTTAATATGGGTGATGTGTTTTCAAAGTCCTTAAGTATATTAAATACCTAAAACATATGATGTACGAGAAGTCGTTCCGTAACTTTAACAGCAGCTTTTTCAATCTAACATATTAAAATGGCATCGCTGGAAATCATTGCGGTCGGCCATGGCCAGCCGCTTATATATACTTCAATCAAAATACACATCAAATTCAGGTTTTGACTAAACCTTTATGCCGTGCTCAGGCTTTATTTTATTTGCTGCCGAACAACGAGTGGGGTACCAAATATCGTGGGTTGACCTACAGCGCGAAGTAAACTGTCCGTGAAATCTGTAGGGCTACCTATAGAGCGAGGCAAGCTCGTTAGCGAATTTAATTTTCACAAAAGAAGGCTAAGAAACGCAATAAGTATTTTTTTAAAAAGCTGGCGAAAATAAAACGTCCCAAAGTCAAAACGTCCTTGATTGGCAAAAAGTGCGAGCGAACTTCACATCAGTAAACGTACTTATATGAATGTCATCTGCATCTGATCACATAGAATTACCATGAATTCAGGCACTGTCTTATGACGGTCATGCCAAACAGGTTTTATGCCCCAAAGGGAGGCATATAGTAATCAAACTGCCTGTCCTTAGTGTCCTAAGTCTTTGAGTGTTCATATCATATCCGGAGTATATCTCCTGTATTATTTTAGGTTCGAATGCCAAAATTCGTGTCTTAATGCATTTAGGGTCATGGAGCGTCACGCACCTTTACCACTGCCATCAGATCTAGAAAAATCGTGTCACAAGCATGAATCCTAGGAATCCCAAATTTGGTTTGTGAACACATCTTGGGGTCACAGAGTCTGTACATATACAGTTAAGCGACCACTGTGACCTTGATTTTCTGGCATCAGTTTTAAGAAAATGTGCTGTCTAGTGTTGTCAAATGATTTTCCATAAATGTGTCGCATGCTAGATACATTACCATAACATACCATGCATAAGCCGGGTGCTTTCAAAAGATCAAGCAACATCCTCGCTGGAAGCATGTGTTAAATGGTAACAAATCACAGTTCAGATATTAATAATCAGAGCTTAGAATAAATCTACATGTACAAGCTCTAGAAGTTCAAAATGGAAGCATGCAGTGGGCAAGAATACATACAATGATAGGGCTAAACGACCGCCAGCTTTTTTGAAAAGCTAATACTTGTCTATTTTCTGTAGTCACGAACAATAAGGTATACCTTCATTTGAACAAAGAAGGGGTAGGGGCAAATTCTTTTAGCATTATTGTCCTTTCACGTGGTAAGGACCACAGTGAGAAAGGGGTTTAGAATTAGTGCCATCAATGGCGACTGCTCATAGAACTTAAATATTATGCTTTGTAAATTCCATTATGGTTTCTGGATTGACCAACTGATGCAGACATATCAATGTCTAGGGGCTATCTCTAATGGTCATTGTCTTGGATAAATCCTACTACATTGACAAGAAAAATATAGGCGACGGGCACTGAGATATTACCCTTGGCTAGAAATTCTTATTTTACTTACGTTATCTAACCCAGTGAGGCTTTCACGTTTAAGTGACCATGGTGACGTCAACATGTTATATCGCATTTGAGCATTTAAAAAATGCGGCATAAAAGGATTCCATTATTCGCGTGAGAGTGCGATAAAAAATCAGTCCTTCTAGATCAACGTTTGTCATAACTCTGCAAGCCTTGTGTTGCCAAACAGTGATACCGAGGGATGAACCTTTTTCTATCCCACCCTCACATTCCTGGTAAATTCTGGCACAAATAAGGAAGCATTCTAGTCCACCTGGAGAGCTGTGCATGTAAAAACTGTCATTTAGGGGATAACTGTATTCAAAAATTTCATTTGGGGAGGTATATCGTCGGATATACGGTCGGAAATTTAGTTTTACGGCGACGCGCGAGCGGAGCCGTAAAACGTGATTTCCGAACGTATATCCGACGATATACCTCCCCAAATGAAATTTTTGAATACAGTTATCCCCATTCTAATGCACTATTAACATTTTCCCTTCAAAAAGACACTGGAAATAGTCTTTGTTGCGCCTATACGTCCAGCGGCTGCCAGCTGCATAAACTCTCTTGACAGCTGCATATATTCACTTGTCAACCAATGAAAAGCGACGTTACGTAATGACGTCGGGTTTGTGACAAGTTATCGCAGGATATACAGTCGCAAATTTATGACGTTATCCAATCAGACGTCGCGTTGCATTTGTAAGTGCATTAGAATGTCTTTTATCTTGCTTCAGAGTATCATGGTATCTGGCGACGGTAAATGGCTGGCGGCGACTAACAAATACGACCATTCAATATCAGTGTTTGATACGCAGCTGAATATTCAGAGAATGCACCACGACTCTCTACCACAAAGGAAACTTGACAGCTGTATTTGTGTGGGGATAGATAAGGACGGCATAATCTATGTGCAAGATGGGAGTAGTATTGTTGCAACCTCTCTTGGCGGCAAGTGTCGCCCACTGCTCTCATCTGAAGAGGGCATTCGTGGCAGTTCTGTAGTGTGTTTTGATCAGTTGCTTAGGCGGTTTATCATAGGGCATCCGCGATCGGAAAGACTAAAGATCTGGCAGCTCTAAGCGGCACATATGAACCTGACTTTTCTGAATGCAAACAACAAAAGCCCATACCAGCCTGAGCATCTGCGTATAGTCTGATAAGCACCTTTAAGTTTATCTCACTGCCAAGTATAATATCTAAGCTTGCTTCATACAAAGTTTTATTTCTGTAGGCTCCCATAGGCCCAGATAAGGAAATTTTATGAGCGTAAAATTTTAATTATTTTCTTACCCATCAATTTAAACATGTATTTTGGGTGCTCAAAAGAACCGTCTCATTGAGACGGTTCTTTTGAGTACCCAAAACATATGTTTTGGATGAGAAATAAAGAAAATAGTTTTGCAATATGCACTCTTATCTGGAGCCCTGTAATAACGGTAGCTACATGTAGTCTCTATAGCTGAACAGAGTCTCACATGTACTTGGTCCGAAACACCTAAGACAGCGTTTCTTCAAACGGCATCAACACAGAAAATCTGTATTCCGGGTTTGGGTCCACGTAAGGCTCAAACTAACCTGGTCAGATATAGACAAACTAAAATATTAGACAAGTTGAGCTATCATACTGTTCAGAGAACGAATAAAAGACCACCAGTTAGAGTAAGAGGATGCACAGGCTTGTCTGTGCCTTTGCTATTCGCATGAAACAAAAACAGCCCTTCTTTAACGCCATTTGTAAGCGAAGAAGGACAACGCTTACTATTGGGGCTTCCTTTGCATGTTGGCATAACTGATAATAAGACCCCAAGGTTATAAAACTTTTCATTCCCTACTGAACTGAGCATGAAATTGTACATGCTCATAATGTTAAAATGCCATCAATTGTTGATATTCTAAATATTTATTAGGATGATAAATACAACATCTGAGAGTTTGAACGCAAGAATTGCTTTTCAGCATTTTAGTTTTTATGAGCAGCTGAAATTTCATGCTCAGTTAAGTTGGGCCAAGGATGAAAGCTTGTGAAAAGGGCAATTCAATTACATAATCTTGATATAACAAAAATGGCTCATGCCCCACATACAGTCAGAGCTAAGAAAAAAAAACCACCAGCTAAGCTCCAGTTGACCTAGTCAAAGACAACCCACCAATAAAAGAATAATAACAAATTTTGTCCACATACTACATGTACATGTATTAAATCCATAATAAAATTTAATTATCCTTGCGAATTGATCATGAAAAGTTTCTTTTAAATTTACAAACAAACTGAAGGCAAAGATCAGGAATCGATACAATGACACAGGACACCACATGAGAAAGTGACAAAAACGCAAGAAAACATCACGTACAAAAAGCCAAAAGGTTAGCCCTGCTCAAGCATGTGACCACAAGGCTGCAAGGAAACGACAAGACAGCATGCGCACACGAAACACAAATAACAATAAGAGGGCCCATGGGCCTTGGATAGCTCACTTGAATCCTTGTCAGGAGGAGAGAATGTTTACCACAAATTTAAATCCCATTCTCCAACATTAAGTCCATCTTGGGTATCACTCAGATCATAACCAAAGCCTATCAAGTCACTAAGTTCAATCAAATCATACTTATCTGCACAATTTCAACGCAACGTCTGACCTTTTTAACCAACCCAAAAGGTCAGGGATGTGCATACTGTGACACATTTTAATTGCATAATGTGATGTGCACCATAACCTTCTTCAAAAAAGGTGTTTACCCTTTCTCCTCATACAGGGGTCAATGGTGTGTAAAAGTTTTCCCTAATTAAGCCTATGTTAAACATGTGACCCCTAGGGCGGGCCCATTTATGGCCCCAGGGTTATAATTTGAAGAAACGTTGTAGAGGTCCACTAGATGATGTTACACACTAAATATCAAGACTCTATACCTTGTGGTTTCAGGCAGGAATTTTTTTAAATGTTTTCCCTATATAAGCCTATGTAAAGCATATGACTCCCGTGCCGGGGCCATTTTTGACATCAGGGGCATAATTTGAACAAACTTGGTAGAAGCCCACTAGGTAATGCTACATACCAAATATCAAGGCTCTAGGCCTTGTGGTTTCAGACAAGAATATTTTATCACGTTTTTCCTATATAAGCCAATGTAAAACATGTGACCTCTGGGTGCGGGCCTATTTTTGGCCCCAGGACTATAATTTGAGCACACTCGGTAGAAATTGACTAGATAATGCTGCATACCAAATATCAAGACTTTAGGCCTTGTAGTTTTATGCAAGAAGATTTGTTCATGCTTTCCCTATATTAGTAAGTAATGGTGCAACGATCAGTAATCGATACAATCAAGTACCACACCTGACGCAGGATACCAATGGGAAAGTGATGCCCTTTACATATGTTGTAAATGTTTATAGAGACATGTCGTTGTTTAAAGGGCATCTTGGGTCTAGGGGTGGGGGGGGGAATCATTTAAAAATAAACTGAAAGACACCAGTTTCATCTTTCCAATGACAAACGTCACAATTTTAGTTTAGGTGTATTTCGTACGCATGGGCAGCAGGAATACGGTAAGGTTTTGGAAATGAAGAGCATTCCTATCTTTAATATTTTAGCACTTTTACTTTTTAAAACTATCAATGCATTTTCTCAAAGTCTGGTCTAAACGGCACCCAGTATAAAGACGTGAAATGAGGGGTGGGAGTAGAAAGTGCACGTTTTCACTGTATTGTAAATGGTCAATCGCGTTGAAACATTTTTTGTTGCTTACTATGCGTATTTTACTGCTGAACTACACCAATTTTAAAATCATTAGGGCAATTTGAAAATTTGGTGTTTGTAATCCTGTCAACTAGGGAAACTAAACGCCTTATCGCTAGAACTTCTTTGAACAAAGTGAGAAGAGGTCTACTAGTTGATGCTACATACCAAATATCAAGGCTCTAGGCCTCCTGGTTTCAGACAAAAAAGATTTTTAAATTTTTTATCTCGAAAATCTTTTATAGCCTCTGTGACCTAGTAGATATGCAACAGACCAGAGCCATTAAAACAGCTTGGGTAGAAGTCTACCGAAGGATCATTTGTGTGAAATTATTTCAAAATTAGACTAGGGGGTTACGAGGAGTTGTCATTTAAGTCAATCGTTAATGGACGGATGACGGACGGACGACCGACGGACGAAGACCGATCACAAAAGGTCACCTTGTCATTTCTTGACAGGTGAGCTAAAAAGGATCCACAACAGAAAAAGCGCCTAGGAACGGTCAGTAAAAATACTGGAGTTCTTAACTCCCTTATATTTATCAATCAACATGGCAATTCTGCAATGGAGCTGGAAAATAGTATATAGTTTATGAACTTTTACCCATATTCTTGGAGACGCTAATGCTAAAGTATGTGCTTGGATGGGACTATTATATTATCATAGTTTACCAATGGCACGAACAGGGAAGGAGGGAGAAAAGTAACTTATAGTTGGAGCGAATCTTTAATCATCATAAGGGTTTTAATAAGTTAACAATTTCATCAAAAATACATAATGCTTCCATTAATTTTCATGCATGATTAATTATACTAGAGGACTTTGAAAACGCATCACCATATTTTTGCACTTTTCTTGCAAACCGTACATGGGATTGAAAAGTTACTCACAGGTTTTAATGTGCAACCAAGAATTGGTATGAACCAGTCATTAATTTGACTGCACTATCACGCGACGCTGCTGATGACGTCACATGGGTACATACAGCATCCAGCACCTTTCTGCACAAATAAATGAAGCTTTATGATTATTTTTATGTCTAAACTGTGGCGTATATGATGCCAAGTTACCAAAAGAGTTTATAGACTTTTTCTAATTAAAAGTAATTGATAACTTCAAAATTTCGAAAATCAACGTCAAATTTGAACATCAATTTATAGCTCCTTTTTAGAAACATCTCCATTAGTTACCTTTATGCACGCTTTCATTACTGATATTGATTACATACACTGACAAGCATGTGGGGAAGACATTTTGATGTAAATCGTTGCAGGAGATCTGCTGTCATGTGATCGAGAACGTCTTAAAAAATTACGTTAACGTCACTTGCACAATACAAAAGACACGTGATACAAGCGTAATTTATGAATAATTTGTCATTTGTGTATGCCCTCAGCCGCTCCCAATAAAACCGGGCGTAAGAAATCGAAACTTTGAAAGGCCCAAGACGTTGAATTTTATTACTAGACTATAGTAATCTGGGTGGGTGGGGTATGTCGGTAATTTTAACGGGCTGTAATTTTGAGCATACCAAACTGTCAATTCGTTTCTTATCCTTCAATGACGAATGTGCAATCGTGAAAGAAGCAAAGGACGCAAATTCGTTGAGTCAGGAATCAAAACTAACACGTGTTAAATTGCAGCTGAATTTGTGTCCTTCAAAATCGACCACCCCTGTCTTAAAACGGATACTTTTTCAATACCTTAAAGTAAATTTACAACCATGAAATTTCTTGGACACACTACAAGATGGTCCGACTATGATATGCAATAATAATTATCTTGCTGACATTCTCAGGGTTTGCGAAATAAAGGATTTAATCTGGGTGATGCGTTTTCAAAGTCCTTTAGTATATAAGAGACTGTTTTATATTTGACTGTAAATACATGACAAAACCCATTAAATTGGCTGTCATGCTATCTTGTCTGTTCATTGCAACCCTGTGGTCACCTGCTGGGAAAGGGCTGTCCTCTTGGCTCTCTTGTATGTGATGTTTTCTTGTGTTTTATTGTCACTTTCCCATGTGGTATCCTGGGTCAGGTGTGGTTCTAAATTGTATCGATTCCTGAGATTTGCCTTCTTTCTTACTTTAAGTAAATACATGTACTCGCAGAGATGTCTAATCATTATGACTAGGTAAATAGCCACATTGAATGTCCAAACACAAATGCTATGCCAACAACTGAACTTGGTAAAAATACACATTTCTAGTAAAAAAACCCCTACTATTTAGATAGACATAACTGTTAATTAGTTAAGCCTTAAAGCAAATGTTGTCTGTTTTACATCTGCTGATATATTTTAGAAGCTTCTCTTTAACAAATATTAAGAACCCAGATTAGACTGTTACATAGGAGCAGTTTGTTCTAGTTCTACAATGTTTGCGTCTTTACATACATTAGTAAACAAGGTTAGCAAATATATGCAGCTGAAGAATTACTCTTAAAGCGCCACCAATAAATTGCAGCAGACGACAATTTCAAATTTTGCCGCCTTTTCAAAAATAACTATTAAGGCATGATATTTCATGAGAATCGTCTGCTGGCAGACGATTCTCATGAAAAATCATACCTTATTTGTGTGGAAAACTAGCAAATATGTTTCAAAATTTGTCGTCTGCTGCAGTCATGATTGGCGCTTTGATGGTAAAGCAGAAGACATTTTCATGTGTATTTTTGCAGGCGCTTTTTAAAAGTTTAAGTACTATTTTGTTGCAGTTTATGCAAAACATTTTCTTTAAATATACACTCACAGAGATGTCTTGTCATATTGACTACTGTCCTGCCAGCCAAGAGTGACAGTGATGTCATGTTTTGTTTACAACAATATTAGGGACTTATAATCGATAGTTCACTTGTGTATTAATCCTATCCTCTGGATAGGATTAATGCACAAGTGATCTATCGATTCGCGTTATATCAAACAGAGTGTACAAGTTATATTTTACTTAACAATTGTAAACACAATATTACGTCACTGTCACTCTTGGTTGGCACGACAGTAGGTAACCTGTCATATTTACTGTCCATAAATGATAACCATGTCAATGAATTGACTTGGTAAAAGTCACATTGACTAGCTATTGCTAGTAAAATATATACTGAAAAGAACTGCTTAACCGTAACAAGTACTATTTGTGCAACAGTTTATGTAGCCATTTTTATGTATTATTGACATGCGCGGATCCAGGAATTTTCGTTAGGGGAGTCCAGGGCAATATGACAAAAAAGCTCTGACAAGGTTATTTTTTTTTTAGTCCTCAGCTTGTTTTACAGAAGTCAAATGGTTAATTTCAACGAAAACCATCAGTTTTAAGGTTCCAAAGGGGGTCCAACATTTTCCAGGGGGGAGGGGGGTCCAACTTTTTCCAGAGGGGGTCCAATTGCTTATTCCCTATAGAAACCCATATAACTTATAATTTTCCAGGGCGGGGGGGGGTCCGGAACCCCTGTCCCCCCCTCTGGATCCGCACTTGATTGATATAAACTGATTAAAAAAAGATACTTTTTTTTCAAAATTCTATATTTAATTCTCTTTTGGAACTTATATATATATCCAGATCAGCTGATTAAAAAAAGATACCTTTTTTCAAAATTCTATATTTAACTATCTTTTGGAACCTATATATATATCCAAATCAGCAGGCTGATAATGAAGCCAGCAGATTTGAATCCACACTGTTTCTCACCCAAGAATAAATCCATATTTTGTAATTTGCAAATATTTATTACACTGACATACGTAGAAAAATAGAAGAATCTATATGCATCGTTTTTTTTATTAATTCAATAAAGTATACAGATGTCAACCTTATTGCTTGAATGAGGTCGTATATCATATATATGTTTTTGAAGATACACTACCTTGCGCTCATAGTTTTTTACTGAATATACATTGAAACGAAGTTCTAAGTGGCCACTTTTCAATTTAATTTTTTTTCCGACTAATGATATTGAAATGAATCTTTGCCCAAATATTTGCAATTCAATGGACTAAAGTTAAGTGGTGTATTGGAAGAGTTTTCTATCACTTTACAATTTTTGAAGAAAATAAGGGTTTTGAGAGCTGTTTTTTTACATATTTAAGTACAGGTGATTACAAACCTGTCTAACCGACCTGAAAAACCTCTAAATGTTTGCTTAATTAACAATTTTTTTATGATTTTTTTTTAAAAATGCTCATTTTCTTCATTTTGCGATTTTTTCGAAAAAAATCAACTTTACATACTAAAATCATTGTATGCGTTTTATTTTAAGTCAGCATGTTAATCCAAGCACAATAAGCTTGATCAGCCAATTTTGTAACAGTTATTCTTTCAAGACTGGTTTCCACTTCTGGTTTTAACGTGAAAGTTTAAAGGTAATTTAAATGGCATATGCCAAAGATATTTTGATTTCTAAAATAAAACTGTAAAGCCTATTCATAATAATTAATCAATGAAAATTTCAATGCCGTGCCACAGATAATAAAGCGTACAGAGCAATGCAAAGTTGACATGCAAATTGCATGGTTAAAGCAAAAACTCTTTGATTAAATCGCTGATAGGGACTGCCTTCATGTTGACGTAGAAGAGAAACGGAGAGTTCAATTGTCATAAAACTTTTGATTCTTTTTCATCTTATATCACAGCTATTATAACAGCTTCAAACTATTTAAATATGAAAAGATAACATATTTGAGGAGTATTTTGCATCACAGTATAAAGTGTGACTTTTTGAAATGAGGGTACCTTTACTCTGACTTCGTTGATGCAAGATCTACCAGCCAAGTTGAAATCAAATAATTTTCAGAGTCTTGAAAAACCTTGAATTGTTTTATGGAATTAAAATTTTGTAACAGCGATGTTTATTTTCTGAACAGGTGAAAAAAATGTGTCGGTGGCCATTTATAACTTTGGTTCAGTGTATATATTCTGGATCATTTTAACGACTTTCATACTCAGTCAGCTGCGCATATGATGGTGGCAGTTGATTGTCCTGAAGGCGAATGCTTTCAAATTCATCTATCTCAAAGCTCCTATTGCCATTAGGTCTATGCTTGTCTTTTTGGTCTATTAATGATCCCCCATGCTAATGTTCAATGTTTGCAAAGTGCACGTTGAAGAGTTTTCCAGTGCACAGAGGGTTAAATGGATCATTTTTATTCTGGATCATTTTAACGACTTTCTTAACCAGACAGCTGCGCATATGATGGCCCCATTTGAATTTCTGAAGGCGAATGCTTTCAAATTCATCCGTCTCAAAGCCCCTATTGCCACAAGGTCTATGCTTTTCTTTTTGGTCTGTTAATGATTCCTCATGCTAATGTTCACTGTTTGCAAAAGTGCACGTTGAAGAGTTTTCTAGTACACAGAGGGTTAAATGGATCATGTATATTCTGGATCATATTAATAACTTTCATAACCAGACAGCTGGGCATATGATAGCTGCAGTTGATTGTCCTGAAGGTGAATGCTTTCAAATTTATCTAGCTCAAAGCCCCTATTGTCAATAGCTTTGTGATTGTCTTTTTGGCCTGTTAATGATCCCCCATGCGAATGTTCACTGTTTGCAAAAATGCACGTTGAAGAGTTTTCCAGTACACAGAGGGTTAAATAGATCATATTTATTCTGGACCATTTTAACGACTTTCTTAATCAGACAGATTCGCATATGATGGCCAGGGTTGATTGTCCTGAAGGCAAATGCTTTCAAATTCATCTGTCTCAAAGCCCCTATTGTCCTTAGGTCTATGCTTGTCTTTTTGGTCTGTTAATGATCCCTCATGCGAATGTTCACTGTTTGCAAAAGTGCACGTTGAAGAATTTTCCAGTACAAGTGGGTTAAATGGATCATATTTATTCTGAATCATATTAGCGACTTTCTTAACCATACAGCTGCGCATATGATGGCCACGGTTGATTGTCCTGAAGGCAAATGCTTTCAAATTCATCTGTCTCAAAGCCCCTATTGTCATTAGGTCTATGCTTGTCTTTTTGGTCTGTTAATTATCCCTCATGCGAATGTTCACTGTTGGCAAAAGTGCACGTTGAAGAGTTTTCCAGTACACATAGGGTTAAATGGATCATATTTATTCTGGACCATTTTAACGACTTTCATAACCATACAGCTGTGCATATGATGGCCGCGGTTGATTGTCCTGAAGGCGAATGCTTTCAAAATCATCTATCTCAAAGTAAGTAAGGGTGCAAAGATCAGGAATCGATACAATCAAGCACCACACCTGACCCAGTAGACTGGCTCCAGTCCTTAAAACAATTTTTCATCAATGTGTCATATCATAAACGTGTAGCCAGTCTTACCCTGATGGCTCTGTTTTAAAGACTGGTTCAACTGGCATTATAACAAACGAGGTGGTGCCTGTCTACATCGAAGTATTCCAGAGTTGATTGACATTTATTTTTTTAATGGTCCTTATCTGATCTAGTAAACCTCTTAAATGATTTCTTCTCAGCATGGATGTTTACATAACAGGTTCAGAGTGAATGATAGAGTACACATTTTGTCCATTTAATACTGCTTTAGCAGCAGTAGAACTGGTAGTAGTAGTAGTAGTAGTAGTAGTAGTAGTAGTAGTAGTAGTAGTAGCAGTAGTAGTAGGAGTAGCAGTAGTAGTAGTAGTAGTAGTAGTAGTAGTAGTAGTAGTAGCAACATCAACAACATCAGTAGTAGAAGTAGTAGTAGTAGTAGTAGTACATGTAGTAGAAGTAGCAGCAGCAGCAGTAGTAGTAGCAGTAGCAGTAGTAGTAGTAGTAGTAGAAGTAGTAACAGCTAGCAGCAGTAGAAGTAGTAGTTGAAGTAGTAAAAGTAGTAGTGGTAGTAGTAGTAGTAGTAGCAACAGCAGCAGCAGCAGTAGTAGTAGAAGTAGTAGTAGAAGTAGTAGTAGTAGTAGTAGTAGCAACGACAGGAGCAATAGTAGTAGTAGTAGTAGTAGTAGTAGTAGTAGTAGTAGTAGTAGTAGTAGTAGAAGTAGTAGTAGTAGTAGTAGTAGTAGTAGTAGTAGTAGAAGTAGTAGTAGTAGTAAAAATATCAGTAGTAGTAGTAGTATTATTATTAGTAGTAGTCGAACAGCAAGTACAGCAGCAGCAGTAGTAGTAATAGTAGTAGCTGAAGTGGTAGTAGCAACAGCATCAGCAACACAATAGTAGTAGTAGCAGTAGTAGCAACAGCAGCAGCAGTAGTAGTAGTATTAGCAAAAGCAGCAGCAGTAGTAGTAGTAGTAGTAGTAGTAGTAGTAGTAGTAGTAGTAGTAGTAGTAGTAGTAGTAGTAGTAGTAGTAGTAGTAGTAGTAGTAGTATTAACAGCAGCAGTAGTAGAAGCTGAAGTAGTAGTAGTAGTAGTAGTAGTAGTAGTAGTAGTAGCAACAGCAGCAGCAGTAGTACTAGTAGTATTAGCAAAAGCAGCAGCAGCAGCAGCAGCAGCAGCAGCAGTAGTAGTAGTAGTAGTAGTAGTAGTAGTAGTAGTAGTAGTAGTAGTAGTAGTAGTAGTAGTAGTAGTAGTAGTAACAGCAGCAGTAGTAGCAGCTGAAGTAGTAGTAGTAGTAGCAACAGCAGCAGTAGTAGTATAAGCAGTAGTAGTAGTAGTAGTAGTAGTAGTAGTAGTAGTAGTAGTAGTAGTAGTAGTAGTAGTAGTAGTAGTAGCAACAGCAGCAGTAGTAGTAATAGTAGCAACAGCAGCAGTAGTAGCAGCAGTAGTAGTAGTAGTAGCAACAATAGCAGTAGTAGTAATAGTAGAAGTAGTAGTAAAAATAACAGTAATAGTTGAAGCAGTAGTAGTAGTAGCAGCACAGCAGCTACAGCAGCAGCAGTAGTAGTAGTAGTATTAGTAGTAGTAGTAGTAGTAGTGGTGTAGTAGTAGTAGTAGTAGTAGTAGTAGTAGTAGCAACAACAGCAGTAGAAGTAGTAGTAGTAAAAATAACAGTAGTAGTAGTAGTAGTTGTAGTAGTAGCAACAGCAGTTGTAGTAGAAATAGTAGTAGTAGCAACAGCAGCAGCAGTAGTAGTAGTAGTAGTAGCAACAGCAGCAGCAGTAGTAGTAGTAGTAGTAGTAGTAGTAGTAGTAGTAGTAGTAGTAGTAGTAGTAGTAGTAGTAGTAGTAGTTGTAGTAGTAGTAGTAGTAGTATAAGTAGTAGTAGTAAAAGTAGTAGTAGTAGTAGTAGTAGTAGTAGTAGTAGCAACAGCAGCATTAGTAGTAGTAGCAACAGCAGCACCAGTAGTAGTAGTAGTAGTAGTAGTAGTAGAAGTAGTAGTAGAAGCAACATTAAGAAAAAGGCTTGCAAAATTGCCAACTAGGATCTTCTGCTGTTAACCTATGCAAACTGATTTGACCCAGATCATGCCGACAAAATATTGCGCCTGATCTGGGTTCAAACTGTTTGGCACCGAACTACTTTTTTAAAAAAATGTGAGATGGTTTTCTCTCTGCCTTGTACGTTCGGGTAGAAGAAAATACACACTTAATTGGTTTATGATGCTTATCAGCTATGATATTTGATTCCAGTTAAATAAATAAACTCTGCAATAAAAATGTTCATTTCTGACTTGACTGCTAGCAGGGAGTGATTAATTACCAACCAGAAAGTTGGTTGGTATAGTACGAGTTGAACCAGTCCTTAAAACAGAGCCATCAGAGTAAGACTGGCTACACGTATATGATATGACCCATTGATGAAAAACTGTTTTAAGGACTGGTGCCAGTCTACTGACCCAGGAAATCAATGGGAAAGTAACTAACTCACAGTTAGACACAACAAACGAGAGCCAAGAGGTCAGCCCTTTCCCAGCAGGTGACCACAAGGCACATATAAACAGACACATACAAAGGCATAGCAAACACAATACAGAAAAAACATAAAAAATCCACAAAAGAAGTACTGCCTTGGAATGGTCAGTAAAATATTTTACTGAAGGGCTTAAACTGGTTTAACAGTGCACCAACCTCACCCTTAATTCAGATGTGGTTCAAGTCACATAGATGTTTGGTTTGCATGAAAGACCCCTAACTTATCAATGCGTCATCTCATAGAACATATAGATCAAGATATAAAAAAGGAGATAAAGCAAAGATAAGGACTCAACAGTAAATAAAACTGAATACCGGAGCAAAAGAAATCAAGCAGGTAAACCCAGAGCATAAATGTGTGCAACAGACACACCTTTTGGCATTGCACTTAGAAACATTAGGATACTTTCCACGTCTTATAAATGCATTAAATGGTTTAGAATGCATTAAATGGTTTAGTATACTTCCTGATAATAGGTGACTCCTATTGTCATTAGGTCTATGCTTGTCTTTTTGGTCTGTTAATGATCCCTCATGCGAATGTTCACTGTTTGCAAAAGTGCACGTTGAAGAGTTTTCCAGTACACATAGGGTTAAATCGTTTATATTCTTCTTGATCATATTAACGACTTTCATTCTCAGACAGCTGCACTAATGGTGGCGGCCGTTGATTGTCCTGAAGGCAAATGCTTTAAAATTCATCTGTCTCAAAGGCCCTATTGCCATTAGCTTTGTGCTTGTCTTTTTGGTCGTATAATAGCTGGTTTTATCAGTCACCCCTAATATTAACTGAATCATTTCAACATAACCTAATAAACGTTTCCTATCTCACGCCATGTTACCTTTATCAGGTCATGATGACGTTGCACTTTTTGAATGACGTCGCTAATGACGCTGAATCCACACAAAAACAAAAAAATACGTCATAATAGCTAGTTTGAAGAGTGTTCAACAATGGGTAAACTGATAAATAGAACTCCAGGTTCACGTCTTTTGATATGAAGTTTACCAGGCTCGGCTTTTAGACCGCATGTTGAATCGCTCGGCAAGCCTCACGATGTCAACAAGCGTTCTCAAAGCCTTGCCTGGTAAACTTGATATCAAAAGACACTCACCTTGTATTCTCTATATACCATTCTCTACAGTAGGTATGTACTTGACTTTGGTATTTCAAACACTTGTTTGTTGTTCCATTTGTAGTATGATGATTTCTTTGTCTTTTTCATCATGCAGTATTTCCTAAAATATAAAGAATTTTACCAATATTTAAAATCGTAAATTCTCAAAACGCTTGTTTGGAAACATCTTTCATTATGGAATAGTGTAACTAATTAGATCATTATCAAAATTTAAAGTGTCCATGTATGAACCACATCATAATGGACAATCAAGGATTGAATTTTATAAGGCTTTAGCTTATGCTTTTCTCAGTAAAAAGGAAACAACTGATTTAAATTTTATCCACTTTTGCCTATCTCATTGGGTCCCTTCCTTATGTTGCCATGAATTTGTAACTTGTCTGTGATTGTGGCAGTTCCTGATCATACACTCGTGTTTGTTTAGAAATGGTGTATATTTCAGTTCAAGATAATCCACTATAAGTGATATCATGCATTTTAAGCAGTTTGTCAATAAAACAGTTAAATTGATATCATGCATTTTAAGCAGTTCGTCAATAAAACAGTTAAAGTGATATCATGCATTTTAAGCAGCTTCTCAATAAAACAGTTAAAATGATATTGTCCATTTTAAGCAGTTTGTGAATAGAATTGTTAAAATGTTATCAGCATTTTAAGCAGTTTCTTAATAAAACAGTTAAAGTGATATCATGCATTTCAAGCACCTTCTCAATAAAACAGTTAAAGTGATATCGTGCATTTTAAGCAGTTTGTCAATAAAGCAGTTAAAATGATATTATGCATTTTTAGCAGTTTGTGAATAGAATTGTTAAAGTGTTATCAACATTTTAAGCAGTTTCTAAATGAAACAGTTGCAGTAATATCATGCATTTTAATCAGTAATTAAATACAACAGTTTGTCGCTCCAATCTGTAATGTATTGTTAACCTTTTATATAATGGAAACCCCTTAACGGGTGCTTTGGCAAACAGTAAAGACCCAGCTGAAATGCTGCATTTTTCGGCATTTCATCAGTGTCTACACTATTTGCTGAGATCAAAACAATCTTCAGGGACAGAAATACATCATAATTTGGATATTAAGATCTGTGACACCTTAAAACAAATAATGGACAATCACATCCTTATTGCATGCATGTGTATGCGAAAAATCCATCCGAATACAAAGGGTAAAAGTGCACATGAATTCCCAACGTATATACTGATGTATAGGACACATTTACCCATATATCGGTTACACAATTTTTGCTAACTTCGTCAATCACTTAATGTGTTCGAGTTGTTATTTGTTTCATAACTACTTCCTTGAAATTAAGAAATAAATCTGAACAATCTGTGTGATAGCCCTGTGTTAGCGTGTTCATTTTCGAAGGGCCCATAATTTGAATTTCTATGCAGTTCACAGGGACGCAAGAGTCACATCTACGCTTAGAATTCACTTTTTTAACCCTTAAAGCGCCAATCACGACTGCAGCAGACTACAAATTTTGCGACATCTTTACCAATTTTCGAAAAGAATAAGATATGATATTTCATGAGAATCGTCTGCCAGCAGACGATTCTCATGAAATATCATACCTTATTTTATATTTTTGAAAAAGCGGCAAAATTTGAAATTGTCGTCTGCTACAAATTATAGGTGGCACTTTAAGGTTTAAGAAAGAACAGAAAACAACTAATATTACCTCTGGATCTCTGTAGGGTAGATTGCAGCGTAGTTTTTGAAGAATGTGTTCTGGCAGACAACATAGCAGTCTGTCAAAGAATGGCATCAGGTATTTTGGGTCCACCTCATCCATTGACATAGGACCTGAAAATGTAAATTAGACTACACATCTTTAATCAGCGGTCTGGATAAACAATAAATTTTAGCATATAATTTTTCATATTTTTTTACCCATAATTTTTAGCATATGTTGTGGGTGCTCAAAAGAGTCATCTCATTAAGATGGTTCTTATACGAGGGTCAAGATGGGGTATAATGATTAGTGAATAATGGCCCTTTTTATAATGAATAGTGAATAATGAGCCAAAAATAGTGAATAGTTAATATTGAGGACCTAAAAATAATGAATAATCCTATTTTTTAATGAATTGAAGAAAAAATTAATTAATTGTGAATAATCAGATTTTTTGCCACCTTCTTTACTGTTACTGAATAATTGGTTTTATTTTAATGAATAACCCAAAATTTTAATGAGATGAATAATGAGCTAAATTTTTAATGAATAGTGAATACCAGACCCCCCATCCAGACCCTCTTATACGTACCCACAGCATGTTTCGAATGAGAAATATGAAAATTATTTTTCTGTTATGTACTCTTTACTAAAGGCCTGTTAAAATATTTGGTTCAAATCCCATTTTCGAGCAGCCAAGGTTCAGATGTTTCTGCATTTGCACCATTGTCTTAAGAAATGCTTTATTGACAGCAAAATATTCAACAGTCAAAACCTTAAATTTGAATTGCCCAAAGCATCTTCTTAAATCAATGCTTATTTTGGATACACTGTACATTTGCAATTTCATCCGATCTCATGTCACAAAACATGAGGGTCTGGATGGGGTAAACTGATTAGTGAATAATTGCCCTTTTTATAATGAATAGTGAATAATGAGCCAAAAATAATGAATAGTGAATAATGAGAGCCTAAAAAATAATGAATAAATCTATTTTTTAATGAATTGAAGAAAAAATAATGAATAGTGAATATTCAAATTTCTTTGCCATCTTTCTTACTTAAAGTGAATAATTGGTCTATTTTAATGAAAAACCCAAAATTTTAATGAGATGAATAATGGACTAAATTTTTAATGAATAGTGAATACCAGACCCCCATCCAGACCCTCAAACACGGACTAAATTCCCATTTAGTGGGAGCATGGAAAATCATGGAAAAATAACAACTGAAAAACTCCAACAACAGCTACAATCATTACTACAGGCGTATGTTTACTGTCGTCACCCTGGGCGAGGTCTACTATGAAACAAACGATAATGGGTGCCAATTCATGATGGTGGTAGATTAGTGGGCTCTCTGCTGCAGCTGTCAGAGAAATGGTCCTGTCATATTTGAGCCAGTGCCTGAGATTTCCAACAATGTGGTATTTTGACATGTGTAGACGCGGACGAGCCTCAGCAGCCTCCTTTTAAGCTTAGAAACATCAAATGGTGTTCAGTCAGTAGCTTAACAATCATAGAATACTCAAGCGACTGGCAAAGGCTCTGATCAGACTGCGCGTATGCGCAGGCTTGTCTGAGACTTTGCTGGTCGCACATACCAAATTGTTGGAAATCTCATGCACTGGCTCATTTGGCCTTTTGGCAGGGTGTAATTTTCTTCATTTGGGGCAAATTTGAATGAGGCATTTCAATCTATCCCATTCTTCATTTTTCTTTCCCTCTCTCTTAAGGAGGAGTCCTGACATGACTCAAATATTGTTGACTGGGACTTGAAGCCTTAACCCAATCAATCAGACGACAGTAAATAAATTGTCCTGAAGCGCTCACCTGATCTCCTTGATAATGTTAAAATATGTCAAGGTCAACTTAGTCTTATTTGTAAAGCATATTTTGTTTACATGTACCATGTATGGGTGTTGCGGCTGATTTGGTGAATTGACCTAAAACAATCATAAGAATACTCCGTATGAAACTTGAGTTCAAACAACCAAGTAATTTCTGAGGAAAAAGATGTTTACATACGTTTTGTCAGTCCAAATGAGTGGCCTTGGATGATAGGTCACATGTCAGCTTGACATTTGATACTGTTTATATGTGCTTTTTGGTCACCTGCTGGGAAAGGGCTGACCTCTTGGCTCTCGTTTGTGGTGTCTTCTGTGAGTTTGTCACTTTCCCATTGGTATCCTGGGTCAGGTGTGGTACTTGATTGTATCGATTCCTGATCTTTGCACCATTACTTACTTTTACTTATATAAAACCATTGTCTATTAGGTTAAACAATTCTCTCAAGTACTATGATTTCAGATTAAGAGTTTATGAAAAATGGACATTTCAAGATTTTTCCCACATAAATGCAATCCGAATCGAATTTGAGCGTGCCATAAAGTATGTCAAGGTCAACACAGAATAATCATTTGTACAAACATAGTAGGATGCAGATCCCAAATGCTAAATACCAAGTCCCAAGGTCATCGGCCTACTGGTTCTGGAGAAAATTTTTAAAGGGTTTTTATCATATATGGGTGTGGTAGCCATCTTGGTCATGTGACCAAAACATTTTGCATAAATTTTGGCTAACCTATCAAAAGGAGTCTCTAAATATTTTGGCTAACCTATCAAAAGGAGTCTCTATATAAAATGTGAGTTCATTTGGCTCAGTGGTTCTGAGAAAACTATGATTGAATATATTGACAGGAATCCAATATGAGTGACCTTGGCAAACTTTTGTTCTCTTATAATAAGGAGTCTCCATACGAAATTTGAGTTCAAATTTGAGTTCAAATAACCAAGTGATTTCAGAGGAGAAGATTTTTGAAAATGTTGATGGATGACGGACAGATGGAAGACAGATGGCAGATTCATTGGTATACTATTAGCTCACCCTTGAGCCTTCAGCTCGGGTGAGCTAAAAGCAAATTTTATAGGGCTTGTTTGTTTTATTTTTTTAAGTTTTGGTAATTTGCATCATTCAAGGCTTCAGTTTTTCACATTTAAAGCTAAAACTCTTACCTGTGATGAAGCTAACCAGCAGCCCCATTATAACAGCCGTTGCCATGCCAATGGATGGGTACCAGAGGTATGAAATTGTGTACAGTGACTGTATCCCAGTTCTAGAAAGACATGAACATTTTGATTAACAAAATTATGACGCTCAAGAAATTAAGGATGTTTGTATTCTTAGAAGGTTATTATTATCAGGATGTCTGTATCCTCAGGCCATTTCTATAGTAAGGGTGTCTGCATTCTCAGGTGGTTATTATAGATAGGGTGTTAATATTCTCAGGTGGTTATTATAGATAGGATGTTAATATTCTCAGGTGGTTATTATAGACAGGGTGTCTGTAATCTCAGGTGGTTATTAAATACAGGACGTCTGCATTCTCGGGGGTTATTATAGACAGGGTGTCTGTATTCTAAGGTAGTTATTATAGACAGGGTGTCTGTATTCTCAGGTGGTTATTATAGATAGGGTGTTTATATTCTCAGGTGGTTATTATAGACAGGGGGTCTGTATCCTCGGGTGGTTATTATAAACAGGGTGTTTATATTCTCAGGTGGTTATGATAGACAGGGTGTCTGTATTCTCAGGTGGTTATTATAAACAGAATATTTATATTCTCAGGTGGTTATGATAGACAGGGTGTCTGTATTCTCAGGTGGTTATTATAAACAAGGTGTCTGTATGCTCAGGTGGTTATTATAGACAGGGTGTCTGTGTTCTTAGATGGTCATTCTAGACTTCGGGTGTCTTTATTCTTAGATTGTTATTATATACAGGATGTCTGCATTCTCAGATGGTTATTATAGAAAGGGTGTCTGCATTCCAGGTGGTTATTATAGACAGGGTGTCTGTATTCTCAGGCGAATATTATAGACAGGGTCTCTGTATTCTCAGGTCGTTATAATAGACATGGGATCTGTATTCTCAGGTGGTAATTATAGACATGGTGTCTGCATTCTCAGTTTGTTATAATAGACAGGATGTTTATATTCTTAGGTGCATATTATAGACAGGGTGTCTGACTCCACCACATATGGAACATTTATTGCAAATAATATGGACCAAGAGCAGACTATTCCCATGGAAGTAATCTAATCACAGCTCATAGTGTTTGTTTCCAAGAGAAACAACTTGTCTGAAGTGCAATTGAATATATCAAGCAGACCGATAAGGGGTAAAATCATCTGCAATAACATTGTTGCTGAATAGCTGTTTCGCTGTTTCGTCATATGTGTTGTCAATATGTAGCTGTCAGTGTAATATGATAAAACAGTTTCTTAAGTTCCATTATAAAAACTCCAACGAAAAACCGAAATAAACAAGGAAACGTAGAGCCTTGCGCTTTAATGAGCTATAGAAAATTACTAATACCAGTTTTATGGATAGTAAGTTATCTGTTTTATACTATTTGTACATATTTTTGTGAGAGGATTTACTGTTGTTGTTATAACTTGCTTCCAAAGGATACCCTTTTAAGAACATATTTGACTTCACTACCGCTGGTGACTGGGACTGTTTGGCGGTGGTAGAACGTCTCCCTGCCCTTCACTATAGTGTAGATTTTATTTTTTTTGTCTTTTGGGATCATGGGTTTCATCGTGGAACTTTAAAACTATTAAAGGGTCACTGATGAAGCCTTAATGGCAGAAACAAGCTAGTATGGCCAAAAAAATATGCACACTCTGGTTTCAATTCCATGGTGCATTCTTTGCTTCCAAAGGATACCCTTTTAAGAACATTTTTGTATCTGATCCCTTTGTTTAAACACAAAAATATGTTTGATCGCAAACAATGATAAACTTTACATACAATTCTGTTGGTGCAGCTGAAGTTGTTGAAGCCATCGTCATATTGGTTGTGGTGACGTAACTTGGTGTCACAGTGGACATGGTGTTGTTATAATCACACACTGAGCAGTTGTGTGTTGGAAACGCCAGCTTGTATGGTTTGGAGGGTAGACTGTAGGCGCCAAAACTAATCCATAGTGGTAAAGCCAGACCAAGAAAACCACCAACAACACATCCCTGTTTAAATGATACACAGGGTATTTTATAGCCACCATTGCATTAAAGGGAATGCAGGCATTAAAAGTACACAAATGAGCCAGTGCATGAGATTTCCAACAATGTGGTGTGTGCGACCCGCAAAGCCTCAGATCAGCCTGCGCATGCGCACAGTCTGATCAGAGCCTTTGCTAGTCGCTTGAGTATTCTATGATTGTTGGGCTACTGACTGAACACCATTTGGAGTTTCTAAGCTTAATAGGAGACTGCAGAGGCTCGTCTTGAGTCTACATTTGTCAAAATACCACATTTTTGGAAATCAAGTGTCACGGCTCATTAATGGTTCTTCTTCCACTCTGTGTTAACAGAATTTTGTGTCTGTTTGTTATGTCTTAGATTTTATGTCTGTGGTCGGGCACACCTGGGTTTAACTGTTTTGCTCTGGTATTCAGTTGCATGTACTGTTGAGTCCTTATCTATGCTTTATTCCCTTTTTATATGTACTAGGAGATGATACATTGATCTGTTAGGGCTCTTACGTGCCAACCAAATGTCTATGTGTCTTGATACACATCAGAAATAAGGGTAAGATTGGTAACGTCAAACATAAATAGCCCTCCACTACTTCTATTGCTGGCAGTTTCAAGACTGTGCTTCTTATGTGGATCCTTTTATTTTTTGTGTTTCGTTTCTTTGTCATACTGTCTCGTTTGTTCCTTGCAGTCTTGTGGTCACCTTCTTGGAAAGGGCTGACCTCTTGGCTATCTTGTTTGTGATGTTTATTTGTGTTTTTGTCACTTTTACATATGATGTCCTGGGTCAGTTGTGGTACTTAATTGTATCGATTCCTGATTCTTGCCTTCTTCTCTACTTTTAAAGATGCATGTTTAAAAAAGTTCTCTTTGGAATATACATTGAAAAAAAAACAGTTAAGATATTTTATAAACAATTGTTCTAGTAAATGTAAAGAGAATGCAAATGATAGCTGTTTATCCTTTTTCAATAAATATATAAAATAATAATACATGTAATAATAAACGAAAAGCGAGTGAAGTAAAGTGTGCACCATCTGAACTGTAAACCACGTGCACAGAAGGTGTCAACTTTAGTTCTTAATTCTCTGTAGTTCAGTGGTAAGAGGGTTGACTACTGTGCTGAAAGTTTGGCGTCACTTTCAACTTATCTTCCTACTGCTGCATCACAGCTCCAATTATCAAGTTTTTCTGTAATAGCATTACATTTATTCCAGGGTTTGAGGTGCCTGTATCTTCTGACTGCTGTATCAGAGCTCCAATTATCATGTTTTTCTGTAATATCATTACATGTCTTCAAGGGTTCGAGGTACGTGTATCTTCTGACTGCTGTATCAGAGCTCCAATTATCAAGTTTTTCTGTAATAGCATTACATGTATTCCAGGGTTCGAGGTACGTGTATCTTCCAACTGCTGTATCAGAGCTCAAATTATCAAGTTTGTCTGTAATAGCATTACATGTATTCCAGGGTTCGTGTACGTGTATCTTCTGACTGCTGTATCAGAGCTCAAATTATCAAGTTTTTCTGTAATAGCATTACATGTATTCCAGGGTTGGTGTGCGTGTATCTTCCGACTGCTGTATCAGAGCTCAAATTATCAAGTTTTTCTGTGATAGCATTACATGTATTCCAGGGTTAGTGTACGTGTATCTTCCGACTGCTGTATCATAGCTCAAATTATCAAGTTTTTCTGTGATGGCATTACATGTATTCCAGGGTTCGTGTACGTGTATCTTCGGACTGCTGTATCAGAGCTCCAAATATCAAGTTTTTCTGTAATATCATTACATGTCTTGCAGGGTTCGAGGTACGTGTATCTTCCAACTGCTGTATCAGAGCTCAAATTATCAAGTTTTTCTGTAATAGCATTACATGTTTTCCAGGGTTCGTGTACGTGTATCTTCCGACTGCTGTATCAGAGCTCAAATTATCAAGTTTTTTTCTGTAATAGCATTATATACTTAAGGAATAAAGAAACGCAACAGACAAAAATTTAATTTTTGCGTGTTTAAATGATGGTTTGATAAAATGTCTTTGTAAAATTTCTTATTGAGTATTTATAGCATTTGATGAAATACCAAAACGTCATTTTAACGCTACATTTTACGCTACAAGATGAAAACATGTGAAAACGTAAAATATGACGTTAACGTCAGAATAAAGATCAAGAAACCCCGTCTTTTCCATGTTTGGTTATTTTGCGTCGACTTGACATTGTGCAAATTAGGCAAACGTCGAATCATATTCGTAATGCAGTCAAATATTGCGTCAAAACACGCTATTTGAATGGCAAGATACACAATGGTAGTGAATAAACGATAAACGTCACTTAGAGCCGTCGGGCTTGGGTCGCTGGTGAATATATGGGATTAGATAAACCGAGAGACATCAGAACATGCTTTTTTGGTAATAACTGACTTTTCAGATACGGTAGAAATACTCTGTTAAGGTGTTTATATTGACGTTAGCCAAACAAAACACGGCATAATGCAAGAGAAAACATCTGATTACATGCCGAGAGTGAACACCAAACTTGTTAACTGTAACCTAGACTTTGTCACTGGACCATTTTATCATTAGAAAAACACAAACACATCATGGAAACCATTAAAACGTAGGATATCGATTTTGACGTCAGAATTGAGGTTTTTTGACGTCTGAAGATCTCAAGTCATAATTCTTGAACAAGACGTCCTTGTAATGAATAAACCTCAAGCAGAAAAGAAAGTTTACGCGTTTTACGCAGTATTCTGAGTTGACGTTAATGACGTTAAGCCGTTTCAGAATCCTACAGTAACGTCGCCATTTGATCATTTCCTTGATTTGCAATCTATGCCAAGACTTTTTAAAACAATAAATCGATGGTTGATTCAAACTTTGCTTTTATTGACCCTGTTTCAGCAGTTTACTATGGGGGTCAGGCTGGTTACGCGCATACCAAAATGATTACGTAATCGATAATAACGTTGAACCTGCTGTAATTTGACGGACACATACTGCTCCTATGAATAAATATCATTTGCACTAAAAACTTGCATCATATTGTATGCTTACAACGACTTGAAGTGTTTGTTGCGTTTCTTTATTCCTTAAGTATATGTATTCTATTGTTTGAGGTGCGTGTATCTTCAGACTGCTGTATCAGAGCTCAAATTATCAAGTTTTTCTGTAATATCATTACATGTATTCCAGGGTTCGAGATACATGTATCTTCCGACTGCAGTATCAGAGCTCCAACTGTCAAGTTTTTCTGTAATAGCATTACATGTATTGCAAGAGGTCCGATATAGTAAAACCTGTCTTAAGTGGCCACTCAAAAATAGACAAAACAAAGGTCTTAAAGACGAATGGTAGCCTAATAAAGGTCGAAAGTATTGCAGAATGCTCCCCTTGGAGCATTCTGTAATACTTTAAACCTGCATTAGGCGATAATCGGTCTTGAAAACCAATGTTTGGTCTTCTTTTTAAGTGGCCGTTTAAGACAGCTTTTACATGTATTGCAAGGGCTCAAGGTATCGATGTTGACTGCACTTACAATCCAGTTTGCCCATGGAAACAGAGATCCCAGGAAGAATATTCCAAGAAGTGGTCCTGATGCGGCACCAGTGAAACTCAGTGATGCCTGAAGTGAAATAGAATCGATTCAGATTAAAGCCTATAAAATGGATCATCAATAACCCTTAAAGCGCCAATCACGACTGCAGCAGACGACAAATTTTGCGACATTTTCCCAAATTTTCGACAAAAATAAGGTATGATATTACATGAGAATCGTCTGCCAGCAGACAATTCTCATGAAATATCATACCTTATTTGTTATTTTTGAGAAAGCCGCAAAATTTGAAATTGTCGTCTGCTGCAAATTATAAGTGGCACTTAAAGGGTTAAAAATACGAGACATGTAGGAGGTGATTTCAAGCTACAGCGATGCTAATGGTAAGAAGCTGTCTTCTGTCAAAAAAATATGGATATTTTACATTTCTTTAACTTTTTGAAAGACAATCTAAGAAAGCACATGAGATTTGGGTGCATCAGCCAAGGCACAGATAAGCCTCCACAAGCGTGCAGTCAAGCGTCAGACTTAACATACCAATAAAATCATAAAAAATGTCCCTTAAAATTACACTTTGAGTTCGAAAGTCAGATTATTTTAACACATGCCCTGTTGTATCAGGATATATCCTCTTAAGAAAACAGTGTAGATTCAGATCAGCTAGCTTCTGAAGAAACCATATAATCAGGACCTGCTCTAGAGACAGTAGTGAATGTGCCCCATTAATTTATACAACAGGAAATATGTTAAGTAGAGTGTATTTTGATAGATAAGAATAAAGGAAATTGCAAAACTGGCTGAGTATAATTTTAGTCCAATGTGTCACAAGTTTAACCCTAGCACATAGAGACGCCTTTTAACACTTTTGCAAACAGTGCAGACCCGATTCAGGCAGCTCTTATAAGAGCTGCCTGAGCAGGGTCTGCTCTATTTGCTTATGATTAGATATGATTCTACTTTAGTGGACCTGACGAGAAATTTCTTTATGTACACCCGTGGAAGTTTATTTATATAATTATTGATAGTGGGTGGAGCTTAGCATAAATATTCATGAAGGAAAGGTTTAATTCAAATGAGGGTTATTCAAGCTATAGAGTTTTGAGTGAAACGTACCTGTAGAACGGTTCCTCCTAGATTTTGTGCCATGAACGCAAATCCTATGCCAGCTGTACCGTAGAATACGACTGAAATACATTTAATGCAAACTTCAACCCATTTCAACAGAAACACTCATATTGGTACAATTAATTTCTAATTCAATGGCTGGGCTGCTGAATGTCAGTTCACATTTTGTCTAATTATTCTAAATGCTGGATCTGCACCGTATAATTATAACCCT
This sequence comes from Loripinus fragilis, assembly GCA_964019695.1. Taxonomy (NCBI): domain Eukaryota; kingdom Metazoa; phylum Mollusca; class Bivalvia; order Lucinida; family Lucinidae; genus Loripinus; species Loripinus fragilis. The sequence goes on along the minus strand of OZ026515.1, from coordinate 67,534,827 downwards.
CTCTTTATCTTACCTAATATTCTTGTGATCCATGCTTTTCCAATTTCGGACACCTTCTCTCCAAAGGAAGGTTTTACTACATCTTCCCCAGTTACAGCTGATGATGAATTCAAACTGATATTGTGTGCTAAAGTTGGTAAGTGTGGTAGAAAGTGTCTTGCTCCAGGACAGGCCTTCAGATTTATGGTGGGCCCGGGTCAATGTCCAATGATTTCAAAATATGGCCCATCACTTGCCAAGGCAGTGGGCCCAGTGGACCCATCCGTTTTAGTTGTGAAAATATGTCGCTTTAATAAAAAAATATTCATCTTACAGCGAGCCTACGAACTCCACAAAACATAAAGTACATGTAGTTTGTCAATACAGTAAAACAGCAGCCACTCAAAAAAGACAAAACAAAGATCTTTTAAAATAACAAACGGTAGCTTAATGAAGGTCGAAAGGATTGCAGAATGCACCCCTTGGAGCATTCTGCAAATCTTTTGACCTGCATTAAGCGACGATTAGTCTTCTCTTTGAGTGGCCACTTAAGATAATTAGCAGTCACCAACAAGTGTCTGGGTCAGTGTGTAGGTAAAGAATACTACCCAAATGTCAACTGTGATTAGTTTGATATGCTTGAACCCATCATTTCAGAAAATGACCCGCCATTTTCTGCTTTATGGGTCACTTCGGCCAATCAATCTGGAAAATAATCTGAAGCCCTGCAAGGACATAACCAGTGACCTATGTCACTGGACATAACACAGTGCATCAGGTGAGACTCAAATCTGTAACCCTTCAACCTCGAGTCGAGCACTCTACCACTGAGACACCGTGTTAAAAGGGTGATTGGTGGTCTAATTTTTTTTTACACGTCATATCTGCACTTGCATAAACCATATTCATCACATGACGTCGTGCTAGGATTGATGTAACGCCATGCAATAAAATCTATAAACCACTAGTGGTTTTACAGATTCAGTAACGTTATGCGAAGACGTCCATTATAACGTCACGCAAAAGGTGGCAGCATAATTTTGATTTTTTCACTCCAAAAATGCGATTTTAATGTAACTTTAATGTAATGTGATAAAGAGAATCTACCATTCATGCTCCTGTATTATTGAATTTATTAAACTCGTTGCGAAAAAGCAATAAAATGCTAAACAAGCCTCGCATTTTATCACTTTTTCTAAATGCGTTTAATAAATTCAATTAAACACGAGCACACATGTAAGATCCTCAATTTTTTAATTTACCTAATATTCTGGTGACCCATGTTTTCCCTGTTTGTGACACCTACTCTCCAAAGGAAGGTTTTAGCATAATCTTCCCAAGTTACATCTGATAAGGCATTCAAACTGGACGACACATAACTGTTAACAAAGAAATATGACTCGTTGGAACGAAAGGAGAGAGAGAGAGAGAGAGAGAGAGAGAGAAATGACCCTTTTTTACGTTAACCAATATTCTGGTGACCGATGTTTTCCCTGTTTTCTGAAAAAAATGACTCGTGGAATGAAAGGAGAGAGAGAGAGAGAGAGAGAGAGAGAGAGAGAGAGAGAGAGAGAGAGAGAGCTTAAACCCTCTTTTTAACCTACCTAATATTCTTGTGACCCATGTTTTTCCTGTTTCCGACACCTTCTTTCCTAAGGAAGGTTTAAGTATATCTTCCCAAGTCACAGCTGATAAGGCATTCAAACTGGACGACACACTACTGTTAACAAAGAAATTACAGTAAAATCTCGTAAATTTGAAGTCCTCGAGACTAAAGATTTTATTTCAATTTTTCTGTTGTTTGAATTATAGGGAGGCAGACATAAATGTACTTAACCCCCCTAAAATGACTAGTATAACATGAGTTTTGTGTGCGTAAAAGAAACGTCTCAGAGAGAGAGAGACGTTTCTTTTATGCACCAAAAACATACGATTTTATAGACTGTAATAATTTAAAGATATATAGTTCATAATAAGCCATATTCTCTGAATCAATTGTGTGTAAAATTTAATTCGGGGTTTCACTATATAACTTGTGGAATGAAAGCAGAGGTAGCTACATCTCTATTAAGGCCAGATTTTTTTTATTAGTTGATTTATGGGAAAAAAATTCAGATTTAGGGTCGGGGGGACGAAAAAAAAATAAAAATAAAAAAGCTCTGAAAATGACCAGTTAACTGGTCATTTTCAGAGCTTTTTTTTTTTTTTTTTTTTTTTTTTTTAATATTTTCAAAAAACTAAAAAAATTAATATCTCCAGAAACAGTAAAACTAGTAATAGGTAGACAAACAGTCTGCATTAAATCTTCAAATATTTTATCATTTTCCTAAAAATCTGGACAGGACAATCACTTTTTACAGTGTCAATCTCAAAAATACACAGATAGAACCTCAAAAAATATTATTTTTTTCAACAAAACAAATAATATTTAGAGTCGGAGGATAAAATAATTTTTTTTTTAGAAATTAAATTTTATTTTTTTCCTCCTTTCCCGAAAATTACAGTATGAGGGTTCGTAAATCAACTAATAAAAAAATTCTGGCCTAAGTTCACGTTAATAACTGATATATACTAGAGAATAGAGAATATTAGGTAAGTTACCTTTGATACCAATGCTTCGAGAACGCTTTTTAAATTTGTGAATAGTCGAATCTGGTAAACTTGATATCAAAAGACACTCGTCTATATAGTATTCTCTATATACAAGGCACGTCGCTGTGATAAAGAGGTACAACGATACAAAGCATTGTAATACATGTTTATCATCATCATCATCATCATCATCATCATCATCATCATCATCATCATCATCATCATCATCATCATCATCATCATCATCATCATCATCATCATCATCAGCAGCAGCAGCAGCAGCAACAATAACAGAATCATCAACCATAATTTTTTACTCAGACCAGAATTAATCTACTACCTAGGGTTGGCCTGTTTGACTTGTCTTCTTCAAATACGCCCTAGTCACTCAGAGCGGTTTTGAAAATACGTACAATAAATACCTAACTTCTCATGTGCGGATAAAGAATACTTTCATCAGGGGATTAGATCTTGACAATGTTTTTTATGCCATTAATATATTTCACAGAGGTCAATACAGACCTTTACTGAGAAGCAAACAATACAGACCTTTACTGAGAAGCAATTCGTCCTGAGGAGTCCAATTGTTTTTTAAGGGGACCTGCACCGGTTTTTTTCCCAAAGGAAAACTATAGCCGCTGTGATTTTCCAGGGGGGGGGGGGGGGGTTCCAAACCTCCTATTCCATCTCTGAATCCTCGCATGCTTCTTTCAGACATTCATCACCATACTTCCTCTTATATTTTCTTTAGTCTGCTTTGCCCCAATTGAGCAGCAAAACATATACCATAAATCTGTTGATAGTATGTGATTCTTACCTTAAGGCTCCACTAAATAGGCATGCTATAAATAAACCTGGTAAGCCAGGGTAGGCCAGTATTTCCATCACAAAATATGGAATAAGCTGTAATAAAAGATAAAAATAATAGAGCCAGTTCATGAGATTTCAAACAATGTGTAATGTGCGACCAGCAACAGCTCTGTCGCTTGAATATTCCATGAGTATTAAGCTACTGACCGAACATCTTTTGGAAGTTCTTTGGTTACTAAAGAGCTGATAGGATCATATCATTGTCCATTCTAATGCACTTGCTTTTGTAACGCTACTTCTGATTGGATAACGTCAAAAATTTACGACAGTATATCCTGCGATATACTGTAGGAAACAGTTTGACGTCATTAATTACGTCACATTTCATTAGATGACGTGCGTCATTATGCGGCTTGCAAAGCTCCTATTTGAGACGAAACGGCAGAATTGCATTAGAATGGGGATAACCATATTCAAACTTTTCATTTGGGGAGGTATATCGTCGGATATACGTTCGGAAATCACGTTTTACGGCTCCGCTCGCGCGTCGCCGTAAAACTTAATTTCCGACCGTATATCCGACGATATACCTCCCCAAATGAAAAGTTTGAATGCAGTTATCCCCTAATTATTCGTTTGATTATTTGGTCTTGGTTTTGTGGTATTGTTCCTTTTTCATTTTCTGATTTAGCAATCATCTCGATGAGGAAGATAATTTTGGTTGCTTCTCTGCTTCTCTTCCTTTGTTTACTTTTCGCTGTGTTCATATGAGCCGCGGCATGAGATTTACAACAATGTAACATTTTGACAAGTGAAGATTCGGACGAGCCTGTGCAGCCTCCTTTTAAGCTTAGAAACTCCAAATGGTGTTCAGTCAGTAGCGTGACAATCAAAGAATACTCAAGCGACTAGCAAAGGCTCTGATCAGACTGCGCGTATGCGCAGGCTGATCTGAGGTTTTGCTGGTCGCACATACCACATTGTTGGAAATCTCATGCACTGGCTCATATGCCTCTTCTTCAGGGTCTTATGGAGAGTAGGGGTCACTGGTTCAAGCCGTAATAAATCCCCTATATTTTCTTTCCTTTATCTTTATTGTTTCCGCAATGCAATGTCCAATGTTCACTCATCTTCGCAAGCCAAGGGTACTAAATCCACTTCGTTCCTTGCGTAAGGAACGAAGTGGAGCTAGTACCCTTGGCTTGAGAAGATGATGTTCACTAAACACCTCTTATGTTTTTGAAACACCATTTTTTGCTATTGGGAAATGGGTAGTTCAAGTGATGTAACGAATGAATACAATACATAAAGGGCCTTGCAACATAGCATTATTTAATTTCTTGGATATACGTGTCTGATACCTAAACGTTTTAACTAACCTGATTAGGGTTGGCTACATCATCATTTGTCAATGGGTCGCATCCTTTAAGGGCATAAAAGGCGAACATTACAATTCCACAAAGACATGTGACTGTAAGCAATATAATCACACCAGCTATATTTAACATAACAGCTCTGAAATGTATAGGAAATAACGGCATGGGACATAATTGGTAAACACCAGTATTCCGGTATAATTCGTAATAAGAATTGAATCTTCATTATTTGTTTATTTGATTTGATTCTTTACGTCCCATCAACAATCGTTCATATCATACATATTTAACATAAAAGCTCTGACGACGGAACACCATAAACAAGAAGGATTATAAGAATATGTTATTTCTATTTTTTATTAGTTTATATGCCTCATTCATTTAAGATCTAAGCAGATGATAATGCTTAGTCCACAAAACATTTTCCACATAACCATTTAGTATTGTTCGGTACTGACGTTGGGGCGATGCTGAAACGGCGTCGTGGGTCTGTTTTGATTAACGAATTTAACGAATTATGCATTTTTCTTAGAAAATGTTAAAACGCCTGGCACTGCTATATACTTAAAACTATGTACAGGGTGTCCCAGAAAAAAAATGAAACCCATTTTCAATGCATTATTACTCTAAAACTATTTAAATTCAATTGGTAAAAATGTTCTATAATCCAGTTTTTAGATACAAGAGTAGACCACATTTGTGTAAAAGTACAGCATAAATGCTTTCTTAGATTTTGATAAAATTCCCAGCTAACAAAAACGTTGTGGAAACGTTGTGTAAACGTTTTGTTTACGTTGCGGGAACGTTTTCTTTTAACGTTTAGAAATCCTTTTTTCGCAAAAAAATATTTGGGTTCCTAAACGTTTTGATAAAACGTTACGAAACAACCTTTCTGCAACCTTTAGAAAGCATTCCACAATCTTTGGATAACTTAACACAACCTTAAGAAAATCTTCCATAACCTTCAGAAAACATGCATGCAGTCTTAAGTAAACATAAAACTTCACAAAATATTATGAAATAAATATGTATTATAGATAAACAAAGTTAAACAGGCACTCATTAATCTTCGACATCATTCGGTCACGTTCGGTACATCATTTGGCCACGTTCGGTGTGTATTAGCTATTTTAATTGATTAATCTATGGAACAAGTATATTTTAGCAAGGTGATCTGACAATGCTGAGGCAGTGGTGTAGTGGTAAGACGATTAACTCATATACCGGATTGCGAGGGTTCGATTCCCACTGGATATACTTATTTTAGGTATCATTTTTAAATTTATATACTTTTTGAGTTATGATCATATTGTTTCTTGTTTATTTTAATTTTGATTGATACTTGACATGATGCCTTTTTTCAAGACTGATAAGAGATTATTTATGGTCGGAAGCTGACGGTGGTGGTTTTGTGCACATTGTTTCTGATAACAACCTTATCAAAGTCGTCCACAGGTTTGTATTGTCCCTGTTTCGAACTTTGCGGCGACGAAAGTGTACTGGTTTCTCGAAGTTCTTTTCGTACTCGTAAAACGGTTCTTCTGCTGACCCCAGTTGCCTGAACAGTATGTTGAATATATTATGAGCTGTCCCGCCCTGAGTGTTTCTCGAAACAGTTTGAAATATTAGCTATGAGAAATTCGTCTTTAGATTTTAAATGTTTTAAAGATTTCTTAGCAGACATCATAGTTCCTAACTAATATAATGCTTTAAAATGATTTCTATCACATTACTTTTACACATAATAAGTCTTGTAAAAATCGTGCAAGTCATGATTTATGATAAAAAATGAAAATATTTTTAAAAGTATATATATATTGTTTGTCGTGAGACTCGAACCCACGATCTCAACCTTGACAGCTATGCCCTCATTCGGTCACGTTCGGTACATCATTCGGTGTGTATTAGCTATTTTAATTGATTAATGTATGGAGCAAGTATCTTTAAGCAAGGTTATCTGACAATGCTGAGGCAGTGGTGTAGTGGTAAGACGATTAACTCATATTCCGGATTGCGAGGGTTCGATTCCCACTGGGTATACTTATTTTAGGTATCATTTTTAAATTTATATACTTTTTGAGTTATGATCATATTGTTTCTTGTTTATTTTAATTTTGATGGATAGTTGACATGATGTCTTTTTTTCAAGACTGATAAGAGATTATTTAAGGTCGGAAGCTGACGGCGGTGGGATTAAACTCCTGCACATTGTTTCTGATAACATCCTTATCAAAGTCGGCCACAGGTTTGTATTGTCCCTGTTTCGAACTTTGCGGCGACGAAAGTGTACTGGTTTCTCGAAGTTCTTTTCGTACTCGGAAAACGGTTCTTCTGCTGACTCCAGTTGCCTGAACAGTCTGTTAAATATATGATGAGCTATCCAGCCCTGAGTGTTTCTCGAAATAGTTTGAAACATTAGCTATGAGAAATTCGTCTTTAGATTTTAAATTTTTAAAGATTTCTCAGTAGACATCATAGTTCCTAACTAATATAATGCTTTAAAATGATTTCTATCACATTTACTTTTACACGTAACAAGTCTTGTAAAAATCGTGCAAGTCATGATTTATGATAAAAAATGAAAATATTTTTAAAAATATATATATTATATGTCGTGAGACTCGAACCCACGATCTCAACCTTGACAGCTATGACCTCTATCCAAATGGCTAAGCGGGACAGTGCTGGATACTGGATTAGAAAATACTTCTCTCTGAAATCAATACTTTTCATAATGTTTGCAAATCTAAAATTAGTTTTACGGAGTTATACGAGTTTATACGGCATATTCATGAGTGCCAGTTTAACTTTGTAAAGCTATACCTATATAACGAGCTAAGCGTTAAATGATAAAATACCTTAAGTTTAGGTACGTAAAAGCCATTGTTTCATTCAAGTTCAATAGATAACATGTGGAAACCCTATTTTTTTGTGGCCGTGTTCCTTGGCTGTACCAGTACTGGCCGGGTGGGTTTATGCTTTTTGTGGTTCTATGTCCAGGAACTCCCGAAGGCTCAACCGGCAGTGGTTCTGGTTTTAAAGCGTCTCAGAAGACGGGGCAACAGCTTAAAGTCTCATCCGACAGACTGGTAGAAGCCGGGAATCGAACCTGCGACCCCTGGTTTACAAGAGATAGGTTTATCCCCTACACCACGGCGGCTTATTTTGGTGAAATTTGACATTTCAAAGTGTGTCAAAGTGTCACAGGATATAATTTCAATTTTTTTTTTAATTTCTTTCTCTGGAAATCATTTTTGTCTTAACAATTAGTATAGACCCTGATAATATGGGGTATTGTGTGGCATTTCATCATGGTATTCACTGTTTATCAAATTATGCATTTGGGAGTCACTAGTGTATCATCGATTGTTCATATTATGACGTTATTGCACACCAAAAGTGACGTCCCATGATGTTTTATAGCATATAAAAAAACTTGCCAATATTTCATGTGCAAGCACATGGTAGAGTTTTGTCTTTAGAAAAAAATATCTGTTTTGGTTTTACAAGGATATAATCAAATTATTACGGAAATATTTCCGTAATAGGTAAAACCTTACCCCTTAGCATTCTTTAGGGAAGGTTAAGCGCAGTACCTCTGTACGCTGGCTTGGTTTACACCCTACCACGTCATCTAGCCTATAGCGTTGCCCACAACTAACGACCAGACGGACTGTCGTGCTGTTAGATCAGGATCTGCACTGAATAATGATAGAGCCACATCAATAGAAAACCTGACTTTTAAACCTGCATGTATACCCTGAGTCCTGATTTTTGAAAGATGAGTCAGCGTATTGTAACTTTCATAAGAGGCTTATCATCTGGGCCGCGGCGCGAGAAAACCTGTCTTCTGGGGTTTGCGAACAACACAGGCGCAGACCAGCCTACGCATCCGCGCAGTCTGATCAGCGCCTTTGTTATTCGCTTTTTGGAAAGTAACATATGTTAACTTGCTACAGGTAAAATTTCAATATTCTAGCTAGTCTCTGTAGCTGAGGAGACTGGATTTGAAACTCGCTTTGTCGGGAACCCCGAAGACAGGTTTTCTCGCGACGAGGCCCATATGAGGCTCATCATCTTTTGTCAGATCACAAAGTAGACATAAGCTTTGTATATGGTCCTCCTCTCTGGAAAATATGTCTCTAGATTTGTAACAAGGTAAGACTCAATCTAGCTTGTTCGGCTACAGTGACTTGTAGGGAAATTGAAATTTTATATTATCTTTTTCTAGGGACAAATTTACACAGGTTCTGATCAGACAGAGGACTGGTCCACATTCGTCCTTCTCGTGCAACAGACACATTTTCTCGTAATAAGGCACATTATAGACAACGTACAACAAATGCCCTGATCAGACTGCAATGATACACCTTCTGGTCTGCTCAATTGTTGATAGCAAATGAGTTTGTATTTAAATGGGGATTCTTATGATGTGACTCCAAAGATGCATGGTGACACAGTGATTTTTTTCGGTCATTTTAAGGCCATAAATGGAAGTCATTCCCAATCCAAAAATGACCTTTATTTTCCCAATATTATGTTTTTAGAACTTATTTTCCCAATTTTATTAAAATATTTCCAAAATGCTAAGGAAAATGTAGCTTCCTAAAATCCTAAATTAAATCACTGTGACATGTAGGAAGCTCTGGGTATAGATACATTTGAGCCACGACATGAGATTTCCAACAATGTGGTATGTGCGACCAGCAAAGCCTCAGATCAGCCTGCGCATACGCGCAGTCTGATCAGAGCCTTTGCTTGTCCCTTGACTATTCTATGATTGTTAAGCTACTCACTGAACATCATTTGGAGTTTCTTAGCTTGAAAGAAGGCTGCACTGGCTCGTCTGAGTCTACACTTGTCAAAATGCCACATTGTTGGAAATCACATGTCGCGGCTCATTTGTAGTAACAGCAGGATCAAGCATTCTTACCCCTTGGCTTTCTTAAGTGTAGGTAGAGCACAATACCTCTGAACACTGGCTTGGTTTACGCCATAAGTACCTAGCCATCCCACTGCCACACCAACCACTAATGACCAAATTGAATGTCGCACTCTTGGGTCTGGGTCAACTCTGTATAAAATTTCAAAATTTTAAAAATATGTTAGCTTTGATTGAGATTTATTTAAGTATTTTGTATAACTTAGATGCCTTAATGCATCTTATATAGGTTACTCGTTATGATAAATCTAATTCTTATCAAGTTTAAACAAACATATTTAATTGCCAAATCTCTTATATGCAATAGTGTTTGACCAACTACGAGCTTAACATTATTCAGGGTTCTTCTCTCCATACAGAAAAATGTGAAAAGAGAGCATTAAGAAATAAAATATCCGTAGCCGTGCTCAAAAACCAAACAAATGCACAGTTGAGTCATTGTTGTACCCATTTGGACACGGTCGAGCGGAATGCATGAGCGTTTAAATTTATACCACCTTTACCAACTTTAGCATGAAATATCACTTGATGTGCAAGGTCTACACTGATGTAGGTGGTATAAAATAATTATACCATGTTTGTCCACCTGTACGTAAGATAATCCACTCGCTAAAGCTCGTGGATTATCTCCACGTACAGGCGGACAACCCATGGTATAACTATTACTTATACAGCCCAGGATCATCAGTGCTTTATCGAGGGCATTTGAACACGGATATGAGTATTTTTTTTCTTTTCTAATAGTCAATCCTTCTAACAACCGATTCGGAAACAAGTCCGAATGTGTTTTTAATTATAAAAGTATCTCACATGTTTAAAAAGTTTCTACGCCACTATATATTTAGTTATAACACACAATTTTGCGTAAAACGTTACGTCATCTACCAAACTGTGCCTATATTTTCTAGTTAAATTACGGCTAGAAATACAGTAAAGGGTAACGTGCACACACGAGTGTGTCAGAAAAACAGGATTGCACCTGTAGTCAGGGGCGATCGGGACTCCCGTGCGAATTTGATGCCGATTTATGGTGACCTATACCAAACCAAACTTTAGGGGATAACTAATGAAAATCACCTGGTCACCCATCTGGGTTTCACGTCTGGGCGTCATTATGACGTCATCAAAATAGCTTATATTGTATCAGTGCAATTTAAACGGTATGTCCATTGCAGTCTATGGGGATCAGGACTTTCTTGCATTGTGTGTGCCAATTTCAGTCGAAATGCACCAAATTTAATCTTAGGGGTAAATAAAAAAAATTACATATCGCCCATATTGTCTTGGCATCAGAACAAAATGATGACGTCATTGAAATAACGCCTAATATGTAAATACCACATATATATGCATTATGTCCATTTCCAACGCATGGAAATATTCCTTTAATGAACTGGTAGCCTTATCATGACTGAATGCAAACTCTTTTAAATCGTAACATACAAAATATATTCAGATAGGGTGAAGTCAGTTCGAGGGTGGGACGTAAATACCGTCACGATTTACGAATACAAAGACAGTGGAGTGAATGAAAAACAAACAGTGTTTTTGATAATAAACGGAGTAAATATCATCTCTTATGCTTATATATATATAGATGTACTAAGACCTCTGACCAATGGCCTTTGGGTCTTTTTATTTCAAACGATTGATGCATAATGAGCCAGTCCGGCTAGAACATATGTGCATGTCAAAGCTTTTATAGTAAATGTAAATAAATGCCTGAAACCCTTTCTTATAGAACAACATATCAATTTTGTAAATAGAGTCAAGCTTCAAAGCTTTTGGTTTATCTGTAAATGCTTATCTTACACCCAAAGAAAAGATAGTAGTATTAATCATTTGCATACACTATCAACCAAACTCATTACAGTCCGATTTTGACCCATGAAGGATCAAAAGTTAGAAGAGTCTACTTAGTAGTTCATAATATGGAAATAAGGATAACCCCCTCTACAAGTTACCCATTGTACTTTGATAGCACGGGCAATAGAAAACTGTTACAATCTGATTTATCTTTCGCATGCTACTAGGTAAAATTGTCTTCAAAGGTCAAAATCGGACAATAAGGCATTCTTGTTGATACGGCTAAAGAAATATTTGAATCAACATGAAAATATTTGTTCAAAAGTCATAAGCATATTGATCACTGGCATAATATGAGTCGTTTTCTGCTCCATAGAACACAAATCAGTACAATATAAATGGTTTGCTTTGTACTTACACCGAGATGTTTCGCATACAGACATGCTGCAACCACATTTTATCAGCTGCAGCGGGGTTTCGGGGGCAGGAGGCAACATGCGATGATCCAGGAATTTTGTCAGTTTTATTTAGTCCTCAGCTTATTTTACAATTTAAAGAGGGGTTCCAATGGTTTTATTGCTGAGAAAACTAGACTTATACTTTACCAAGGATACAGAGGCATCCATTATTTTCCGGGGGGGGGGGGGGGGGGGGGTCCATTATTTTCCAGGGGGGGTCCAAATGCTATTTCTATAGAAACCCATATACGTACTTGTTATTTTCCAGGGGGTGTCCGGACCAGTATCCGCCTCTGGATCCGCGCATGGGCAATGTTATCATAACAGGACAATATTTGTAACAATCCGGCTTCTAGCCATAATTGTCAGGCATTGATTTGTCAGGATTAATGACTGGTGAGGTTTTCCAAATGATTCACTGATACTGCGCAAGTTTGACACCTTCGAAAAAAACACAGCTCTTGGAAGTGGTAGTTCTTGCAATTCAGCTTTTTTAATCCAAAACATCCACCACCTCAATGCAGTGAGTAGAACAATATCGATGACTGGCTAATGCAAAGTAAGAAAGACGGCAAATATCAGGAATCGATACAATCAAGTACCACACCTGACCCAGGATACCAATGGGAAAGTAACAAACTCACAGTTAGACACCACAAACGAGAGCCAGGAGGTCAGGACAATTTACAAATATGTTACTCTAGTGCATCCGCCACAGTGCTTTCTAAGGGCACTGAGCCGAGGAGAAAGAATGCTTCGTGGATAGAGTCTCCAGCATAGCAAAATGCCTGCCAATATGATTTCTTGCTCTTTCCTGGTATTGAACTAGTTAATACCAGTACCTGAAAGTGTATGGAATTCGATCAGAGCCCTGGTTGTGGCAACATGGCACATTGACATCTTTAACAAGTGTCCTGATCTTAGAAACTTGATGATATATGAGCAAGACTGTTTAAGAAAATGTAAAATATCAACACTCTGCAATTGTTTTTATATGTGTTTTATTTAAGCGGCGAAAACAAAATTTGCTCCTCTGCAAAACTGGGGGTAGAGTTGTGCATAGCTCATATAAAGACAAAATATTTTAGAGAGAAACGCAAACTTTGGTTTTGTATTCGTCAATTGAGTATATGTTTGTTAAACCTAATCTAAAAGGGTTTGAAACCAACTCAGTGCAGTCGTTAAACTGAATGGCGATAGCCAAAATTACCACTTTTAAATTATAATTAAGTTCATGTAACGCACATAATACAACATGTAGCCGTATTAATGTTAAACAGCTGTCATATGTAGTAAAGACATCCAGTAATTTGCAGACTATTAGAATGTTCATTGATTAGCTAGTTTTAATGTCTTCTTTCTGTACCTCAAACTTTTAATTTTCTTTATCTCAAATTGATAAAATAACATATGTAACAGGCTGATACAGGGTAACACCCATGCTTACAGTGTGCAAACATCTCCTATTCGATGCACCTTGAATTGGTACATACGATAGAATATGTCTAAAGGGTTTGGGATGGAGCAGGTTATTACTCAGCTTGCAGTCAAAATCTTGTTTGATGATTATTCTGGTTTTTATGATATGAGGAGGACAATTATTTTACCAGAGAAGCAGAAATAATAATCGATATTGTATATGACTTGGATAAGGATTGGTTTAGAAAATTTACATTAGAAAGGGGCATTTACTAAATTGTACTGTTTAAATGTGAAAAGATTATTACCTATGCTCCTCTAGGATGTATCTCTATTTTAGAATTATTCATATTAAGAAATATTGAAAACAAATATGCATAACATCTGTAGCAAAGATACAGGGGCTTAATAATCATCAATACCTAAGATTTAGGCACCAGAGGCTAGAGACTTTAGCTAGGAAAACATGCGAAATATATTCATTTTTTCCTGAAATATCATTCCTTACATCAAGTCAATGTCCTTGCTTATTTATTATGTCATGTAACATATGTTACAGCCTTTAACACGTGCTTCAATCTTGTTGTTTAATCTGCAAAATCTATAATTCTTTATAATATGAGCAAGACAATCCCAAATATGCAAGATATCCAACAGCAGCAAATGTTTTCATATATTTTTACTTAAATGATGCCTACCAAATTCGGCTCCTTAAAATTGGGTGTAGCCTTTGGGTTGTTTTTAAAATTGCTCGTATAAGACACTATATTTAAAGTATAAAAGCAAACTTTGGATTTTCACTAACCCAAATGAGTTGGTTAGTATAAAATAATCAAAACATTTTGGAAAATGCACATATCAGCTAAAAAGTAAATTATATTGCTCACAATTTTCATGTTTTAAGGGTTATCTAATTAAAGTAACGCACATAACACCACAGGAAGCTGTTATTTTGCTCCAAAAGAATTTATATGTAGCTAAAGTAGTCAATATGCAGACCATATGAGTAATTTAAATAACAAGCCTTCTTTCTGTAGCTCAAACTTTTAATTTTCTTTTTATTCTAAACCTAATATGGTAACATATGTAACAGGCTGTCAGACACTAACACCCCGGCGAACATAGTACAAACATCTATTACAAGACGCAGCTTGAAATCCTCTTTTAGATAAGATAAGTTTGCGAAATTCCCGAGGGGGGGGGCAATAACATTCTAAGCCATCAGTCTAAAGCTGGCCCAAGAAGCTGGGTATTTATAGGAAATCTACGGTATTTTGCATGCGAAATATAGTTATCGAGAAATTATTCATTGTCAAAGTCAGGTAAAGCATTGATGTAACCATCATATGACTAAAATAATTGATATTATGTTAAAAAAGCGTTTGTGTTGGATAAATATGACCATACCAACACAAACCATAGCTTTTATTAATGAGCAGTTTCTCATTATGGTCGCCATATTTATGACGTCATAACTAGCACCAGACGCGGATTTGAGATGGGTGACCACCTTTAAATCAAAGGTAAGACTCCAATGAAGGTTTTGATATAGGTCACCTTAAATCGGCACACAATTCGCACGAGACCTATTTTTGGTCCCTAAGGGCCCTGACTACTGGTAATTACAGCACGCATACTGTTACACAATGGAACAGTTGAATGTGGTGTCAAACAGCAATAGTAAGGAATGACATGAAATCAAAATGAGCCGTGACATGAGATTTCAAACAATGTTGCATTTTGACATGAGTAGACTCAGACGAGCGTGTGCAGCCTCCTGTTAAGTATACAAACTCCAAAGGATGTTCAGTCAGTAGCTTAGTATTCAGATAATATTCTAGCAACTAGCTAAGGCTCTGATCAGACTGCGCGTATGCGCAGGCTGGTCTGAGCCTTTGCTTGTCGCACATACCACATTGTTGGAAATCTCATGCAGTGGCTCAAATGATCTTTTCATCCAAGTAATGTTACAGAGAAAATGGTTGGTGTGACACCTGTTCCTTTAAAAAACAATTATTTACGTGTTTTAATGCCAAAACGAGCTTTATGTTACAATGTGCATGTACCTAGATGACGCTAAATGTTTGCACCTGCCACTTATCAGACATAAATTCTAAACACGCATAGAATGCAATCTAAAATATCCTTATCTGGTGAGAAAGACAAATAGAGGACAGTGTACATGGTGTACAGAATGTTAGTGGAGGAAAGTATAGATATAGAGAGACTTGATAAATACATCCAGAAAAGAGGATGTTGCATAATACTTCAAAGCTTAACCCATACTTTAAAAAAAATAATAAAACATAAATAGTTCACAGACATATAAATTTACACCTAAATGCCAAGGAAGTAATTGCAGAAATATGCATATATAAACACAGATATAGTAGATACATATAGATGTACGGGGGATGTTCAAATATGAATGAAAGTAGCTTCATAACTTTCGGCACATACATGCTACGACAAAATGGTATACGTCTCTATAAAGGACTATATATCGCCTTTAAACTGACACCAGGCCTAAGGTAAAATACAATATACTGATCGAGTTATAGCCGTTTGAATGCGGGTTACTCTAGTTTACCAACAAACTCATGCTTCGAACATATAACAGTGATATAGACGAGAGTATATTTCTTTAATCAACAAGTGAAATTTCTTGATTTTTAAGGCAGTATCCCCATGTTCTATTCAAAGATTCTGTGAGAGTTACGAAAATCTGGCATGTTTTTGTTAAATTACATCGAATCGATTTCACTAAAGTCTCCTTATGTTTGCAAATAAATGGAAAACAAAACACCACCTTTCAGTTTTCTGTTGAACTTATCTCTAACAAAAGGCATGAAGTATTATAAAACTAGTTATAACTCAAAAGGCAATATGCTGGTTTTTGTTACAAATTTTTGATGGATAGTGGGTAATTTCTAAACGCTGAAAATAATTTTTATTAGTCAAAAATGCCTTAAGTGAAGGGGTTATACAGTAGAAGTTAAACTTATTTTTCCCCATAACATTGCGGATTTATTCTAAATTTGAACGTAAACTTAAAGTTTGACCACTATAATAGCCTTAAAAGCATCAGGGCGTGACTGCACTAACAATAATGAACTGCTCCATAAAATAGGGGTGTTACAACGTTATGCCATGCAGTTATTCGTATTTACAAGTGAATTTTTACAAGCGATTCGATAGCGCAGTAAGTATATCGGTTGTACTCAAAGAATCTGAAAACAAAGTTGATGGTGAGGGTTCGAGCCCCAGTAAACCCTTTTTTAATTTTTTTTATTTTTTGCTTTCGCAAAGAAGCAGGAAATTTTTCGCGATTTACATGTTTGCAGAAAAAAACATGTTTTTTGTATTATGGACATGTAAAGCGACTTCACTCAGTAAAATGGCGAGGCTTGTATGGAGATACAGCGACGATGCAGGAGCTATTATTGAAAACGTTTACAAGTTCTGCATGGAGGAAAAGAAGTCTGGAATGAAACTGCACTGAATCGTATATGTGACAGGACTGCAGCACTCACTGGCGTTAGCAGATCTACCGCGCCAGAAAATTGTGGAAGAGAAGAAGAAGGCACATGACGAGCAGCAACAGCCAAAGCAACCACCGTCATCTACCTCGAAAGTGTCACTGGATGACTTTGACCAGGGTGTTGTACGGTGGACCATCGCCAGCATGTACTCCCTAAAGAAGGTTCTCCCAACCCTTGATAACATCAGAACAGATCTCAAACATAGCGTTGGTCACACTGGCAGCAAGGGTCGTCTTCGCAAAGATCTCCTTCATATGAAGTTTACTTACACACGCTGTGGGGTGATTCAAAAATTGCTGATGGAGAGACAAGATATAGTCCTCAGCAGGATCAGATACCTTCGCATGGTCAGGGAGTTGAGAGAGAGGCGGGTTACACAGATGAAACTTACGTTCATACCAGCCACGCTGTCCCGAAATGCTTGCAAGATAGTACTGCTGGACTAAAGATACCCTTTTCTAAAGGTATTTTAAAATAGTGGAATTGTACGACCCTTGGGTCTGCACTATAATCACTATTTGAGTTCGTCCGCTCGTCCGTCAGTTCGTAAAAATGCTCATAGCTCTTGACCACATAGTATATTTTGATCACATTTTGCATGCATATGTCATTCCCTAACCACTGGCATGCTAAACCTTTTTTAATTGGAAGAGGGTTTCATTCAAATTGGCAAACATTCAACGTTGGCCGTGCATATTACTGTCTGCTAATTTCACTTTACATAAATTTAATTTAATCTATGTACTAAATATTTTCAGGTGAAAGAATGATCATACTCCATGCTGGGTACAATGAGGGATTCCTACCCAAAGCACGAAAAAATCATTTTACTTTCTTATATTAAAGACATATGCCACTGTAATCATTCCACTACGGCAATTTGGGTCTCGTCACCCACTCCGGTGTCATAGTAAAATTACCTTCAAATAAAGGCTGACAAAATGAGAACTTTCGAATATGTTTGCTTCGAGATTGCATCGTCTAGTTAACAACATCTGTGTTGTTTTGCCAAAACAGAGATAAAATACGATTTTAAATGTGTGTTTTTACAGTTATATTGAAAAAATGTCAATTACGGTTTAGTCATAATTGTACGGTTTTGTCATTGATTAATTGTCCACGTTGACGAAACCGTAATTGGTTATTTCATGTCTAGACATCAAACGTTAAAGTTTTCATATAATTTTAAAGCTAAAAAATACAATGTGAATTTGATGAACAAAAATCAATCGGAACCCAAGCATTTTGGGGCCTTTATCTGTGATTAAATGAAGAAATTGAACATGATGAGAAAGTTACCTTTACACCGGAATAAGTGACGAGACCCAAATTCCCGTAGTGGTATGACTACAGTGTATGCGGCTATTTCCAATGCGCACCTTTTCCGCGTCTGCAAAACGGGGAAAGTTGTCTGGGTCCTGTCTTTCGACCCTTAACGGATTCGGATCAATACAGCTTCCGATATTCTTATGTCACATCGGTGTTTCGACATTTTCTTCACAAAATAACTAATTAAAGTGTGTTCGAAATATCTATTGACATCTTTTCAGAACTGATCGTCTCAGCACTAAAGACAGATAAATGTAGCTCAGTCGAAATCAAACGACGTACACAATAACCCTGGTTACGAATACGATAGTGGCCGAGTCTATACTATTTGTATGGATATTTAGAGCGGCGCACGGCCTGACCTCGTGGCCTAGTGGTTAGCGCGCCTGGCTACAAAGCCAGAGAACCAGGATCGATTCCCAGATGCGCACATATTTTCAGTGTGTTTTTTCTTTCTTTTTTAACATTTTAATGCTAAATTACTTCATATACTAGTAAAATGGCATCATCAAA
This sequence comes from Loripinus fragilis, assembly GCA_964019695.1. Lineage (NCBI taxonomy): Eukaryota > Metazoa > Mollusca > Bivalvia > Lucinida > Lucinidae > Loripinus > Loripinus fragilis. The sequence continues at coordinate 67,516,061 of OZ026515.1, read as the reverse complement.
ACGACCGAAATGGTCATCCCCGAACTTTTTATATTGAATTACGCATGAAACCTATGGGGGTGGGGTTAAATTTGGCCCTCTAGAAAGAGAATTAGTTCGGTGACCCCAGATTTTTATTCTTTTTTCTGAAAGGTATTATAATAGTCCATGAATTAAAAATAAATTTTCAAGATTTTCAATGTCAGATTTTTTAATACATGATTTATTCTAAAAACAAATTCCATTTTTCGACGAATTGCCAAAATATATCATGCAGTATCTTGTCACAGCATGGGGTAACAAGTAAACATGCACATTTTCTTAAAAGTTTGAGGTCATGGGCAGTAATTTAAGTTAAAAGAAAGAAGCTGGGTGAAGATTACAACCGTTTTAGCTCGATAATTAGGACTAGTATTATTATTTTATATTTCTAGAAAATTGGTCAAATGCTGTAAACTTCAATATGAGATTCTGAAAAAATAAGCACGGTGACATATCCTTTTTATTTCATAAATGGATAGCCCATGCATAAAACAAACTGTATGCAAAGTATTTAAAATATTTCAATGTGGGAAGTATTTAGTAGCATATGTCCTTAAAATGATTAAACATCAATACATGCAAGAAAATTGCAAGAAAAAATTAAGTCCGAATTGAGACTCGAACTCACGACTTCGTGTGTTTCAGGAGAACGTTTTAACCACTGACCCATTGAGACAGATATGAATTGATTATTGCTTTTCAGGATATAAAGATTTTTTTATAAACACTTAACGGTAAATTATCCGTCAACCCAGGAACATGGACTCGTTCATAGTTCAATACTGAGAGGTCACAAATGAATAATAAAAGCATTATTTGTATTAAAATTACTCCCCTGATCTTGTGGGCTAGACAGATTGAACACATTTTAATAAATGTAAGCACACCATTAAGAGGCAGAAAAATGCTTGAAAATGATATGAAATATGATAACAGTGTAAATAGAGGACAGCGCGTTTTGAAAACTCCCATATGACATATTTAGCATACTTTCTTCAAAACGCAAGGAAAACGATACAGCGATGCTAATTATCAAGTCTCCAGTGGATTATTCAAAATTACGTTATTTATCGAATTAATGACGTCACAAATGTGCCTGTTTCCTCGAGATTGAAAAAAGACTATATAAACATTTTCCTGCAAGCAACTTTGTAAATGTAACTTAAACTTTTATCTAAAATTTGGTGTAATTTTGTCACAAACTTACAAAGATATGACACTATAACCGCACATGTACCAAAACGTGTATTGCAATTTGCCTCATAAAAACTCAGCATTTATATAAGCATCTGTAACTTGAGAAATATAATGATTGCTTCTTTATGTTAGATGTCATTTTAAAGGCGACAAATAGCCCTTTCCAGAAAGATGTAGCTTTTTGTCATAGCATAGATTTATATATGAAGAAATTTATGAAGCTACTTGCATTCATATTTGAACATCCCTCGTATAGAGCAGCTTACACGAGTGCTCATGTATATTTGAATTTATAAAACGAATTGAGGAAAAGCGATAAAAAGCTAGACCTGCCAACGTCGATATGGATGTAATTACATAACCAATGAAATATGTAAACCACTAGTGGTGCGTGTACAAAGTGTAAATCTATGGCGTTATATCACTCAAAGCCATCATGTGAAAAAATGCTTCGAAGCTCAACTTCAAAAATATACATAAAGAATAATAAGTGAGTATAATCAGGAAATACCATAGTCAAAAACTGCAGACAAACCCATGGCACCGCGAGGTAGAGCCACACAACAATCACGAGACACCAGGAAGACAAACTAAGCAAATGAACCAGCTATCTCTTACCCATCAAGGTGATTGCAAAACTAGAATGGACATAAAGTATAGTACAACAAAACTTAGAACAATTACGGACTCCCGGATTAACAATAAACAGCAAGTCAAGAACAACAGAACCACCGCCTTAGAACGGACAGCAGCTGAAGCCACCGGTGGTGGGGGGGGGGGGGCTTAAATGCATTTTACTGGTACAAAATCTTCGCCCTAGATTCTGCTGTTGTTGAAGTACAAGAAATGTTCAGCTCGCATGGAAGCCTTCTAACTATTGCAATGTATCATCATGGAGAAACACTTTAATCAAATTGACACACTATGATGAAACAAAAAAAGGGCTCATGACTCACAGATAGTCAGAGCTGAAGAAAACCTCAAGTTGAGCCATGGTGGGTCCAGCTACAGATAAGCATCAGGCACCAACCCACCGATTAAAGCTTTACGCCAGAGCCGTCATAGAGTCTGAGGCCTGACCCAATGTCGTCCAATTAAAAAAAAACATAGCTATAAACCATAATTGGAATTAAAACCAGGCCTGATGACTGTCACATGACATCCAAGTTATATCCAACCCTTTATATAACGTTTGATAATATATTTGAATTGATCACTAAAATTAGGTTTTCCAACAATTCGCTTGAATTTATAAACTAAATCACAATAAAACATAAGTTCTGATATGCCTTGTTGCAGACGAGTTTTAACCCAATGTTGTATTAAACAATTAACTCTGGGTGTCTGTGGTAGAATTTAGAAAATGCTTTTCGAATTTTATAATATCTATAACATTTTTAATAGTTTAGCATTTAAAAATAAGTTTCTATTGTTGAAGTCATTAACATTAGAACACACTCACGCAAAACGAATACACTGAGAAATATATACACCATAGGAAGGGGAGCGAGGAACATCGCCATCAAGAAATTTTGAAATTTACTATTTCAAAATTAAAATCATCCCACCATATGAGAATACAACTTAAAAGCAGGGAAGGTTATTGCAGAAATATGCATATATAAAACAGATATAGCAGATATAGAAGTTCTAATATGTGTGCTTATGCATTATTGAATTCATAAAACGAATAGAGGGAAAAAGATAAAATGTGAGACTTACCGAACAGTTTATCATTTTTTATGTCCCAAACTTTTGAAAAGTTGTAGGTGCATTTTGCTTTGGGCTTGCCCGTCCGTCCCTGCATCCGTTCAAATTCTTTAAGATACAGATTTAAAATTTCATATAAGGATTCCTAATAAAAAATAATTGACACGTATTCTTTTAAGTCTGGATTATCTCCCTTTGTGGAGTAATGCCCATTAAAAGGGTCAAAATGATATTTTGTAATCAAGATAATCGAAAAGTATAACAGCTTAGAGCTTCAAACTTGGTCAGCTTATAGAGGATAATAAGTAGATAACCTGGTGAAAATTAAAAAAAAAAACTGAGTTATTGCCCTTTGCAAATTTTGGCATTGAAAACTTGTAATCAAGATATCTAAAAAACTGTTACAGCAAGTAGCTTCAAACATGGTCAGCTGATAGAAGATGATAAGTAGATACCATGGTGAAAATTAAAAAAAAAAGGTATTTTAGTTTTTTAGAGTTATTGCCCTTTGCAAATTTGTGTACTGAAAAATTGTAGTCAAGATATCTCAAAAAGGATTATAGCTAGCAGCTTCAAACATGGTCAGTTGGTAGAATAAGATAAGTAATTACCTGGTGTTAATTAAATAAAAAGAGTTCTTTTATTTTTTAAGCTATTGACCTTTGTAAATTTGGGCACTGAAAATTTTAATAAAGATACATTTATACTTAAGGACTTTGAAAACGCATCACCCAGATTAAATCCTTTATTTTACAAACCCTGAGAATGTCAGCGAAATAATCTTTATTGCATATATTAGTCTGGCCAGCTTGTAGTGTGTCCTAGAAAATTCATGGTTGTAAATTTACTTTAAGGTATTGAAAAACTATCCGTTTTAACATAGAGGGGGACACAAATTCAGCTGCAAGTTAACACGCGTTAGCGTTGATTCCTGAGTCAACAGATTTGCGTCCTTTGCTTCTTTCACGATTGCACACACTTCATTGAACGATTCGAAATGAATTGACAGTTCGGTGTGCTCAAAATTACACCCCTTTAAAGATATTGACATACCCCACCAACCCTGATTACTATAGTCTAGTAATAAAATTCAACGTCTTGGGGTTGCACATTAAAAATCTGCGAGTAACTTTTCAATCGCATTTACGGTTTACAAGAAAAGTGCAAAATATGGTGATGCGTTTTCAAAGTCCTCTAGTATATATCGAAACATTTTATAGCTAGCAGCTTCAAACTTTTTCAGCTGACTACTGGGTGAAATTATTTTTTATTTTAGTTCAAATTAGATCAGCTGATAGAGGATGATAAGTAGTAAAGCTAGAAGCTTAAAACCTAAGTTGACCCTTGACCCTTGTGTAATAAACCCTTCTTGACAAGCAAAGGGTTGGGGCAAAGTGTTTCATAAACATCATTTCTTGTTATATTAAGTTTGATAAATTCATTAATACGTGCGTTAGTTTCTTTTTATCAAATGACTTTGGCATCCCACTTGAGTATGAAAACGTAAATATTTTGTCATTATGTACGCAACGTTGAT